>OY796893.1:41601555-42201555 GCA_963680785.1 Diplosoma virens
GTCGCTCGCTACCGTAAGCCCGAACATTGAGTGAGCCTTCATGCATGATGAAATTGAGAAAAAACCAGTCAATGGCTGCTTTTCTCAGAACTAAATGTCGCTCACTGTGGCAAGAAGCTAGACAGTTTCTGTCTTTCTTCGACCTGGTACGATTCTGTCGTTACCTGTTATAGATTAACAAAAAGAGCAGCAACAACCCACGTCTTCTTTTCCAACATCATTTCGGCAACCAGACAAATTTAAAGCAGAACAACATCGTAAACTTGTCCGACTACAAACTATCAGACACTGAACGGTTTGTATTGTCCCACGGACTTTCTTTTTGTTTACCGCTCACTAGTGTCAAACGTGAAGAAATACTAGCTGACTTTGAAGTACTCTATGCTCAACCAGTCCATCACAAACCTTGGTCTGAAGAGCAGCTTGCTGCCTTAAAGGCCAGGTTGAGTGACTTAGCTCATGCTTATTGTGGAAGCCCCATTGACTTGGGTGACTTCCTCATGACAAAAGAGTGTTTCAGGCCATCAAGTCCCTTTGGACGAATGACGAAATTCTTATAAAACAGCCTGATAAAGGTGCTGGCGTTGTCATCCTCAACAAAAATGATTAAATGACAAGATAAAGACAATTCTTAAAATGACACAACCAAGTTTCTTGATCTTGGGCCAGTCACCAACAAAACACTGACAACAACGCTAAAATTGAATCACGGATACAACGACGGTTACTACAGCTGAGGAAAGAGTGCCATATTTCTAAGCAAGTTTACAAACCAATCCGACCCATTGGCTCTAAGCGACCAAGCATGTATGGTCTTCCGAAAATACACAAAAAGGACGTACCCTACGTCCGATTTTGTCTATGACTGGATCGGCCGAACATCAGCTAGCTAAATGGTTTATTTCTCTTCTTCAACCTGTTCTCCAAAACCTTTCTTCTAATTTTGTGTCTGATTCTTTCACCTTTGTAAAAGAAGTCAGAAAATTTACCTTTTCTCCTTCCGCTGTCTTTCTTTGTTCTTTTGATATTTCCAGTCTCTTCACCAATGTTCCGCTTGCTGAAACCATAGAAATCGGCGCTGATGCCCTTATACAATGATGACTCAATGGCGCCATCCTTTCCACGCAACATTTTTGTTGAACTAATGCAGCTAGCCACCTCCTCTGTGGAATTTAGCTTCAATAACAACATGCATCGACAAATCAACGGCGTCGCTATGGGCTCACCACTCGGTCCAGCTTTAGCTAACATTTTTGTTGGCTACCAAGAAGCAAAACTTTTCAACATCACCAAAAGGCCGTTAGTGTATTTCCGGTACGTTGATGACACTTTCGCCGTATTCAACAATGAAGAAGACTGCAACACTTTCTTCATCCACCTCAACTCCTTTCATCCCTCACTTCGCTTCACCTATGAAAAGGAATCTAATCACTCTCTCCCTTTTCTTGACGTGTTGGTAGAAAGGCATGATTCGAAATTTCTAACTTCAGTATACAGGAAACCCACCTTCACTGGCCAGTATCGACGTTGGAACTCTTTTAGCCCCCAGAAACGGAAAATCAACCTAATTGATACTCTTGTTCACAGAGCTTTTATAATTTGTTCTAAAAGCAAACTGGACCCAATGCTTGGCAAAATTCGTTCAATTCTTTTAGAAAATGGCTACCCAGAACATGCAATCAATTCGGCTTTCAAACGAAAACTTCAACAACTAAATTCTAACCAGGTTTACACAGTAGAAAAGTGCCCTGTCTACCTACACATCCTATGGATTGGAAATGTCTCGATGAAGTTCGAAAAGCAGATTACGTCTGCTGTGAAATGCTGCTTTTTCTCTGTCGAACCACATGTTATTTTTAACACCCGACAGCTCTTACCAGCAATTTAAGAAAGACGTGTTACCTTCCCATCATCACAGCAATGTTATTTATCAGTTTGTGTGCCACTGCAATAGTCGGTACGTTGGTCGCACGTCTCAACGCCTAGAAGAGCGAATTAAACAACACGTTCCTAGATCCATCGCCAATCCTCCTGCCTCGCCCAACCGCCAAAGTCTTTCCCGTTCTTGCAAGGCTAACACACGCCCACAACAATTTCACGAATCCTTCATTGGTCAACATCTTGACAACGCCCAATGCGCTTTTCACTACAGGAATAAAAAATTTTCTATTCTCGCTCGAGGTCGCTCTTCTTTTCACTTTTCTGCTCTTAAAGCGACTTTCATTAAATCTCTCAATCCCCTTTTGTGTAAGCAAAAAGAATTCGTCTACTCTTTGGAAATTTCTTAATCTTTTCTCTCATTGGCTAACTTCTTTCAGCCAATGAGAACTCTGCTTTCCCCTTTATAACTCAGTTCGGTTTCAATTCTGTTTTATTCTGACGATTTCCCCTGAAGAGTGTCAGATGAGTCAACCTTTCTAAATTAACTTGGTTTGTTTGGAATTTGGAAGTAAACAAGAAAAGTATTTGCATTGTAAAAACCAATTTATTTTTTATTTTTTACTACGCTCACTTGTAATTTTTGAGTGTTTTGTCAACAAAAACAATGCAATTATGTAAACAGCATAAACAGCCAAAAATTTTTATGCAAGCTTCAAATTATTTTTTTAATAACAGGTAACCAACAATCCTTGTCTTGCAACTAGAAAATATTTTACTTAGAATTTTACATTTATAAGAACTAAAATAATTACCGTATTTAAGCGACATGCAATTAACTGATTTTGTTCATTCAAACATGTATATACCTGCTTTATTTTACCACATCCAAATTATAAAATCTACAAAAAATTTCCACTGAATATTTTAAATATTGTCTTCAATCATTCATGTAAATCAAGTGTGTAATTTTTAACACAAACCTATTTATTGTTGTATGTTGTATGTTTTTCTATGGAATTTGTGTCTGATTCAAATAAATAAATTTTAAAATTCTCTATGCTATCATGATTTTCACTAAAATTTGTCAATAATTAACAATTTTAAAAATTTTATTCAATGGAAATCCCACTGGCAAAATTACTCTAGCTCAGGGGTGCAAAAATGCAGTTGTGCAGTCACACTGCACCACCAAAAAGCTTGTGTGTTTGACCATGATTTGCAGCGACCCAGTAGTAGTTGGATTATTTTTTAAACTGGATTATTCCCAGAACAATAAAACACCGAAGTCGGAAAATTTTTGGGCAATAATATGGTTTTATACTGTCGAAACTCGGGCAGAACTGAATGTTTTACCCTTGAAATAAAAAGGCCTGTGATCAAGTTTATAAATCGTAAGCGTAGTAATATCATCCCTTGTAGCTGCAAGCCTTTCTGAAGAATATAATATCAGTAATATTTATTTTAACCATGGAAAATATAATGTTTTTCTTCCTTTAAAATTTTAATGGAATAGAAGGTTTGTTGTTATTTTCTAATACGAAAAATAAATTGATTAAATCTTATTATTTACTTATGGCGTAAATAATTTTTTATTTCTTTTTCTAATGAAGCAAATTCAGGATAATACCTATTAAATCTCTTAGCGCTTAGGCCACCTTAGCTTGATTTACTTACGTGAGAAACTCCCCCAATGTACCTATGCTCAATCTCGTTTCCAGTGAGTTCAACAGTCTGGAAAAAAGCCCCTAACCCCTAGCTAGACTAGTGATGGCAAAATTTTTACTAAATTCCTGTCAAAATTGTACAACTTATAGAATTTTTTTATATGTCACATACATTAGTATATTTCAGATGTTATCATAAAATGCAGAATGCCAATAAAATACTAGTAAAATTCAGTTCATAGGCTAGTTTTCAAGTAATTTGAGTACCTTATTTGTAGATATAACAAATATTACTTTTTCTCTGTTAATAGAATTAGATTATTATTTGATCCTAGTTTTAATAGTGTTTCTAGCAACATCAAACTCATTGCTAATTTATGAAATAAATATTAAGAAATAATTATGCAAATAGCATGAGAAGATTTTGATTTGACAATTGCTATAGTGGCTATAAAGATATACGTATTGGCTTTTATAAATAAATATGGGAGCAGTTAGCAAAGTATTATTCATTTGTAAATACACAAACTAAAGGTAAATAAATTACATATTACATTTCTAGGTTATTTGTATTTTAATTATTCTAATAAATTTGGAGCATAAATGATGTATGGCAAAGCTAAAATGTATGTGCTACTAAAAATTTCTACACGTTACCAAACTCCACAAACGCGTTTGCACCCCTGCTCTAGCTATTACTTGACTATAACAGTTGGCAATTAAATTAAATGAATAGCTGTAAATTCCGACATTTTTCTTCATACAATAGATACATGAATGCATAAATATAAAGAACATGTTTGAAAGACTAACCCCAAATCTAACCCAACCAAATGTGTTGAAGTACCGATGCTTGAACGGCCAAGTTTTGATTGATTGATAGGCTTTCCGCTTACTCATTCTGACAGCAAACAAGCTAACAATAAGAGCTATAGCATCAGAGAGCATGTGGAATGAATCAGCGATCAATGTCAGGCTGCTGGTGATGTGGCCTGAAAAATATTAAAACAAAAAGAGAATAAATTATGTGTATCATAAAAAAGTTACATTGCTTATCAACTCAAATGTAAAAACGCTACCATGTCAGCATAGCAAAATAGGAGTCAAGTGCTTTTTACATTTGCAGTAGCTTTTTGTAAATATCAATTGATCAAAGCATATAAAAACTAGGAACAGCAGTTTTAAATGACAGGCATATCACAATAAAAAAACTTGACTACAACATTTTTGCATTTCAAAGTAGGTAAGAGTATTTACTTGACAGTTGTTATGCATTTAATTCTTTCAACATCATCTGCAAGTCCAAGAAGATGACAGTTAGTTATGGCATTCCATCAGTGTTGCTGACAACTTTATCTCCTGTGTTTTCTTTGATGGGCTAAAAGATGTCTCATCCCCTAATATGCAACTTGCACAACTTAGGGCATAAGTGGAAAAAAAGTTTCTAGATATGCACTTCAGCAGTGTTTCTTGCAGCACCTCTTTTCTCAGCAGCTTTTCTTTGCATTTCAGAAAGCCAGATTTCCTTTCTGCATAAAATACACTGCAGTTTGCAGTCTTGGGAAAGATCCTAAAGTTTATGCTGAAAAAGGTTGCAAGAGATAAGAACTTCCTTAGAAAGACAGGAAAATGCTTCTTTGGAGAACATTGGGGCAAGCTCCAGTCACCAGCTCTCCAAAAAAAGCCATATCAGGCAGACAATTTTTTGGCATCTGAATAACATGGTCAATTGAATATAGCAGAGTCATACAAGAATGATAGGCTTCACACTAGTGATTTCCAGGTGTGGCAATGTTTTCTACAAAAAACTTTCTCTTTCCAAAAACAAAAATGGAAAGTCTCCAACTTCATAACATGATTAATATACAGTGCCAGCATTCACACTCATAAAGCAGAGTAAAAATCAATCTGTAAACCAAAATTTTTGGTGCATAAGCAGTTGGTGAAAATTTCTAGTTCTCAAGTGCCCATATGATGAAGCAACAGCATTTTTATTTTATTTTTATATTTATCCTCCTGACTCACAAGAAAGCAACAGAGGCGCTAATATATAGGGCAAGCAATTATCCCAACCTGCTTCCAAAGATTCCAAGATATTGCTGTCCGCTTGTAATTTGATAAGAGGGTATGCGACAATTTGGTGGGACCAATTTGGCGGGAGACAATTTGGCAGGGCAAATTTGTCGGCAACCCAATTTGGCAAGAAAATAAATAAAAATGATTTACCTTTACTAGCATTGAAGCGACAGCAAAAAAGTTTATGTCATAAAGGTAATTGAAAAGGCAATTGTAAATGTTCAGCTGATAAGAGTGAAAATTTTAATTTAAAGTTGTTAAATGCGTTAAATTTAGAGATGTTTCTAGCCAAATATCTATCCATTTGAATTTACAATAGCTTAATTTTAAATATATAAATTAAAAAAGGTACTTCAATAGTTAAATTTTTGAATCACGGTCGTTTAACATATATCTTTTACAAAAAATGTACAATAATGTAGCTTACTACAAAGACAACAGGTTTGAAGTTTTACGGGTGTACGAAGTTATGACATCATGGTGAGCAAAATACTATATCAAAACAAATCTATTCTGGTCGGCACGCATTAACAGTTTTATTTTAACTATTTTTTTTTAGTTCTAACAGTTGTCTATAGGGCTCGTCAGAAAGCAATCAAAAATTTGAAAAACAAATACAAAAAGTAAAGCTTAACAAAGCGATAAAAAGTCGGCAAAATAATTTTAAAAAAAATTACGGTAATTACGGCAGTGATTAAAATTGTCAAGAATCAAGACAAAAGATTAGATCAAGCTAAATAGCAAAGCTTACAGAAGGTAGTATATAAGGCGGTTACAAATCGTGTTTGATTAAATTTTAATGCGTAAAGTTTTTTTCCTTTGGGGTCATTCCATGTCAACTCACACCCCTATTTTGCCGACCGTCTCCGATTTGGCTAAAATTTGGCATGTTTGTAGGTTTGGATGAGAAAATGTCTCACACCAAATTTCAAGTTTCTAAATCAAATAGTTTTTGATATATGAAGGTTGAAAATTAAACACAAAATCGCCACTTGAACGCCCCTGATCGAGCAAAAGTGGCCCTCCTGGCTTTATTTTTAGTTCGATTTCAAAGATGTTAATATCATTGGTAAGCTCTTTTCAGCAGCTTTCGAATGATATTGATATCTCAAATGTATATGTATAAATAAAAAATTTATCTTTTGTCGTGACCTTGTGACCTTGACCTCGCATGACCCCAAAATCCTCACCCTAGACAAAAAAATTTTTCAATATTTTTGTTCCTCACATAGAGGACTATCAGCATGCCCAAAACCAAAGTGGGATCTCTTTGGATTTTTTAAGATATTTGCATTTTATTGAACAGGTGTGCCTAATGATGCAAATTTGTTGATATTTACGCAATATATATTTTCGCAACTTCGTCGATATTTCTAAATAAGTCATTTTCAAATAATTATAAAAATATAAAAGTCATTTTCAAATAATAAGTTTTGATGAATTATTTTCTGAAAAAAACTCAAATCAACCGTTAATGAAGAAATATTCATTAAATTACTTCGGTTAGCTACACAAGGACAATTTTTATAAAAGGACATATTATACAAACAGATTGATGGTGTTACCATGGGATCACCACTTGGACCGACAATTGCAAATTTCTTTCTCGCCAATTTGGAAAACCGTATTCTTAAAAATAAAAACCAACATTCTCCGAAATTGTATTTACATTATGTTGATGATGTTTTTGCTGTTTTTGAAAATAACAATGATTGTTTGTCCTTTCTAAATGTTCTTAATAGTCAACACAAAAACATAAAATTTACTCTTGAGCATTCTTCAGACTTTATTTGTTTTCTAGATGTTAAAATTGAAATAAATTGCTATAGTTTAGACACGTATACATGGAGGAAACCAACCAACACTGGACTTTTACTTAATTTTAACGCCTTTTGCCCACAAAAATGGAAATCTGGTTTAATTTTGTGTTTGCTTCACCGTGCGAAATTAATATGTTCCTCAAAAATGTTATTCAATCGAGAAATCAACAACCTAAAAAAAATGTTTTGTTTAAATGGTTATCCTTGCTGGTTTTTTAATAAAGTTTTAAACAAATTTGTGTCCAACATAACCATTGATCGTTCTACTGATTGCCGTACTTATTATCTTACAATTCCGTACTTTGGTATTGATTCGAGACGTTTTTTAAATCACTTATCAAAAATTTTCAAATCGAAATTTAACGTGAAAGTTTGTCCTGTCTATAAAACATTTAAAATTGGAAACTACTTTCAGTATTTAAAATTGGAAACTACTTTCAGTTGAAGTCCACAACTCCTTTGGGTCTTTGCTCAAATGTCATTTATGAATTTACATGTTCGTGTGACGCAAACGGGACATACATCGGTATGTCAACCCGACATCTGAGCACTAGAGCTAAGGAGCATTTGGACTTCAACTCTCAAGTATCAAGTGCAATAAAAAACCATATAATATGTTGTAATGTTTGTTCCTCTGTCAAATTAAATTTGAACTCCTTTAAAATAATTAAAAAGTGTAAGTCGGAATTTCATACAAAAATACACGAAGCATTATTTATTAAAAAGCGTAATCCTGGTTTAAATCGACAACTTTATGCAAATGGTTCTTCATTTTTATTAAATGTTTTTTAATTTTTATTTCTTTTCTTATAAAGAGAGTAAGGTTAAGGGTAAATTTCTTATAAAGGTTAAGGGTAAAATATACGAGGGTCAGTCAATAAGTAATGAGACTTTCTCAATTACTTTGGTGTTCTTGGAGTTATGCAACTGAAATTTTATGTGATGATTATGAATGGAGTTGTCATCTTATTTACAACAAAACTTGTTTATTTTCAGATTACTGTAGGTGTGACGATAAATTGAAATGACTACTAGGCTAGGAAACAGCTCATGCTTGGAACAAAGAGGAGTCATCAGATTTCTGTTGGCAGAGAGTGTAAAATCATGTGAGATTCTGTCTAGAATGCAAAGACAATATGGTCCTTCCTGTATGTCTAGAGCAAACTTCTACAAATGGGTGCAAGCATTCAAAGATGGACGCGAAAGCATTACTGATGATCTGAGAAGTGGAAGACCTGTGGATGTCTCTACCCCAGAAGCAGTACAGGCAGTTGAAGACCTGATCAAATCTGATAGAAGGGTCACTTTAGATGAAATTGCTACAAACTTGGACATCTCCCATGGCACAGTGTACGCAATTGTGCGTGAGAAGCTGCGTTTTTCAAAAGTCAGCTGTCGCTGGGTTCCAAAGATGTTAACGGATGATCACAAAATGCAGCGCCTGATGGCTTCCAGAGCATCACTACGCAGATACAGAAAGGAGGGAGATGTATTTCTATCGAGAATAGTGACAACTGATGAGACCTGGGTCTTTCATTATGAACCTGAATCGAAACGACGATCAATGGAGTGGAAGCATGTTTCTTCCCCAGTGAAGAAAAAATTCAAATCTCAGAAAAGTTTAAGGAAAGTCATGCTCACTGTGTTCTGGGACAGAAATGGGCCGATCACTATCAGTTTCTTGGAAAGGGGCAATACTGTGAACTCAGAGAACTACTGTGAGCTGCTAACTCAAGTGAAAAAAGACATTAAGAACAAACGGAGAGGACTTCAATCAAGAGATGTGATTCTCCTTCAGGATAATGCAAGGCCCCACACAGCAGCAAGAACCCTAGCCAAAATTGAAGATTTAGGCTGGAAACTTCTAACACACCCACCCTACAGCCCAGACCTTGCACCATCTGATTTTCACCTCTTCGGCCCACTCAAAGAGAGTATGAGGGGAATTCACTTCCAGACTGATGAAGAAGTGAAGGCTGCTGTGAGCAACTGGCTAAGGACCCAGTCCATGGAATTCTATGCCAAAGGAATAGACAATCTAATATCAAGATGGAACAAGTGTGTTGCAAAGGAGGGAGACTATGTTGAAAAATAAAAAAGCATTTTTTGATTACCAGTCATTGCAAACTTGAGTTATTAAAAAAGTCTCATTACTTATTGACTGACCCTCGTACAAGAGTGTTGTTAGACCAGCCATGCTTTATGGAATGGAAACGGTGGCAGTGACTGAACAACAAATGGGAAAAATGGAAGTTGCAGAGTTGAAAATGGTGAGATGGGCACTGGGAGTGACAAGAAAGGACAAGATAAGAAACGAATATGTGAGAGGGACTGCAAAAATTGCAAAGCTGGGAGAAAAACTTCAGAATGTGAGGCTACGTTGGTATGGACACGTAAAAAGGAGAGAAGAAGACTACGTGGGGAAAAGGATGATGGAGATGGCAGTGCCAGGCAGAAGGAAAAGAGGAAGGCCAAGGAGAAGGTGGATGGATTTGGTGAGAGAAGACATGGAAAGGGTTGGAGCTAGGGAAGGAGATGAAGTAGACCGAGTGAAATGGAGATTACTGTCGCGCTGTGGCGACCCCGAGTAGGGAGAAGCCGAAAGAAGAAGAAGATTTCTTTTCTTATAAAATTTTAAATTTACTTTCATTTTTAAATAATTTAATGAAACTAAAAAAATTGGCTTTATAATTCTATTTGCTTTAACTTATTCGTCACAATGTAAATCATTCATGCATAAATAATTAATTTTCTTTGTTTTGACGCATTATTGTTAATTTCATTCAAGTTTAAGTTTTTCTTGAAAAGGGCTTAAGAAGCCGAAAACGTTTGAAAATAAAAGTTTTATGAATTTAATTGTGCTGCTCAGTACCGCCACAATATGGTTGAAAAAAAATAATAAGTCATCTATAAAAATATAAAAGTCATTTTAGCAAGTTTTTTAATTTTTTTCTAATTAAAAAATATTTTGAAAATTCATAGAGATCCCACTTTGATTTTTGGCATGCTGATAGTCCTCTATGTGAGGAACAAAAATATTGAAAAATTTTTGTCTAGAGTGGGGTTTTAAGGTCATGCGAGGTCAAGGTTACAAGGTCACGACAAAAGATAAATTTTTTATTTATACATATACATTTGAGATATCAATATCATTCGAAAGCTGCTGAAAAGAGCTTACCAATGATATTAACATCTTTGAAATCGAACTAAAAATAAAGCCAGGAGGGCCACTTTTGCTTGATCAGGGGCGTTCAAGCGGCGATTTTGTGTTTAATTTTCAACCTTCATATATCAAAAACTATTTGATTTAGAAACTTGAAATTTGGTGTGAGACATTTTCTCATCCAAACCTACAAACATGCCAAATTTTAGCCAAATCGGAGACGGTCGGCAAAATAGGGGTGTGAGTTGACATGGAATGTCCCTTTGCTGACGCTAAAGTTTCCAAATAACGAACGAATTTATTGGAACAAACAGAGTGCCATAAAAATGCTTTTAAAAAAATTAATGATTTTTATGCACTCTGCTATTCTATTGTACAAACCTGATTGAATTTTTGATTTTTTTGTTTCGACTTGTTCTCGTTGTATTGTTATACATTTTCTCATACCGGTAATCAGTGTTTTTCAGAAGTCGTTAATTGCACAGCTGCGTTTAATGCAACGGAATTGTTTCAAGTTTTCGCAGGAGCGTGAATTTTGTGACATTACAAATGATGGCATTTATGGTCAGCACGTAGGTAACAAATAAGCATGGCGACTTCAAATTTGCACAACAATAATTTTGTTCAGTTATGTTATGAAAAGATTAAATACACATTTATCCCGCTGAATTTCGCCGTTTATCTGTACCCACAATCCTAGTATCATGATATTAGCCATAATAAATTCAAATTTGGAAACAATAGCGTAAGCAACAGAAAAAACTTTACACATTAAAATTTAATTTAAACAAATTGTAAAGGCTTTAACTTTTTAATCACTGCCGTAATTTTCTTTTTGTTTTAAGTTCTTTTGCCGACTTTTTATCGCTTTGTTAAGCTTTACTTTTTGTATTTGTTTTTCAAATTTTTGATTGCTTTCTGACAAGCCCTATAGACGAAACAAACTGTTAGAAAAAAAAAAAAATATAGTTAAAACTGTTTATGCGTGCCGACCAGAATAGATTTGTTTTGATATAGTATTTTGCTCACCATAATGTCATAACTTCGTACGCCCGTAAAACTTCAAACCTGTTGTCTTTGTAGTAAGCTACATTATTGTACTTTTTTTGTAAAAGATATATGTTAAACGACCGTGATTCGAAAATTTAACTATTGAAGTACCTTTTTTAATTTAAATATTTGAAATTAAGCTATTGTAAATTCAAATAGATAAATATCCGGCAAAGACATCTCTAAATTTAACGCATTTAACAACTTTAAATTAAAATTTTCGCTCCTATCAGCTGAACATTTACAATTACCTTTTCAATTGCCTTTGTGACGTAACAAACTTTTTTGCTGTCACTTCAACGCTAGTGAAGATAAATCATTTTTATCTATTTTCCCGCCAAATTGTCTTGCTTCGTTGATAAGATATGACTGTAATTTGGAACTGTTTGCCAAGACTACCAAGCAGGGCAAAAGTGCCGTAAAGTGTTCTTTCCAAGAGCATAACAGAATGGTACGAGTGAGTTTTAAACCGAGACCATATTGATCATAAGCACGATGCTCAAACCAATCGACCACTCTGCCGACATACAATTGTTGATGTCACCATTGATTTGCCTATCTGAGAAAACGATGCTTCCAAAGTAACAGAAGACTATCACAATTCTTTAACAGTTTTTTGTCTAGGTAGAGCTGAGCAGATAAAAAATTCAAAAAAAAAACGATGTCTGGAATACCTTTGTCTTTTTTGGATTAACTAACAACTAGGCCTAAGCAATTGTAATTAGTGTTCATTATGTGAATAATAAATCATAAGTATATCTGGATTATGTGCAGGTGCTGCTGAGTCATTAGCATATTAAAACTCAGACAGAAAAAACATATGTCCAGTAGTTGATTCATTGGAGCCACCTAGTATTGAACAGACTACCATTAAATCTGCAGATCAGACACCACTATCTGTCTACAGTTTGGTCAAAAAAGGTTCAACACAACCCTACTTGACACCAAATTGTACATTAAAAAAATTAAAAGATACTATATATATTTAATTAGTGCAAATTTATTGAGATCAGTATTATAAGATTTTAAACTGATTATATAAGATACTTAGATACTTACTCTTACCTACAATGACTTCAGCAAAAAAGTAAATCATAATGAGAAAGAGCATAGCAAAAAGTCGAGAAGATTTTGACTCAAACAATTGAGAACAAACATCTATAGATTTTGTTGACTCGGCCTGTAACAATTCATCTTTTTCTTTGGGATTGCCATTTGGTGCTTGATTCATATCAATATACTAATATAAAATATAAAATTAAAAACTTAAAAATAAAATCTAAAGTGCATAAGTTTAGCTTTGATTTAAACACAAGATTACCCTCCAAACTGACCAAAAAAATAAGCATGATTATTGATTAATCAGCCAAAGTGTTTTTTTGTTCACTATTCACTAAACCTTCTTCATAAGCTTTTAAAATTCGGGAAATCCCCAAAGCTTGTGATGTTAGTAATAACAAATAGTGAACAAAACTTGCCAACGTAAAGGCATAGCAATATGCATGACTTTCAGTTAAAATTATTTTTATTATGGCAACATCAAATAAAGATCTACAAAAAAGATCTTGAGTTGATGCAGAGTTGTAAAATATGCCAGGCTTAAGTTTGAGAAAAATTTTGGGCCTGATTTGAACCCAGTGCAGAACTTACAGATAAATGACCACTTTTTTCTGTCAAGTGTTTTAAATTAAACATAACTTTCAGGCTTTTCCAGGCCTGTTTAGGGTTTTAAGTCAAATTCAGGTTCAGGATGGGTTTAGGCCAGGTTCAGGCCTGAACTAGTTGGCTGGTTTACAGCATTGACTTGATGTTTAACTGAAAAACAACCTTTACTGTGACAACTTTTTTGGCTTTCATTTGACATTGCCTATATAATAAGCATGTTATTAAAAACTAAAATGTTATTGACATTATTGATACGAGGGTCAGTCAATAAGTAATGAGACTTTTTTAATAACTCAAGTTTGCAATGACTGGTAATCAAAAAATGCTTTTTTATTTTTCAACATAGTCTCCCTCCTTTGCAACACACTTGTTCCATCTTGATATTAGATTGTCTATTCCTTTGGCATAGAATTCCGTGGACTGGGTCCTTAGCCAGTTGCTCACAGCAGCCTTCACTTCTTCATCAGTCTGGAAGTGAATTCCCCTCATACTCTCTTTGAGTGGGCCGAAGAGGTGAAAATCAGATGGTGCAAGGTCTGGGCTGTAGGGTGGGTGTGTTAGAAGTTTCCAGCCTAAATCTTCAATTTTGGCTAGGGTTCTTGCTGCTGTGTGGGGCCTTGCATTATCCTGAAGGAGAATCACACCTCTTGATTGAAGTCCTCTCCGTTTGTTCTTAATGTCTTTTTTCACTTGAGTTAGCAGCTCACAGTAGTTCTCTGAGTTCACAGTATTGCCCCTTTCCAAGAAACTGATAGTGATCGGCCCATTTCTGTCCCAGAACACAGTGAGCATGACTTTCCTTAAACTTTTCTGAGATTTGAATTTTTTCTTCACTGGGGAAGAAACATGCTTCCACTCCATTGATCGTCGTTTCGATTCAGGTTCATAATGAAAGACCCAGGTCTCATCAGTTGTCACTATTCTCGATAGAAATACATCTCCCTCCTTTCTGTATCTGCGTAGTGATGCTCTGGAAGCCATCAGGCGCTGCATTTTGTGATCATCCGTTAACATCTTTGGAACCCAGCGACAGCTGACTTTTGAAAAACGCAGCTTCTCACGCACAATTGTGTACACTGTGCCATGGGAGATGTCCAAGTTTGTAGCAATTTCATCTAAAGTGACCCTTCTATCAGATTTGATCAGGTCTTCAACTGCCTGTACTGCTTCTGGGGTAGAGACATCCACAGGTCTTCCACTTCTCAGATCATCAGTAATGCTTTCGCGTCCATCTTTGAATGCTTGCACCCATTTGTAGAAGTTTGCTCTAGACATACAGGAAGGACCATATTGTCTTTGCATTCTAGACAGAATCTCACATGATTTTACACTCTCTGCCAACAGAAATCTGATGACTCCTCTTTGTTCCAAGCATGAGCTGTTTCCTAGCCTAGTAGTCATTTCAATTTATCGTCACACCTACAGTAATCTGAAAATAAACAAGTTTTGTTGTAAATAAGATGACAACTCCATTCATAATCATCACATAAAATTTCAGTTGCATAACTCCAAGAACACCAAAGTAATTGAGAAAGTCTCATTACTTATTGACTGACCCTCGTAAAAAGTTAAGCACTTAACTCCAAAATAAGTATGTTTCTTAGAAATAAGCACATTAAAATTTAATCCTTCACTGCATGGTTTATCATATATAATATGAACCAAATTTTCAGCTTTAATTTTTTTATCGTAAATATTTTTATTCCTTTATTGCATGATATCATTTCTGATAGTTACTGACAAAAGCTATATTTTTCTTTTATTTATCAGGTGATTTTGTGAGATATAAATCAATTTCAGTCTTAGTTTACTACTAAATTTAAAACATGTCTAAAAATTGTATTTTCAAACATTATTTGAACTGAATTGGAAGTGATATTAAACTAAGAAAAAATTTTAACTACATTCTAACTTGCATAAAATAATTTTCTGTCGATTTTCTTTTCAATCAAAAGCACATGTTTGTCACAATATAAAAAAAATAGGTTGTTATCTAATATAAATAAGTGTGTAAATTGCATACTTTTTTCTTCAACCATGAATTCCTAAAAAAATGTAATCATTTTTTTCTTTGTTTTTTTACTAGTTTTAGACACAAACAATAATCTAATTGACATAAAAACAACCAAGTGACTTAACGTATTTGAATTTTTAAGCAACTGGTGTTTATCTTAAATTTGAGCTTTTTAGATGAGATTTTCAGACAATTATTTTTTGCAAAGCAACTTTTGTAACAATTTTGTTGCCAGTCTATAAAACATAAAGAAGCATAAGTAAAACTACCTAAAAGACTAAGTGGCATTTTTAATGGATAGCTTTTTTTATTTTTTATTTATTTATTTATTTGAGTCAGACACAAGGTCCATAGAAAAGAGAAAAAACACTCACAACCAGTGTTTTTTTTAAGGTTTGGCTTGAGGAACCTCTAAGCAATTTTGAAAAAGCGCTAATTTTTTTCCTATTGTTCCTGAGCATACTTAGCTTTGTTTACACTATTGTAGTAGCCATAGCCGTACCAGCCCAAAAAATTTTGGGGGGGCAATGAAGTTTTGCCCAAATTTTGTGACGTTTTCCCAAATCATGATTTTAGAGTACATTTCGGATATGACAAAAAAATTGTCTGAGTTTCTCAGACAAAAACCAATTTTGTCCTAAAATCATGGTGATCTCTAAAAAAAAAAAAAAAAAAAGGTCTTCACTTAAATTCAGTCTCCTAATTTTCAATTTTCGTCCCAAAATCAAGGTGTTCTCTAAAAAAAAAAAAAAGGTCTTCACCTAAATTTGGATTATTATTTCTTGCAGTTCCTCATCATCACCTCTCTAAATTTCCTGACTTTGCCTGCACCCCCGGCAGGTACGGCTATGGTAGTAGCAGATTTTGAGAGACCGCTGGACAATTTTGAGAGACCGTTTCGGTTCCTCAAAACACCTTAAAAAAAACACTGCTCACAACAACAACAAAAAAAGAAAACAAGCTGGAAAGAAAAATAGAACATTTGAATTACATCAACAATTGAAGGCAATGTTTATAATAGTCACTCTGGTAAAAGAAATTTATATTCTATAAAGCATAAAATTTCATTGATTCAGCTTATTACATATTGACCTATCAAAAAAATCATAGAATAAAGATACATTATTGTCAATTCAAGCAGCAGTTGTATTATCGGGTTTACTTTTTAGTGGTAGGCTTCAGCAAAATCAATTGATTGTTTTAAAAGTTGACTAACTTTCTTAAAAAGGTATACAATTTTTTTTAAATATGACATCTCAACCACTACTAGATGATGATGAGATAGTCAGATTGCTTATTGCTGTTGGATAGTGAAAATGAAAGTGACCTTTTTGTCTACTGCAAAAAGAGGCATATACTCTATTGGGACAGTTCAACCAAACTGAATCCCCAAAACAAGATGTCAAAAAAAGCCAAAACGAAAAAAAGAGGCAGAGGCAGTGATGGGATTCCAAGGGTTTCCACAGGTTTGCATGAACCAGTTTTTAAAATTTAAGTACGTTCAGTAAACCTATTCTTAATTTAATGTAATCTATGCATCTCTATATCTTATAGGAAAACCTGTTGTTAGTAAGTTGTATACAAAAAAAACTTGTTCTTAAAATTTGAATTGCAACACTGGGCATGAGGTGCCTCAGAGGAAATCGTAGCAAGTGTGGAAAACATTGATATTGCTTGTGTCTCATGGATAAAAAATAAATTAGTTTCTTTGATATCTACAATAACCAGATCAAATTCAGTGACAAAAATTCAAAGACTTGACAAAAAAAAGAAACTTGTTTCTGTTCAGTGAATATTATATATTATTATTAACAATATAACAAGCATATGGGGGGGTGTTGGTTTGCAAGACAGCTTGCTTGGTAGGCATAAAATGCATTTAAGATAAAAAAATGATATTTTTGAATTTTTTACCAAGTAATCAATATGTGTGTTGTAAATACACAGTTGCTATTTTGTAAAGCACAAGACAGCATAATAAAGCAAGCAACTTTTACAGAAGAAGGACTTTGCAAAGTCAGTGATAAAAAGTGCTTCAAATGATATTGAGCAACAATATCAACTAAAAAAAAGGCAATGTAACACAAATACTTGTCAAAAATATTAGATTAGATTCCATGGAACATTGGCCAAAGCAGATGGCAAGTCATTGCTCTAAATGTGTAACTGCTCAGTGCTTAAATAGAGATTGAAATTGCTTCAAACATTTTCATATAACACAATGATTGCTTGTGGCATATTCACAATTTACCATATATGATATGAATAGAAAAAATGCTAAAAAGCTGTTGATTTGCATGTCATATCATATATGAGAAATTGCTTGTTTTTGTTTTTTTTCAGGTTATAAAACAGATGGCACTATGGAATACTATCTATGGCATTGTGCATCACACACGCCAAACTTGAGCTCACTGCCTGACCATAGTTGAAACCATGGTTGAACAGTGAGCTTAGGTTTGGTGTGCGCAATGCACAATGCCATAGATGGTACTCTATAGTTCCATTTATTTTACAACCTGATATATTCCTAGTATTTGGTCATGAGTGTGCACAATGCACAATGCCATTTCTACCACTGCAGTCTTGCATTTGGTAAAAGCCACAAGTCTTAGATTTGCTTTTTTTATGGATTTTTAAATAAACTTTATTATACAATTTAAAGTGCATTTAAAACCTTAACACTACAAAAAAATTCATGCAGTGAAGACAACATGCATAAAAGTAAGCATAAATCTTAAAATAAGCATGAAATGATAACTTTACTTATACATAAAATTAAATTTTGTTTCAGTGAAACAGTCTTTGTTTTGTCATCATACCACTAAAAAGAATCTAAAATAAAGAAATGTTTATTGAAAATGAATTAATAAGTGGGAACTACAGTATGAAATTAAAGGTTAAAAGCTGTTCTAGTGACACACAAAAAAATCTTAACACTTTGATAATTGCGTAAATCAATACTTTAATTACTAAATCAAATAAACTTATATTGGTAAATTTAAAATCAACTAAATTTGCCAATAGCACCAGTGTAAATTGAAAAAAAAAATTCAGACTTTTTCATAGCAATAAATATGTTAAGTTGCCTAGTGCTTTTTAGATAAAATTCTACCATTTTTCATTGCATTTAGTAATTTATTGGTGCTAAGAAGCACTTCAAATTCTAATCCAGCAATGGTTAGTTTAACCTTTCTATTAGAATAAAATGTTAGACAAAGATAAAAAGTAAAATTATTAATTTTAAAATTGCTACAGCGTCAAAATCATATTTGTTTCTATTCAATGCACTCTTTAAACAGGTGATGCAACCGTGCAAACATTACCTTCGATGATTGCGCTAAAATTTAGACAAACATTAACCAAATATCATTAAAACTGCATTGTATTTACGTTTTTCCTTTGCATGTCCTTTTTTCTGAGTTGTGCAAAATGCTTACTGTTTTTCTACTCAATCTTCAAAAAACATAAAAATGAAAGAGTAACTAACTCATACTTTGCGCTCGGCACGTAAATCTTTTACCTGAGTCTATTGCGTAAAGTTTTTGCGCACGCCTCGTACATAAGCATCCCATTTGTTAAGAAAAAAAGCGGTTCAGGTGACACTAATGCTGCAGTCAGCATATAACAAAATATGCCAGCAATGCTGCTTATTAAAGTCTAACAGGTGTAAGGTCTAACCACTGAAGTTAGGAAACTGGTTTCGGTCTAATAAATACGTTTTTAAATGTCGTCATCGTCAATTTAGTAATTTGGTTTGGTTGAATCATAGTCAACATGGTTGAATTAGACTCTTAACATAAACACAGCAAAAATAGGCTTCAGGTCAAACAGTGTAGTCCAGTGTTTCTCAATATGGGCCCTCAAGCCCACTTGTGGACCTGAAAATTTTTGAAATGGGTCTGAAGTTTTTATTAAGCCTACATTAGGTCCCAAGAAAAATGTATGGCTGAAATTTATAGTTTATCTGCTAATGTAAATTTATGAAATCATGACCTTATTGTTCAAGTGAGTACAAACCAATTATACAATATAATTAGTTTTTTTTGCAAATGTGTTTTTATAAATATAGATTTTAAAATTTTTTATGTTATTAGGCTAAAGTGTCTTAATTCTTAATAGCTCTGCGATTTAAGGTTGTGGTATAGTTTTATTATTAAAAGATTATTTGATTATTGATTATAACATTATAAAACAAATAGTTTAATTTTTTTAATTTGTGAAAACATTTATTTTAGGTTTATTAGGATATCTAACGTTTCTTTTAACCCCCTGACTTTCCATAATGGCATCTTCAAATTCGAAAAAAAGGAAGGCTGTCCGCAATTACCAGCAAGACAGTGCGGCACTTTTCGGAGTTTTTCAAAATTTCGGAAACTGAAAAGCTATGAATGAAAAATTCTTACGATATTTTAATCTCATTCAATTGATATTTAAGGTGATAATTAGGCTTTTTGTTGAAAGTCTTTATCTTACAAAAAAATTGATTTTAAAATGAAGTAAAAAAATGGCGCACTGTTGGAGCATAGGTCCAACAGTGCGCCATTACGGTTCCAACACTGCGCCACTTAGTTTTTTTAAGCAACATAGCTTTATATTACCTGATTAATGAAATTTTTAAGTTCTTTTTGTTCGTAAGTTTTTCTTTGTTGTAACAGCAAAATACATGGAACTCTTACGTCAAAAAATATTTTTTTATTCTTATATAGAAAGACAAAACAACTTTAAAACCAATTTAAACAAGCAAATGCAAAGTTTACTATTAATAAGTTAACATAGAACATGTAACTTATGAATAAAACACAAAAACATAAAAAATAAAACTATTTTAATTAGCAAATAAATAAATAAACAACTTTTACTTTTTTGAAATTAAAAAAATAATATACATTTTAACTTGTGGGTATCCTACACCAGTGGCGTGCGGTCAGGGCATGCAAGTTATGCGTTGCATGACCAGCGAATTCTTGTACGATGACCTTTATTTCTGAACGAAATAAAGAACAGCGCTGCTTTGGAACAAAATTAGAAAAGGTGAGCTGGTTTGAGACAAAAAGTAGAAAATCAGGGAGAGATTTTACTTTTTTTTTAGAGAACATCATGAATTTTGGACGAAAAGTAAGAAAAATGGGACTTATTTCAAGTGATGATTTTTTGTTTTTTGGAGAACAACATGATTATAGGATAAATCACCAATATTCGGTAACTATTTTTTGTTTAGATCATCTTCTTTTGAACTAAGGTCACAATCGCTCTCACACATATCGTTTTAATAAAATTTTCTTTGAAAGAAAAAGTTCTTTTGCTGTGAATAGCAATACAAGCGTAAAAGAAAAAGCTCATTTGTAAAGCCGAATATATGAAGATTCTGTTGTGTATGTTTCTTTAGCAATAGAATAATATGTAAAATGTTTGTTCCAACAGTGCGCCAGGGGGCTTTGCTTTAACTCTTGATTTCAGAGAAAAGCTACAATAATCGATTATTATCTTTTACCAGGCTGTACTTTACGCTTTGGAGAAATTGATGTCATTTTGACTGAATTCCTAGGGCTTTTATGCAATGAAAAAAAACAATTTTTTTTTATCAGCAAAAACTAACTTTACTTCCATAAAAATTGAAAAACCTTTTTAAAAAATTTTCTGTTTTTTTAGCATTTCTGAAAATACAAAGAGAAATTGATATTTTAATACAAATTTTGATAATGCAATTACGATGTTATTTTACGCAACAATAAAAAAATAAAACGCAAAGGCGCACTGTTTGCACCGGCGCACTGTTGGAGGCTCTCCCCTACATCAACTGCTGGTTCTGAGAAGCCTGAATGTGTGGACTGTGGTTTAATAATGACAAATGATTCCATGAAAAAGTCAAAATTATTAGCTCATCAACAGATGAAGCATCCTGGTTCTGTAGAAAAAGAGCTTAGCTATTTCAAAAAAAAAAGTAGAGTTACGGCAGAAGCACGCTCCAAGACCTTTAGATTTCCTTTGGAAAAAGGCAATCGAGATAATAATAGAAAGACACTTAAAGTTAACTATATTGTAAGTGAAATAATTGCTAAGGTGGGAAAGCCTCACACGATTGCAGAACGTCTAGTGAAGCCAGCAATGTTGATTTGTGCTGAAGAATTGCTAGGAGAACAAGCTGCTGATATTTTACAGAAAATCCCCTGTCCAATGACACAGTAAAAAAAAGGCAAGATGAAATGGCAGAAAATCTTGAGGAACAGCTAGTGGAAAAATTAAGTTTCAAAGTTTTCACTGCAAATTGATGAAACTACAATAAATAACTCTGTTTTATTACTTGCCTATGTTCGATATATTGATGCAATGGTAATTCATGAAGAAATGTTATTTATAAACAAGCTGATTGACACACGAAGTGAAACTATTTATGCAGCTGTTTATGACTTCCTGCACAATAATGGGATTCCTCTGTCAAATCTATCGCAGATTGCCACAGATGGTGCCAATGCTATGACCGGAAAGCACAATGGTTTTGTTGCAAAATTAAAAAAGTTGTCCCCCATATAATGCACATAATTTATTGCATTATTCATTGGCAACATTTTGCTGCTAAATCTCTTAATAATGACATGGAAGAGGCATTGAAAGTTGCAATTTCAACAATAAATTTTGTCAAAGCCAATGCTTTGCATGACTGCTTGTTTCAGAAACTATGTGAGGGTGAGAACCACCAGACACTTCTCTTACACACTGAAGTTAGGTGGCTTTCTAAAAGAAATTCCCTTGTTCGTCTTGCAAAACTGTGGGACATGGTTCTTATCTTTGTTCATCACATGGAAACATCTCTCACAGCAAGAAATAAAAATATAAAGCTGAGATTCTGTTTTCAGCATTAAATAACAGTAATACAAAGGCAAGGATTTTTTCCTGGCTGACTTGGTTGAGCATGTTAACCAACTAAACAAATCACTACAAGGGCGAAACACTAATCTAGTAGACTGTGCTGAGAAAGTGCGCTCTTTTTTGAACAAATTAAGTCTCTGGAAGATGCATCTAAAAAAGAATGAATTTGCCTTTTTTTGTAACCTTGCCGAAACTGGCTCCAAGCCTAGAAGTAATCGCAAGCTGTACTAACCACCTGCAAAAATTAAGAGAAGATATGAGCAGAAGATTTAAAAATATAATCGAAATGAGTCCACCAGGTTGGATTATAGATATGGCACACTTTGACGTCTTAAGTGAGGAAGATATTGATCCCGTTATTGCTGAACTTCTTGAACCAAAGGAGAACAAAGCATTAATGGTGAATATTGAAAGGAATGGATTAATCGAATGGCTGAGCGTAGGATCATTATATCCATTGTTATTTGAAAAAGTAGTTCCATTCTTACTTGGCTTTCCTACTACTTGGTTAGTTACTTGGTTAGCAGGATTTTCTGCAGTAAATGATTTACTGACAAAGAAACGTCATCAATTGCAAATTGAAAAGAGAGGAGATTTACGCTTGAGGTTGAACCAAGATTTAGCAGTGCAATTTGACAAGCTGATAAATAGACTCAAGGATTAGTTCGGTCATTGACAAATTTACTGCATTGTTTATATTAATAAAAAAAAAAAAATTTATGATACTTGAAATTTTTATTAAAGGTTTTGTGGGCCTAATATTTTTTTTGACACTGAAAATGGGCCTCAAGAGAAGAAAGGTTGAGAACCACTGGTGTAGTCCACTATTTAAATCAGAGTGAAGAAAAGACTGCCTTTTTAAAGTTAATCGAGATATTATCTACTCTATTTTGCCAAATTATGAGAATGGCAATTCTCTTTGTAGCTAATGTATTGATTTAGCTACAGGCAAAACGTTTTAATGAATAAGGCGGGGGGGCTTCGCAAAATCGGTTCAACCAACATACTTATAACCAGTGATAATTTTAGCATTATTGCAAGCAAAGCGGCCGCTCCATGTTCCCCTAAAAAACGCCGAAAAAGTGGCCCCCTTAGACAAAAATTTGTTCCCGTAAATAGTTGGACTATGAGAGCTTTTCATATAAGGCACGGACGTCCTACTCGTCTGTTTTTATATCAGGGATGGCCAATTTGTCTGCTAATAAGATTGACTTTAAATTCATTAAGAACTTGCGATCAAATACTACAGAAATGCAATCTTAAAAAGTAGTGATCTATAAAAAAAAAGGTGTTCACTTTGAATATCACTTTGATTTCTCGATTTTTGTTCTAAAAATATAGTGATTAGGGTTATTTCAGATATCAATAACTTTTACTATCCGGATAACGATTATATCCATATATTTAGAATTTATCTAAACGGTTCACCGGATAATAACTGCTAAGTCAGACTATCGATTTCACAAAATTTGCACGAAAACTTTGTTGCGTCGTACGCGTAAATGTTTGCCACGTAGGTAATCGCTAGCGGGCTTCGAACCACACGCCTTTTGTAAGTAGCTGTTAATTTGAAGAAAAACTGATTGGACTGAGAGTTAGTTTTAGGGAGATACAAGGTTAGTTTCTGAGAGAAGTAGTTGGTTAAAAAGAAACTAAGTTCTTCTTGAACATCTTAACAAATTTTTAAAAATTTCAAAAATTTTGGGTCCACTTTGGGCCCTCAAGAACAGCTTGCGCGACGTTTTTTTTTCTTTTTATCTCTTAAAGCAATTAGTTTTGTTTCTTTTTACTCTCACTCCAATCAATTTTTTTTCGAATTAGATGCGACCCCTTTTGTATTAGCGCTAGGGTTGCCAATCGTCCTTTATTGGAAAGGACAGCCCTTTATTTAACCCTTTCTGTCTTTGTCCATTATGTAGTATAGAAGTGTCCTTTATTTTGAATGTCATTTTACTTACTGCCAATTTTGCAATTAGAACGTGGAGCTATTTTTTTGTGTTATTTTAGAGAATATTGTGAATTTAAGACGAAAAGTAAGAAAACGGAGGCTGGTTAGAAGTGATGACCTCTTTTTTTTCTTTTTAGAGATCACTGTTTTTTGAGAACGAAAAGTGCATTATCGGAAATGATTTCAGGCGATGACCTTTTTTTTTTTTTGAGATAAAGGCCTACTGTTTTTTGAGGAAGAAAAGTGCATTAGGCGGAATGATTTCAAGCCAAGTACAATACAATATCAAAAATACAATTTTAAAAAAGTCAAACCAATTACAATTTCAAAAAAATAAAAAAGATTTTATTAAGTTAATTCAAATTTAATTCAAATTTATTTATTTACAGCAAGCATAAAAATATCAATAAAATCTTAGTAAAACAGTAACTTATATTTAGCAATGCTTACACAGGCGACAGCAAAAAAACCATACGGTTATCAAGTCAACTGCCACCTTAATTTTAAATTTGGTGATAGTTTACATTTGAAGATTAAACAAACAATATAAAGTAAAGATGAACAAGAAAGCAAAAAGAAGCAAAAGGAAGCAACAACATAAAAAAAGCACAACAATCAGAAAAAGGTCTGCATTAACTTTGATATTTTATTTATTTTTTTCTTTTATTTAATTGTTTGTATCAGACACCAAGGTCCATAGACAGGCAATGACAAGGTATAACAACACAAGACACAAAAGCAGAACACCACGAGAAAAGAAAAAAATTAACCAATCAAAATAAAAAAAATAAAAAAAAATAAAAGAAAAAAACACCTATGATAGAATGATAAATTATCTAATTTTGATAAAGTTTATTGTTATAATTGATCCAGAAAATAGATTTATACAGGGCATCAGAAGACATTAAGCAAGAATTGTATACATTGGATGAATTGTTGCATTTTTTTAAGAACGAATATAAGTAATTTCAAATTAGGGCATCAAAGGTCTTAATATTAGATTGAATTTGTCGAGTTCTAGCAGATTCCTGTCTAGGTATATTGTGTAAAATTCTGAACGAGTTGTTGTACGCAATACAAACACAATTTAAACTGCTGATTTTGAATTTACACCATAAATGAACAGAATACATAGACATGCAGTAAGAACGAAAAGAACATTTTTAACTTGGCTTGAACAATTATGAAATTTTGAACGTAAAGTGTTACCAACACAGTATAAATAACGAAGTGTTTGTTTATATCAAGGTTATCATACAAGTCATTAGTAATTAATACACCAAGATATTTTACTGAATTTACAAATTTGATACATCTGCCATCTAATATAATGTTTAGTTCAACGTTTACTTTGAATTTTTTATTTTGATGAATTATGCCAACAGTTTTATCATTATTAAAAATAATACAATTGTTAACTGCATATTCTTTGCAAACATTTACTAGTTTTTGTAGTTCTTTGACGCTGGGGCTAAATACACATAAATCGTCAGCAAACATTAAATGATTCAGTAAAGACGAACCAACAAAACATTCACTTTAAACAGAATTTAATTTTCTAGATAAGTCATTCATATATACGTATGTATCAAACAAGTAATTTTTGTATTTTTTTTATACAAAAAGGGTGAAAGATTTTTTAGTTCATGTGCAACTTGAAGCCAGATGGGTGGTCCTTTTATTTTTATTTGGCGTTTTCCCAACTTAGTACGAGAACTAACTTTTTTTCTTCTAAAAGATATTTTGCAGATGCATTTTCGAAAAACATATTTAATACCCGAAAAATCAGATTATTTTGAATAATTTTGCTGCTGAACAGGTGAAGATAGCAACGATAATTCTACTGCCTCCCAATTTCCAGGCTATATTCGCAGACAAATAATATCACATTGGCGTCAACAAACATTCTTCTTGGAGAATCATGGTGGGTAGTTGTATAGAAAAATTTGTTGTTGGTCTATAGCAGTGGTTCTTAAACTGGGTTCGATCGAACCCCGGGGGTTCAATGCGCCAGTATCAGGGGTTCGGCGGAGATTAGGATAAGTATACACACGTTATGTGTATATGTGGCGACCACAATGTCCTCTTTCCTTGAGCCGCAGCTCGTGCTCATTGTGACATAGTATAATCTCTCCTTTCTCTTGGAGATCATGCTGTATTTTGCCGACCACACCAGATCAAGTCTATTAAGTTTAGAGCGCAAGCTTTATCGATTTATATATTGAGCAATTAGTTTTTGACATTATTTTATCATAATTTTTTAGTTGCTGTGTTATAATGCAGGATTTTAATTTTCTGTAATTTTGTTTGAAGTTAAACAAGCACAATTAGGCACTAAAGATGCAATTTTTTTCTTTAATATTTACCTTTTTATAGTATTTTGATCTTTTCATACTAGGTATGTCGATAAAAAAGAGTGGTCAGAAAAATATGTACAATATGGATTTATGTATATCACAGAAAGTGATGGGAGTCAGAGTCCTCATTACATGATTTGCTACGCCAGGTTGACCAATTGTTGCTTAGCACAGGCAAAACTAAAAGAACAATTTCAAAAGGTGCATGGCGATAGAAAATACTGGAACACCACGCTCGTTGAATTATTTTATTTATTTATTTATTTTATCTCTATATTTATCCTCCTGACTCGCAGGAAAGCGACGGAGGCGCTAATACATAGGGTAGGCAATTACCCCGACCTGCTTCCGGAGATGCCAAGATATTGCTGTCCGCTTGTAATTTAATAGAGATATTACTGTAATTTAGAACTGCTTGCCAGAACCACCAAGCAGAGGAATGTGCCGTAAAGTGTCTTTCCCAAGTACACAACAGAATGGCGCGAGTGGGTTTTGAACCGAGACCGTGTTGGTCACGATCCCGGCGCTTTAACCACTCGACCACGCTGCCGACAATTTAAAATGAAGAGAGCCGGATTTGATGAAAATGCTATTCTGCCGGTTTTCGGCTTTGTACTCATTGACATACCGATCCTCACAGCATCGTACAAAGTTGCGTACTTGATTGCAAAACAGGGAAAACTACAGACCATTGGTGAAAAACTTGTAAAACCAGCTGTGTTAAAGAAGGCGAATATCCTATTTGGAAAAGCAGCCGAAAATAAGTCATTCCAAATTCCTCTTTCTAATGGCACCATTAGCAACAAAATTGATAAATTTAAAATTCATTCGTTTTTCTGGTAAAAATCAGCAAGTTAAACTTTAACAAATAACGGAAGGCATAATGCATTATCAAAGAAAAACGTAATATACATAGCCGTATCTGCCGGGGGGGCAGGGGGCAATTTCCCCCCCAAATTTCCAAGATTTGGGCAAAATTCAAAATTTTCGGGCAGTCACAGGAAAATATTTGGGCAAGGCCAGTAATTTTTCGGGCAGGGACATGAAAAATTTGGGCAAAGTTAGAAGTTTTAGGGCATTGACATTGAACAACTGCAAAAATCAGTTACCAAATTTAGGTAAAGACCTTTTTTTTTGGAGATCACCATGATTTCAGGACGAAATTTCTTTTTCGTCTAAGAATTTCAGACAATTTTTTTGTCCTATCCGTAATGTGCTAGAAAATCATGATTTGGGCAAACACCACAAGATTTGGGAAAAACTTCATTGCCCTCCCAAATTTTTTTGGGCTGGTACGCCTATGGTAATATATTACGCCTTCTGTTATTTGTTAAAGTTTAACTTGCTGATTTTACCAGAAGAACGAATGAATTTTAAACTAAATAATACCCCTAGTAACAGTGTTTACATTGAATTTGATAAGATGAACGATGACATCTTTGCTTAAATAGTTTTAGACTTGATTATCAGCAACTCTTCAAAACAACAACGCTCTCAACGTTTTGGTGTCACCAAATCGTAGCTTACCCTCTTCTTGCTAAGAAAGCCCTTGAGATACTCATACAGTTTGTTACAACGTATCTTTGCAAGCACTCCTTTTCGAAAATGGTAGACATAAAAACAAAAAAAGGGAACAGACTTTGTTGCCATGAGCCTTGCCAAAGTAAGGCTGCGCATTTTTAGAATTGTTTCCAAAATGCAACAGCATAAGACACATTGATTTGTTGTAAATATTTATTGAGTTGTGTTTTTGTGTGTAGTTCATGTTTTGTTAGTCTTGTTTCTTTGAATAATATGATTTTATGTGCATCAGATGCACAGTTTACTTTGGGCTCAAGTTCGTTAATAAAAATTTTTGCATTTTAAGGAAGGGTTCGGTGAGTGCCTGCATGAAACTTACTGGGTTCGGTACCTCCAACAAGTTTAAGAACCACTGGTCTATAAGTTTTAAAAACTTAAGCACTAAATCTATTCACCGGCAAGCTATTTTACAGTGTAAATCGTTGAACCAGCTCTGTATATTTTAACAAAATTGAATGAATGTATAATAATGATATTGGAGTTCAAAAAAACCAAGCAAAAATTTTTGAAATTTTATTTTTGATATCAAGTTTTTTCAATTATACGTATTAACGCTATTGACAATTAAATCTTAAAACTTCTTTATACCGTCTTTTTTAAATTTCTTTTAAACTGGCAATTTACATTTAAATATGCAAAAACGATATAACTTTTGACCGCTAAAGTCAATAAAGTTAAAATTTTTTAGCGCTTTATTACGTCAAAAGTTAGACAACTTTTTAGTTTTGATTATTCAAAAGTCTTTTTCATTGAGTTTTATAGGTCAAAAAAATATTGGTCAAAATTTTATCGTATTGAATTTACATACAAAAGTCATTTTTTTCCTTATTTTTGCAATTCTTCCTTTAGTTATGAACAGTTTCAATATTTTTTTTGCATTTTATAGCAGGTATTTTAAAACTTCTGCAGCTGCGACCTTTGAGATAAATATCTTCGTTTTTATATAATTTCTAAATCAACAATATAAATAAGTTTTACCAACTTTGAATTTCTCCTGAAACCTTAGCATTCCCCACCTCAAGGTGCACAATTTTTTGTTAAAATTCTTTTATCCAGGGGCGCCGGAAGCGGGGGGGGCAGAAGGGGCAATTGCCCCACTTGCCTTTTAATATTCTTAAAACGCGGGGACAGAGGAAGCAGATTTTGCTCTTTAAAATTAGTATTACAGATAAATTCTTTTTAGTTAAGCTCTACAATTAATTTATATAATCTTGATCACCATTAAATCTAACAAAGTTTGTAAAATTATAAAGACAACTGTAGCTCATAGTACAGTAATAAAAGCAAGATAAAAGTTTTAACGTATGCAGTACAGAGTTATTGATATCGTAAGCGATCTAAACTTCTGGTAAACATCTTATTCTACTTAAATCGGTAAACTTAATTATATCTTAGCCGAAAATCAATTTTTGATTCACTGACTGATGGCAAATAGCCATATACAACAATCAGGGATGTCTAAACTACCATCCCGGTAGTTCACTACCAAGCGTTCAAAAAAAAGAATAAAGCATAAAAAAATTTCTAAGTGCTCACAAAGCGCATAAGTTTCTAGTAATAATAAAAAAAATGTTGATTTAGAAGCAAAGAAATTGTGGCGCTAATCTAACTTTAACGAGCAACACAAGGTGTCTGACTTGGCTACTCAATACTCACTTATGGCCAATATTAAAGTCTAAAATAAAAAGACCAAGACTAAACGCGTGATATTCTAAGCCCTTTTGAAGGATTGTGGTACATATGTGTGCCATGATTGTGATTATAACGTAATACTTTCAGAGTCTTATTCGTTTTGATGAGTTTACAGAAGAACTCTCACACCTACATGCACATATTAAGTTATTTAACAAAGAAAGTACCACATCTCTGAAAAAAGTAACAAAGATATCAACAGTTCGCGAAGTTTTAAGCAAAAAGCCGACAAGCAAGAATCTAGACACAGCTCTCGTTTCGGCTTTTTGCAGAAAGGTGTTTCAGTGTTATGAGAAGAATCAAAACATGGCTTAGAAGCAATATGAGAGATAGTCCCATTGATCGAATGTTCTCAAATATTCATAAGAACATGTTGGACAATATCAATTTACAAGCCGTTGCAGATGACTTTGCCAGCAAGCGAAGCACTAATAAATTATTTTGGGTTACAGTTACATTAATTGTGCAGCGTTTAATAATTGACATCAAACCTTATCTAAAGGGCCATTCGTGCTCATGTAATTACGTTTTTTCTTTTACGCAATTGTTAATAGCACTTTAAGTTTTTTATTGTTCTATCTATTTTAACCTTTGGTATTCTTGATAGCGTAAATGCTTTAGCCAGCGTTCTGTTGTGGGTAACTAAAGACTATTCACTGATTGGCATGTGAATTAAGAACATTTTGTGATATTCCCAAGCAAAATGCATTCGATCTGTATCTATCTGCTTTTGGCTGCCGTGCAAATTTGAAGCATTCTCTCATATTTAGCTAACTCTTTTTGAGTTAAAAAACATTTTTTCTATTTTATCTCGATATTTATCTTGCTGACTCGCAGAAGAATGTCGTAGACGCTATAGGTAGGCTTACCATACATCCCGATGTTTAGGGCTTTGCCCCGATCAGTTTGCCAGAAATCTAAGACAGATTCGAATTAAAGACCTGCTTTTTTTGGAGAACACTACGTTTTAGGAACAAAATCATAAAATCCGAGACTAATTCAAATTGAAGACCTTTTTAGAGACAAATTTTTTCTATGAACAAGTGTCCAGGTTTGCCCCTTCCAAAATATGGTATGCCTATACATTGGGCAAGCAATTACCCCGACCTGCTTACGGAGATGCCAAGATATTGCTGTGCATTTCAAATTTATTATTTTATTTTTTTAGTTTTACAGAGATATGACTAGAATTTAAAACTGTTTGCCAACACCACCAAGCAGGAAAAAGTGCCATAAAGTATCAGAAGCACGGCGCTCTAACCACTCGACCAAAACGTTTTGTTTATAGAAAACTTGCAAAAATTTTAGTTTTCTTCAACATTAGAATTGCAAAATCCGTCTGTTTAGAGACAAATCAGTTCTTTAGGTTTGATAAGTCTTAAAAAATTTGATTTTGTATGAGAGCCTTTGCTTTTAAATGCTTGCTAGGCTATGATGATCGGAACCAGGGCGAACAGACTTAAATCTAAGTTAAAGTTAGGATGAATAAGGATTTAGAATCGCTTAGAAAACAAGCCACGAGAAGCATCAGACTCGGGTTTTGCTCTTGTTCGAGCTTGTCAGTGAGAACCGACTACCTCTGGTCTTTCACGCAGGAGACAATACCACTAGACCACACAAGCCGAACGATAGTTCGACTCAAAGCAGCTATAAGTTGATAGTGGTATAAGTTGATAATAGCTGCTTTGATCCGAACTATCGTCCGGCGTGTGTTGTGTAGTGGTATTGTCTTCTGCGTGGAAGACCACTGGTAGTCGGTTCGATTCGCAGTGCCATAAACACCACTGACTAGCTCCAACAAGAGCGAAACTCGTGTCTGATGTTTCTCGTCTTTTAAGCAGCTTCTTTCAAATAAAATTGAAGCATTTTCTTGCATTGAAAAAAAGAAAATTTAATTTTCATTCACACTTAATGGGAAAAAAATGATATTTTTAAAATTGGAAAAATATGTGCACCGTTAAAAATGTCTAATTAAACCTGACACCTGAATTTTTTAAACTTCCTTCTATTTAAAACCCATTCGCGCTATTCTGTTATGTCCTTGGGAAGGACACTTTACGGTACTTTCCCCTGCTTAGTGATCTTGGCAAGCAGTTCTAAATTAAAATCATGTCTCTATTAAATTTCCGGACACGGACAGCAATACCTTGGTATCTCCGGAATAAGAAAAAGGCTATTAGCGCCTCCGTCGTTTTTCTGCGCGTCAGGAAGATAAATATAAAGATAAAATGATTAAAAATAAGAGAGGCGTGCCTTTTGTAAAGAATTACTGGCTTAAATTAACTTGAAACTTTGTCCCCGACGGTTTCCCGACGATACAACCGGGTTTCTAGATTTTCAAACTAAAAGTCATTTGTCATTACATTCTCGGCAGCGTGGTCGAGTGGTTAAAGCGCCGTGCTCATAACCAACGTGGTATTGGTTCAAAACCCACTCGCGCCATTCTGTTGTGTCCTTGGGAAACACATTTCACGGGGCACTTTCCCCTGCTTGGAGGTCTTCGCAAGCAGTTCTAAATTACAGTCATATCTCTATTAAATTACATACGGACAGCAATATCTTGGCATCTCCGGAAACAGGTCGGGGGTAATTGCTTACCCTACCTATTAGCGCCTCCGTCGTTTTCCAGCGAGTCAAAAGGATAAATATAGAGATAAAATAGATAAAAGTTGGAAGAACTATTGTTGTTCAAAATGGCTATTGTTTTATTTGTTTTGTCTTCACAATGGAAATAAAAAATTTTGCAATCAGTTTTTACAAGGCAGTGGTTCCTAACCTTTTTGAATGCATTCCTCCTTTAGCCCATTTTGGTACTTTTCATTCCTCCCCTATTACGTTAAGTTTTTTAAACGTTGTTTTCTCACGACTTTGCTTGCACATTCTGGAGTAAAGCACAACCTTGGTTTAGTACTAGTCGTTGCATCTTTTGGATAATCCACTGTAGTGTTAATGACAATTATCTTTGCTCGGTAACTTCAAACTAAAAAGTTTGGTTGATGCTGAGTTTCGGGAGGGGGGGTAACTTTTTTGAAAAATTTTCCGACCAAAAATACCACTCTATAGCGAAAAATTGCGCTGGTTTAAAAAAACATATATGAGGTTGTGAAAGAGACAAATGCTAAATTTAATTAAAAAAATTACAACTAATAATTAATTTTTATAAGTATGAAAAGATTTTTTTAAATTTATCTTTATATTTATCCTCCTGACTCGCAGGAAAGCGACAGAGGAGCTAATACATAGGGTAAGCAATTACCCCGACCTGCTTCCGAAGATGCCAAGATATTGCTGTCCGCTTGTAATTTAATAGAGATATGACTTCAATTTAGAACTGCTTGCCAGGACCACCAAGCAGGAAAATGTGCCGTAAAGTGTCTTTCCTAAGGACACAACAGAATGGCGCGAGTGGGTTTTGAACCGAGACCGTGTTGGTCACGAGCCCGGCGCTCTAAACACTTGACCACGCTACCAGACTAATTGTTTATTCAGCATTTTTATAAACCTGAACCCTAAATCTATTTAAACTCTGCTATAGCCATTTTAAATTTTAGGAAAGTTATAACTAATAAAATAAATCATTCAAACTTTTAAAAAATATTGGTGTATTTTTTTAATTAAAATTTAGCATTTAAGAGATTTTCATTAACTGGGATATCGACATTTGAAATCAGCGCATTTTTTAGCCCAGATTATCAAACTTTTGTGGAAAAAATTTTTTAAAAAAGTTTCCCCCTCCCTCCCCCTTGAAACCCAGCATCAATTGTACGAGCAGGTCAACTGCCCGTAGGAATCTACATGTATATGAATAATTGATAGGTCAGGCAAATACGCACCAAAGTAGCCTACAAGCTCACCCTAGATACGCCAGCCACCTGATCCACTAGGGTAAGTACAATTTGAGTAAAAAAACAAAACAAAACAAAATGCAGTAAATTACAGAATTAAATTATACAAAGAAATCACTCCAGATCGCAAAAGGCTACTAAAGTTACGATTTAATAGAAAGGTTTATTGAATCTAAAAAATAGAAGAGTTAAACTATAGATTACCTTAGATTACCAGATTCCAGAATGTCGCGCACATGATTACTACAAAAGGCAACAACCAGTCAGGAACTCTGGTTGAATTAAGTTCGTAACCCGGATGTAACAAATTTTGACAACGACAACAAAAGAAGCAGATTAGCCGTAACATACCGGCCTTAAATAATTGCGATTTAGTAATTATTTCCAACAAAAAGAAAGGCTAATCGAAGCAACAAAGGTAAATAATTGCATACACAAGAATCACACAACGTATCAAGAGAAATTGTTTTCGTGTCGGAATTTACAAATTATTAGGCGTCCATTAATCGGCCTTCCAACAGGCACAGTTGCAAACGTTGCGTTTGAACGCGACGATGCAGTCTTGACCTTCGCGACCCGGACATATTCGTCATCTCCTGGGTAGACCTCTTCTACGATGGCCTTCGGCCATTGGCCTCTTCTATACTGTTCGTCGCATACCAAAACCAGGTCGCCGGGAGCGAGGTTACGATGTGGCTTTAACCACTTCTGGCGCTGTTGCAGTTGAGGAAGGTAGGACTTGAACCATCTTCTCCAGAATTCATGCTCAAGCCAGTGGACCAGCTTCCACGAATTGCGGTAACCTTTAGCTTTGATAAAAACGTTAGGCGGAACGAAAGGGATTAATGTTGCCCAACAGGAGGGAGTTCCGCGTCAGCGTTTTTAAGTCACGTGAGTCAGAGCTGACTGCCGAGATCGGCCGATTATTTGAGTATACGTTCGACCTCGGTGACAAAAGTCGACAAACATTCATCGGTGAGTACACGTTCTCCTGCCAGCGCTGTCAAGATGCGTCGTACAGAACGAATAACTCTCTCCCAGACACCGCCTTGGTGGCTGGCAGCCGGAGGATTAAAGTGCCACAAAATCCCTTTCTGGCACAGAGTTTTGTCGATGAGAGACTGGTTCCACTTCGAAATAGCTTTTTTTAATTCGCGGGCCTCTCCAACAAAGTTACTGCCATTATCCGAATAAACATCCCTAGGCGAACCGCGGCGGCCAATCGTCGTCGTCGTTTGAAGAGGACTGGGGCCACTCCAGGTCAGACACAAACAGGACTGGGGCCGAGGGTTTATCCCTTTACTACCCCAGACTGCTGCACTGCCTGGATCAGACGCTGGCAGTGATGTCATTAAGCCAGCATCGAGTTTCGTCATCCAAAACCATCAGACCTCGTGCTCCATGTGGTGCCCGATGTATAGCGCACGCTGTTAGTACATGGTCTGCGGTTTGCTCAGAGGCGCCACACTCGCAATTCGGTGAAGGAGCGAGACCCTATTTGTGCATGGACGAATGGAATCGCCCAACACCAGTCCGCAGGCGGTTGAGCTTAACCCAAGCTGCTCGGAGTAAGCCCATCCCAACAGGCCTGGAACCGGTCTGGGGCACAAAAGCACGGAGTCTGGAAGCATCTTCACAGTACTCCGTTTTCCATTTAAGATTTGCGGATGCCAAGTCTGGCAAGGTTATCCAAGAGATTCCGCGCAGCTGGCACAAACGGGCGTCTGGATCTTAGTCTCACTTGGCGAGTATCTGAGGACCCACTTAACAGACCATGCAAGATATGATCGGGGTCCAGAGATCCACGGTAAGCCAAGGAGAGTGTCGCTCCCATTCGGCGAAGCTCAGTTGGCTGGATGCCTGAGAGTATAGGTAGGTGGTCCGTTGGAGTGGGACGCAGGCATCCAGTAACTATGGGCAAGGCGTCATTCAAAACACTGTCAATGAGGCGAGTGTGAGCACTGCGACACCAGACTGGTGCACAGTACTCAGCTGTTGAGTAGACTAGAGACAAGGTGGCTATGCGTAGTGTTTTAGCACCAGCACCCCATCCCGAGCCCACGAGTTGCCTCAGCAGTGTGACGCGCGATGATAGTTTTTTGCGCAATGCCACTAAATGGTGACGAAACGTGAGTGATCTGTCCAGTTTTACCCCAAGGTAAGTAGGGGTTGGACAGAACGGTAAAAGTCTACCATTGTTGTAGACCTTTAGCTCACGTTTGGCCTCTCGGTTGTTTAAATGAAAGGCTGTCGTCACCGTCTTAGTGTGACTGAGCTTCAACCTCCAAGTCTGGAAATACGCTGACAGTGTGGACATGTCTTGGCTTAAGGTCCCCTCCAAGTCCTTCCAGTTTCCAGAAGAATGCAACAATGCTAGATCATCAGCATAAGCAAACTTTCTGGAAATCATGGAAAGAAGATCGTACGTATAGATGTTAAATAGGAGGGGAGCCAAGACCGATCCCTGAGGAACGGCGTTTTTAAGACGGCGTAGCCTGCTTTGCTTGCTGTCACCGGTGGTAAGGGTGAAACTTCGATTTCGGACAAGCTCCATGATCATTTTGACCATGTGCTTATCCGGAAGTAGTCTCAGCAGCTTGCAGGTAAGGCCACGGTGCCAGACAGTGTCATAAGCAGCTGTCAGATCGATAAATACGGCACCAGCCTTCTTTTTAGCCTCAAAAGAATCTTCGATGTTCTGGGTTAGCAGAACAACTTGATCTACGGTTGACTTCCCGCGTCGGAACCCAGCCTGCTCTTTAGGGAGCAGCGGATCGATTAATGGTTCAACGCGGGCGTAGATAAGCCTCTCGAGGATCTTGTAGGGGACACAGAGCAGAGATATCGGTCGATAACTCTTTGGGTCCCCCACGGGCTTTCCTGGTTTTGGGATCGCGACCACAAGCGCTCTTCTCCAGATCTTGGGAATTTTGAGTCGGCGCAAACAGGAAGAAATGAAGTCACGTAACCAGGACTTCAAAGCAGCTCCGACATGGAGTATAAGCTCGGGGCAGATGGAATCAGGTCCCGGAGCTTTACCTGGTTTTAAATGTTGAAGGGCAGCAGCAAATTCTCTCTGTGAAAAATTGTCAGAGATGAACTTTTGGAGAGCTTGTAGACATGACTGAGTGTTAAGCGAGTGAGCAATCTCTAAGTGTACCGCGTGAGTAGCCATACAAGTGAATACACATAAATAGCGTTTGGCCAGAGACCGTCCGACCTTAGAAAAAATAGGACCCGCATAATCCAATCCTACGCAAGTGAAGGCCAAGCACCCAGAAGATACCCTAAACTTAGGCAAGGGGTCATTACTTGTTTACCAAAAGCAGCGTTTAATAGACGGCATTTATAGCAATCGTGCAAAATTCTACGAACAGCAGCATTGCCATTAATGATCCAAAACCTATCTCGAGTATCGGAAAGAGTGTGAAGTACCCCACTATGACCGTTACGCAGATAGTAACTCAGGATAATTAACTTAGTGACATGGTGATGAGAAGGCAAGATGACGGGGTGTTTCATTTCATAAGGTATATATGCTCTATGTATGCGGCCTCCCACTCGGAGCACCCCATGGGCAACAAAGAGACAAAGCTTTTTGAGGCTGAAGTTTTTTAGTACCTTATTAGAATGTGGCCTAGAGGACAGACTAAAAGAAGTATTTTAAAAATGTTGCATTTTTTTAGGAACTGTTGTTTTTGTATGTACTTGACAATGGCGATTAAAGCAGAATCAATCTCGGAGGTTTGGAGAGACATAGGCGAAGACGCATCACCTGTAGCTCTTTTGTGCAGGTGTATTGCAAATCGGTTAAACCACGCTACAGCTCTAGTCAGCTTGTTCAAACAAGAAAAATAATGTAAGAGTCGTGAAGTAGGTTGCATGGAACCTTTTGTGTGAATATTAGTGGTTAAGCAGACCTTGGTAGGCCTAGTGCATTTTACCTCCTGATCTGAATCTGAAATTTGAAAGCAATCTTTGGGAGGTGTGGGCCAGCAATTCTCACTGCCCTTTAAAAACGTAGGACCATTGAGCCACAACTCTGCCGCTTTAAGTTGGTTCGGCAATAAACCTCGTTAGCTGGATTTAATTTAGTGTTAACATACCTCCACTCTGATGGGTTAAGATGCCTCAAGAATCCGGGAAATCTTGTTTGCCACGAATACGTGAAATCTTTTGGTTTTATTAGAGATGTACTTTAGCACAGAGGTTGAATCGGTCAAATACAGAACACGAAAAAAGCTTAAATCAGTTTCGCGTTGTATAAATTGTACTATGTCAACTCCAATGACTGCGGCTACTAACTCTAGTCTGGGGATAGTGACAGATTTTAAGGGTGCCACTTTTGACTTACCCATAACCAAGCTGACATGAACAAAACCATTTGTATCAATTATCCGAAGATAAGCTACTGCACTATAACCAATAGCACTAGCATCACAAAAACAATGCAGCTCATATGTGACAGGCTTATACTTATGTGGCCAAAAACATCGAGGATAACAGAATTTTTCCAAAGAGCATAGCGTATCAAGCCAATTGCACCAAGACACTTTCTTATCTAGGGGAATTTCAACATCCCAACCAAGATTCAAATGACATAACTCTTGCATCAGTAATTTAACAGGAAGAATAAACGGTTTCAGGAAACCAATAGGGTCAAAGAGCTGGCTGATCATAGAAAGGATGCCACGACGAGGTAATGGCTTATACTTTACTTTCACTTTGACTTCTAGCTTATCTAGTGTGGGATTCCAAATTAATCCCAGCACTTTCATTTCAGCTGTGTCAAGATTTAAGTCCAACATTGTTGAGGACAAATCACAATCTGGTAACACAGAAAAAATTTGAGAATGAGAAGACGAAAACTTTGTCAGATGAAATCCTCCCCTTTTAAGGGAGGCTGTTAACTGTGCAATAATGCGAAGGGCATCACCTTTGTTATGAAATGACTACAGAAAATCGTCAACATAAAAATTTCTCTTAAGGCAACTTAAAACATCAGGATCCGCATTAGCCAAGTTGTAAATGCCAACCTGATGAAGAGCAAAACTACAGCAGCTTGGGGAGGATGTGGCCCAAAACAAATGGACCAGCATTTGGTACTCTTTAGGAGTAAAAACAATATTATTATTGTCCCACCAGAAAAAAAGCAGGCTATCCCTGTCTTCAAGGCTAACTTTAACCTGATGAAACATGGCATGTATATCAGCAATGACAGCAATGGGACCCTCCCTAAAGCGAGTAAGAACTCCAAGCAAGTTGCCAGTTAAGTCGGGCCCCTGAAGAAGGTTATCATTAAGAGAAGTCCCTTTAAAACTAGCCCCAGGGTCAAACACGATCATAAATTTGTTTCCAGTTGCATGGTGGGGAAGATACCACGTTCAAAATCCTGGTTGCATATTGTCATATGGAATTTTACGAGCTTGACCATTAATCATATACTCTTTCGTTTTAGCCTCATACAGCTTATAGAAATTAGAATCCTTTAAGAAACGTTTTTGTATATGAGTAATACGCCTTAACGCCACTTGCCGGTTATTTGGTAAAGTAACATTACTGTGCTTCCATGGGAGGGATACAGTATAATGTCCATTGTTCAATTTAATAGAGCTACGCATGCTTCCTTATCTTCAACAAATATCCCTGTCGCACCATTACCAGTTTGAAAGTCATGTCAACATTTTCATTAATTACTTATATAAAGTATCATTGTCAACCCTGACAAAATTGACAACCAAGAAAGTGGGACCAATAGTTCCAGCGGCTGCAAGAGTGGGCCCAACAATACTCCATCCAAGTGGTGTATGTATACCAACAGGTTCATTGTTGAGAGCTGACCTGGTCTGATCAGCTAAGTGAGCTTTTATGACATCTGCACCAATTAAGATATCAACTCTTTTGTGCCCTAGGTCAGGAAAGTTCAAGCCATGCAAATGAGCAAAGTGTTTAGTATCTGGATTAGATGGAATGCTGCCTTTTAAGTCAGACAGGTAAGGGACCGCCAGCACATCAGAGGCCTCAAAAATTGCAAGTTCATTTATTCCACAAAAACGTAATGACCCCTTTACCCCAAGTTGTTGTTTGGTCTCACAGACAGTGGAAATAGAATACTCTACTTCGTGTCCTATCAAGCATAAATCCTTTACTAAACTTTCAGTGCACAGTGTGGCATTAGAACCTCATCTAAAAAGGCATAAGTGTTAAGGTATCGATCACTACAAGACCAAACAGTGACTAGTACAACTTTCAATCTAACATTTAATTTACTATCCTGAGTAACTTGACTACTTGAGGACTTAATTAGTAATTGATCATTAAAGTTTACTTGGTTAACATGATTTTCAATATGTACACAATTGGGCAAAACCTTCACTGGATTACCTACACCGGCCCCATTATCACTACCACTACTGTTACTGTTAGTAGAGGTAGATGCTTTGAGATTGTGTTCTCTATGATGTAACAACATGTGGTGTTTGTCTTGACACATTTTACACCTTTGGGGAGATTGACAATGTTGCACCAAGTGGTCACCAAGACAATTAATGCAACATCCACTTTTCCACACAGTATTCCATATTTGCTTTTCGGTAGCATTTTGGAACTTTTCACAATGGAACACACATAAGACAAGATTTATGTTTCCTATCTACTTCTTTAAATTAATTTATTTTTACTAAAGCAGATTCAACTACAAAGGATGGGGCAATTGAACTTTGTGTGGAATGAATGGCAGACTTATTACAGGACTTTTTTAGAAAAATTGAATTTAGTAGTGTTAGGGTCATTACTCTTTACAATTTGGTTTAAAAAGCTTCTTTCAACATGAGACTGTTTGCGCATAAACTGGGAAAGCTGTGAAAAGGTGATTGGATGTCCCTTTTCTAATTGAAAAGACACAGACATACTAGACTCCGGTCAGCTGCCACAAGTGAGCTCAAAATTATAAAGGTCTCTTGCAAATTTAAGAATGCCATCTGAGTTGTTGCTCTTTATAGGAGGACCCTCTGTTAGCTTTTTTACATATGCATTTATTATGCCACCTATTTGTCCAAAATTTTCTTCCAGAATATGGCGTGCCTTCCAATACCCCACATCAGGGGAATCGCACATAATACAGTTGACAATGGATTCCTTGGCTTCACCAGCACAAGAAGTGATTAGTAAATTTAGCCGAGTGGCTGAGTCATATACTCTTTTAATAGTGTATGTTTTAAAGTAGCGAATAAAACGTCTATAATCTATAGGGTCACCGTAAAAAAGATCATCACATTGCCCAGATCTAGTTTGTGACCGGTTAATAGAATTAGTCATAATGCTAAGGGCATCTATCAGCTCAGAAACCCTTGACTGGTCATTGATAGCAGCAGGTGTTGGTTGATGATACATAGGTCTTTCATCTTTATGCCTGTTCTCAAGTGTAGCAAATGGATTAGGGGCAAGCCTCAACTGCTGAAATGGCAGTTGGTAAAGATTGGCAAAATTCTTAGATGAAAAGGGATTATGCATGTCCTTAGAAAAGGGATTTTTATTAACACAAGAGTCAGAGACTAATTTCTGATCTACAGAAGAAGAAGAGCCTGTAGCACTTAACGTAAACAAGAAAGTAGCATTAGAGCATGCAGGAGCTGACTCAACTTTATGAGAAGAATCTAATTGGTACTTTCTTAAGTATTCTAATTCTAGAAGTTTGAGTTTTAACTCCCTACGAGCCAAATCAAGTTCACGTTTATGAAGGTCATCAGCTGAAGCTGGCTTAAGCTCTGAAGAGCCAAGCATGATAACAAAAGAAGAAAACACGACAAACTAGTTCTAACTAGTAACTAGAATTAAGTATAGAGGCACAAACATAAACTGGCTCCACACAGGCGCCCAAAAGACAGTACGGCCTAACCTATACAAGACCAAACCGTTTCTATTAAATGCAATATACAAGCAGATCAACTGCCCGTAGGAATCTATATGAATAAGTGATAGGTCGGGCAAATGCGCACCAAAGTCAACAGCGTGGTCGAGTGCTTAAAGTACCGGACTGATGATCAACATGGTCTCGGTTCAAAACCCACTCGCGCCATTCTGTTGTGTCCTTGGGAAAGACACTTTACGGCACTTTCCTCTGCTTGGTGGTCTTGACAAGCAGTTCTAAATTGCAGTCATATCTCTATTAAATTACTAGCGGACAGCAATATCTTGGCATCTCCGGAAGCAGGTCGGGGTAATTGCTCACCCTAGGTATAACACCTCCGTCGCTTTCCTGCGAGTCAGGAGGATAAATATAGAGATAAAAATAAAAAATAAAAAAATAAGTAGCCTATAAGCTCACCCTAGATACACCAGCCACCTGATCCACTAGGGTAAGTATAATTTGAGTAAAAAAACAAAACAAAACAAAATGCAGTAAATTACAGAATTAAATTATACAAAGAAATTACTCCAAATCGCAAAAGGCTACTAAAGTTACGATTTAATAGAAAGGTTAACCGAATCTAAAAAATAGAAGAGTTAAACTATAGATTACCTTAGATTACCAGATTCCAGAATGTCGCGCACATGATTACTACAAAAGGCAACAACCAGTCAGGAACTCTGGTTGAATTAAGTTCGTAACCCGGATGTAACAAATTTCGACAACAACAACAAAAGGGGACAACAAAATAAGCAGACTAGCCGTTACATCAACTACAAGTTTATCTGTGAAAGAGTCTAAGAATTACCTAAAAAACTTGGTATGCGATTAAAACTATACTAAGCAAGCATCATTATACCAAGAGATTACTGTATAATATCAGGAGAATAACAAAATAACGAAATAGCAATTAAAACAGAAAACACGACTGCCAGTTCAGACAGTTTTAATAAATTCGAATAATCAATTTAGTTCAATTTTCCTTTCAATCAATGTGAAATTTGTTCTTGTTTGTTTTCTGAAAGTATTAATTGTTGGATGCGAGTTGTAGTTTGTGACAGTGCACAGCGCAAATCATCTTCAACCGCAAGTCTATTTCTAGTTTAGCCTTAATTTGAAGTAGAGACGAAAATCCTGACTTGCATAGATAAGTTGATACAAAAGGGATAAAAATACGAAGAACTGTTTTTGTTGTTTGAGAGTATGAGTCTTTCAATCCAACCCAGAAGTGTTAAAGCGGTTTTTCTTAATACTCTTGTCTAACTCCACAATCGTTTATCAGCTCTAAAAATTCGTCCTGACATTCATCCGAAAGCTTTTCGACAGGAAATGTAAACGGATTTCTCACAAAATCCAATTTTTTATGACTAGTTTCAGGAAAGTATCTGTCAAATTCGTTTTAATGGTTTGACAAATGCTTTACAATATCTTTCTCAACAATTTTTGGCATACTGCTTTCCTCTCTGCTGTCAAGAAACATATCCACTTTCTCGAACATTGCAAAATTGTAGATTTCAACTTTTCTTTTCCAATTCGCCAACTTAGCTTTGAAAGCCTTCAATGCATGACAATTTGATGACATTGGTATTTTTGCCTTGCATCTGTAGGTTGTGTTTCTTAAGTTGTTCAAATATGTCACACAAATAAGCCAGAAAGATTATTTACTGTTCATTTATCGTGATACAAGCGTCATACGAAGCGTGCGTGATACGTGTGTGATCACCAAGTGTGATACTCAATCTTGCCTTTGAGAAGACAAAATGCTTTTAATTCCTCTCGGAGTTCAAAGACTCTTCGCGTGACATTGCCTTCGGATAGCCATTGAGTCGAAGTGCAATAGAGAAGCACCTGGTGGTCTGAATCCATATCTCCACAGAATGCCTTAAAAAGATGGGAATTTAAAGCTCCTGCTTTTATAAAATTAACTATTTATATTATCTGATCAAGAACTTTTTAAAGGGACTCCGGTAATGTCTTGGAAGCTAGGGATTGCCTATGCAACATGCAGTGACACTTTTACTTTTTGGTGCTTGTCTCTTTACTGAAGCTTGAAAGCCTGTATGCATCTCAACATTACTGGCGCACCATTAGTGCAACAGCCTGCAAGATTTTTCCATTCCAAGCCCTTAGTTGTGAAAAATGTTGTAACTTTATTCAGAATATCTGCTGCTTTTGTAGTAGTTTCAAGAGTGGAGCAGAATGGAAACTCTTCCTTAAATGCATTGTTGCAAACATACAGGTATCTTGCGTACACCATCAACTGTGCACATGAAAGATATCTGTTAATTCATCCAGCTGGATCGCAAAAAGTCCAAACGGAGCAATTTTGATTTTCTGTGCTACTTGACTTTTTATATCAAGAGACAAATTCTTGATTCGCTTTTAAATGGTGTTATTGGACAGCAAAATTGCAGCTAGCTTTTTTTCTGCCTCTTTTCCTAGCACTATACCAGCCGTTTTCAGAATGCAAGGCTTAATTAGTGTTTCGCCAATAGTATGTGGCTTTTTCTGTTTTGCTATCTCAAATGCCATTAAGTAAGATGCTTCTAACGGTTGTTTGTTTTTTCTAAAAAAATTGCTAGATAATCAGTATCAGTATCATATAACTGTATCTATCAGTATCTTTTATTATTGGTATCAGTATCTTTTATTTCTGCTCCACCACAATAAAAACAGAAAGAAATAAACAAACGTATAGGACTATAGCAGAAGAAGAAAAAGGAAGAAACAACAAAACGTTAAACGTTATAGCGTGCACGCAGTAATATTGTAGTAGAAGAATGATGCATGGTTGCAACACCTTACATAGAAAAGCAGATAAGGAATTATAAGACAGGGAAAAATAAAATAAGAGATAAAAAAGAAAAGCGCGCAAAGCAATATGTACCATGTATTTGAGGCATTGTTGCGTTGGCGGCAAAAATGGTGGGAAGCACAACAAGCCTGTGACCAAAAAGGGTCAAACAAGCAAACAAACCCACCGAAAGAAATCCTGTCACGGGTCAAAAGGATTATTTCATGGAAACATGGTACCAGAAAAAAAACACACACACACACCAAAAGAATTGTTTGAACATTTTCTGTTGAGATAGTAGCCACACAATCTAGTCTTCTCTATTAAAGCAATTTCTCCAGATAGAAGTGACATGTTCTGAAAAATAACAAAGACAAGGCCAGACAATGCTCAACAGCCGAAAAAAAAAAAAAACAATAATAATATTCGTTCTAATCAAGCAGATTACTAGTAATTGTAGTCTAGATTAAAGTTGGTTATTCTATTGTAGAGTTGGTTTGGTTTGGTACCGATACTAAACTATTTGCATTAATTTAACAAGAAATTTGGAAAACTGCCAAATGTTGAATGAGTTTTTTTGTGAAGGTGTTGCTTGAATGGCTGTGCCTGATCTCTGAAGGTATTTTGTTCCAGAGTTTAGGTTCAACAAATTTCAGAGATTGCTGGCTTACTTTAGTTCTGAAGCAATTTGATACTATTTGGCTGTTGCTTCTGGTTTTCATTTTTAAAGATTTTTGTGTGAAAAAGTTATTAAATGCTTGTATAAGTTGTTTGTTTTCATATTTAAAGATTTTTGTGTGAAAAAGTTATTAAATGCTTGTGTAAGTTGTTTGTTTTCATATTTAAATATCATTTGTGCTATTTCTAGGTTGTAAAGATTATTTATTGTAAGAAGTTGAGCGTCTTTCATAGTTTCTGTGACGTCACTATTGTGTTGTAGATTAAATGTCATTTTTGAAGCATCCAGTCTCATTGAGTTTAGTGCTCTCCTTCGACGTTCGAAGTAGGTTTTGTCCTTATTTATATGTTGCGGATGTACATTTTCTAAGTGTTGTTTGTGCTTTGCTGATGTCATTGAGTCATTGGAGAGTACTTTATTACAAAGTACGCAATGTGGCTTTTCTTCGCTATGTATGATGACCGATATAAAACCGAACTGAATATATGATTCATCATATTTTTGTTTTTTAGCACTCATGTCTTTGCTGCTAGGTTGCTAGTAATTAAACGTAAGGCTAAATCTACACAAAAACTGCTTTAGGCTATTAGTATTTGGCTGCATATCTAATTTTATTACACCAGGCTAACCTATGTTAGAAATTAGTTGCTCATATAAACTGAGCATAAAAAGTTACTATCCGTTTTATGTTCAGCTTATATGAGCAACTAACTTCTAACATTCCAAAGTATTACCTGTCGAGCAATCGAACTCCCGGCCGAGTAGCCAGTCTACATACTGCACCACCTACTGAGGCTGCACTGCCTTTTGGTAGCTGAATTACTGGAATGATTTTAATAATATGCTTTGACAAAGTCTAACTACAGTCTGCTCTAGGATATAACATGTAAAACCTTGCAAGTCTCAACTTTCTTCGGCAGCTTTGCAAAATGTTCAACATGACTAATAAGAGTTACAGTAGCCTACCAACATATCTTTCTCCCTTGTCCTGTCTATATCTTTATTTGAAGGACTGCTAACAAAACATTATTCCCCTATTATTGACAACAGTAGGCTATGTTACAACAATGGTCTTTGTGACAATTATAATTAAATAATTGAAGCATAACAAATACTGATAATGTATGCTAGTTAATGGTAATGCGATAACAATCAACATTACGATGCGGGAAGCTAGATCTGTTGGTGCAGCAAAAGTATTGTGTATACGGTAAGAGTCTGGCGTCAACTTAACACCATTCGGGAGTGGGGAGGGGCAGTACGGCTTGGCAATACCAATATTCAAATATTTCATTCAGCTACCGGTACCGGACCAATTTCCTGACTGAAATTATTTCTTGCATTGAAGTGGTAATTATAAGTAGTAGTGGATTTAACTGAAAAGTTAAATTCCTCCCCTAAAATGGTGAAATTCCTCCCTGGGAAGGAAGGTAAGGTATACTGTAGTATGAATTAGTGTTAGTTAGAAATAAATATAAAAATGCAGCCAAAAATTAAGGTTCAAACACTGAATTATAAATATATCAAAGTTAGATTGAACGCTTAATGATGAAAATTTTCTTAGCTTAGATAAAATTGATCTTCTATTCTTAATACTTAATTTTATTGCTTTGCAGTTGCACAATGCCTGTATTTCGACTTACTAAGAACAAACCGATTTATCTTGTTTTAGTAAATGTCGGGAGTAACAAAAACTTTTTTCTCTACAAAGTCACAATTGTGGCATGCCTCAAATCTCTTTCATTTCTACAGATATTTTCACTAAAAGAGAAAAAAACGCTATATTATTTCCTTTTCGTTTCTTTTTTTTATCCAAAGAGAGGCAATCTTGAAGCTTCCTCACTAGGGTATATTAGCAATTTTGTTGACAAGAACCCTTGACAAAATAACTACAGCGCTGAAAATACAACTTTTTACAATACAAAATACGAAAATACAGCTCCAAAATTAGGGTTGAAAAGCAAAACTAATTAAACTACTACAAGTACGATTTAATTTTTACTAATACTAATAACATCAAAAAGTGCATTCCCCCGACACAAGATATTGCTCTTAGCAGCACAAGGACGTCGATGGCACGTCAAAAAGAAAATAAAAAAATGTTGAATCGGTGGTTGCAGCGTACTAGTAGTAGTAGTAGTTTGTTTTTATTCGCACCCAAAAGAAACAATTGATAATAATTGAAGACAAAATAGAGCAAAAGTTGCAAATAGGGAAACGGCAACTAAACGATATACGTTATAACTAGGGATGTACCGATACCACATTTTAAGCCGATACCGATACTACTACCGATACCAGCATTTAGAGCTGATACCGATACCGATACTGCCGATACCACCGATACTTTTTTATCTATTGAGCACCATCAGTAAAAGCTTTTGTAAGTAACACCAAAGAATGTATTTACTAAATCTAGCTTGTTATTGGATTTTGAATTTTTTCCAGGTATATATCTATCATTATCATTACAATATTATTACAAATCTTTAAAAAGAAATCATTAATTATGTTAGAAATCCAATCCAGTTCTAGGGGGCAACAAAAATTTTTTATATTTATACAACAAAAAAAAAAAAAAATTTTTTTATATTTATTTTGTGCTTAAAAAGTATCGGCAGGTATCGGCTATATTTACCGATACCGATACTACTAGCCGATACCACAAAAATAGGCCGATACCACCGATACCGATACTTAAGTATTGGTACATCCCTAGTTATAACATGCACAAAAAATTGTGCATGGTCACCGTACCCAGCGTGCTCGGCTTCTGCTTGTTAGGTTGTAAATCGTACTCCTTAAACTAAAGACTTTTTTTTTATAAATCACTTTGTTTTGAGACACTAAAAAGTGGCTCTCCGTGCTTCACTTTGTTTTCATACATTAAAAATGGCCGCGGCTACCTTTTTTTAGTGCACTAAATAGTGGCCCCCTTACTTTTCTTGCACCGGGCCTCCCTTTTTGCAGGGCCATCACTGCAAGTTGCATTTATTTTGAAAAGACTATGATTTCAACATTTTATTTCTGCTTACTTTGATTTCCACAGGTAAGGTACTGCCTCACTTTTTTTTATCTCTACATTTATCTTCCTGACTCGCAAAAAAGCAACTGAGGCTAATACATAAGGTAGGCAATTACCCCAACCTGCTTTCGGAGAAGCCAAGATATTGCTGTCCGCTTGTAATTTAATAGAGATCTGACTGTAATTTGCTTGCCACGACCACCAAGCGGGGAAAGTGCCGTAAAGTGTCTTTCCCAAAGACATAACCGAATAGCGCAAATGGGTTTTGAACCGAGACCATGTTGATTATGAGCACGGCGCTTCAACCACGCTTGCCTCCCCTGACGGCACATCTCTGGTCATGACACTCTCCTTGTCACTGTCCATTTCAGCTGATGTTATTGCATGTCAGTTAATCAGAAATGGGAGATACGAGGCTGTTTACCACAAGTCATCTCAACTTGTTTCTCAAGAAGTGTCTGACCTTTAGAGGGCCACAACATCAAACTCTTTGAATAATTCATTGCTGCCTTTCAACACTTAAAACCAGGTAAAGCTTCGGGCCCTGATTCCCTCTTCCTAGAGCTTATAATTCATGCTAGAACTGTCTTGAAGTCTTGCTTACCTGACTCCTTTCTTCTTGCTTGCGTCGACTCAAAATTTCCATAAACTAAAGAAGAGCGCTTGTAGTCGCAATTCCAAAGCCGAAGAAGCCTGAGGGATACAAAAAGTTATCAACCAACGTCTGTGTCTCCTACTCTCGAGAGGCTCAACTACGCCTGCGTCAAGCCAATTATTGATCGACTGCTCCCTGAAGAGCAACCGCGGATCAACTTGTTCTGCTCATCCAGAACATCGAGGACTTTTTAGAAGCTAAGAAGAAGTGCGTTGCCGTACTTGTCAATCTGACTGCAGCATATAACATTGTCTGGCACTGTGGGCTTACCTGCAAGCTGCTGAGGCTTCTGCCCGATTAGCACGATAGTCAGAATGATCATGGAGCTTATCCGAAAACGAAGTTTCACTTTTACTACTGGTGACAACAAGCAAAGTAGGCCTATTTTTTAATTTTTTTAAGCAGGTTTTTTTAAGTTTTTTTTTATAATTTTTAGTAGGATTTTTTAAAACGAGTGAAGGTGTTGCGAGAGTTCAGAGTTTTACCAGTTCAAATAAATTTTGGCACGTGTTGACGAATTCTGTCCTGTAGTCGTTGAGATGTGCGGCCTACACAGTGGTACGAAAAATTAAACTAAATTGCTTAAAAGCAAAGCAGGAAACACGTTTCAAATTTTTTGTGTCACTGTGACAGTCAGTACGTAGGCCGCACATCTCAACATTTCATTTGGTCGTTCGTTTTTCATTTATCTTCTTCAAAAGTGATGAAACAATTGTTAAACTGCAGATGTCCACTCCTTTGGAATAATGTCTCATATAGTTTAGGGGAGTCTGGGGCTTATAAAAATTTTTGTAAAGGTTTTTTAAAGTATCTCATAGAAAAATAAGCTTTGAAAAATATTAATTTAACAAACTTTAAGAAAAACTTTTGCTGGTTGTTGTTCTTTTTTTTTTTTCAGGAAACTTCAAATAATTCGATGAAGAAACTAAGTACAAGCTTAAAACAATCTACAAGAAAACCAAGTTAATAAATCAATGAAGAAATTTGCCGATCGCGATGAAAATTTTATTAATTTTTTTATGAGATGCACACAATTTTTTTATTGTTTTTGTAGTTTAATTTTGGTTGTTGTTTTTTTTGACGGCCATATACATTTAAAATAGTCCTTTTGACCCACGGCAGGATTTTTTTGGTAGGTTTTTTTACCTGCCTGACCCCTTTTGAGTCTCGACTCTTTTGGTCACAGAGTTTGTTGTTTCTCCCACACATGATCATGTCAAATTCTCTTTATATGGTTTGTATGTGTATATTTTATTGTTATACAGCACTGTTACTACCTTTTGCGCTTATGTGTGTACACTTTTTATTTTTTAAATTTATCTTAATTGTTTCCTTTTTTCTCTTTCTTTTTTTAAAAATTAACGTAGCTACTAAGGTATGGCGACCACACACAATTGACGTTGTGCGTGTAATAACGTATATCGTTTAACTGTTGTTTCCTATTTTGCAATTACTTTTTCAATAAGAACTTCGAAACGTAATACCTTGATTGCAAATAAAATTGAATTGAATTGAAAAAGCCGTTTACTTCAAATCATGCAACCCAAATTTATGCCGCCAAAAAAAGTTTCTTTACAACTTGCAAATCTTTCGCTGATTACGCGTTTTGATGCCTTTCTCAAACATCCAATCAACTTCGTCCAGCTTTATTAAAAAACCAATTGAATTTTTCTTTCCTTCATTCCGACGTTTATTTCGTAACAAATGTCGGACGAAAGCTTAGAGAAAAGATAAAATTAAAAAATTAAAAAGTATATACATTTTGCTATAAGCGAAAAAAGTAGTAACAATACTGTCTAACAATAAAATATGCACATACAAGCCATAAAGGCTAAAACGAATGTTGCATAATTATAGGTAGGAGAAACAACAAACTCTGTGACCAAAAGAGTCGAGACTCAACAGGTAAAAAAACCTACCAAAAAAATCCTGCCGTGGGTCAAAAGGACTATTTTAAATGTATATGGCCGTCAAAAAAAACAACAACCAAAATTAAACTACAAAAACAATAAAAAAATTGTGTGCATCTCATAAAAAAATTAATAAAATTTTCATCGTGATCGGCAAATTTCTTCATTGATTTATTAACTTGGTTTTCTTGTAGATTGTTTTAAGCTTGTACTTAGTTTCTTCATCGAATTATTTGTTTTCGAATGCTGAGAAGCAAATTTATTTCTGATTTAGAGGGTTAAGTTATTTGAAGGAGGTTTTGTTTTAGAGGTACGAAATATCATATAGTGCGTTTTATCAGTATTTAAAATTAATTGATTCGCTAAAAGCCAATTATCATTATTGATTATTATTTATCATAATTTTGGTTTGTAATTTTCTAAAGTTCTTCATAGCAGTTATTTTTTAAAAACGTATTAGTGTCATCTGCATACATCATACAATTACCAGAGGTTAAACTTTTGTTAAAGTTATTTACATAAATTCAGAAGAGTAAGGGACTCAATATTAAATCTTAGGGTCCACCGAATTTTATCATTTTTGTATTGGAGCAAATGCCATTTACTTCAACTAATTGCTTTTTGTTGCTAAGATAGCTATCAAACCACTCATTTGCTACTCCTCTAATTCCATAATGCCACAATTTTGCCAATAAAATTTATGATCTATGGCAAGGGTGGCCAAATTGCGGCTCTTCGGACCCTTGCTTGCAGCTCTTTGAATCTTTTGAAAAATTGAAAAATTGTATAAAAAATCTGAGAATGATTTCATGCGGCGACCTTTTTTTAGAGAACACCATGATTTTGGGACAAGAATAGGGAAATACGCAGGCTTGTCCATGGGAATGGGATTCCCATGGGATGGGATGGGATGGGACAGCACACATTTGTATTTCCCATGGGAGAGTAGCCATGTCATAGCAACTTGATTACGTCAGAGTTTTATACTTTTTTACCTTTTAAATGTTTTTTACTCTCCTTTTTTCTTCATATACTTGTATCTATTATCTATTTTGTGGTGGGACACCAGAAAATAAATACAAATAGTCTTTTTTTATATAAGATTACGTTTTGTGCGTAACATTATATCTTTATCTGTTGCTGGCAATTTATGAAAAAGCGAAGCGGTTTTTACTTTACGTAATCTATGTATTTCAATATCTCTGTTTTAATGTAACAGTTTCAATCTGCTGCAGATGTTTGTTCAGAGTGTAAAGAACGATTCTGAGTGAAGACCTTTTTTTTTTTTTTTTCAGAGAACACCTTAATTTTGGGAGAAAATAGAGAAATTAGAGAAGAAATCGAAGTGAAGACCTTTTTTTTTTTTAGAGAACACCCTAATTTTTGGAGAAAATATAAAAGAGAACCTATTCTTAAAATTTTGAATGCCATCACTGCATATCGTCCTATTTAGTAGACAATAAACCTAAATTTTTATAAATTTAATTATTTTTATTGAACTGTATTCCGATGGGAATCCCATGGGATGGGATGGGATGGGATAGGCATAATTTGCTGTGGGATGGGATGGGACAGAAAAATATGTCCCATGGACAAGCCTGGAAATACGAGATAGATTCGAGGTGAAGACCTTTTTTTTAGAGAACACTGTGAATTTGGGACGAAACGTGGGAAATCTGAGAATGATTTCAAGTGAAGACCTTTTTTAGAGAAAACTGTAAATTTGGAACAAAAAGTGGAAAATCTGAGGATGATTTTAAGTGAGGACCTTTTTTTTATCAGTAAATGAGTAAATAAATTTGTGTTCTTAGATTTTTGTGCTGCGGTTCTTTTTAAAAGTTTGGTTTTATGATATGCGGTTCAAACATGATGCAGGTTTGGCCGCCCCTGATCTATGGTGTCAAATGCTTTTGATAAGTCAAGAAATATACCAAGTACCTGTTCTTTATTTTCAAAAAAATAAGTAATATTTTCAGTTAAAAAATTGCATAAAGAGTTGAGTGATTTTTTAAAGCCAAATTGATATTTATAAAAAAACTTTTTGTTCGTTTAGAAATGACATTGCTTTTTTATTTTTATTTATTTTATCTCTATATTTATCCTACTGACTCGCAGGAAAGCGACGGAAATGCTAATACATAGGGTAGGCAATTACCCCAACCTGCTTCCGGAGATGCCAAGATATTGTTGTCTGCTTGTAATTTAATAGAGATATGACAGTAATTTAACTGCTTGGCAGGACCACCAAGCAGGGGAATGTGCCGTAAAGTGTCTTTCCCAAGGACACAACAGAATGGCGCGAGTGAGTTTTGAACCGAGACCGTGTTGGTCACGAGCCCGGCGCTTTAACTACTCGACCACGCTGCCGACTTACTCTGCCAACTACCCAATTATAGACTAATTTTTCAAGTATTTTAGACATTGATCATAGTAAACTAATAGGGCAATAATTACTTGCATTAGTTTACATTACCTTTTGTAAGTCCAATTTTTTGTTTCTTAGGAATATATTTCAATCAGCCCAATTTTTCGATTTATTGGAATATATTTTTACAAATTTATTGTTTTTAACTACGCCTATATAATTTTTAAGACTACCAAGACTTTCGCTTGATTATCTATTGTGAAATAGTGGCATAGTTTAAAGTCTCCTATACTTCTGATAGATTGTGTCCATGTTGACAAGAGTCCAACAACTTACAACTTTCAAACTTGAACCGAGTTTGAGTCCCCTGTCAAGAAGCTTGAGCCAATTCCAAGTCAAAGTTTCAAAATAATATGAATTTTTGTGTTAGTCCATGAAAACTCAAATTCGAGTCCACGAAATTTGAATTTACGAAACCATTTGCAAGTCTTTTCTATACATTGCACATATAGCCTACAAAGCACGCAAAAACAACTCCAAATCAGTAACTGTTGATTTGAGAACTTGGGTTGATTTCTTTCTTTTTGTAAAGAAAACTTAAATCGATTTTAAGCCTGTCAAAAATTTTTTCAAATAAAAGAAGAAATTTGATTCAGGCAAACGCACGGAAGGAAAGGTTTTAAAGTCACCCCCATCTTTAAAAAATGTACGCAGACCAATCAAAAGACAATAGAGCAGAAAAAAGGTCTTTACTTTATTGTATTTTTGTCTCGCAATCCCCAACCCCACGACGAATTCCTGCTTCTGGCACTGATTTGAATAATTTCAAGTTTCGTATCAGCAATGTTGAATAATTTTTTTCTGATATTTCGTAGCCTATTTTCTAGATGGCATTGCTAAAACGGAAATCGAATTTTCGTGATGTCATTTGTTGGGGCCCCTGATTAAGATTTTGCCTCAGTCCCCTAATTTTGAATATCGACCACTGGTTTCCAGCAACCTTTTCAAGTCCGCAGCACACTTAGAAACACATATAAGATTCGGCGACACACCTTAAACCGGAGTGAAGGCCTTTTAAATAAAATGGTGATTTTTTTGTTCTTCAAAACGCTTTATTTTGCAGGATTAGTGAGAGAAGAAAAATAAGAAATAAAGAAAAGGTTTTGCACTAATTTGTCGTTGCTTAAATTGATGGTTTTAGGCTTTTTGTCTATTAAATAAAGCTTCATGTATACAAAATTGTTTAAAACATTTAGATTTTTAGTCGCTACTTTTAAAAGAAACACGTTTTTTTCTATTTCGAACAATGTGTTTAGATCGTCTTTTTTTTGCGAAACATCTTGCACTGCTCTTAGTAGTCGATTGTTAAAAAGTGGCTGGGACAAAACTGTTTTTTTTGCATCTTATTGCTTTAAGGCCTGGGAAGACTCTAATGTGAAACATTACTCACAACATTGGTAAAAAATCGGTTTAATTCATTGCTAACCTATAATTTATTAAGTAAGTCTCGTCTTTTGGTGGCACAGTTATTTTAGAGAAATATTTTATTGTCGAACAAAACAAAAACAAGCTTCTTTGATTTTCTTAAATAACATGCATAAAATGGTAACGAAGAAGCTGGTGATGGAGAACCGGCACTACAAACACAACGAATTGCGATGTTTTGACAATGACAACCCAAAATTTGTGGTGAAGAATTGAGCATAGAACCAAACTCCTGCGATAACGGCGGTTTCATAAAGCTTTGTTTTATGATGTTTACTTTCTACAATAATTGCGCACTTTCTTATTGTCAACCTTAGAATTATAAGACATAGAGATGTGTAACACAAGACAACAAAACTTTTGTAACGACGCTGTTTTCTTTGACAGAAAATCGTTCCACCGCTGGGAGATTAGACCAATCAATGTATTCTATGAGATGACGCCGGGACGCCGGGAAAGCCCCGACGATTGCTTTCTCAAATAATTGACCCAGTAGCAAGCAGCGAAATGAAGTTGGAATATTGCGGCCCCATTCGTTATTCGGCCGCAAAAAAATATTTCAGTACCTCTGAAAGCGGGTTGGATCAACCGCTTGACTGTTGCTCAGAGTACAGCGCTCCCTATGTGTTCCTTAAAGTCAGAAGAATAAATAGATGATGCAAGTATACGAATAAACGAGAGCTCAAAGAAGCAATTTCTTTCAAGCAGGAAAAGTATTTGATAAATGAAATACTCTTAAAGCAAACAAGCACAAAGCAAGATGTCTGTATGAAACAGTGGCGAAAGTATTTTGCTCAATTGTGAAATGCTAGACATCTTTGCTGATGGAATCGACGATGGAGGAGAGGTGGTGGAGACTGCAGTTTTCTTTTTCATCATTGGCAGTAATATCCATGTTTCCATCTAAAAAATCGAGTTTAGTCGAAAGTGTTTCACTACTTCATTCGCTTTATTCAAAAATAAATTTGTCTGCGACCTAACCCTGAGTGAACCCTAACCCTAACCTGAGTGAATCCATTTTCAAAAAGCTTGGATCCGCTTTTTTCGAAAACGAAATAAAAAACTCCAACAATTGCTGATTTATTAATTGAAACAAACATATTTCAGTCCCACGTTGATATTGTAAATTCTTTAGTTTGATGACAAATGTAAACAATGAAATAAGCGGCGAAAATGAGGAAGTGAAAGTGGTTCTTTAACTTTTTTAGCAGGGAAATAAAACCATATTGCTACCAGTGTGAATTTCACTATAAAATTATGGTTTCGATTAAGGTAAGAGCTAGAGTTAATACTGGGTTTAGAATTTTTTTCAACCAAAATTCTTCGTAAAATTTTGGATGGTGGAATTTACCTATATTCGCTGCACGCCCTCTATCAGGTCTAACAAAGGTTTGGCTTAAGGAAAATTGCAATAATCTTTTCTGAAGGATGGCAAGTTATATAAATATATGCGGTCTATTGCAGATCTTAGCAATTTTTAAAATTTCCAAACGGGAATCTTTGCACAGCGAAGCTTGATTACGAGTTTGGAAAAAAATGTAAAAAGATCATACTCACTTTCCAACAAAGATTGATGTTGATTTAGAAGATGTGTTCTTGTTGTATCTTCGTTTGAAAAAAGAGCATCAATATTCTAAAAAGTTAATCTTATCTCATTTTAGGATGGAGACGAGTTATCGACACCCAGTGCGACAGGCCGGGGAGGATCGTTGTTTTAACCTTAACTTTGATCCATTCGGTTGTGTCTTTGGGAAAGACACTTTACAGCAATTTTCCTTATTTAATAGTCCTGGCAAGCAGCTCTATATTTTAGTTACATCTCTAAATAAAAAACTAAAAAAACAAATAAAACTTAACCAGGCAGCAATATCTTGGCACAGGAAGGTCCATTCTGCTAACTCAAATTTTTTAGTTATTTTTCATAATTTTATCGAATTCGATGTCACTGTTGTCATAATAACGTAAAGAGAAACAAAGTGAATACATCAGCTGATTGCTGCTTCGAGTGACGTCCAGTGAATTGATGTATGAAAATTTTTGTAGGCTAAACTTATCATAAAGATCCTTTCCCCGAGCCTTGTTTTTGGTATTCACATTGTTTTGCAATTAAATTAATATTGATTGTGCTATTTTCAAACGTTTTTTACAATATCAAGCAATAATTATTTTTGACTTTGGTGGTAGTAAAGATAGTAAAGTTGAGCCAAGCGGAGTGATTTCGAATAAGATTACAGTAGTAGCAGCAATGCAGCTTGGGATAAAAAAGAAAATTGTGTAGTTATATTTGGAGGGTGAAAAGAGGATCAGACGTTTTTGGAGATTCTTGGTCCAATCTACGAACTTAACATATGGCCTAGGTCTAAGGTTGCACCGTTAGGCAAGGAGAGTGTTGCTCCTAGTCGGCGAAGTTCAGCTGGCTGGACGCCTGAAAGTATACATAAGTGTTCCGTTGAAGTGGGACGCAGGCATGCAGTGAATATCCGCAGGGCCTCATTTAGGGCACTGTCTACGAGGTGAGTGCAAACACTGCGCACCAGACTGGGGCACAGCACTCAGCAATTCAGTAGACCAGAGATAGAGCAGCTGTGCGCAGTGTTTTGGCGCCAGCACTCCATCCTGAGCGTGCAAGTTGCTTTAGCAGTGTGACGCGCTAATATAGTTTTTTGCACAATGTCTCTAGAATAGATAGTAACGGAACATGAGCGATCTGTCGGCAAACTAAGTGGGTAGGACGAAATGGTAAAAATCTAATGCTGTTGGAACATTTAGCTGACGTTTGGCCTCTTTGTTATTTAAATTGTTTGGCCTTTCATGTAACTGCTTTTTATTTACTGCTATCACCGTCTTTGTATAACTAAGCTTCAGCTTCCAAGTTTGAAGATACACTAAAAGTTTAGTCATGTCTTAACTTAAAGCCCCCTCAAGGCTTTCCAGTTTCGACAGAAATGCAACAATGCTAAATCTTCTGCGTATGTAAAGTTTATGGAAATCGTGGAGGGCAGATGTAGACATAAATATAAAGAGGTTGAGAAGGAGGAGAGACATGGCCGATCCCTGAGGTATGTCGTTTTTCAGAAGACAAATCCTGCTTTGCTTGCTGTCATCGGTAGTAAGGGTAAAACTTCAGTTTTGGATAAGCTCCGTGATCGTTCTGATGTGCTTATCCAGCAAAAGCCTCAGCATTTTGCAGGTAAGGCCACGGTGCCAGATAGAGTCATATGCCACCGTGAAATTGACAAATCCTAGATGGTTTATGTCAATAAAACGACTTGATCCACGGTTGGCTTTCGCGTCCAAACCCAGCCTGCTCTCTAAGGAGCTACTGATAAATAATTGGTTTAACGCGGACGTAGATAAGCCTCTCGAAGATTTTATAGAAGAGACACAGCAGAGATATCGGTCGATAACTTTTTGGGTCCCTCACGAGCTTTATCGGCTTTGCGATCGCAACTACAAGCGCTCTTCTCCAGATTTTGAAAATTTTGAGTCGGTACAAGCAGGTCAAAAAAAAAGTCAGGTAAGCACGACTTCAAAGCAGTTCCAGCATGACTATTTTTGATATTAATTACGTAACGATTTTAATAGTTTAACATTTCATTTAGATTTCCAATTAGCTAATAAATTTATATTTAATATTTATCGTTTGGTTATGGCATCTAATGCTAAAAAGAGAAAATTTTATGTCCACGTAATTTTGCGGCCCGCTGAATGTACTTAAATTTATAATTTGGCAAATTATCAAAAAAGGTTGGACATTTCTGTCTTGGCATCTTTTGAAGCAGGTCGGGTTAATCGCTTTATGGCTGCCTTAAGCATAGCCGCCTAAAAACCGCCCTGCCCGCCAGGCGGAGAGCGAGAGAGATTTATATATTTTTTATCTCTATATTTATCCTACTGACTCGCTGGAAAGCGATGGAGGCGCTAATTTATAGGATAACCAATTACCCCAACCTACTTCCGAAGATGCCAAAATATTGCTGTCCGCTTGTAATTTAATAGAGGTGTGACTTTAATTTAGAATTGCTTTCCAAGGCCACCAAGCAGGGGAAAGTACCATAAAGTGCCTTTCCCATGGACACAACAGAATGGCGAGAGTGGGTTTTCAATCGAAATCATGTTAATTATAAACACGGCGCTTTAACCACTCGACCAGGCTGCCGACAAAGAGATGAATGATATACGAATAATGACGCCTATGATCAATACAAAACGTGGTCCTGGGACTTCGGCTTGGCACAATGTTTTCAACTTGATTTATTTCCATTAAAAACAAAATTTCAGCACTGCAGTATTTTGCTGAATTCAAAAAAAACTTATAGGAAATTTGTAAATTTTCACGTCATTTTTCAATAAAATAAAAATAAAAAGTCAAAAATAAGAATAGTTTTTAATCCTACTAAAGGAGAGTTTATAACTGTGTCCAAGCTAAAAATTTAATATTTTTTAAACCATCGTAAAAAAATTTTTTTAAGCATTCTAAAAAAATTACATCGCTTTTTGCAACGAACAAAGGAGCTTTATGCAAATACCGCCCACTTGCCTGTCATTATGGCAACATGAATTTTGTAGGTCTCGTGTATTTGTTTGTTAAATGTTGTTTCAAACAAAATAATTAATAATAGTTTGATGGCACTCAGTACAAAGACAAATTTGTTATCGTCACCATCGTTATCAAAACGTAAAAATAAACTGTTTTTAATGTATTTTCAAAAATAAATTTCCAGTTAAAAAAATCTCTAAGCATTTCTTCAGTTTAATTAAAAATTTATAAACAAGTTTTATTCGATAATCAGCTTAACTCAACTTGAAACGTTGATAAGCTTTGTCAGAAAGGGTTTTAGGAAAATTTGCAAGGGATTTAGATATTTATTCTCTGATTTAGGGAATTTTAAATTTTTTAAAAGTTTACTATTCATTTTATCAAAATTAAACTACATTAAGATCTCAAAAATTAGTCATCACAGCAATGCATCCAGGAGACTAAATTTTTGTATTGATTCGTGGCCTCATATTTGCCACGATCCAGGGTTGCGTAGACCTTAAATTTAACTAAACACAATCCATCAATTAATACAAAATTCATTAATACCAAGTCGACAAAAATTTTACGTATAAGCATTAAAACTCACTCAAATAAATTGGTATCTCATTTAATACAAGAAACAATCAATGACTTGCCTAATGGCTCATAAATAACCAACTTAAGTAGAATGAAAAATATTTTACTACATTACCATTAGCGCACTCCGGCAAACTCACTTTTTCAGTTTGATTGACGCTAAGTGGCGCCCGCGATTGTTCGTTTGTCATCGTTGTTTTTTTTTGAGGCGAACTATGAGAAATGTCAGGACTTTCCGGGTCTGATTCTGGAAAGCGCTCCAGTGAAGAAGAGACGGATTTGGTTGTTCTCAGATCCTCCCCATATAACATGCGCTGCAAGTTGTAGATATAGGTGATTGCGTTGCGCAATATTTCTACTTTCGGCAAGCGTTGGTTGGGGTTTGCGCATGCGCAGCGTTTCAAGGCTTCGTACGCCTGATTAACTCGCTTAAGTCGCCTCCTTTCGCGAAGAGTGGCGGCCCTGCGCCGGTCGTGCGGCCCGTTCCGACGTTTACAAGCTTTACAGGCCCACACTAGGCAGTGATGCCCGGTTGGGTGACTTGTATGGGGAAATGACATCATATTGCTGTCTCTCAGATCGAGTTCAAGTCCGTCTATTTCCATTGCTTTATTGCTTTGTGAAGTCATTTCGAATGGGAATCGAACGGAAGGCAGTAGAAGCGCCGTCATATTTGCGGCCGCAGGACCGCCGAGCAACTTCCGCTCCGTAACCCGGTTGTGCGGATGAGGCGAAACCAGCAACTTTCTCTGCAAATCACAGTTTATTGCTCCGCCATCGCCATCTCTTTGGAACACTCTGGCTTTATCTGATGACATTGACAATATTTCTTCAACACTGGGCAGCGACGAAGCTTCTTCAACTTCACCCGTTTTCCCAAAAATAGTGTCCGCTCCTCCTCGACGTGATGATGCCATTTCACTGCGGTTCGTTTCAGATAAATACTGAATCATCGCCCTGATGACGTCATCATTGTGTTCTTCACCAATCTCCAGACTTAAAGTGGGTTCTATGCTTGAGATGGGGGGGGGCGAGCTGTTGTTTAAGTCATCTTTAAACGAAGTTTCTTCTGTAAACTGAGAGTGTTCAAATGCCTCATCTACATCAAGCAATGCCTCAAGTGGGGAAACAAATTCGTCTGTTATTTCTTGTTTGATGATTTTCCCACCAACCGATACAACAGGAACAAAAGAGGGTGGTTGGTGATGGGTCTGCTCAAAAGGAGAAAAGAGGCGATTAAAATCGTCTCCCGAGTGGATCGTGGGGGAATCTTGCGGAATCAATCCTGAAATGGTGACATCGGAGTAATTGACTTGAGACCCAATATTGGAAGCACTGCCCAAAAGAAGGGTATCTCTTGGATGGGTGCCAACTTCTCCAGCACACTGCTTGATTGACTCACTTTCGGTTGTGACCCGGTCAGAGGCCATTTGCAAAGCCGAAATGGACAACAAAACGTCTCCCCCCTTTTTATGTTCTTTGCTGAAATTTTGCGAAAATCCGGTAAAAACGTCATCTTCTTCATTTTGCGGTACACACGTCATAATCTATTTACACGTCATAGACTAATTTTACCAAAAAAATATTTTATAGAGATTAATTTTGCTAATCGATTTGCAGCTTGCGATTCTGCTCAAACTCTCCGACAGTTCAGTAAACTACCAGTTTACAATTTCGCAGATTTTTCTCATCCCAAATCGCAATAGCTAAGTTGTTCAGCTTAAACAGCAGGAAAAATTTTACCCGTTCTCTTTCCCAGTTAAGAATTGTTGAGGTCATTACTCCTGAAATCGAAATAGTTTTCATCTGCCATTACCATTTTTTTCAAAAGAAAAGGTTACGACGACGCGCCGAAATGACTATGCATATTTTATTTTGCAGCAAATAAGTAAAAGTATAAACAAATATTTTCCAAAAAAGGTTTATCCAGTTTATAATGTTGCCATAAAAGTGAATAAAATAATAGATTTAAAAAAAATTTTATGCATAAATTTTTAGAACATATAAGTCAAACATTGGCCCCTCATCAACAACTTGATTCATCAAAATAATTAAATCAACAATCGCAGCGTTTCTACATCGCCCCGTGTCCCGTCTATTTGGGGTCGCGAGTTAAACAAGGGTTGATGAGCCGTGTTCGAGAGGTGTCACCGAACAAACCAGGCTTTTCGATGTGAATTGTGGCGTGCAGCCCGCTACCATGTACGTTATCATTTGCAGCCTTTTCAGCTTATGTTGATGTTTATAGTATAACTCAATGCGCGATCATTCGTGTCAATTGCTGATAAACCGACATATCAGCCCTAAAAAACATGCGACGTAATTACGCTTACTTCTTTGTTTTGCATCAAAAGGTTAATAGATTTAAAAAACAAAAGCAACTCTGTCCGAACAGGGATCAGGTGTTCGATTCGGGCCCTTTATAGCAATTTTATCCAGTAAAACTTAGTAAATTCAGGTCATATCTTACAATTACTTTTCTAAAACCCTGGCTTGAATTGTAGTATATTGCATCAGATGTATTCTTGATTTAATCAGTGTTCTTCTACTATTTACATGTTTAGCATGATTGCCATACAAACCGGCGCCGGTACAACTGCCTTTGCAATCTTTGCTTAACTATGATGTATAGGCATAACCGTGCAAGTCAAAAATTTTGGGGGGCGATGAACTTTTGCCCAAATTTTGGATTTTAACAAGAAATTGCTTTTAATAAATTTATGTTATTTTATAATAGAAAAAAAAGGCGTGAAAAAATTTAAAGTAAGAATTTTTAAAGAATTCATACCCTATCTTGCTTTTTTTATAAAGTTGATTGACACAACTACTTTTGGTTGGTACACGACTAAAATTGATCGACACAAGATTAAATTTGATCGGTACATGACTAAAATTGGTCGACACAAAACTAAATTTGATCGGTAGTGACTAAAATTGATTGACACATGATTAAAATTGATCGGTAGAGGACTAAAGTAGATCGAAAAACACTGTAATTAATTGCCTATTTTCCATCAATAAATTTGCAAAATATTTGGGGTTTACGATTGACGCAAGACTTAAGTTCGACACACATATTGACAAATTTGAAAAAAATATCCAGCTCTGTAGGTATTTTGTCGAAACTTCGACACATTCTACCCACTACAGCGTTACGTAACTTGTACTACTCAATTATTTATTCACAGTTACTGTACGGCATTACAATTTGGGGAAATACGCATAACAAGCATCTAAAAAAATTGATTTAACTACAAAATAAACCCGTTGAAATAGTCGCAGGAGGACAATGGCGATACCGGATTTTTCCATATGAACAGTTATATAAATTAAAACTGAAAGACTTGTATCTACTGTATATGCATAAATGTACACGGCAAGAGCTACCGCATCGTTTACTATCTTGTTTTACTCCCGTTAGTAAGATACGCACAGGAATAACGCGCCTCGCTTCATCTGGTTTTAATATATATTTACCAAGATATATAAAAAAAAACACAAAAAAATTTCAAATATCAAGGAGCAAAAATTTGGAATTCCTTACCACACGAGCTAAAAAACAATGCCATCTAATCAATTTAGAATAAAGTAAAAAACCTATCCATTGCAAATTACAAATGATTTTCCTATTTATTATGCTTCTGTTTTTACAGTACTTATATTAAAAATTAGTCCAAAATACTGCAATTTTAAAACAAATGCCGAAACATGTCCAGTAGCTTATGTAAATACCTAAATAGGTGACTGCTCGAGTCGTTGACCAAGAGGTCCTTTGCAGCTGCCTGTTGCAATTTATGTGACCGTTCATTTATTTTGCTGGATTTTGTTGTATTCTTTTTATCATTTGAATTGTACAAATAAATTGACTGACTGACTGACTGAGCCTCCCCAACTCAGTGATGGGGAATGCAGTAACTACTCCTAAAAGTTTTCAACTCAAGATCCGAATCTTACCAAACCGCAACCATGTCACAGTTATATTCAGCAACACTAATCCAATCATGCCAAATTAAAATTTGAAATAAAACAAAGAAAAAATGAATCAGTAAAAAAATGCCATGAACTAATATGAACCACAAAACCACAACTCACACAAAAAATAATACTTAAATAGGGAAGTTATTGAGATCATGCTGTCAGTTGCATTGTTTTTTCTTGGTTGAATTATCTTTTCAAGCTTTTATTAACTTGATTGTGTCGCTCTTCCGTTTTCTTAATTTTTTATTAATCCGCGTGTTTGATAACATTTATTGACGTCTTTGCGAGAACAAAACAAGAGCGAATAATCACGTCATATACCGTCACTGTCAACCTTCAGCACAAATAATTCTAACAGCCAAACATTGACCTTATCTCACTCCAACTAACTCAAAACAGCGCCCCCTACGCATGGCCCCTCCGCATGGCTCTCACCCGGTCATCATCAAAAATTATTTCAACTAACAATCTAGTTTGCTCATTTCTCTCGTCACAATTGCCGATATTTCGTTCTGACTTTGAACGCAATATGAAAAGACTCGTCGCGGCTAGCCGTTCTTTTCTCGCGGGATTCCAGTCTCAAAGTAACTGTTGGCGAAACTAAGCTTCGCTCTACCTAGTCATAGACCGGCGTGAGAATAAGGGTAGCCGGAACTTCAAGCGAACCGCAGATGTAAACGAGATGATTCCAGAAAGTGCGGTCCGACCGTGTCGAAGCACTTCCGGATTAACAAATAGTCGCGTATTTGCCGCTGTCTTAAAACTTTTGATCTTTAACAAACAAATTAAGCGACAAAACGCTGGAACGGTCATTTGCTTTTTTACTTCCGGTTATCATAGCAAAACAAGGAGATCTTCCATCACTTTATCACTCGACTCGATGAATCGACTTATAGCGGGATAGATCAAGGTCGCGCTTTTACGAGTTGACGACAGCCATGACGCAATGCAGCAGCTGTGACGTCCACGACGGCGATGAGCGCTTTTAACTTTGCGATAGTTACAACAGCGAGATGGGCTCTCGACCGATATCACGTGATAAATTTTGGGATTTAATAAATGAAAAACAGATTTGTTTGAGACAATAAAATAATTAATTAATCAGCAGTTAAGTTGGACTGATAAATTTTCTTATTTTTTCCAGTCTTGTTTTTCTTTTTTTTCATTATTCAATTAAATCACTTCAGTTTAAAAAAAATTGTCATTTCAAAGATTCAGATTTAGTTGGGAGTTAAGAAAAGATTTTTTCAAGATTTTGCCGTGTGCCATGCTTGAGCAATTTTTTTTTTCCAATCAATGCAACAACCGCTTCGTTTCACCCACAACCCTTGTGTCGTCATTCCAAAAAAAAATTTTATGAGATATTTCATAAAACTTTGTACTCAATTGGCGGAAAGCAGTTGTCCCATAAGATTGAAGATAAGAATAAAAGAAGTTTTAAGGTTATGAGAATACAAAACGTTTCGAAACACAAGCAAACAGAATTACTATTCCATGCATGAGCTCGCTGTTATCTGTTTGAACGCTTTAGTTTGCTTTAACTGACGCCATTAAAGTGACCAAGCTGGGAGAGATTTTGATTGAATTATTGGACTAATTTCCCTGGTGACCCTCTGTGCTTCTAAATTTACTCAAATCTCTCGGCGCCCGCTAAATGTCGCCAGAGTTTTGTTGTTAACTTTTATCAACGCGACTTGTTCCGCGATCAGCCGCGGTTTCTTTGTTTTACTAAACGGAGACGTTTTTATCACGTGATCGTAGCAAGATTGTCGCTTATGTCGTTGCTGATGCCACAGCACCGGTTTTTGCTTCCTTTATTCAAAAGAGAACTTCGCCTCGAAGTTGACGAAAATTTTTTTGGTCGAAAGTTGCAAACTAATTCCTCCTGATGCATCAACCTGGTTTGTGTTTGTTTCGAGGCTTACGCAACCAGCGACAAAGATCTTTCTTTTCTTTTTCTTGCGCTTCTTCAATTCATAAGTTCAATTCTGGACTCTGGGTCTGTGGTGAAATGCAGAAACTTGACGTCATCATATTTATGTTCTGTGCATTCGCTGATGCTGTTTCAGAAAATCTTAACCACAACAAGAATGCATCGCAAAGTTGCGCGCTGACCGCGAACAATCCAAGAAAACCAGGATTGTTCATCGGGTTTTGTAGCTTTCAATTCTGGTTTCGTAAACTGTCATTTTGCCAGCAAGAGATTTTCATAATACAAGCTGCGGCGCGGGGCCCTTGTTTAGAAGTTAGATTGTTAGTTTAGTGATTAGAAATGACTGTCCCCATGGGTCTCCATGGCTGAGCATACACACATACACACACACACACACACACACACACACACACACACACACACACTCACGAAATAGGGCGTTGAACTTATTCGCGATATCATTTAAACGCCAAAAAAGTAGAAACATTTACTAGAGCCACGCAAATAAAATTGTCCAGCATGACTTAAACAAAAAAATATTCCACGTATTTATTAATAAAATAAGTTTCTATAAATTTGTTTACTTTCTGTTATTTTCATCATAATCAAATTATTTTGCTGACTTGAATTTCAATATTAGAGGTGTCAAACTTAATGTAATCATCAAGCAAGTATCGACGCTTACTCATTCAGTTTCAATTGCAATCAAGACTTGTTTTATTTGCAATCAAGACGGTTGTTACGTTTCGCATTGACATTGACAAAGTGTCTGCGATTAAGAAAACAGCGGCTAAACAATACATAGTACGTTAATACACGCATAACGCCTATTGTGTTACATGTTTACAAAGATGCCAAGATATTGTTGTCCGGTTGAAAGTTTTATTTGTTTTTTTAATTTTTGCATTTTCTAATACTTTGAAATACGGTGACCATGCACAATTTTTTGTGCATGTTATAACGTACAGTATATCGTTTAGTTGCCGTCTCCCTATTTACAACCTTTGCTCTATTTTGTCTTCAATTAGTATCAATTGTTCTTTTGGATGCAAATAAAAAACAAAATACTACTACTACTCTCTGAGATTGCTAAGTAAAGAAAAAGAGTATCTTCATCAAGACACAACAATCCTGATCCTTTGATGAAGAGGAGTTTACAATCTGCTGACTTCAATCCATTAGGAGTTGAACTAAGCTTCCAATGCCCAATTGAACTGACGGGGGACAAGTTTAACAATTAAATTCGTAATGATCAAAATTCTTTTGCATGACGTTAAACTACTGTTGATTTGTTATTGAGCCGGTACCGATATAATTAAGTTGTGATGACTATTAGCTGCTTATTATTTTATGAATAGATGCCCGGTTAGTTCTTGCTTCGTCAAAACCTGACGATGCAGAGACTGCAAATAAAAATTTATAAGTTTTATCAACTCAACATCAATCAGAGCGCGTTACCGCTGTGCATTAAAGCAATTTCTACAATGATTAATTTAATTGTTGGTGCAATAACCCCTTGTTTCTACTTGAGGGTCATTTCGATCTAATTCAAAGAAAAAAATTCTAGTAAAATTTAAAACAGTAAATTTTTTCTTTTCATTAAAAAATAGAAGCAACATTATGTTTTAGATTTGTTGAAGAACTCTATTTCTGGAAGTATCAATCAATGCGGTGCTTCACGTGGCGCTTGGTGTCGAAGACTCGGTGGCAAACTTTTGTTCTCGAGCTCACTAAGTGTTTGTAATTGCTTATACTTTTGATCCACATGAGGGCAAACAAACACACATCGTGCTAATTGAAATTTTTCCAGTTTGGTGAAAATCGTGTGTTTTGTTTGTTAATTAAAACCTGAGCTTTTTTATTGGACGTTTTTAAAGTTTTTAATTGATAGATGAAAAGGATTTGAGAAAATCTTTTTGCCATTTATTGCTTTTTACGGTTGTCAAACTTCATTCTTAATTCTAATTTTAATTTAACCTACAAGTGATTTTTAGTTTTTTACAAGAATTTTTAAGCTTTCGATTATGATGTTTTGTTTTTTATTGTTAAGTAGTAATTGCGTAATCGGTACGCCATCCCTATTTAATTTATTTTGTCTGCAAGTTGTTCTTACGAGTAAAAGTAATTATAAAGAGTTGTTTTACTGTTTTATTCAAAGCACATTGATTGACCGAAGTAGTCGGCAGCTTGGTCGAGTGGTTAAAACACCAGAATGATGATCAACATGGCCTCGGTTCAAAACCAACTCGCGCCATTCTATTGTGTCCTTGGGAAATACACTTTACGGCACATTCCCCTGCTTGGTGGTCTTGGCAAGCAGTACTAAATTACAGTAATATCTCTTCTACATTACTAGTGGACAGCAATACCTTGGCATCTCCGGAAGCAGGTCGGGGTAATTGCTTACCCTATGTATAGCGCCTCCGTCGCTTTTCTGCGAGTCAGAAGGATAAATATAGAGATAAAAATAAAAATTTTAAGCCATTTTTGAAGAACAACGCAACAGTGATAACATATTTTAATAGACGTTTGGTGGTACAGAATTTGAAGATTGCGTGACGTAAAAAATTTTTCTTCCCAAAGCTTTTCATCTAACACTCTTCAGGGGAAATCGTCAGAATAAAGCAGAATTGAAACCGAACTGAGTTATAAAGGGGAAAGTTAAACAGTCTAAATTAAATTTAAGCTGTCGGTTTTCAGCACTCGACAGCTCTTACCAGCGATTAAGAAAGACGTGTTACCTTCCCATCATCACAGCAATGTTATTTACCAGTTTGTGTGCCACTGCAATAGTCGGTACGTTGGTCGCACGTCTCAACGCCTAGAAGAGCGAATTAAACAACACGTTCCTAGATCCATCGCCAATCCTCCTGCCTCGCACAACCGCCAAAGCCTTTCCCGCTCTTGTGAGGCCAACACACGCCTACAACAATTTCACGAATCCGCCATTGGTCAACATCTTCTTGACAACTCTCAATGCGCTCTTCACTACAACAACGAAAAATTTTCTATTCTTGCTCGAGGTCGCTCTTCTTTTCACCTTTCTGCTCTTGAAGCGACTTTCATTAAATCTCTCAATCCCCTTCTGTGTAAACAAAAAGAATTCGTCAACTCTTTGAAAATTTCTTAATTTTTTTCTCAAAGAATTTAGCCAATGAGAACTCTGCTTTCCCCTTTATAACTCAGTTCGGTTTCAATTCTGCTTTATTCTGACGATTTTTCCTGAAGAGTGTCAGATGAAAACCTTTGGGAAGAAAAATCTTTGGGAATGAAAACCTCTGGGAAGCTACTTTAAGCAATAAGTATTTTCTGAAATTATCTACTATTGTAAAGCAAGTTCTCTTTTGTATAGTTTACATAACGAGTTTTTTACATTATCATATGGTTGTTAATGGTGATGTCATAAAGCGTTTATTCGATTGCAAAACCTAGATAATAATTTGTATAAAAATTGCTGTTGTTTAGGTCAGTGGTTTTCAAACTTTTTTTCACTACGGCACACTAATAAACTCTGAATTTTCCTGCGGCATACTTACCTTATGAAGACGAAAGCTGCGGCACACTTACAATACTAAATACACTCTTCAAGTTTACATAAAAAAATTATATTTAATATACTGTATAACAGTAACACCTAATGAAAGGGTGTGCCTACAGAAATTGTTTTAATAAGGGTACAACAGGGATGTCCAACCAGTGGTGGATATTGGGTGAGGCAAATGAGGCAGTTGCCTCGGGCCCTCCTTGAAAATACCGCATATAGTTTCATTTTGCTGTACATGTTTTTTTAGAGATCACCATGATTTGGGAGAAAAATAGTGAAATATGAGATCAAATCGAAGTGAAGACCTTTTTTATTTTTTTTAGGGATCAGTATGATTTTGGGAAAAATAAAGGAAATACGAGATCAAAGCCCCCTTTTTTTTAAAGAACACCAATTTTTGGGAATCCTTGCCTCGGGCCCCTAACTTTAAATATCCGTCACTGTGTCCAACCTTGCTTTAATTTGGACCAAATTTTAAATCAAGCCAAAGTCGCTGAGCCGCAAAAAGCTTGTCATGCGGAATCTCGCTGCAATTTCTTCATTTTTGTCTCTAAAATCAAGTGTTCTGTAAAAAAAAAGATGGACCAGGACTCTATCTATGGCTTTTTGTCAAAACACGAAAATTTCGCGGCACACAGTTTGGGAAACCCTGGTTTAGGTAAATTCGCTTTTTATCTGGTCGTTTTGACTGATGCATATACGTATATGCCTATTTGATAAAGTTGCTTGACCTGGTCAGCAGAATGTTCAATGATGTTCATCAGAGCAATTTATTACAGAATTCAACACACTTGTTTTTACCTAATTTACCTAATTTTTATTTCAAATACCTAATTTATCCTAATTTTTATTTACCTAATACCTAATTTTTATTTCTTTAATATCTTTGGAGAGCGGATTTTGGAAACTGTTATTCACGCGTTTAAATTTAATTGAGCGTATCACTTCGTAAAGATTGTTTTCAAATGCTATAAATCCATCGTGCTGTGGACGGGTTCTTTTGCTGTTACAACCGAATGTCTGTTTGTCTTTGGCCTCAAATATCGACTTTTCAAAGAAAAAAACTTTCCATCTTAATTGTTTAATAAAGCTTTCCAATTTTACTATCATTGTTTTCAAGTAACATTTCCATACCCAGCAGGGAAACTCGTGACCGAGTATTACATTTAAGGCTTTTTGCGGCAGCGTGTGTGAGTATGGCTGTGAAAAATTGCAATCTCATCTTTCATGCAGAAGTGATATGACTTTCGAGAGGACGTGTTCTTGCACGTCTTTTTTAATTGAGGGAAGAAACAAATCGATTTTTACGTAAATGAAGATTCTCCATCAAAAAAATTTTGTCCGATAGAATGTGCATAAGTAAACTTGTATATTTAGCGAATATATTCAGCCGCTTGAATGACCTTAATAGTTCTCTTCAAGATTATTGCATCAATATATTTACAGTGTGCAACAAAACTAATGGTTACAAAAGAAGTGGTGAAGAAAAAATATGAAAATGAATTAAGAAATCAGTCTCTAGTTATTGAGAGAAATGGTGCCCTTTAACTGAGTTAAGACAGTCATCCAAAAAGACTAAGCAGGAAAAGATAAGAATTCCACGATGTAAATTTTTTGGAAATTTGGAATTGTAGCCAAAAATCTATAATTTCAAACTTAAATACATAAGTAGTAAACATGGAAAGTACCGTCATTGTCATAAAAAAAAACAATCAGAAATCAGTATTAATCAAGAAAAAAAATTTTGTAAGCTTGGTTTTGAAGAAATTATATTGAAAAGTACCTTGTACCTTCTTGTAAATTTTCTGCCCCACTGTGTCCCCTGCTTCTGGCGCTCCTGACTTCGCCATTCAAAAACTTTAATAGATCCACGTTTACTACGTATTATATGAAAAAGACAGCAGCAAATTTCACATTAAATAGAATTCTTCTGATGCTAAATGCTCACTTTTGTTTCAATAAAAATTTTTTTTATCGGTTTATTGCTTTTATTACAATTTTTTCAGACATTAAAAAGATTACCGAGCGCCAAATTTTTTTTGAAATGTTACCGGTCCGCAGGCTTAAAAAGGTTGAGAACCACTGCTTTAAAACATTAATGTTTTTCGTGGTCGGCAGTTGCTTTTAACCGGGCAAACTTAGGATAAATTTTCTAACGAAAAATTTGATCTTGAATAAAATGATTTTTTAGAAAGAAATGAGAACAATATTCGTAGTCCTTGTTTATAACAACCGGTAAATGTTTTTACCGGAAACATAGGCCCAGCTCTTTGTTTTATATGAGGATTGTTCACGACGCTTAAACGCTATACAGCAGGCCGTATACATGAGTAGGTTGTGATGGGCAACACCCAAGAACCACAAAACAATATACGCCATACGGTATTGGAGTACGATCAATTATTGCAAAGTCATCTATTAGTTAAAGTCAAGGTCTTGTCTTTTCACTTTGACTCATAATTCACGATTAGGTTTCACAACAAAACGAACGCGTTTTGTTGTGAAACAAGCAGAGACAATGTCTGCTAAAGGCTTGTTTTCACTACGAGCGTAGAATGAAACATTCTCCATTTGTTTTTTTGAGTTTTTTACATTTTTCCGCGTTTAACCGCAAAGAGAAGAAAAAATAAATTAATAAAAGAAACGAAGAATATTCCATTTCACGCTTTTAATAGAAACGAGCCTTAAAAGTTGCTATGAAAAAATATAGTAAAAGATAACATGTCTTCGTCAAATCCCAACCCAAAGTTGTTAATATCAAAAAAGTTTATTGTTACATCATAATTTACTTGTTTAACTTGAAATTAAGCACATTCAATTGATTGCACAATTAAAAATATTGTAATAATAATTGGTTAAAATATTTTTCAGATTTTTTTATTGAAATCGCAGGGTGTCCCCGCTTATTAAGTATACGCCCTGATATTAATGTACGACACGTTCCTGCACGATACCTACACAAAAGCTACCATTCTTATCATAAAAAACATTAAAACGGTTAAATATTTTATTTCTTAACAGCGGTTTTGGCGCTTTGCGGCCATGTTTAATTTTGTTTCGTGTTGCGAGAGCTTGCAATGTCCCGGCTTCGCCTTGTTGTTTCTTGAGTTTGCAAATTTTCAGCAATAAATTTTGTTATAATACAAGCTTCGTTTTTGAAATTAATTTCAATTTAACAAGCAATGCTGTGTTGTTAGCATGTAAAGCAATTTGAAAAATATTTTAACATTGGCAATCGCATTATTTGTGTTTCGGTGGTCCTTCTACTTTCTTCAACACAAAACCAATAAAGACAAACGATAAAAAAATCCACAGTAATCTGCCGAGCATGACTCATTGTTCCTGCTTATAATCGTGAACCAAGTACGTCACAATGAAGCAATGTATTTAAACAAAGTGCCACTGAGGTTGACTCATTTGTTTGGTTAAACTCGACAAGTTATTAACTGCCAGCACAAGCTCGCTGGTGTCTTTGGTATGTAAAAGGTTTCGCAAATTGTTTTGCCTTGAGCTATTCAAATCGTTCTGTTACATCATAAAGTTTGTTCGATTGCGATTTACACGAGAGTGATATGAAGAAGCAGGCTTTCTATAAATAGTTCAGCACCCGAAAGAAAGTTCAACGCGTTGAGCACGTCATAGTCAAAAATTCAAGAATAGTGACGCGTTGGTAAAAACCGTTGGAGCGTGGAGAAGGCTGTGTAAGTCTATAAGGTGCAGAGCGTCATTAACAGCGCTGTAACGTTAATCAAAGGCAGGTAAAAGGTGGTGGGAAGGTGTTGAGGTTAGCTGGCAATTAGCGAGTTGGAAGTGCGCAAATTTATAAAAAACGATTTCGAGAAATCCTGCACGAAGCTCTTGCTTGAATTTGATCTATTTTATTGTTTCGATAAAGCGTTTTGCCGAGCTTTCCAGACAACGCTAGTCAATTATTACGTGTTGTACTGGGCGTGTCTAGAGACCAATGATTATGTTTTAACTATGGCGTGGCATTTTCGTTTGTCACGTCATGTGTCAAGAGAGCTTCACGTGGGTTAAATGTTAACGTGACCGCGTTTCTCGCTTAATGATAAATGACTTGTTTCAATATCCGATGTGATGCATGAATTTATTAATAAAATCGGTCAAATTTCAATTTAATATAGAAAATAAAAGTTAAAAATTTAAAACCAACTATATCATTACGAAAAATCGATTTCGACCTTTAAAGGTCATTATCAGTTTCTTATTCAAATAGAATGTGAAGATATTGTCTGCACGAGGCAGCGCGAGCGCGTGATTATTTCCTATATCCTGCTTCAGGTCACTACTAGAATCTTGTCCATTATTTTCATCCATAGCGAACCGTACTTTTCATCATAGCCAGGCTCCCATAATGCTGGCTGATGGGTCTAAGGTTAGGTGTCTGATGCAATAATCGTCGAGCGCTTTCGACTCGGATCGACGTGTTTCGGGCTGTCAAATGTTCATTCGACCAAAACGCTTCGACGCTTTGTCGTCAACAATCAACTCTGAAACATATTCTTTGCCATTTTCTGACTTTTTAGCAAATGAGACATCGATTTGCTTTTTTATATTTTTTGTTTACGGATACAGTTTAATCCCGACGCCGGGTGCCCATCGTACAGGGAAACTGATTGTTTGCGCTGGTAAACAACTGTCCGATGATGACTTCCATAAAAGGTGCAAATGTAGCGATGCACGAGCGGTCGCCATTGACGCTTCTAATCGCTTTAGTCGCTCTTGCAGGCCTTAAACGGATGTCGTTACGGGCGAGGTGTTCAATCGGCTGCATTTGCATCTGCCAGCTCTCTTTGCTACATCACTTTACTTGACATGCTCGTTCCTCTGCACAGGAAACGCTTTGTCTCATTGCAATGTTTTGCTTCGTCATAGTAAGCGCACTTCACTCCTTAAACTTTCATAATTTTGATGGATCGGGATGCGCTCGGAAGAGGGGAATGGAAGAGTTGTTTTCTTAACTTCAATTAATCGCAGCAATGTTGTATGACCCTACCATGCACAGGTTGTAAAGTGACGTAAAAAAGACAACTTAATTTTAACTCTCCTGGCTATACGCCACATTGAACATAAACCCATTTTGTTTTGTCACAATGATCTTGACAATCTCAAGCATCGCAATCGAAACTTGCTTGAGCAAGCCATGCAGCCAGCTTTTTGCAGCATTATTACGGTTACGTTTTTTCATTAAATTTACAGGTCTCTTACAAAAACTTAAGTCATTTGAAAATCAAGTTGGAAAGTTTCTCCCAACGACCTGGAATTGGACTGCTTTGTGATATATTTTTACCTTTGAAAAGCGGATGATGTGTCGCGATCTCGCACTGCCTTGCGGCGTCTTTAACAGAGAGGAGAACCATTCAATGCACGTGTTTTCTAGGGACGGTTTTGTAAGTTAAAATTGTGTAGTTGTGTTCGGGACTACATGGCTGAAAAAGCTCGCCAGTACAAGCGGCGACTTAGAGACCGCAGTCGCTATTGCAGCAATGTCAGCATCCTCTCTACCCTGAGTATGGGTTCGGAGGCGAATTGGAAAATGAGGTTCGTTACCTAGTGTATGGTTTGTAAAAATCTTAGTTTTCAAAAGTTTAGATGGCGGCAAAATTTAGGATTCTGTTTTTTTATAGAGTCCCGTCATTAAGAGCCAACCAACTCCCGGAGGAGCTACTTGAAGTTTATGAAGAAGCGTTTTATCTGCTAGACCCGAATGACAGTGGAGCCGTAGGTGAGTCCGCCAACATAAAGCGCTTGTTCATTCTCGAACAGTCTGGTTTAAGGTCCACGCGAGATTGGGATTGTCATGAGAGCAATTGGTCGAGAGCCGACAGAGGAAGAGATCCAAGGTCTAGTTCAGGAGGTGGACAAGAGCGGCACCGGGTGCCTCAACTTCAACGACTTCCTTGCCCTTCTAGCTCACATTTGCCAGGTACATCAAGTTTATCACGTGACCTTGTTACGGAAAACAAACAGGTTGTCTTTTTCTGCACTGGCTGCTTGCTCAATTTTTTTGTATTCACCAACTGAAGATTAAATTTAATGATAAAACTCGCAAGGGTGGAAACGCTGAAACAAAAACCTGCTAATTGACCATAAGTCGGGGGATAAACCGTTGAAGCTATAAGGTGATTTATCAGCAGCGTGGTCGAGTGGTCAAAAGCGCCCTGTTTAAGATCGAGATAGTCTCGGTTCAAAACATACCCGTGCTATTCTGTTGTGTTCTTGGGAAAGACACTTTAAGGCACTTTCCCCTGCTTGGCGGTCTTGGCAACCACTTCTAAATTACAGCCATATCTCAATAAAAGTAAAATACCAAATAAAAAATTTCGAGCGGACATCAATATCTTGGTATCTCCGGAACCAGGTCAGAATAATTGCTTAACCTATGTATAGCGACTCCGTCGCTTTCCTGCGAGTCAACTGGATAAATATAAAAATGAAATGAAAAAAGGATAATTGATTTCGGTAGAAAAACAGAAACGAAAGAAAACATTATGATGACCAACGCAAAGCGCTATTTGGCGGCGGATGAAGAGCAAGGCAAAGATAGAAAAATATGATGCCGGGCAGGAAAGCAAACCCCAGAAAGATCATGTAAAAAATTTTTAAACCATTTCATCTCCACGTGATCTTATATTAGAACTACAGACTTTTTTATGATTTTTGAGTTAAATTCGTAACAGAGCGATGACAACATCACATTACCAACGTATACAATGATAAGAGCAAGTCTATTTGTGGGAGCAGATTTGTTTCATTACACTTTTCACACTTGAGCATTTCTGATTCGTCTGTTCTATGAACAATAAACGTTGTACGAGATGTCTTCTTACAAAGTAATTGCTTGTGATCGGTTGTGAATTAAATTTAATGTGAGGTGCAACAGGATGAGGACCCGGACGAGGAGTGGGAGGATGTTTTTCGGCGGTTTGACAGCAACGGTAAGTCTTCTGATAGCCCTGTCATTACGTCATCATTGACCCTCCTTTCAGGGGACGGCTTCATCGACGAGAACGACCTCAGGAAAACTCTCATAAAACTGCGGCTCAAGTTCACTGACGCTGACGTTGAAGAGATGATTTCAGAATTCCTCCCTGAAGGTGCCAAGGCGAGAAGACTTGAACTCGATGACTTTTTAAACATTGTTGCATAACATAACGTATTATTTTCTTGCCTTACGTCACTGTGATGCTAGGTAGAAACGCAATGTCACTTTCTCTAAAATCTAAATTATCTAATAAATTTGTTAAAATCGCTGTTCTTTCTCGTCGTTTCTCTTACCCTTTACTGTTGACCATCACTTACTTACCTACCCTCCTTCACAGTGACGAACCATACTTTTTGGTTCGTTAACACGCTTCATAGAAGATGTTTCCACGTTGTTTAGATTCGTTATCATAAATTTCGCAAAATTACTTGAAATTTGTCAATCAGCAGAAATAACTCAAAATGTGGCTTGTTGTAGTTCGTTAGCCAACACTATTGCAAGTAGATCGATTGATAAATGACGTAATGCTACTGCAATTCTCGGGCTAAGGTGAACTCTAAATAACCAAACAAAACCGCGTATCATAGCGCCCTCCTTCATCTAATGGGCTGGTCATTACAATAGCATGTGACAGGTAACGTTTGTACACCCTTCAATGTCTTGCAGAATTATTTATTTCTTAGTGAATTGTTCTGATCGCCCTAAATAAAGATAGTCTCGAAATTAAAATGTTTCAAGCTTTTGTGGAAGTGTCAAAGCGACAAACAGTTAAAATAAGTTTGATTGAATCTTAGCAATAAACTGCAGCAGCAAGAAGCTGGTTTTTAGCAAAACCACAAGTAGTGGGTGTTTGGCCGCAACTTTGTGTTTACCTTGAGGTCAAAACAAAAAAACCAAATAAAAAATTTCTGATTATTTTAATCAGAAAAATATCTGGTTTAAAGTTACAATCCGAACCTAATCAAAAGTTTCAGGCAAAGCAACCCAGAAATTATCTTTAAAAGTGCCTACAAACGCACAAAATCACTTTGTTATGCATGAGAGAGTACACTTTTTTCACCCATACCACAATTATATTCAGCAAGACTAATCCATTTATAACAGATTAAAAGATAAAATAAAACAAAAAGAAATAACGAATTAATGTAATGTATTTCAGATAGTATAAACGTTTTCGGGATACATTAGACGGATATATGAGGCAATAGCGAACTCATCGCCGCAAACTGTCTTTAATGCATGCATTTGCCTTGATTTTGCAAAGTTTTCGCAAGTGTATTGTATTTCGCTTTGCTACTGACTCAGCATGTGATGCTTATCCGCTCGCTGCACAGCGTTCATCTGCTCTTATGGCAACCGTCATGTTATGACTTCTAATTCCTTAGTTTTTTGTGTTCGTTCCGCCTTTCCGTTGTTCCCCACAAATCATTGTTGGCTGATCGCGCCATCAAAGCCATTACCACTTTTTGTGTAGTTATTTTTGCCACACCTGCTAACAGAATGTAGCCTGCTAACGTGACGTAATGCCCCGTTGTTTTGCCTGTGAAAAAGGTCAGGCATCATAAAAGAAAATCAATAAAATCACTTTGACGTTATAAACATGCTGGGCCGCAGTTGACGGTCAAAGAGAGAGAGAGACCGAGACACAGATTGAGACTCAACATCGTAATGTTTCAGGAAAAATATCTTTGCCTAGTGATAAAAATGTTTCGTTTGTTGAACTGAAATTGCAGCCCTTTTGTAATAAAAACTTGAATTTTACTTGTGTGTCATTCCGAGCTCACCACAATGTCAATGACCTGATACGTACCGGTAGTTATTTATCAAGTTGGTCACACGAGACTTTCATAAAGGGAAATTAGTGAGTAATTGAGTAAAAATATAAATGCAAAATAACAACCACAAAGCGTGTTCCTCCCGCACTCTACTCGAATAATGTATATTAGTTTTCTTGTTCATGTGATTTAAGCTTGAATTACATAGGCATGTTAACCTGTCGTTTGAGCATTAGGGTGGGTGAACACTTGGACTTTCATTTGAAAACTGAAGCTCCGTTAAAGATGAATTTATGTCTTGCGATATTTGTGCTAGTACCAAATACAACATAAATTCTTTTTAAATCATAAAAAAAGGTAATTTTGATTTTGAAACCAAAATTTACGAAGCTTTATTAGTCAAAAAACATAAACCTAAACTTAATGGACAATTATACTTGCGAACAGATCATCATTTTTGTTGATTTTATTTTAGATTGCCATTTTTGTTTTATAGATTCTGCGTGTAGTATCGGCTTTGCGATTGTTATTGTGAGTTTGTATTTTTAATCAATTATTTGCTTTATGATTTCCCTTTATAAAAGCTTTGTGTGAACAATATGATAAACAGCTACGTTGCAGGTCATTGACCTCGATCTTTAAATTTGATGGCAAAATTTCTCTTCATTTTATTCATTTACAGAGGGCTAATGTAAGTAAAAACGTTTATAATATATCCTATTAGTTCATTTTTTCTTTTTGTTTTATTTCTTACATTAATCTAGTATGAATGGATTAGTGCTGCTGAATATAATTATGGTATTGTTTGGCAGCAAACGGAAAAACCAAACAATCTCGATGTTGCTTAATGTATTTGACTATAATGCAATCAACTTTAAATCACAGCCAGCGCACTGTGGGTGGATATTAAACGGAAGAAACTTTCAAAATGTATGTTTTTATAATTTGAAAACTGCATCTAGTTTTGTATCCAATGAGTATTTCGATGGTAATCATTTTGTAGCGGTTAGGAGCGTTATGTTCAAGTTTAATTGGTGCAGTTCATATTCAGAAGGTTAACCACTAACTTGATTCTATTTGCAGCACATTTATTTACCTTATTCAAATAGAATTAAAAACAAAATAATAATTAAAACAAATAATTACAATAATAGTATTTTATAATTACAGTAATTTAGTATAGCACTACCATGACAGAAGTTAACGTATCTAGCCGATATCTGCCGGAGAGCAACTCATTATATTACAATTTGTGACTAAGCCACATCGCTGTATACAAGTGGGCGTATTACTACGTGATCATACGATATGGAACAGCAGGATGTGAATTTCGAAATTGCATAAAAATAGAGCATGTGAAAGTTAAATCCAACGTTTTGAACTAAATTCTATAACTCCGATAATAATTAAAGTTGTATTTCGTGTGAAAATATTTGGGTTGTCCAATTAATCGCTACAATTTAAAAAAAATCCAGTGAGGCCTGCATCAGTGGCTGCTCGTCGTTGAATTTTTTGGTGACAGTCTGTAGGTCTCGGGACCGATTTCGAGATAAGACCGTATCGATCTTATCTCGAGGTGTTTTTTGAAATTAGTTTCGAGACCGGACATTTCGTGATATTTTTATTATTTGATGTGATTCTAATAATTTTTGCAATCGATTAAGAGCCATACTTAATTGAGTGGTCAAAAGCGCCCTGTTTAAGATCGAGATAGTCTCGGTTCAAAACATACCCGTGCTATTCTGTTGTGTTCTTGGGAAAGACACTTTAAGGCACTTTCCCCTGCTTGGCGGTCTTGGCAACCACTTCTAAATTACCGGTACAGCCATATCTCAATAAAAGTAAAATACCAAATAAAAAATTTCGAGCGGACATCAATATCTTGGTATCTCCGGAAGCAGGTCAGAATAATTGCTTAACCTATGTATTGACCAGGTTTGTTGCAATTTGAGAGTCCTAATTTTCTTAATCTTTTAGTTTTGCTGCTTTCGAACGTCTGTTCGGAAAAATATTTTACAGTGCTCTGGGCCATTTGTAACAAGCTATTCCAATAAAAAAGCTTAAGTTTTATTGTTCGTAAGGGCAACAAAAAAGTCTGGTAGTTCTTTGAAATTTTGTTCTCAAACCTTTACCCATTCAAACATTCACAAAGAAAATAATTCTTGTGATAAAAATGTAGCAACTCGATTACGTAAATACTTTTTAAAGCTAACTTTTTACACTTGGAAACATAGGCGTACGCAAGGAGGGGGGATTTTAGGGGTCAACCCCCCCCCCCCTTGAAGAATGGTGTTTAGCCATATATACATGGTAATAAATAGGCTTCAATAATAAGATTTTGGTTTCTATTGTTTGCCGCACTTTAAAACTTAATTACTGCTTGTGCATCAATTTTTTCTATCGCCTAAATTGCGATTTTTTCTTTTTTGCAATTTCTTTTTGCAATTTTTTCTATCGCCTAAAGTTAGCTAATGTACAGCTGCCACTGTGAAGAAAACTTTCAAACTTGTAAAATATTGAAAGTTAAGTATGGGAATGGAAATTACTGCATGGAAACAATAGCTTCAGTTCACAAATTTTTTAATGCTTCACAATGTCAAAACATTTTTACGCAACTCCATCAACACGATTTCGTCGACAACAAAGGTTCAAAAACTTGTTCAAATTTTTGCCATCAGATGGGTCGATCGACACAAGAGTGTTAGTACTTTTTCAAATTTGCAATTTACCGTTGTAGAAGCTTTGGCAGAAATTTCAGCATGGCCAGACAGAGAGGAACTTCATTACGAGCTTTGCAGTTGCTTTCGACAATTACGCAAAGTGAATTTTGCATTGCTCTCTTAGTTTTAAAAAACGTTTTTGGATACAGTGTTGTTTTGTGCAAAGTTAAGCAAAAAAAGTAGATAAACTCTTTTGCGGCTGTCAACATTGCACATGATATTGCAAATGAATTGAAGTGTCTTAGAGAAAAAAACAAATATGAATTTCACTAGTTCTATATTTTTGCGCAAAAAAACGGCCAAAGCCGAAGGTTTTATTTTGGAAACACCACGCCTTACTTCAAGACAGACCAATCGATGCAATATTGCTGCTGAACAGATGAAGAATATTTTAGAGTAGGGATTTTTATTCCATTTCTTGATTACTTTATTGTCACTCTCGAAGCAAGATTTACAGCCCACAAATCGATTATTGATGAATTTCAGTGTTTAATTTCTTCTGATCCAACTAGTGGACCAACTCCTCAACAAATTAAAAGTATTCAAGTTTTGGGAAAATTTTACGAAAATGATTTAACAAAATTCTTGGGAGAACTAGTGCCTGAACTGATATTATGGTACAGGAAGCTTTTTCGGTTGAACGCAGCAGAAAGACCAACTAATGCGTTGAGCAGCATCGAGAAATGCAGTTCCGATGCTTTTCCGCACATATATTTACATTGATGACCATTTTGTTAACTCTTCCAGTGACAACATGCACTAGTGAACAATTGTTTTCCACATTACGCAGACGAAAAACGTGCTTACGAAACACAAGTGGTACCACTCGAATGAATGGACTTGCATCACTAAACATTTATAGGAGCCACACGCCTTGCCCTGGTGACGTAATTAACAAATTAAGTGAAAAAACAGGCGTTTGAATATAAGCCTTTAAAAAAACTTTAAATATTTGTTAAGTAATGAGGTTATTTTTTTGTTCGTTTGATTTTTCACCTATTGTTCTCATCATTTACACGAGTTGCTTTTATTTTGGAAAGTTTCTTATCATAATTGAATTACCTGCACATGCCTTTTTAATAGTTAGTTTTACGGTTTGGTAAAAAAATTCATGCTACTGCAAGACGGTCTTAAAACCAAAACACTTTATTTTTGAATGTAGGCCTAATTTTGGAAGTTTTTGCCCATTATCAGGACCACTTAGAGCAGGGTTTCCCAAACTTTTAGTTGATCGGTACCCTTTGAACACTGTAGCAGGTTTGCTTGTACCCCCAAACGAAGGTACTATCGCAAAGCGAGGTTGCTAGAGGATCGATTCCGAGAAAGGAGCTAATTAATGCTGAAATTGGCTCTAGACTGCAGATGTCTAGATTTTACCTCTCTCGAAATTGAGATTTGCAAATGATGGACAGACTCTCAAACTGTCATTGAGTGTTGTTTGTCAACTAAACTAGAATTGAGAGCCTTCGAACGAAATAGAGTGAATCTTATCCAGAAGCGCATCAGAACTAAAATCCCATGTTTTATTCCCTCCGAGCAAAATCCTACAGACATCGCAACAAAAGTTTGCTCGACCAGTGAATCTGAAAAATTTAAGCGCTTTTTATTCTTCCGGTAGGATCAACTATTCCTTTCCCAAATTTAAAGATTTGCACAGCTGAAAGGTTGAAGAAGCTCTGAAGCAAGTTAATGTAAAAAAAATCAACTTCGTTACACTCTCTAAAAAATTCATTTTTTAGACCACAACAATGTTTTTCACGTCTGAGGAAGACTCGACTATGCCACGGACTTGAGTGACGAAGCCAAGCATCCACCTCTACTCCCTAAGGATCACGATGTAACTAAAATCTTCATTTCAGATCGACATCAGAAGTTGGCTCTTTGATCTGCGGAATGGGTACTTGCTTCTCTGAACTCTGATGTGGGAGTCAGACCGATCAGAGAAATAAAAACGGTACGATTTTGATTGTCAAATTGCTTCGCAGAAAAAGCGAAGAACGATGCATGATGGCTCCTAGATGGCTCCTCTACTCAAATATCGGTTCATGTGTGGACAACCTGTTTTCAGTTTTATTTCTATAGACTATGCCGGCCTATACGAGGTGAAGCAAAGACAATGTACATGTAGAAAAAAGGTAAATTTGTCTTTTCGTATGCAACTCCACAACGACAACATGAGTAGAAGTAGTGGAATCCCTCATTGGCCACATTGGCCTTCTTGAACTGTTTATAACTATTTTTTTGCCTCACCGTAAAGGAAACTCGGCAAATTTGAAGTGATTGCGTCAATGCATTTGTGGGAGCGTATAATGCTTTACAAAAAAAATTTTCAGAACTTTTCCGGAAATTTTCAACACCTCCCCAGTTCCCACAATCAAGAAAGAGTAGAAAGGAAAATCCGCACCTTCAAGGAAGTGTGCAATGGCACCTTGGAGCAGGCAAACAAAAGCGTTTACCAACCAGTCTTTGAACTGATAACGATTTGCCGTGAAACAGAGTATATCATGAATACTCGGCCTTTAGTAAAATTTGTTGGAAACCAAGACGACCCCAAACCACTACAACCCATTGATTTATTAACGGGTTACCTAAAACCACTAGATAGCGGTGGCAGAAACGGACCAACCGCTACATGCATTTGCTACAAAAAGGTCGAAATAGCGAAGCGATAAACGAAATTTGAAAAGGGCCAATTTCGTCTTTCTGAACAATTCTACCATCCTACTTATTGGAAGGCACCCATACGGGGAGGTCGAGAGTCGAAAGTACTTCCCCGATGAGAGAGTTCGCTCTGCTGCGGTTCGCTTGTCCAATGATCACATTTGCGAGAGAGACATTGGAAAGCTGGTGCTCCTGAAACCTGCTTCCAAATGAGCAATAATTATTGTGTTATTATGTTAATGTTTGTATTTTGTTTTATGACTGCTACCCTTTATGATTTGTGACTTTCTGATTATGACGACAACTGTGTGATGTTCCCAGCATAACATAACTTGAACGTACTTGATACCACGACTAGGCTTCTTTACTAAAAAATTAACTTGAAGGTCACTCTTAAATTTTTGGAGGACTGTTAGCGCTCACCTTAGGTTTTGAACCAACTTTTGTATCATTTTATTCGTGCAACCGCCGCGTGAATTCTTAGCTAGCCAATCTCTTAAATTTATGTTTTGTGATATGAATTGAAGGTAATCAAGTTTTTTGGTAATGTGATTGATCGATTCCGAGTTACTATTAGATACAACTCGAATCTTGTTCAAATAGATAGAGAAGCTAGAGATCTTCAGGATTTGCTACCTCTTGTTTTCAACTACTTTTTAGGGACAAAAATTATGAAATCCGAGATAAATTTAAAGTGAAAACCTTTTCTTTGGAGAACACTACTTTTTAGGGACGAATTTTTTATTAACGAGCCTCCCGGTTTGCCCTTTGGAAAATATGGTATGCGAACAAATAGGGTATTGGCAGAACACTTAAATTCAAAAGAATAATGTGTTACAAACACACCGTGTAATATGTCTTTTCTTAATTGTCTAATGTTATAGAAGTTATCTAAATGTGATTGAAATTTAGCAGCAACAAATCTACAACAGAAAATATGCTTAACAAAAACAAAGATATTCTGTTTTAAATTTAAATTTTTTAATTGATAAAAACACAACTAGAAATTAATAGTATTTATAAGCAAAATATTAATTTTTTTTCTGCAATTGCAACAAAATAGTGAAATAAAAAACTGAAAAAATTACAAAAACTAATAATAAAACGAATATATATTTTTTTTTATGTCAGCAAATGTTTCATGTACAATAAAAAGCATTAGAACAGTAAATTTAGTCTATGCATGTTTCATCATAAACCAAACTCAATTTGAAAATTGTACTTTTTTACCTTTCTAGATTGATTTAAATGCAATTTGTTCAATTGGGGTACTTGACTTACAAAACTGTTGATTGCAACTTTTTTGTTCTAGGTTTAGCAATTTTTAAAAGGAAGATTTTGACAACTGCTTTGCAAGGTGAGCTAATAAAAGAAACTGTTTAATTGAAGTTAAAATTTTATAGTTTGTCGTTCTGAAAAAACTGAATTAATAATTTTTAGGCCAAGTAATTTGATTTTAAATTACAATTTTAAAAGATAGCCTAACATAGAATGAGCTAAATACCTTTCACATTTAATTTGAATATGATTACCAGTAGGCATACCATACCAAAATGCTGTAGATCATGATTCAGGCAATCGTCAGAAAAGTTTGAAAGAAAATGTAGTAGCCACAAAATTTTTTTGGCTGTTACGGCTATGATAACAACAACTACGACCCGCAGTTTAATTTTGTTGTGCGCATTTGGCTCGGCAGCGCTAAAGCTCGCACAACCCTGTATTAGGCCATGGACCATGCGCCTTGGTTGTTTTAATTATAAAATTTAAAATTAAGAACTTCACTTGAAAATTCGCTTTGATGGCCGCCATTTTCGCAATCATAATCTATATCATGGGATTAAAAAAAACAAATTATTTTTATTTTATCACAATTGACATTATGCTGTTATTATATATCAATAATTTTGTATTTATTTTGCCGAGTTTGAGAATAATTTGTTGAAAATGAGTCGTCAAAGAAAAAAAGTGGAGTTTTGCATTTGCAAAATATTAACTCTGGCTTCTTCACTTCTGTATCAAGCTGTGAATGGAATAGAATCAAAATCAGACATGAAAATGTGTTTTTGTGATTCCCTGGAACCCTCATTTCTATGCAAGTTAATAAGAAAATCCAAAGTGAAAAATGTTTCTAGAACATCCTTCAACAACACTGCAATCTTCAAGCGAGATCGTGTCTCTAATAATCGCAGCTTCTCTCATCAAACAAATTTTGTTGACCTTAGCCGAATAAAAAAGTTTAACTTTTTGGAAACAAGTGAAAAGAAAATCACCTCCAACTCTTTCAAAATTTCACCGCTAATAAATGTGGAGCTACAGCTGTCATCTTGGTCAAAAGCAGCTTCCCATTCAAATTTTGATGCGTCAAGAATTCTAGATTTAACTCTCGCTCGATTCAAAAGCCCCCGCGCAGACTGCTCCTCGAATAAAATCTTGTTGGATAATCAAAAAAGCAACTTGGTTGCGGCGCATAATCGCGAACGACGAAGAGTGGCGCCCCCTGCCGCCAACATGCGTTTGATGACGTGGGACGATGAGCTGGCCTCTCTCGCGGCTCGACGCACCGAGGCGTGCAAGTTTAAAGAGCCCGAATTCTTTATGCAGTGGAATGATGCGCTTTTCGCTGAAAGTATTGAGCGCCACCTCGTGTTAAACGCCGAGGTAGGGTTTAATTGGTTTGCCTGGGGAAATTCTGGAAGTCTGCCCGTTAATTTTGTTTCTGATGCTGTTTCCGGATGGATGAAGGAGGGGATATATTACGACCACGACTTGCAGACCTGCTCTTCGATTTGTCGCCACTACCTACAGGTTCGTTCGACTTTACTTTGTGAACCAGTGTGAAGTTAAGATTTCCGACGCGCGAAGCAGCTGCAGGGTCATTGTTGTTTATTCAAATTGTTTCTTATTGTGATGGTTCTACACAGCTCCAAACCATCACAGTTAGAATTTAACGTTTTGTACAAGGCGTAAATTGCAGGAGTCCACTCACAAATCGTGATCTTCGTATTCCAGGTAGTGTGGGCGCAAACCTACAAGATCGGATGCGCCACCTCGTGTTGCTCTATTTATGACATTAATGGTGTTATCTGGCGCTCAACCACAATGCTCGTGTGCGCTTACACTCCTCGTGGTAACGTGCTTGAGTTCCAGTTGAGCCCTTCCCTCGCAGGATCTTATTCATCTCCGTTCAAAACTCGGCCCCCCTATCTGCACGGTGCAGGATGCAAACTTTGCAAGGAAGACCTTGATGACGTAGAGCCGAGAACACCTCACAGCCTTGCCTCGAGACTTTACCATAAACTAAAAAGGTTGGTCAAAAAAAAAACAACTTTTGAGTCATGTTTTGTCTGTCTGTACACAAAATATTTCAAGTTTGTTAATAAACATATTTGCAGAAATGCTATAACTGCTATTTGCTGCCCTCAATTTTATATTTTTTTTATTTTTATCTCTATCTTTATCCTCCTGACTCGCAGGAAAGCGACGGAGGCGCTATACATAGGGTAAGCAATTATCCCGACCTGCTTCCGGAGATGCCAAGATATTGCTGTCCGCTAGTAATTTAGTAGAGATATTACTCTAATTTAGAACTGCTTGTCAAGACCACCAAGCAGGGGAAAGTGCCGTAAAGTGTATTTCCCAAGAACACAACAGAATGGCGCAAGTGGGTTTTCAACCGAGACCATGTTGATCATCAGTCCGGTGCTTTAACCACTCGACCACGCTGCCGACAATTTTATAAATTTTCCCACACCTGGGCTTCTAAGCCAGAAAGGTCGGTTGCCACATTTAACTTTCATAATTGACAAGTGAAAACATTTTATCAAATTGCTGGCTTTATGTCAGCAATGAAAATCTATAAAATAAAGGAAGGCAATTTTTTTTTAATTGAAGATGTTTTAGCTAATCTTTAGCAGCCTACTGTAGAAGTTGCGGGAGAAGACCCTACTTCTGAGATGTGTACCCTGCTTTTTAAATATTATTTTATTTTATTTTTAGAAGGTATTACTTATATTTGACCAGGACTTGTTTGTTTTTTTGTTTCACTCTTACTCCATAATGTAAGTTGTGTGTTGTTTTAGTCAGGCAAGTTTTGTGGCCAACTTGAAATAGTATAAGGCTCACAACTGGGTCGTAGCCTGCCGGTGATTTGCATCAGATGCAACAGGGTACCTCTTGCGTCAGATAAACCCATCGATTGATTCGATTCCATAATGGAAAAAATAAACACATCGATGTCAATTCTAGTGCATTCGTGGATTCTAACAATATCAGTCCTCTGAACCAGATAAAAATTAAATTTATTCCTCTAAACCAGATAAAAAATTTCAAAAGACTCGTGCAGCGCTTCTTCTGTTGTTCTCCTGTTTCTCCATTGCTCATATATGACACCTCCGTATGATGTGTGGATCTTTCATGGCTTTGAATTCGCTGCGATAAATGTCTCCAGTCATTTAAACTTGTTGCACTCCAAAGGTTTTGAAGTGCGCAAGAAGTCCCTGGAGAGACATTTTCATCAGAGAATAACCAACAGGGCTGGCAGTAAACACGCTGCATGCTTAATGAATCACATAACCAATATCTTCGTAGTTTTAGACCTGATTGTGTTACATAATGGTAATAATTTGTTGAAAATAAACGACCGCTTTGGAGCGGATCTTTAGGGAAAGGTCCTTCAGGTTGTTTGGGACCTGCTGCAATAATTGCTTTCTTGATCTCTGAGTTTACAATAATGGTGGAAAAGTTGTCATTATTGCTTGCATCTGATCTATCTTTAGTAGTATCGGAATTTTTTTCATTGGTACTACACTATTGTTAAAACTGTTAACGTCAACAAGTACTCGTAGATTCTGTCTCGCAAATGCTGACGTCTTACTCATCTGCTTTGGATGTTTCTAGTCGAGTCGGCCCCGAACTTAGTCGCTGAGAGTTTCTGGCTGCCTCAGCTATTTTTCTCCTCTTAGTTTGTTTCTTTTGTGCTCCGCTTTGATAATTTCTTTTCATATTAAATTGCAGTCAACTAGAGTTTTACAATGTTGTTACTCAAAACCTAAAAAGCTTAATAAAATTTAGATAAAGGTTAGTAAAGTTTAATGTAGCAAACTCTCTTTGTTATTGTTTTTCCGGCTTACGAAATAGTACTGCTGCGAGCGTAAGGACAACAATGTGTCTAGCAAAAAGGATTCAGATAGAAAACTCAAACCTGACTTTTCAATCACTCAAATCACAACTTCTTTCAACGAAAGAAGTTTATTAACAGAAATCACAAATCTGATCACTGTCTAATAGAATAACGTCTATCTGGCTAAACTAAATCTACGTAGCTTATTTAGATAGAATAATCACTATTCTCACAAAATAAGACGTTAGATCTCACTAACTCTAAAAACTCTAACTTCTGTCACACAGGCAAAACAGTAACACAACAAAACGCTGATTTTCACAGCACAAATTACGAATTTACCTATTTATATGAAACTGGCAAAATTTATCAGAAAAAATTAGCAACTTCGAGAAGATACTTATTTTTTTAATTAATTATTTTACGATAATACAAGCCAGCCAGACAGTTACTGTTACGTCACAAAGCACCAAGTTAAAACGCTGGTAAACAAGTTACTCGTTTGTAACATGTAATACTATTAAGTTATTGGACTACGGTGGAAAATTGTAGAATTATCGCGAAACCATCACGTGACGTACGCACGACGTACGTGATAAAGCAAAACTTATTAACAATTACAAGGTAAAATAAAGCGGATAAATATGATCATTATAGCTTAACTGATTTTACTAAACAGACTTGAGTGGAGTAGCGTACCGATTAAGTCATAATTACGTCACAATTAAAATCAATAAGTCACAATCGAAACTTTAAATTTATTAGGAAACAGTTCAAATAAATTTGATGGTTAAATATGAATTAAAATTATTGGTGAAGTGTGACATTTAATAATAATAAGTTTACTTGCTATATAATAAATAATAATAACTTACTAACTTTTAACAAAAATATTTTAAAATAAAATGTAGCAATGCGGGGCCCCCCTCGTGCTGGGGCCCGGTGCATTGCACCGGCTGCACCAGCGATAGTTACGGTCCTCAAGCAAACATTTACGACACTTTTGTCTGCTTGGCAATCTAAACACAAAAATTTAAATTTTAGTTAAATTTCTTTATAAAAACCGGAAAATCAAATAAAATTTGTAATTATATCTTGGCATCTCCAAAAGCAGTCTGGTTAGTCGCTTAAAAATAGCCTTAAATATGACGCTCATCACACTTTCCTGCGCGTCAGGCGGATAATTAGAATTAAATAAAACAAAGGGATAAGTACATAAATATAACTTAAAGAAAAACCCTGCGTCCCCACCCCTGGTTTAGAATTTAGGGGGTGCAACGCTTGGTAATAACTTTGTTTTAACTGCAACGTAGAGAGTTAAGTTTCGAACTGGTGACAAAACTTTAGTTTGAGCAAAACATATGTAAGGGCTTTAGTTAAATTGGTGGCCTTAAAATCTGACTCTAAACATTTATCACTTGACTTCGCGTAATTTGAACCGGCATTGAATTGTGGTACAATCATTAAGTTACTGACTGTGGTACATTCATCACGTTGGGGCCTCATATTAGCAGCCTCCACGTGGCGAGTCCCGTAACTGGTAAATAACCAGGCGACTGACGATGAATTCGGGGTGTTTTCGCGGTGCTAAAAAGATAGATTCTTGGCTCCGGAAGCAAAAGAGACTCAATAAGTCTACAAATGCTTGATGTGGGCCATTTGTGTTCATAATACTACATTTAAATGTTGTAAGTCTAAGTGCAAACAAGATCTGCGTTATCAGCCAGTTGGCCACCAGACATCAGACTCTTGTCATCTTACAAAAGACCCGTTGCACGAATGCAGACCTGCTAATAATACCACATTTCACACCGGCTGGTTGGGTCTCAAACAGAAAGCATGGCTTTGCTACGTTTGTCCACGAGAAACTTAGCTAGATCCTGGTGGATCAATCCTCAGAAAAATCAGCAATTGAGTGGTTGTGTGTGGACATTGATTGTTGCAAGATTGTCAATGTCTACAAATTACCAATCTGGCAACTCAGACTAACAGCCATTCCAATATTCCCATACCCCTGTCTTTATGCGGGTAATTTTAACTGCCAACAGACTAACTGCGGCTATAGTTACACCAACCCGATGGAGAATGCCAGCTGACTGGGCAGCCAAGGAAAATATTTCCCTCTTGTATAACCCTAAAGATGCCCTTAGCTTCTTCTCTGGTCCCTGGAATACTGGAACCAATCCCGACCTGGATTTTGCAAGTGAGAATTTAAACAGCTTCGAAGTAGACGGACGTACGTTAGAGAAAATTCTTAGGTCCCAACATCAATCATCAGTTATCGCAACCTTTAAAAAATTTGCCAACATGAAGTCTCAAGTGAGCCGTACAAGCGTTGAAATTTTTGAAAGATCAATTGGAAACTATTCGGCCTCATCACAAACCATCTAACTCAGGATTTACCATACCCTGACTCTAGCTCTATGATGAGGCATACCATGACTTCTGTAATACCATCTTTGCAGTAGCAAAAATTGTCAATTCCGCGCGGTCACAGAAATAACTATAGACCGTGTTGGAATGCAGAGTCCGAACACTTCTCACAGGTTTTTCTACGGACCCCTCAGGGTGAAGCAACTGATTCAGCTGATTCCGCCTTGCTATACCATCTTGATGAAAAACGAAAAGGTTGCTGGTCTGAGGCTGTCAATAACATCGACTTCACGCACTCCAGTCGGCTGGCATGGAATATAATTAACAACCTTGACCGGGAGAATCAGACGCACACGCCGCCTCTTTCCCATTATCGCTAACTCAATTGCCTCGGAGTAATTAAAAATGGAATGTACAAAGCAACAAACCGCGTGACAGCCAGACTTGTAGTTAAAGAGGGGTCCCAACTCTGGAAAATTCTAACACCGCCCGACAAATGTATCTTTTAAAAATTTTTTTTCGGAAGAATTTGCTTATGCTTTCCAGCTGTTAAAGTCTGGAAAAGCTCCAAGTCCTGACTTTTTATGCCCAGAGCTAATATTCCATGCCGCCTGTGCTTTAAAGTCCTGATTAAACAAATTACTGTCTTTCTGCATGCGCCAAATCAAGCTTTCAAAAATTTGGAGAAGAGCGTTAGTGGTTGCCATCTCGAAACCAAATAACCCATTAAGTTACAGACCTAACTCTTTGCTTTGTGTCCCTTTCAGATATTGGAGAGACTTATCTATGCCAGCGTCGAACCAATTGTCAACCTATGCTGATTAGAGAGCAAGCTGGGTTTCGACGCGGAAGTTCGACCGTAGATCAAGTCACTTTTTTAATCCGAAAAACCGAGCCTTTTCGGCCAAAAAGAAGGCTACCGCTGTGTTTCTCGATTTCACAGCAGCCTACGATACTATATGGCACCGCGGCCTCATCTGCAAACTGCTCCGTCTTCTTCGAGGATAGGCACATGGTCTCATTAATTATGGAACTTTTTCGTAATCCAAGTTTTACCCTCAACACCGGTGCCGGAAAACAAAGCAGGTTAGGACGCCTAAAAAATGGCCTTTCACAGAGATCAGTCCTGGCTCCCCTCTTGTTTAATATCTATACATATGACCTGCCGGTGAGAGTTGGCAGAAAATTTGCTTGTACTGATGACCTGCCCATCTTGCACCATGCAAGCAACTGGCAGGCAGCGGAGGGAACTCTTATTTGGGACGTGGCAGCCCTATCCTCCTACCTTTACAAATGAAAGCTCAAGCTCAGTACAACAAAGACTGTGCGCGTTCCATCTTTACAACAAGGAGGCATGACTTGAGCTTAACATCTTTGTCAACGGACAGGCCCTGCCGTTTCGTGCTTAACCCACTTATCTCAGCATGTAGCTGGATAGGAAACTCATGTTTCGTCGACACTTAGAGTCACTGTTCAAAAAGTTAACATCTCATGTTGGGCTTTTCATCCGCTTAGCTGGATCAAGCTGGGGTACGGATGCCACAGTACTCCGCACGCCACCCTTGCCTTGGTCTATTCCACTGCTGAGTACTACTGTGCGCCTGTTTGATGTCGAAGTGCCCATACTCGCCTTATCGACATGCTCGTTAACGATGCCTTGCGCATAATGGCCATATGCCTGCTCCCTACACCTACAGAAAACTTTTTACCTATTTAGGCGTCCAACCAAATGAACTTTGCCACAAAAAGCTTTAGTGGACATAGTGGACAGTTGCGGCAACTTAAATCAAGACACCTGTTGCATTGGAACTGCTGAACAACCTCACCCAGTCAGGCACCAGTGTAGCACAATGGGCGAAATAATTGCCTCCGAACCGGCGTTGGTCTATTCCGGTCAGAAACCCACAAATGGGGTATGGATTCTACGGCAGCCTGTGAGTGTGGCGCAAAGGAGCAGACAACTGAGCAAGAAATAACATCTTGCCACATCTATCACCATCCAAATGAAGCCCGTGCTCTCACAGGTTTCAACAAGAACCTGTGACTCGCTGATGGAAAAATGTCCGACCATTTAATGGACCATCCAGTTATATCCAACTCCCCCAAAAGAAGAAAAAAAAGATTAAATTGTTGTTTTATCAATAGATAAATCAAATTAAAAAACTTTTTTTTAATATTATCAGTTTAATTTTCAGTTTTTATCTTTATATTTATCCTCCTGACTTGCTGGAAAGCAACGGAGGCGCTAATACATAGGGTAAGCAATTACCCTGACCTGCTTCCGAAAATGCCACGATATTGCTTTCCGCTTGAAATATTAATAGAGATGTGACTAAAATTTAGAACTGCTTACCAAGACCAGCAAGCAAGAGAAATTGCCGGAAAGTGTCTTTCCCAAGGACACAACAGAATGGCGCAAATTGGTTTTGAACCGAGACCATGTCGATCACAACCTCGGCGCTTTAACCACTCGACCACGCTGCTAAAACTGGTAACAAAGTCTAATTTTTCTCCTTTTTATTTTTTTTGCGCTTCTGAAAGTGGCTTTCATATTGAATATCAAAACGAAGATTGGAAAAACGTTATCTACTTTTATTAAATTGAAGGTCATAAAGTTTTTAACTTTAAAGTAATGACCTTTTCTTAATTTTCACTTCAACATTTCAAGTTTTAAGCCATTTTTAGCAGGTGGGCAAAAGCTGTGATGCCCCTCTTCAAAATTTATTCGGGGATTCTGCCTCGTCCACTCTGCGTGCCTTGATAACAGCTTTCACGTTGTTTGTTAAAAAGCATTTTTAGAACGACTTTCCAAGATTTTTGTGATGACTTATTGTGTGCGAACAATGAGCGTGATCGAATCATCCCATTCAATCAGCGACCCTACTCGACAACAACCTTCGCTTGGGCCTCCGCTGTCATCGTAACTTCTTCGCCTTTTGGTAAGCAACAAAGTGTTTTAAAAGTCGAGCTAAAATAAGTTCAATTTTTTCAAGTTGTGACGAAAAGTCATTTTAATACTATACACTTTACACTAGCTGGTCCTGTGAGAAGCTTCGTACGTTGATACATGTCATGGTATTGGTTGAACAACCCCTTAATCTTATAGTGTTATTGTCGTTGAGAAAAGCATTTTTTTGGGGGGTTAGTTGTAGCAAGCAGCTGTAAAGTGCAGTCGCATTACTTTTTAAAACTAAAACATAAACAGGAAACTAACTAAAAATCATCAGTAAAATCGACTAAATGTTAAAGAACTTAAAACAAACTAATAAAGTATTACTCTTTTATAGTAGAAGAAAAATCCCGTGGTTTTCATTGCAGCTACTTTTACAATCATTCTTCGTCGAAAACATTTTGTTAAAGTTTTCCCAAAATTTGTTTGCTTTGTTTTTAATTTGACTTACAATGCGTCCCGATTTTTATGGCTTTGTCCCGGTCGGTTAGCCAGAAATCCAAAACAGGTTCAAAGTGAAGACCGCCTTTTTCTTGGAGAGCCCTACTTTTTTGGGACTAACAACATAAAATCCGAGACTGATTTGAAGTGAAAACCTTTGTTTTTAGAGACCATTACTTTGTAGGAATGAATTTTTTTCTATCAACGAGCGTCTCGATTTGCGCCCTCGGAAATATGGTTTGGCTATTTTTAATTGTTATTTTAATCACAAAATTAACTATCAGAGAATATTTTTTTCAGTTTCAACTTTAGGCAACTCCAACCCCAGCAACACATCAAATACAGCAGTATCTGGCTCAAAAAGAATCATCGCATCATTGTGGACATTGGCGGCAGCATTTTTTTGTTTTCTTTCGTCATGAACTTTATTAAAACAAATTTAATTCATAATGTGCCACATTTTGGTATTTAGATTAAGTCAAAGTCATAGATTAATCTCATAGTTAAGCCTATTGTAATTAGGTTCTGCTGGCCCTGTTTTGTCATGGTTTAATTATATAAATAATGACCATACAATTGTTCATTTTCTCGTTTTTAGCAGCGTATGTGCATCAAGTGTCATAAATTTGTGTAAGCTTGTTTAGTATTTCACACTTGACGGGCGTAGAGATCAACATCAAGCAATTATGGCATTCTGACAAAACCAACCTGGATCCTTGCTTGCTTGTAGTCATGCAGCTACAAGCATTAACCACTTATGACCATCCTATATAATGTTGTTGCTTTTTATTTGCATTATTGTTTTTTTTGTGCTTTTACCATACAGTTGTAGGGAGATACTCGTAAATTAAAGGAAGTTGAAATAGAAAACCCTCCGGCACACAACAATGTAACCCCATGCCGTGGCCAATGCAAGGCTAAGTTTGTTCCGCAATTTATTTGAACAATTCAATAAAGGAGCCATTGTTATTTCATTGCTTTATATAATAAAAAATCAAGAATACAAAACTACAACTTAAAATGATTAACGCAGTAACTAAAGCACATAACGCCAGATAGTAGAAATACATTATGACGTCACACTATTAAATCAAGCTTAAGGTTAAAAAAAACTGCTTTTTTTTTCGCAACTGTTATCAATACAATTAATAAAACTGTCCGCCAAAAACTAGTTAAAAATTGAACATAAATTTAGCACTTACAATTATATTACAATGACTCGCTTGCAAAACCACTAAAAGACTTATCTTTTCGTCTATAAGTTTATAAATTTAATGTTCTTCGTCTCGCTGGGCTGAATCCTCTTCTATTATCGCTGTTGATAGTTGAGTAAAGCTTGTTAATAAACTTCAAAGTTATGTTGATAAAAGCGTCTTCAGTGTATGAGATCACGTCGTGGTCACCATTTATGTGGCGGTTTCTGGTTTATATAACTCTAGCTACATATAAATTCCACAAAACTTTTATAAATCTTCTTTTTATTCATAAAACAACAATCCTTTTTAAACTCAATTACCGGTATTCTTAAAACCAACTCTGATTCAAACTTTTTGACATGTGCTTTTTCGCTGAACAAAGACTCTCTCGTTTCTTATCAAAAAGAAAAAATGAATAAACGAATAAAAAAATACAATTATGTCAAGCGTGAAAATGTGGTAATCGCCACAACTTAAAAGATATTTATAAACCTTAAGAGTAAAAGATTGAACACTTTGTTTCTTATTTCTTAAGTTGAAAGGAATGCAATTCTAATATGCTGGACCACAGTATAAAATAGCTTGCTGACATACTGTGCTAGAACATTTTTTTGGAATAAAGATAGATTGTTTCTGGTATTGTAGTTAGATTCTTTTTAGTAAAAATATTGTTAAATGCAATTGGGTTTTACCATTTTTTTGCTTAAACATAAACACAATTAGTTCTTTTGTTAGAAGTTGATCTATCATTAACATTTTTTTTTTCGGCAAAGAGGTTGTTTTTTTCAACCAGACAATTGAAAATAGCAGCCATAATGGATTCAGCATTTATGGACTATAATGGATTCAGCATTTTCAGCATTTATTAAATAAGCATTAAAAATTATTATTTAAAAAAAAACGAACGTTTTCGGCTTACTTCAGCCCTCATCAGGTTTCTACAATTTAGTAATATTAATTAACTTTAAATTTACACACACATAAAAAAAATTAAAAATTAACAACAGCAAAAAACAATGTATATTTTTAAAAAAAGGCTGTACTTTTGACTAACAGGCTAAATTTTAAATCAAAACGAGAAAGAAACTAAATTGATACAAATTAAATTTCAGATTATGATGTCATTGAAGAAAAAAAGAAAAAATATTACAATCAAAATATATTCAATAAATATGAAGCTCCGTTTGCGAACATTTGTCGATTTAATTTTGGACTTAACTTTTTTATGAGTAGAGCTTCGTGAATCTTAGAACAAAATTCTGATTTGCATTTACGTATTATTACAAAATTGTTTTCATCAGACCGATTATTAAAACACTTTTCACACGACAAAATATAATCTTTAACTGCACTATCCTGTAGACTTTTGAAATTCAGATGCTCCCGAACTCTAGTGATCAAATGTCTGGACGACATACCGATGTATGTCTTGTTCGTATCGCACGAACACGAGAATTTATAGACAACATTTGAACAAAGAGCCACAGAAGTTTTGGATTTTAACTGAAAATAATTGACTACTTTAAAAGTTTTATAGATAGGAGATATTTTTAAGTTGTACTTGTTTTTCATTAATGCAGAAAGACGATTTGCAAAGTGATGTGATTCCTTACCCAAATACTGAATACAAAAACTATTTTCAAAGCTAATGTTTTGAGAAAATTTGTTAGAAGATTGAAAGCTCGCAAAAATTTTATCAAGAAACGATAAAGGATAACAATTATTCAAAAACACCTTTTTTAACATAGCCTACTAACTTCTTTATCAAACAAAAAATCGGAGGAACAAATACGCTTGGCTCGATTTAAAAAACATAGAATTAATCCAGACTTCCATTTAGTGGGACACAGCGCGTAAAAATTCAAAATAAGATTGGTGTTTGTAGGTTTTCTGTATACCCAAGTATCAATCCCTGTTTCATTGAGCCTAATTTCAACGTCAAGAAATGGTATGTTGTCAGAAGGGAGCTCCACTGTGAATTTAATATTATTATGTTGAGAATTAAGCAAATCGAGAAATTTTGTGCAGTGATCAGAACTATCAAATACAGCAAATATGTCATCAACGTATCTAGAATACAATTTTGGATGAAAGTCTAATTGTTTCCCTAATAGCTTATGTTAGTTCGGAAGTAGAAATGAATAGAACTTGGACAGATAATATTATTTTATTCCAGACTTTACAATTATACACCAGATTATATATAAAACACCAAATTAGATTCAACAAATTAGATTAGATTAGATTAGATCGGATTAGGTTTAAACAAATTTGTTCCTTTCCGAACACTTCAGCCAATAGGCTATTTAAATTCCAAAGGGAAAGATATAAGCGGCCAGCAGGCTCTATTAAGTAACCTTCTTGTAGCAAGGTCAAAACCAAAAAGAAAGAACTGTCTCGTGTTATCGTTACCATAACAGAGATCGCCAAAGGGAAGACAATTGCAGCGCGCATAATTACCAGGCGCCATGAGCGAACTTTAATTAGCGCGCGAACACGGACCTGGTTCGCGTCTTGGCGACGCTACACTCCCCCCCAAAATGTTACGTTAACATTTTAAACATTACAAAGGCGTCGTCAACACGGCGGTAACAGCAGTTCACAAATAAAGTAAATCCAACATAAATACACATCAAATTAATAACACAAATGGAGATTGAACTTAGAATAAACAAAAATTACACTATTCAACGTAGTCTTCGTAAACAAATTATCATAAATAGCAAATAAACAATGCAACGTAAATTCACTCAAATTACTGAGCCGTTTTTTCAATTAAACACAATTTCGTAATGGGTCTAGTTAATACGGTATTGCGCGCCTTAACTTGGACCACTCGCACAAGGCCTTCCTTATCAGTTAAGGTTCGAATCACTCTCCCCACTACCCAATTTGATCTATGTTGCATGTCTTCAACTAGTAATACTACATCCCCTACTTCGAAATTTCTATTGCGGTTGAACCATTTTTGCCGCTGCAAAAGATTTGGAAGAAATTCTTTGGCCCAACGTCGCCAGAATTGATTGGCTAAAAATTGCACTTGGGCCCAACGCCTGCGTGTGTAACAACTGTTTGTGTCGAACGTGCCAGGCGGTAAGTTAGGGTTGCCTCTTAGCAGTAGCAGATGATTGGGGGTTAAAGGCTCCTCTTCAGAATCATGGAGCATTAATGGGACCAAAGGTCTGGAATTTAAAATCCCCTCCACCTCAGTCATTAAAGTCACTAAACCTTCTTCGGTCAATATCTGCATCTGAGTTAATGCATTTAAAATTCTGCGCACTGAGCGTATCATTCGCTCCCATGCGCCACCCATGTGACTTGCATAGGGAGGGTTAAAGCGCCATTTAATTTCTAACTGAAGGCAGAAATTATTCAATTTTGATTGTTGTAGACTCTGAAGTGATTCGCGCAAAACACGTTCGGCGCCTACAAAGTTAGTGCCATTGTCACTGAAAATCTCATCGGGTTGACCCCTTTTGGCTATAAATCTTCTCAGTGCATTTATAAAGGAGTCTGTAGATAGGTTACTAGCCACCTCGATGTGCACTGCTCTTGTTGTTAAGCATGAAAATATGCATCCGTATCTTTTAATCCGACTTCTTTCCTGCTTAACCAAAAAGGGACCAAAGTAGTCAACGCCTACTTTATAGAAGGGTGGCTTGTCTGTCTGTACCCTACAGCTCGGAAGATCAGCCATCAACTGCTTGCCTACCGAAGCATTGCGTCTTTTACATTTTATGCATTGACCTATAGAGTGGCGGACAGCAGCTGCACCTTTGACAACCCAAAAGCATTGTCGTAACGAGGCCCAGGTATGACTAGTGCCTGCGTGGCCGAGTTTGTCATGATGCTGTCTTATAACTAACTCAGTCAAATGAGAACATTGAGGCATAATTATTGGATGTTTTATGTCTACGTCAATATCAAGTTGTGCGAGCCTGCCACCTACCCGCGCTACTCCGTCAAGAAAAATAGGGTTAATCTTTCGCATGAATAAAGGCCATCTATGTGAAGATGTTTTCGTAAACAAATATGGAAAATGCTGCCTCTGGGTGTATTTAACAAGTTCAATTTCTGCATTTTGCAAGTTCTCGACAGTAATCTGTTTAAGGATTTTCAATTTACAATCAAAACTGTTGCGATTCTGCAAGAAGAATTTGTATTTCAAAATCCAGGCCGTCAAACGCTTCAGTTTGTATAAATTAGAGCAGCGATTGATGAGTTTATCTATAGAGTTTAGCTCACCTGTAAAGCGAGATTCCAAGGCGGAACAAATAGTCTGCTCCTTAGCCGATATAAATTCTTCGGGCGGAGTTAGGTTTGACAACTTATTTGTAGGCCACTCGGTGCGGGGCTTTGTCAAAAACTCTGGTCCTTTTAACCACCTTTTCACTTCGTTAGAGTTAGCTCGTATGCCACGAGAAGCAAGATCGGCAGGATTCAAATTTGACGGCACATGGCGCCAACAATCAAGTTCAGTATTTTGTTCAATGATTGTTAAACGATTGGCCACAAACACAGGAAAGCGTTTGGTGTTATTTTTTATGCAATGAAGTACGGCTGTAGAGTAGGTCCAGAAAGTTGAAACTACTGGTAGGTCTAACTCCGCCTTCAATAAGCAAGATAAGCGTACGGCTAGGACAGCGGCTGTTAATTCTAATTTAGGTATTGATATAGACTTAATTGGGGCCAATCTAGATTTTCCCAAAAGAAACGAACAATGGACAAAACCCTTTGTATCAATTATACGAAGATACGAACATGCGCCGTATGCAAACGAAGATGCGTCAGCGAAACAGTGAATCTCATAGCTAGCAGCAGCTACTTGGGTAAAACACCGGGGAATCCTAAGCTCACTTAAATAAGGCAATTCCTCGAGCCAGCGAGACCATCTAACTCTTTCTTCTTCGCTGATAACGCTATCCCAATTAGCTTTCTGTTTGCACAAATCTTGAAGCAATAATTTTGCCTCCAAAATTACTGGCGCTACAAATCCCATAGGGTCATAAACACTTGCTGTCATGGAAAGCAACCCTCGTCTTGTGAAAGATTTTTTGTTGACGTGAATGTCGAAAGTAAAGTAATCGCCTTTTACATGCCATTGAATGCCCAGGACCTTTTCCTTCACACCGTTATCTAACATAAACTGGCCTAAATTTGATTTTTCTAATTCGGAGATAGATTCCAACACTTTGTCATCGTTAGAAATCCATTTCCTCAAGTGAAAACCGCGTCGGGCCAAAAGTTCTGTGAGTTTTTGTTGCATCGTGACTGCTTCCTTAACTGTTGGAACTGAAACCAAGCAGTCGTCAACGTAGAAATTATGAAGCACGGCTCCTGATATCATAGATGGATATAAATGACCAAATTCACGAGCGGTTTGCTTCAAACAGAAATTGGCACAACTCGGGGATGAGGTTGCACCAAAGGGGTGTACCACCATTTTATAAACTTTCAGTTCTTTATATAGGTCTCCTTTGTTCCACCATAAAAATCTGAGCGCGTTTTGGTCTCGGGGGTCTACCTTAATTTGATGAAACATCGCCTTTACGTCTGCTACTAGGGCGACTTTATTCTTTCTGAAGCGAGTAAGGACACCAACTAAACTATTGGCCAAATCTGGACCCTTCATTAATTTGTCGTTTAAAGAAGTTCCGTTAAATTTTGCCGCACAATCAAAAACTACTCTAAGCTTTCCAGGTTTACTCGGATTAACTACGGGATGATGGGGAATGTACCACACAGTGGAAGCATTTTGAATATCCTTTTCAGTAATTTCTTGGGCATATCCTTCACTCAAGTATGACTCGATCGCTTCTGTGTATGCCTTTCTCAACTTCTCGTCTTTAAGCAATCGGTTCCTCAGATGGAACAGTCGTTTTCTAGCTAAAGGTAGATTATCTGGAAGCTGCTTCTGACGTTCGTCTTTCCACAGCAATGGCAGTTGGTAATGTCCTCCATCAAGGCATAATCTAGTTTCCATCACGTCGTAAGCTGCTCTGTTCTCCTTAGAGTTTGGAACGTTCAATACTGATGTACCCCTTTCAAAATCTGACTTCCACAAGCGTTCAGTTGCTTGCAGCAGCTCATTATCTTTACAACTTAAAAAGTTAACATTAAAGTTTGATTGGGAAGAAAGCGTCATTGAGGGACCTAATAGAGACCAACCTAAAGGGGTTTCAATGGCGTAAGGTGTGCCTTTAGGACCCTTTCGTATATTTCCCACGCAAAACATTTCTGGAACGTCAGCATCTATTAACATTTGAATCGATTAAGATGTTGAAATTGAGAGAGTTCTCTTTTAGGTGGGATTGAGTTAGGTTGCAGAGAAATACTTTCAATGGAATGTACATTGGTTAAAGAAAACGAGTTATCGTTATTAAGGGCAGATACTTCTAAGTCGCATAATATACTTTTATAGACTTTGGAGGACCCGTTTATAGTTTTAATCTGAATGCTGGTTTCAGGACCGTTAAGGTTTAATGTCTTAACCAGGTTTTCGTCGCAAAAAGTGTGGGTAGAACCTTGGTCGAGAAATGCATAGGTCAAAATACTTTTATTTTTGTGAGCTACGCGGACTGGAACAACGCATAGGTATACAGTTCCAGAAGAACTCTCAGCACGAATTTTATTGCTAAGTAAAGCGCTAGATACGTTAGTATTTTCAATCGTGTCGGAAGTCGATGTGGATTTTTCGCAGGTATGAAGTTTTTTGCTATCGACAGATCGATGAAGGAGGGTATGGTGAAATGCTCCAGAACAGCCATCGACCTTACAAGTATTCGTCCTTTTGCATGCTGGCGTCCGATGCTTAGAACTTAGGCACTTGTGACATAACTTCGTTGTTTTTACGAATTTATAACGTTCGTTTAACGATAAGTTTAAGAAACTGGCACAATTCAGCAACTTATGTCTTGTATCTTTGCAGTACCAACAAGATCCTAAACCCGTCCTTTTATTTTCTTCCTCCAAGAAAGCTACGGTTGCTTTAGAGCTAAAGGGCTTGGACTTGGGGTTAGATTTATCATTCAAAATTCTGAGGCCGAACAAAGAATTAGCAACATCAGATTCTTGTTTCACGAACTCAACTAAATCGGAAAATTCCGCTACAAAGCCCCTAGTTTTTTCTATCTCTACTGACCTTTTCACCCATCGCCCTCGTAAATTATAAGGCAACTTTCCTACCAAGGCGGTAAGAGTATCTAAAGTATCTAGATTTGTGTATCGGGGAATGTCTTTTGTTATCTCTAGGGTCTTCTCTAGTAGTTCGCAAAAGGTTTTCAATTGTCGATTTGCTCCACTTTTAATTGCCGGAAATTCCTTAAGTTTTTGATAGCAAGCGTCAGATATGATCCATGGCGATCCGTACTCTCGAACAAGTTTTTGCTTGGCCCTTTGGTAGCATGCTTCCTGACCAGCTAAATGGTTTATTTGGCCCTGTATATCCTCGCTGCAATGCTGAAGCAAGAGGCAAAACAGAGTTCGTTCATCATGAACCCTTGGCTCAAGGTGTGTTTCAAAGTTATTAAGAAATGACTTGAATTCGAGGGGATCCCCTTTAAACTTAGGAAATTCAGGTCTAGGCAAAAACATACTATCATAATCGACGTTGTAAGGCCACGGTTGGTAGGGCGTTTTGGTAAATGGCGAATAAGATCGGGTAGGTAAATGTTGCGGGGCATCTAAAGGTGGACGAGAAGCACCTTCATTCAAGGGCGTTGCCCCACTATTCGCCTCGTAACCAGAACGGCTAGTATTAGCTGTTTGACCAAAAGTAACCCTCTTAGTAGCCACGGAAGCGGTTGGAAATTGAGTTCCTACAATACTTGGAGTTAACAAAGTTGAGGGATTTGGATTAGAAAAGGAGGAACCCTTGACATCCTTACTTTCTGCCTCTTCCCACACTTTACACTCTAAATCGGCAAGAGCTATTTTGCGTAGAGCCTCCCTTTCTTCCAGCTCCGTTTCTAGTCGTGACTTACGCTGTTGCTCTTCCGCATCTAGTTGTAACTTACGCTGTTGCTCTTTGTCACAAACTTTGTTCGGGAATCCCAAAGGACCAGTTGAGCTAGGTAACCCGAATACCTGCGCTGAAACAAAGCTGTGTCTAAATTTTATTTTATTCCGGCTCAAGAAGTAGTTTTTGCTATGAGCCTGACGATTTATACAGTTGGTTAACGAAAGCTCGGATTGATTTCGTTGAAGATTCTTTCTCACAACAAACAGAGACCACTGTCTCTAATAACAACAAATGTATTACAAAATCACGACCGACGAAGTTCTATTCCACGCTTTGCCAAACTGCAAAGCGAAATCAACACTATAACTCGACTCAATCAACACAAACAATTCTACCTCTGTAGAACAAAACTGCCAACCACTGGCGCAAAATAAATTGAACAATTGTCCACCGACACAAAATCTAACGGTCCACCTCCTGTGGCCAAACAAAATCACCTTCGCTCGAGCCGCTACTCGAGTCGCTTCAAATTATCTCACAACGACAGTAATCATCATAATCAATTTCTCGCTACGCATCGGCTTTATATAGAAAACAAAATCACGTGACGTAAAGTTTCTCGTAATTTCGAGATTCAGCCAGAAACCCCTGGAGAGATCGTTAGCGAATATTCTACTACGTTCGAGATAGCAAAGCTTGAACAAAACATATTACGTCACACAGTCGAGCGAAAGAGAAAAAGGATACATGTATCGAGCCATATAACAAAATGGACGTATATCGCAGACAGCGCTCAAAGAGCCGCATTTATTCTCTTATGATAAAACTACGAACTGCTTTTAACGGGGATACACTACATCGTTATGATTAAAATTATGAATGAAGTGTGACATACGCCCCCCGCAAAGAAAAATATTATGCAATAATATTTTTAACAACACACACGAAATACAAATAATTTTACAAAACAAAACACGAAGTTATTCACACGAAAGTCTACACGATTATGCGGCTGAGATAGTCCGCCATAACGTTCTCCTTGCCGGCAATGTCTTTTACTACGAAGTCGTACTCCTGCAATGATAGAGACCACCGGAGTATACGATCGTTCTTGTAGCGGGCCGTGCTAAGGAAAGTCAGCGGCTTGTGATCCGTTTGGAGGACGAACTTCTTTCCGGCCAGGAATAAGCGAAATCTACCAACTCCCCATATTATTGCCAAGCACTCCTTTTCAAGTGTGGAGTACTTTGTCTCCGCATTCGTCAACTTCTTGCTTGCGTACGCGACGGGGTGGAGTTTTCCCTCATGCTCCTGCATCAAAACAGCTCCAATTCCGCTGTTGGATGCATCCGTGCGTAGAGTGAAATTTCGCGAATGGTCGGGCAGTCTTAATATGGGCCGCTTCAGGAGAGCCTCTCTCAGAGTGTTGAAAGCTTTCTCCTGAGCCTCACCCCATTTGACAAAGTTTGGCTGCCCCTTCTTCGTCAGGTCCGTCAACGGTGCCGCAATAATCGCAAACGAAGGAATATAGTCCCGATAGTACCCGAGCAACCCACAAAATGATCGGACTTCCTTCTTTGTGACTGGACGCTTCGCTCGCGCAATCTTCTCTAGATTGTCATCGTTCGGCGTGATCCAGTCGTATCCGACATCGTGACCTAAAAATTCTACCGTAGATGCCCCAAAAATACATTTTGAGGGACGAGCAGTGAGGTTGGCCTCACTTAGTCTTTTCAACAATTCTTCCAAAGTTCGCAGGTGTGTCTCCCAATCTCTGGAGAATACAATCAAATCATCGATATAGCTCTCAACGCCAGACATGCCTGAAAGCACTTCCCTCATCCCACGAACCAGTGTAGCACCAGAGTTCTTCATGCCAAAGGGCATTCGAAGAAATTCATACGTCCCATCCGGTGTCACAAACGCGGTCTTGAATATATCTTCTTCTGCTACGGGTATCTGCCAATACCCTTTACTGAGATCAATTTTCGAAAAGAACTTTGACTTCCCTAATTGTTGGAAAAGATCCTCCGAAGTCCTCATTGGCTCCGGATCCGAAATCGTTACTTTGTTCAATTTTCTGTAGTCGACGCAAATGCGATTCGAACCATCCTTTTTTTTCACAATAACCACCGGTGAAGCATACGGCGATGACGACTTCCTGATGACTCCCATATCTAACATCTCCTTTATTTCTTCTTTCAGTTCCTGCCGCAGTGCATACGGCAAAGGATAAGGTTTCAAGCGGACAGGCTCCTCATCTATCAAATTAATCCGGTGTTCAATCTTAGATGTTCTTCCCGGCACATCTGAGAAAACATCAGCATAATTTTCCATCAAGGCTTGCAGTTGTCGACTTTGGCTGTCGCCCAGTTCTGTGCCCAATTTGACGTCGCTTACATCTTCCTTTTGTTTGTATGTTCCCAATTCTAACAACGAATCCTCGTCTATGCTGGGCATCTCTTCATCCCTTAACATTTCCGCACCAGCTGACATCTTTAAATCTTCTTTCTCTATTTCGGTCTTCACTTCATCCTCTCGGGCATAATATTTCTTCAACATGTTAGCGTGGTAATTCTTTTCTTTGTTTCCGACCAAAATTTTATAACCATTATCTCCCATCCTTTGGATAATTTCGTACGGTCCCTTCCATTGCATTAAAAGCTTATTATTGTTCGTTGGTAGCATTACCAAAACTTTGTCTCCTTTATTAAATAGTCGATCCTTCGTTTTCTTGTCGTAGTTCCTCTTGTATCTAGTCTGGTTCTTCGTTAGCTCCTCCTGAGCAAGTTTCATCGTTTCCTCCAGCCTCTCTCTCAATTCCAGCACATATTGATAGCTGGTCTTCACTTCGGTTGATTCACTTTCACCTGTCCATAGTTCCTTCAGAATTGCCATAGGTCCTCGCACAGTGCGACCATATAAAAGTTCGAAGGGTGAAAACCCAGTGGACGCTTGGGGAACCTCTCTATACGCGAACAAAAGTGGATTTATAAACCTATACCACTGCTTCGGTTGTTCAACACATAATCGCCTCAGCATCTTCTTCAGCGTACCATTAAATTTCTCAGTCAGACCATTGCAAATCGGATGATACGGTGTCGTCGTCAGCCTTCTGATCGACAATAATCTTGATACTTCTTGCATGCATTCCGACACAAATTGAGTCCCAAGATCACTCAATACTTCTTCCGGAATTCCAACTCGACTATATAGGTCCAAAAGTGCTTCTGCCACTGTCTCGGTGTCAATATTCTTCAGAGGCACGGCCTCTGGATAACGTGTCGCATAATCCACCAGAGTAAGAACATATCGGTGCCCCTTATCACTTGCCGGCATAATCGGGCCAATCAAATCCACCGCCACTCGCTTAAACGGCAAATCCATTAACGGCATTTTTTCCAGCGGAACTTTTGCTACTCTCCCTTTTGATACCGTTCTCTGGCACACATCACATGACCTGCAGAAACTCACCACATCCTGATGAATCCCAGGCCAATAAAAATTGGTCAGTATCCTATCTTCCGTCTTCTTGACACCCATATGTCCAGCCAACATCGTATCGTGAGCGATCTCCATCACCTTCTTCCTCAGATCTTTTGGCACTAAAATCTGCTTCAATTCCTTCTCTCCTACATCAATGTTTTTGGTGATGCGGTACAAAATTCCCTTCCTCTTTATATAGCTGATCTCTCTCCCGTTCTTGACCAAGGGCGCTTCCATCGTCACGTACTTTAACAAGGATGGGTCTTCCCCTTGAAGTTTGATGAGCTCATCCTTCGTCACAGCCATCTGATTCGTTGCCTCCGCAACTTTTAAAGGTTTTGACTCGGTGCTCCTTTTAGCTTGCGACCGAGTAACTGCTGCCGCCTCCACGCACCAAGTTTCATCAGGATCATCGGGTGCTCTAGCTCCTGGAATATTTCCAACAATCAACGGATACAGCGGGTCTCTTAAGCACAAAGCTTCCACTGTTCCACTACAATAAGGCGTATTTATCTCTACATTTGCAAACGGGGCCTTCAGTAAAGTGCGCGCAACCGTCATTATATACCCCACCTTTCCTGTGAGCTGCTCTTCCGCAACCAACTCCCTCTTAACGATCACTCCGGAGCACCCAGTGTCTCTCAAAACGGTGACCGATTTGTTTCCGACCATTCCAATCGACGTAGGCATTTGATTACTTAAATTTTCGTCTAAACATGCGCCATTCAAAATTCCAATTTTTCGTCCATCTTTTAGCTCTAAATACTCTTGTGATTTTTGATCAATTTCTTTTCTTTCTTTACTTACACTTCGGTAATTTTCTTCTTTTTGTTTTTCATTTCCGATCTCACTAAAACTCTTTATAGGCACGGCGCAAGCAACCTTGTATGCTCTTTCCCGCGCACCAGCACCACCACGCGCTAATCGATTTCTTTCTTCGCATTGCATGAACGTATGACCGATTCCCCCGCACCGGTAGCAATATCTTTTTCTTCTTTTATCTTGCACGCGCGAAAAACACTCTCTTGCCTTATGTCCCAACCTTCCGCAGCTGAAACACTTTATTCCTTCTATTGCTGCAAGAGACACATTCGGCGTCCTGCCTTCCGGTCTTGGCGCGCCGACACTCTTCTTAGCACTTACATCTCGGCTTGACAGCTTCCTGTTGTGCGCTGTCAAGTACTGCCCCGCACTCGCTGCCAATTCTCGGAGATCCTTATGCTTGCTCTCCATCAGATGTACCGACAATTCCTTCGGGCACGCGTTTATAAACTGCTCCTTAACCATTAGCTCGACAACACCTTCGAAGCTGCTTTCCATATCAGAGAGCTTCACCCACTGCGTGAAATAGTTTCTAAGCCTTACAATGAACTGGTCAGGGCTCTCAGCACCCTCTGGCTTGGCTTCTCTAAAACGTTGGCGATACCCTTTTTCCGTATAGTCGTATCGCTCTAGCAACGCTGCCTTCAATCGCTCGTAATCCAGAGCATCCTCCTGTGAAAGCCTGGAGTACACGCCCAAAGCTTCCCCCCTCAACAAAGCACTCAACTGAGTCGCCCAATTAGTCTGGGGCCAATTCGCAACCGTAGCATATCTTTCAAAGCGCAACAAATAGCTATCAAGGTCGTCTTTTCCGTCAACAAAATGAGGGAGATCAAGGGACTTTACCCCTCCAAAAGCACGTACGCCCCCCGCCTGGTTTGCTTCTCCCCCTTCTCCAGCAGAGCGATTGGCTTCTCGTTCCAACCTCAACCTCTCTAGTTCCATTTGCATTTTTCTCTCTTCAAATTCCATTTCTCTTTGCTTCGATTCAAATTTCAGCCTTTCGAGTTCTAATTCTCGATTTTTCTCCTTCTCTTCCAACATCGCTTGTCGTTCTCTTTCCTTCTCTTCCAACATCGCTTGTCGTTCCTTTTCCTTCTCTTCCAACATCGCTTGTCGTTCCTTTTCCTTCTCTTCCTTTTCACATAGTCGGTTCCATTCGCTCTGGAAGAAATCGGCTTTTACCTTTTCCGACATCTTCAAATTTTCCACACGGACTCTCAATCTTTCGAACTCTTCCTCAATCGAACTATTCGCCATCTTCAAGCTGTAAACTCCTGTTCAGCACTCTTAAACAAAAATCTAAATCTTCCCGGACGAGCCCCCAGATGTCACAAACTTTGTTCGGGAATCCCAAAGGACCAGTTGAGCTAGGTAACCCGAATACCTGCGCTGAAACAAAGCTGTGTCTAAATTTTATTTTATTCCGGCTCAAGAAGTAGTTTTTGCTATGAGCCTGACGATTTATACAGTTGGTTAACGAAAGCTCGGATTGATTTCGTTGAAGATTCTTTCTCACAACAAACAGAGACCACTGTCTCTAATAACAACAAATGTATTACAAAATCACGACCGACGAAGTTCTATTCCACGCTTTGCCAAACTGCAAAGCGAAATCAACACTATAACTCGACTCAATCAACACAAACAATTCTACCTCTGTAGAACAAAACTGCCAACCACTGGCGCAAAATAAATTGAACAATTGTCCACCGACACAAAATCTAACGGTCCACCTCCTGTGGCCAAACAAAATCACCTTCGCTCGAGCCGCTACTCGAGTCGCTTCAAATTATCTCACAACGACAGTAATCATCATAATCAATTTCTCGCTACGCATCGGCTTTATATAGAAAACAAAATCACGTGACGTAAAGTTTCTCGTAATTTCGAGATTCAGCCAGAAACCCCTGGAGAGATCGTTAGCGAATATTCTACTACGTTCGAGATAGCAAAGCTTGAACAAAACATATTACGTCACACAGTCGAGCGAAAGAGAAAAAGGATACATGTATCGAGCCATATAACAAAATGGACGTATATCGCAGACAGCGCTCAAAGAGCCGCATTTATTCTCTTATGATAAAACTACGAACTGCTTTTAACGGGGATACACTACATCGTTATGATTAAAATTATGAATGAAGTGTGACACTCTTCCGCCCGTTCTCGCATATGATTAGCTTGTAATTGCGCCGTTTTAAGATTAAGAGTGGCTTGAAGTCGCCTAACCGTGAGAGAAGAAGACCGTGAGCTTTTACTAGATTTAGTCGAGCTAGTGGGCGCGGCATTAAAACGGGCAAAATCTTTATTAGAACCCATAGTCCCTGTGCGAGTGAACCAGTCACTTATTCGCTCATCAAACTCGCGTTTATTAGTTGCTACATCGGCTATGGTTCGCGCAGGTGTCATATTGCTTGACATTATTTTCATTAATTCATTGTATGAATCTTCTACTTTAGCAACGCTCTCGTTTAACGACTTAATTTCCGGATTACGCAACGACATTAATTTTTCGGCGGTTAAATAATTATTGTTTAGTGTAGATCGCAAGCTTTCGATAGCATTTTGTACATCGTCTTGAAGCGGGTTAATCTCGGGAGTATTAGACTCCATTCGTAATAAATGTTCAAACAAATATAAATTGACACAATAAATAATTAACAATAGTGAATTAGTTACTTAAAGTTTCAACACTTTCCGTGCTCTGTATTGGAGCGGACAAATTTAAATGTTCAAATACCGTTTTCCTTGCGGTCTTCCAACTTCTTAGGAATTTTCTTCAAGACTTGAATTGAGATGCGTCCGTTGACACCACAGACAAATGGAAGGAAAATAACTCTGCTTCTTGCAATGTGTTCAAAGTTCTTATTCAAAGCAAATAATTTATTAAGTTCTTATTCAGTTAGAATTATCTGATTTGAATTGAATCGATCGTCGAAGCAATAAATATTAAATTTGCTAAATTCTTCCAAATTTGTTATAACTTATCCAAATTCGTTATAAACTTGCGCCAAATTCGCTATAACTCGTACAAATTTGTTTAAACTCTTTGTTAGTTCGGAAGTAGAAATGAATAGAACTTGGACAGATAATATTATTTTATTCCAGACTTTACAATTATACACCAGATTATATATAAAACACCAAATTAGATTCAACAAATTAGATTAGATTAGATTAGATCGGATTAGGTTTAAACAAATTTATTCCTTTCCGAACACTTCAGCCAATAGGCTATTTAAATTCCAAAGGGAAAGATATAAGCGGCCAGCAGGCTCTATTAAGTAACCTTCTTGTAGCAAGGTCAAAACCAAAAAGAAAGAACTGTCTCGTGTTATCGTTACCATAACAGAGATCGCCAAAGGGAAGACAATTGCAGCGCGCATAATTACCAGGCGCCATGAGCGAACTTTAATTAGCGCGCGAACACGGACCTGGTTCGCGTCTTGGCGACGCTACAGCTTATTTTCTATGTGGGCAAGAAAAAAATTGGCTAAAGTCGGAGCCAGTGGAGAACCCATACTGACACCATCATGTTGTTGATATAATTTGTCTTTATATAAAAACATTCCTTGGTTGGCCAAACCCAGCAGTTTTATAAATACTTCTTTTTTCATTGAAGGTAGATTGTCTTTAATCTGGTTATTTTTTGAGTAGATGTAGTCAGCAATTATATTAATGGTTTCATCCAGAGGAACATTTGTGAACAAAGATTGAACGTCAAAGCTAACAAGTTTGTGATCCGCTTTAAATTGGAAGTTATTTAATTCATCAAGAAAGTGATCAGTAGAATGTAACATGTATGAATCTGATATGTAACTTTTGATTATTGAATCAAGAAATTTGGCAAGTTGATATTCTGGGGTGCCAATTATCGATATCACTGGTCTTGCTGGGTTATTATTTTTGTGGACTTTGATGAGACCGTACATTTTTCCTGAAATTTAATTTATATCAATTTAGTTTCTTTCTCGTTTTGATTTAAAATTTAGCCTGTTAGTCAAAAGTACAGCCTTTTTTTAAAAATATACATTGTTTTTTGCTGTTGTTAATTTTTAATTTTTTAAGTTAATTAATATTACTAAATTGTAGAAACCTGATGAGGGCTGAAGTAAGCCGAAAACGTTCGTTTTTTTTTAAATAATAATTTTTTAATGCTTATTTAATAAATGCTGAAAATGCTGAATCCATTATAGTCCATAAATGCTGAATCCATTATGCAGTGGCGTGCGGTGAACTTTGAGACTAGTCATGCAATTAGCATGCCAAAACCGGGTCATAAAATTGGGTTTATTCAAGACCAATTTTCGTCCTAGATTCAAGGCGATCTCTAAAAAAAAGTCATTACTTAAAAACAGTGGTGGATATTCCAATTTAGGGGCCCGAGGCAAGAATTTTCAAAAATTGATGTAGTCTGAGAAAAAAAAGAGGTCTGATCTGGGCTTGCATATTTTTCTCCCAAAATCAAAGTGTTCTCTAAAAAAAAAAAAAGGTCATCGCTTCTAACCAGTCTCCAATTTCTTACTTTTTACCCTAAATTCTCTAAAATAACACAAAAAAATAGGTCTCCGTCTCGGATCGGCCTCATATTTCATCCAAAACAAGTAATATTTCTCATCCAATTCAACAATATCCACCTCATCACGTATAAAAGTTTGTCATGCAATTCCTAAAAATTTGGTCATGCAACGCATGACTTGCATGCCCTGACCGCACGCCACTGCCATTATGGCTGCTATTTTCAATTGTTGTCTGGTTGAAAAAAACAATCTCTTTGCCGAAACTTTACTTTAGAATTAGCAGCAAAAGAGGTACACCAGTAAAAGATCTTCGACAGATCGAAAGGTATGGTTTAAAAATAGTGAAATTAAAATTAGACGTAAAATTTTTTGAAACTTGCGCTAATCTTGACATTTGCCCACAATTTCTTAAATTCAAAGCACCAAACCTCAAGATTTACAGGAACACAAAAGATTTGTATTGTGTAATTGTTCTTAAAAAGTTAAAAGAAATTAAGAAAGATCTTGGGCGAGCAGAAAGTAGTTATATCACCAAAAAAGCTATCCTGCAAAATCTAAGCACCATAGAAAAATTATGCTTAAACTCAATGCTTACAGAAAAATTTCAAGCTACTGCCAAGAACATTTTGGTCACTCACAGGAAAAAACTGATTCGCCTTTGGTTAAGAGAACGCCGTAAATCTCCGGATTGTGTAAAAAATTAAAGTAGTAGAAATTTAACAATTGAAGAAGAAGACGCTCTACGGTTTGGTCTTGATAACCATATTTTACCAAAAAAACTACGAACAGATGATATCAAAGCGCAGATAGAAAAACTGTTTTATTTTATCAACAAGGAGAATAAACTTATTGACGACAACTTTAAAGACGAAGTCAAATTTATGTTCAAGAAATTCGTTAATGCCGGTAAGAGAATTTGTGCTCACCCCAAAAACGCAGCTTTTCATAATACCTTAAAAAAACTGGGCGATAACTCCAGAATTAAAGTTTGTAAATTCGATAAAGGGAAAGGGGTAGTCATTTTGGACAGCCATGACTACTACGCAAAACTGGATTGCATAATCAATGATAGCTCAAAATTTCATGAAATTAATCAAAACACCAAAGTTCATCCGATAATTAAAAAAGAAAAATCCATTAATTATTATGTCAACAAATAGGGGAAGTAAGGACCAATCGGACAAAATCTATTAAAGTTAATTTTCTACTTGACTGGTTGGGCAATTTTTAGAGTTTTTAAGTTTTTTTTATACTTTGGTCTATGATAAACTTACACTGCTTTGGAAAAAGAAATTCAAGCAGTTGAAAGTAAATTTATTTACAATACAAAATTCCCAAAAAAGCGTCCGAATGGTCCCCACCCGTGGGGACCTTTCGTCCACACGTAAGGGCCCTCTCGGACGTTTAAAATTGTATGTTTAATATACACAGAAAATAAAAATAACAAAGCAAAAATTACAGAAATGGACATTACTTTTGTCCTACAGTAACAACGTTGCTAAACATCATTAATGTATGTGAAAAACTGTCACCAATATTCAAACGCAGCTACAATGCATAAAAAGAGAGGTCACAAGCAAACTTGAAAACTTGTACTATCGGATAATAGATGAATGGATATATTACTTTCGCTACTGGAGGAGACTGTTTTTTCTGGACGTTTTTGCTGAACTTTTTTGCAGCGAGAAACTAATTTTTTTTTCAGGTGTATCAGTAATTATTGCAGGCTTGCGTCTTCTTTTGTTGGGGCGTTTTTGTGAAACATTAGCTTTAGAATATGGATTGATTTCTGCAAGAAGTTCTTCGTCATTCAGTGTCTCACGCTCAGCAACGTTTGTGAATGCAGACGCACTTGTCGATGGAGCAGTGGATGAATCAGCCTCATCAAGCTGAAGGGGAATATCTGTAATAAGAGCCGGTAAAAATGCATCATCGGGGAAAAGGTCTGGATTAAAAGGGTGAATTCCGCTGGACCTGAAAGAAGAAGCCTAAGCTACCTGCCGGAGCATCCTTCAACATATAATTTTTAAAGTGGACTCGTGGGAAAATGTAAACTGGTGGAAGTGCATTGCCAATTGCATTGATGCAACAACACATTGTCATTGACACTCCCCGCTCAGCTGACGAAATTCGTCCAATTTGTTTAACTCCTTTTTTTGCCAAAATTTTGCTTGGCTTGACAACCGTAGATATTCCTGTCTCGTCTAAGTTCCAAATATTTTGGGGAGAAATAGTACCATCTCTAAGAAGAGCTTCTTTTAATTTACAAAAAAAGTTGTCGACAGCAGGGCGATTAAATCCTACTGATCGAGCCAAACTTGTTGATTCTGGATTGCGAAGTGATAATTTTCCGGATCTCTTGCGAAATCCACGAAGCCAGTCTTCTCCTGCAGCTTCTTTCTCGGTCCAGCTTTTAGGCATAGGAATCTTTTTTGTTTCAGCAAATTTATACGCTAGTTGCCGCTCCTGGAGTTTAGTTAGACCATAAAACATCTTCGAAACATGAAGAATATAATGTTCTAAGGCTTTTTCTTCATCAGAGTCGAATACCTGTAAATAAAGCAATGTAATAAGTACAAAGTTAATAAAGACAAATTAACTTTTGTGATACGCACTTACAGTCATTGAAAAAAGCGAGCAGCTTTCAACTTAAACGATAGAACATGAAAAAAATTATTGTTGATATTGCAAAAGCTGATTTAACATCAATCTACCTGCATCGTTGTCATGGACATCTTTGGCACAGACTTTTTCCCATTCATCTTAGCTCGCCTAATATAATCTGCTAGAGTGGACTTAGGGACATGGAATTCTTTGGCCGCCTTTCTAATGCTTATTCCATCTTCAAGTGTGCTCTTTAAAGCGAGTTGAAGTTGATCATCAGTGAATAAACCAGATTTCTTTTTTAGTTTTTTAAATGTAAGCATTGTGAAATTAATAGCCTATTCTTAACGTATTTCTGCCGAAAAAGTAGACATCAATTACGTTTTACAGAAACGGGGACCATTCGGACAGTGTTAAAAAACCATGTCCGAAAGGTCCCCTGTCAGCCATACTGAACACAATTACAAATTTCATCAGTACACTGATTTACAATAAGTTTACACTTGATTTACTTCTGTGACTATAGCTCAGTTCTACATTCTAACATAGAATGAACTAACAAGTATATCTAGGTTATCTTAAAAATTATAATATTTCTGACTGCTTTTTTTTTACTTTGAAGCATTAAAAACACTTTTTCTATTAAAAAGCACACGATTCACGCTCAATCCTAAAACAAACGTGTGCACTAGCAACAAATGAAATCTCGGTTCCAGAGAAGCAATAGTTAAATAAATAAACCACGTGATGGCGGAAATACGTCACTGTCCGATTGGTCCCAGTGTCCGATTGGTGCCACATCTTCCCTATCTAAAATCATATAAAAGTGAAACAGTAAAAAACCTCATTCCGAAAGGCAGTAGTCCAGGAAAAATGTACGGTCTCATCAAAGTCCACAAAAATAATAACCCAGCAAGACCAGTGATATCGATAATTGGCACCCCAGAATATCAACTTGCCAAATTTCTTGATTCAATAATCAAAAGTTACATATCAGATTCATACATGTTACATTCTACTGATCACTTTCTTGATGAATTAAATAACTTCCAATTTAAAGCGGATCACAAACTTGTTAGCTTTGACGTTCAATCTTTGTTCACAAATGTTCCTCTGGATGAAACCATTAATATAATTGCTGACTACATCTACTCAAAAAATAACCAGATTAAAGACAATCTACCTTCAATGAAAAAAGAAGTATTTATAAAACTGCTGCGTTTGGCCAACCAAGGAATGTTTTTATATAAAGACAAATTATATCAACAACATGATGGTGTCAGTATGGGTTCTCCACTGGCTCCGACTTTAGCCAATTTTTTTCTTGCCCACATAGAAAATAAGCTATTAGGGAAACAATTAGACTTTCATCCAAAATTGTATTCTAGATACGTTGATGACATATTTGCTGTATTTGATAGTTCTGATTGGTAGAAACGCAATTTCATTTTTATATAATGGCAACATTAATCACTTGATCCATGTGCATCTAACTGTGTTAAATTTTTTCTTTCTGGTTTTTAAGTTTTTGGTTTAACCCTTTCGGACCGAAAGGACTATTTAGTCCCACACCACTATTTTTGAAATTTCTTCTATAATACTATAAAATTTTATGAAAAATTTTTTTATTATTCTTTAGCAATATTTTGGCAACCATGCTAGTCAATTGTAACACGTGCAAATTCTTTTCTTTGTGATTATCAAACCAACTAAATACATAAAGTTTAGTTCAACTATATATAGTTTTAAAATTAAATTCAAAAATACAATAATGTTTAATTTAAGAAAAGCTGAATAAAATTTACGAGAAAAAAGTCTAGTGGAATGATATAAAGCAAGTTTGACTTTTTTGCCAGTGTTTATGATTAATTTATTTGCTTTTCAAACTTGGGACTATTTAGTCCCAACCGGCTTTATGCGTACTTTTTACTAGTTTTTTTGTCGAATTTAGATGGCCCAGAAACAGACTAGATCAAGAAATTTATAATTGGTGTAAATGAAGTAGTGGAATTAATTACTGCTGATGAGTTAGATTCATCCAATAATAACCTTATAGATGAAAAAGATGTAATATTTTTGGAGGAAGCAGTGTCAGAATCTGATGATACTATAACAGTAACAATCGATGATGCTCATGCACAAAGTATTGAACCAAATTTGTGGAGTCTTTATCTCATCTATTTTATTGGAAAAAGATTTGTACTTCTTTTGATATTCCGAATTGCTCTTTATCTGGTACAGTCAATTTAAATTATGAAGATGGCCATGAGCCAAAACCAATAAATCTTTTCAGACACCATAAAGCTGGAAACGCTAATGAATTTGGTCAGTGCACGGAGTGAGTTGTATATGCAGCAGAAAGGAATAGTTTTAAAATAGAAATTAATGAGCTAAAAGCATTTATTTTATTTTATTTATTTTATCTCTACATTTATCCTCCTGACTCACAGGAAAGCGACTGAAGCGCTAATACATAGGGTAGGCAATTACCCCGACCTGCTTCCGGAGATACCAAGATATTGCTGTCCGCTGTAATTTAATAATGATATGACTGTAATTTAGAAATGCTTGCCAGAATGGCCAAGTAGGGGAAGTGCCGTAAAGTGTCTTTCCCTTGGACACAACAGAATGGCGCGAGTGGGTTTTGAACCGAGACCGTGTTGATCACGAGCCCGGCGCTTTAACCACTCGCCCACACTGCCGACAACTTTGTTTATAGGATATCATACCCTTCCTAGTATTTGCGATTATTGGAATAGAGAACCGGGTCTTGGTGTAAAAGTTGTGTCAGATGTAATACCTTGAAATATATGCAAGATAAATTTCCTCACAGTGCGCGCATAAAAGCGTTAAAGAACTTCAAGCACGACGTTGTTATGAATTTGATCGGGAAATGTTCAAGCAGAAAACGAGCAAGAAGTTCTTCAACTGTGGTTTCAAGATTTTCCTCGGACGGTTCCAATATTCATCAAATTATACGAGTTTCTTATCAAGACCGTGCTAAATGCAAATTGTGTACCAAGCAAAAAATAGACTCTCGTACTTGCACATTCTGTAATTGTTGTAATTTATTTCTTTGTCAAACAAGTAGAAAAATTGTTTCAGGAAATGGCATTTCGGTTTTGAGAGGAATATTTTGGTGTAAAATATGTGTGTGCATTACTTCAATTGTTATGCTGTTTAGTAAAGCAGGGTAAAAAGTAATTATCATGCTGATTTTTGAAACCATGAAAGACCACTATGGCAGAAAATCGTCAATAAACGCAAATGCTCTTTGAATAATCATTGCTTAACTTCAAATGTTAAAAAAAAACAGAAAGTTTTCATGATGTAATAAATATATCTATTTTTCTAAAACTCCAGATTCCTTAAAGTTACTCAAATTCATTGAATATGACAAGAAAAATTAAAGCTGATATTTTGAAAAAAAGTACGCTTTGAACCGATTGGGACTAAATAGTCCCAAATATTTAAAGCCCCTATACTAATTTATCGATGCGCCCCGACAAATTTTTTTTTGTGCAACTACATTTTGGCAACACAGTCTTCAAAGAAATAACAAATTTACTATTTTATACAGTCTAATAAAAATTCAGGTCTGAAGGGGTTAAGTTTGTAATGCACGTGGTCGGTAGCGTAGTCATTGAATATTTTTAAAATTGGTTTTATTTAACTGTGCTTGTTCTAAATTGCCTTTACTTAGACCTTGCCAATAAAATTTTTCATATTCTTAAAGATTAAGTAAGATATAGGTTTAACTAAGGTAAGTTAATAACGACAGCCATAGACTGATAAAAAAATAGACCGCGGCTGCTGACGATACACGTAGCAAACTTAACATAAGATTTTAAAAATATTCATTAAGGTTAGATTGTTTAAGAGATTATGGTTAAGAAAGGTACTAAACCTGAAATAAAAACAGCTGAGAAACCAGAGTTGGTTTCTGCAGAGGTAGAGGAAAGTGCGGATGAAGATATTCAGCAAGATTTTAAGTTTTGTGTAAAGACGCACAAAAGGAAAATTTTAATGTTTCAAATGGAACTTGTAGCGGTTTCAAAGGAGTTTTGTGAAATTAAGAATAATGTTAAAGATGATAACCTTAAACTATTTGAAGGTAAGGTTCTTGGTCTAGAAGAACAAGTGTGTTCTATTTACTTAATTAGTTTGGATAACGTTGAACAATGCGGAGATGAGCTTGAAGCGCGTGCTGAGCGTCTGATGGATGACGCCCGAGCCTTATCAAGGTCATGTAGTGCTTTGCTTAATAATTGTGATAAATCTCGATCAAAATCTTGTTCGATTGTTTCAAGGGGAGAGAATTTGGAATCATGTTCTTGGTCTCGTATACCTAACGCCGAAAATTTAACCAAATCCTTTGAGCCAGTAAAGAATAAAATTACCACTAATTTGTTCAAACAAAAATTAGATATTGATGAATTTAAACTAAGCAATTCTTATTTGCAACCTATGGCACCAACAACTAGTAAAACGTTTGAAAATAAGATGCCTCCGCATAGTTCTCTAGTGCCTGGCCCAAGATTAAAATTAGATACATTTAATGGCGATGTTTTAAAGTACCTCACGTTTAAGAGAAAATTTATAAGAATGATAGAAAATGAGTGTCTGGACTTTGATATTAGATTTGCTTTTCTTGAGGAAGCGTGTGTCGGAAGGGCGCAGCAGGTGATAGCCGGTCTTTCGTGTTTAGAAGATCGAGAACAAGCGTATAATATGGCTTGGTCGCTGCTAGATAAAAGATTCGGAAACCGAACCAAATTAATGAGCTTAGTTAAGCAGGATTTGGAAGGCCCGCCAATAAAGGAGTGGGATGCGAAGGCGCTGATAGATTTGTGTGATAAAATGTATAAATGTGAGACAAGCTTTTTTGGTTGGCGCGAATCTCACTTATTAAATAATGATGATCTACTTCAAAGGGTATTTCAACGGCTACCTTACAAATTGAAATCACAGTTTGTCTCGATTGTTGATAAAGGTTCGGGAACGTTTACAGAGCTAAGAGAACTTGTCGAAAACGCTGCTTCAGAAGCCGATACCGCCTATGGTCAACTTTTGACACAAGGTAATGTTAGAAGGTATAATAATAATCAAGGTGTGATTAATAATGTGTGTAAGCGTACGTGTGTTGCTCAACAACATCTCGCCCCAATAAAGCCTGCAGTAGAACCTCCATTGTGTGTGTTGTGCAGCGAAAATCATGAGATTTGGAAATGTGTTGTCTTTGAAAGTAAATCGATTAAGGAGCGACTAAGTTTAGCACAAACTTTTAAGTTGTGTTTTAATTGCCTTCGAACTGGGCACAGAGTGTCTCAATGCCGATGGAAAGTTCAGTGTAAAAAATGTGGAAGGCGGCACAATCTGTTATTGCACGCGGATATCGAAGACCAAACAAATCTTTCCGCATCGCAGGACAAGAAAGAAAACCTGGCCGCTTGTACTTCTTGCAACAATAGTGCATCTTCGTTTTCTGGCCGAACAATCTTTAAGGTCGTTCCAGTTAAAGTGTGGTACGACGACCCATCAAAATATATTTGCACCTATGCGTTTATTGACGAGGGATCAAGTGTAAATATGTGTTCTGCAGAGCTGGCTGAGCGACTTGGAGTGCCTGTGAAATGGGGTAACGTCGAGCTAATAACTGCAAACGCAATCACTCACGAAAAGAAAAAGGTCGATTTCCTGGCTATACAAGGAATTGAAGAAGAAAGTGCTTTTATGGTCAAGGATGCTTTAGTGCAAGATAGCATTGTTGACGTCAGCTCCAGTATTCCTACGCATGAGATGGTTAAGGGTTATTCACATTTACGGGACCTGAAGTTTCCAGAAATTGAAAATCAAAAGATAGAGTTATTGCTGGGCAGTGACCTGCATCAAGCATATCTTCCCCAAGACATAAGAGTTGGTGCACCTGGTAACCCAACAGGTCTTCGAACTCACTTAGGATGGACAGTGTATGGCAAGGATGATGGTGATCAAGAAATAGATACACCTAAACTTATGGTAAACTTTTTAGATAAAGAGGAATCCTGCAAACAGATACTGGACTTATTAAATCAAGATTTAGGACTTAGAATTACCTCAAGTACCAGCCTTGTCAGTAGAAGATAAGCGCGCTCTAGAAGTAATGCACAAGACTGTAAAAAGGGTTGACGGACATTATTCGATCGGTTTATTATGGAAGGATGATGAACCAAAGTTGCCCAATAACCGCGAGATGGCGCTAAAGCGTTTGCTGAGCTTAAAACGAAGATTTCTAAATGACTCAAACTTATTCAAAAAATATTGTGAAAAAATGATGGAATATATTGATTGTAATTATGCTGTCAGAATTTTAGATCAAGTTTCATCTTCCCCAGGAAAGATATCTTACATTCCTCATCATTGCACCTCTATTCTAACAAAATTTAGAGTGGTATTTGATTGCAGTGCAAGGTTTAACAATGTGTCGTTGAATGATATGTTACTTCATGGACCTGACTTGACCAACAACTTGTTAGGCGTGCTGTTGAGGTTTAGACAGCATCCTATAGCAGTAGTATGTGACATTAAAGCCATGTTTTCACAGGTTTTCGTTGATGAGCGAGATCAAAACGCGTTTCGATTTCTCTGGTTTCCAGATAACGACCTCGATCAACCACCGGTAGACTATCTAATGCGCACTCATGTTTTTGGTGCGAAGTCGTCCCCGTGCTGTGCTGCGTTCGCGCTACGTATGACTGCCACTGACAATCTCTCGGGAGCAGATGATGAAACAATTCAGACGGTAATGAGAAATGTTTATGTTGATGACATTTGCCGATCATGTGAGTCTGTTGAAAAAAAACTATTAATCTTGTGTCACAGTTGTGTGAGCTACTAAAGGGTGGTGGTTTTCACATTACCAAGTTTTTGTCTAATAACAAACATGTTTTGAGTTCTATTCCGCAGGAAGACCTTGCATCTGATATCGATCTTGATGAGTGCCGACTTCCTTCGCAGAAGGCCCTAGGTGTTTTCTGGGATGCAGCTACGGATCGAATGAGGGTGAACGTAAATCTCAAGGAAAGGCCCTGTACGAGGAGGGGTATTTTGTCTACTATTTCTCAAACGTATGATCCCTTGGGCTTGATACAACCATTCATGCTACCAGCTAGGCAGATGCTGCAGAAAGCTTGTCAAGCTGAGCTTGAATGGGACGATGATCTTAAAAACAAACATGGCATAGGTTCTGAGTGGGACGCGTGGTTAAAGGCGTTGCCTCAACTTAAAGTGATTTCTATTGCTAGAAGTTTCACCATTATGGGCAGAACCGTTATTAAATTTGAATTGCATGTTTTTGCTGACGCCAGCATGTTAGGCTATGGTGCTGTAGCTTACGTAAAAACTGTTTATCGTGATAATTCTACGCAGTGTTGTTTTGTCTTTGGCAAGTCGCGAGTTGCGCCTCTAAAACCGGTCAGTGTACCCCGTTTGGAATTAACTGCTGCTGTTCTCGCCGCTAAAATTTCGCAATTTGTTATTCGAGAGTGTGATTTTAAATTTTCGCGTGTTTTTCTGGACTGACTCAACTGTTGTGTTAAGATATATTAACAATACCTCGGCAAGATTTAAAACCTTTGTAGCAAATCGTCTAGAGATAATTCATTCTTTGACTAACGTAAATGATTGGCATTTTGTTCCTACTGCGTCTAATCCTGCGGATCTTGCATCCAGAGGTGTTTGGCCTGATAAATGTCAATCTGCCGATATTTGGTTTCACGGTCCAGTGTTTTTACGTAATATTGCTGTTGACTGGCCAAGACAGCCAGATTTCTTGCAGGAACTCTCCGGAGACGACCCTGAAGTCAAGAAGACTGAAGTTTGCATGACTCAGCTAAAATTCCCTCAAAGTTCAGACTGCTTACATCGGCTGTTCCGACGATATTCAAACTTTAAGGATTTGCAGCGAACAGTAATATGGTTGTTACGCTTTATCGAATTTTTGAAAATGAAGTCTAATCCACATTATGCGACACCAAATCAACAATCAATCACGGTGGCAGAAATGATTCGAGCAGAAAGAGCCATTGTCAGAGTCGCTCAATCCCAAGTTTTTGGCGATATCATACCTGTGTTGCATAATCACGAAGGATTTCACGATCCGGTGAAATTAATTACTGAACAACAACTGCGCGATAATCCTAGTGTGAGAAAGTTGCAAACTCTTAATCCTTATCTTGTTGACGGAATTATACGAGTTGGCGGACGATTGCAACGCTCAACTCTCCTTGGAAGAAAAGCACCCTATCATATTGCCTAATCAACATCCCGTCACAGAGCTTTTGGTGTTAATGTATCATGAGCGCGAAGGGCACATGGGTTGTTCTCAAGTATTGACCGCCATGTATAAACAGTACTGGATTCTCAACGGCAGATCTGCGGTTAATAACATTTTAAAGTCCTGTGTAAAGTGCCGTTTTTGGAGAACGTCTCCAAATCGGCAGCAAATGGGAAACTTGCCGGCAGATCGAGTGACTAAATCAACTCCATTTAAGGCTGTGGGAACTGATTTGATGGGTCCGTTAACCGTTAGAATAGGCAGAAGCAGCGTAAAAAGATACGTGTGCATTTTTAATTGCCTTGCTACAAGAGCAGTTCATTTTGAACTTGTTCAAACTCTTGACGCTGATGCATTTATTCAAGCATTTAGAAGATTTTGCAATCGCCGAAACATTAGACCATCAGATGTTTACAGCGACAACGGCGGAAATTTTGTTGCTGTTAAACGTGAGCTAAAGAAAGGAGCGAAAAATTTAAGGTCTAAATCCGTATATAAAGCTCTTCTGCGAGAGAATGTGAACTGGCACTTCAATCCTCCTCGTAGTTCACGTCAAGGAGGATTTTATGAAACATTCTTTCGACTTGCTCGTAAAATAATGCGTTCGCTGATCGGAGAAGCAACGCTCGATGAATTTGAATTGCTCACGCTTATTACCGAAATTGAGCGGATCCTAAATGACAGGCCGATAACACAATTGCCATCCAAACCAGATGATCTATCGACAATTACACCAAGTATGATCCTCTCCGGCTCAGTCGAAAGTGACGCACCGTTTGATGTGTTTATAAAGGCTGATGGCTATCGGCGCTTGTGGAGAAAAACTCAATATTTGGCTGACCTTTTTTGGGAGCGGTGGATAAATCAGTACTTGCCACTTTTGCAGCCACGTCATAAATGGTTTGGAACGGTACCCAGTTTAAAACCTGGCGATCTCGTTTTAATTGTTGATGAATCGACTAAGAGAGGTCATTGGCCAAAGGCCATCGTAAAGGAAGTGATGCCAGATAGCAACCATCTGGTCCGCCGAGTTTTGGTTCGGACAGCCGATGGAAGTGAGTTTGTTCGAGACATTCGTAAACTCTGTTTGTTGGAGGGTCATGTAAATCCATAACAAGACTTTTTCTCATGCCTTATAATACAGTGTTTCTTTGTTTGTTTGGATTGCTATGGTTGCGAATTTTGCATGGTTTGTTATAGCGTTGTTATAGTATGTGGCTAGATCTAAAACTAATTGTTTAAAATAATTTTTTTTTTTTTTGGCATTAATTTACAGTATATTTAGTGTGATTTATTGTGCTAGGTAAAGTTTTTTAATTGCGTTTCTTAAATTCAAAAATCTTCAGTTTTTAACTCCCGGTTTTGGGGGTGGGTATGGTAGAAACGCAATTTCATTTTTATATAATGGCAACATTAATCACTTGATCCATGTGCATCTAACTTGTTAAATTTTTTCTTTCTGGTTTTTAAGTTTTTGGTTTAAGTTTGTAATGCACGTGGTCGGTAGCGTAGTCATTGAATATTTTTAAAATTGGTTTTATTTAGCTGTGCTTGTTCTAAATTGCCTTTACTTAGACCTTGCCAATAAAATTTTTCATATTCTTAAAGATTAAGTAAGATATAGGTTTAACTAAGGTAAGTTAATAACGACAGCCATAGACTGATAAAAAAATAGACCGCGGCTGCTGACGATACACGTAGCAAACTTAACACTGATCCCTGCACAAAATTTCTCGATTTGCTTAATTCTCAACATAATAATATTAAATTCACAGTGGAGCTCCCTTCTGACAACATACCATTTCTTGACGTTGAAATTAGGCTCAATGAAACAGGGATTGATACTTGGGTATACAGAAAACCTACAAACACCAATCTTATTTTGAATTTTTACGCGCTGTGTCCCACTAAATGGAAGTCTGGATTAATTCTATGTTTTTTAAATCGAGCCAAGCGTATTTGTTCCTCCGATTTTTTGTTTGATAAAGAAGTTAGTAGGCTATGTTAAAAAAGGTGTTTTTGAATAATTGTTATCCTTTATCGTTTCTTGATAAAATTTTTGCGAGCTTTCAATCTTCTAACAAATTTTCTCAAAACATTAGCTTTGAAAATAGTTTTTGTATTCAGTATTTGGGTAAGGAATCACATCACTTTGCAAATCGTCTTTCTGCATTAATGAAAAACAAGTACAACTTAAAAATATCTCCTATCTATAAAACTTTTAAAGTAGTCAATTATTTTCAGTTAAAATCCAAAACTTCTGTGGCTCTTTGTTCAAATGTTGTCTATAAATTCTCGTGTTCGTGCGATACGAACAAGACATACATCGGTATGTCGTCCAGACATTTGATCACTAGAGTTCGGGAGCATCTGAATTTCAAAAGTCTACAGGATAGTGCAGTTAAAGATTATATTTTGTCGTGTGAAAAGTGTTTTAATAATCGGTCTGATGAAAACAATTTTGTAATAATACGTAAATGCAAATCAGAATTTTGTTCTAAGATTCACGAAGCTCTACTCATAAAAAAGTTAAGTCCAAAATTAAATCGACAAATGTTCGCAAACGGAGCTTCATATTTATTGAATATATTTTGATTGTAATATTTTTTCTTTTTTTCTTCAATGACATCATAATCTGAAATTTAATTTGTATCAATTTAGTTTCTTTCTCGTTTTGATTTAAAATTTAGCCTGTTAGTCAAAAGTACAGCCTTTTTTTAAAAATATACATTGTTTTTTGCTGTTGTTAATTTTTAATTTTTTTTATGTGTGTGTAAATTTAAAGTTAATTAATATTACTAAATTGTAGAAACCTGATGAGGGCTGAAGTAAGCCGAAAACGTTCGTTTTTTTTTAAATAATACCGTATTATAATACCGTATAATACCGTATTATAATACCGTAAATAATACCGTATAAAGGTAATTTTTAATGCTTATTTAATAAATGCTGAAAATGCTGAATCTATTATAGTCCATAAATGCTGAATCCATTATGGCTGCTATTTTCAATTGTTGTCTCATTAACATTTTATTTTTCATAATATCACAAACAGTTGAGTTACTGCTAATACTAAAAATTAATTTAACAAATTTATAGCACAATCGTTGTAATCTTTTAACCAAGGTTTTATTGCCATAACACCAATTTAAAATGCTATAAGAGAGTGATAGAGTAGAAGAAGAGATCTTTTGTTTAACAGTGATTTCACTTTAATAACAGTTCCAAGAATGCTACGTCGTTTAGATATTAGATGATTTATGTGTCTTGACCATGGTAAGTGTTCTTGTATATAAACACCAAGAAATTTAATACATTTAACACATTCAATTTTATTTTGTTGCAATAGGAGAGCTTGCTTTTTTGTTCTTAATTTGGATTGTGCAGTAATGTATTTAGTTTTAGAGACATTAACTAATAATCTATTTGCTATCAACCACTGGTCAACTAGTTGAAGTTCTTTATTACCAGCATCAAAAAACTTTTTGATGTCATTATTTTGTAAAAAAATGCTTGTATCATTAGCAAACATCAAAGAATCACTATTATTTAGACATATCAAAAAAAGAAGTGGTCCTAGATTAGAGCCCTGAGGTACACCACTTGTAACTTCAAGAGTAGTTGTAAAAAGAATTCCTGCTTATTCACTTGTTGTGTATTTCTTTTTAAATAACTAGTAAACCACTTTAATGCACTGCTTCTAACCCCATAATGATTAAGTTTGGAAAGTAATATTAAATGATCAATTATATTAAATGCTTTAGATAAATCCAAAAAAATTCCAAGGGTTGCCGTTTTACAGGCAAATCACTGCAATATTTTTTAAACTAAAATTGAAATTGCATGTGTAGTAGAATGATAATTGTAAAAAAAAATTTTTTTTTTTAAATGAGTACAATCTATTTTGCATAACTTTTTCAAGTAATTTTGAAATATTTGATAATAAACTAACTGGTCAATAGTTATTAGTATTGTTAGAATTGCCTTTTTTGAACACAGGAAATACAGTAGCAAGTTTAAAGCAATCTATAAATTCACTTTCACTCATAGAAAGATTGAAGACATGGCTAAGTGTTAGTAGGATATTGTCAGGTGAGGATTTAAAAACTTTGGTTGGAATATGATCTGGCCCTGCACTTAATTTGTTTTTTGAATTTTTCAGAATGTTAGAGAGTTCTTGAGGACATGTCAGCCAAGTAAATATTGATTGGCATGTGGAAGATGTTAAATATTCTGAAAAATGTTTTTTCTTGGGAGGTAAAGACTTCACTAATTCATCAGGAACATTAGCAAAATGTTTAATAAAATAGTTTGCTATTTTTAAAAGATCATGAACAACTTTCAACTGAGTCAGGAAAAAAACATGTCTTTAGCTATATCTGATGTTATGTATTTTCGATACAGTGAAACAAGTCAAAAACTTAGGATTTATTTTTGATGAAGCACTGTGCTTAGAGCCACAGATTAATCAAGTAATTAAGATTTGCTACTCTAGATTACATAACTTGTATAAAATTGGTAAGATGTTGGATAAAGATAGAAAACTACAGCTTGTGGTATCTTACTTTTTTTCATGTTTGGACAGTTGCAACATTTTGTATTATGGGTTATCCAAAAAGCTACTAATTAAACTCCAAGTGTTATTAAATGACTGTGTTCGTTTTGTGTATGCTAAACGCAGATTTTCTTGGAGAGAAGGTGTATCTATTACTAAAATTGCTGTGGAATTGCATATTTTACCTATTTGTTTTCATATTCTATGTAAAATTTCACTGACCATATTCAAATGTATACATGGTAATGCACCTGATTATCTAAAAGATTTAATTGTGTTGTCTCAGCCCCAAACTTGTTTGCATACCTCAAATCATGCAAATCGTCTTGTATCTCTGCCTTTTCCTAAATATTGCAAAGTTTCAAATGCTTTCAGATATTCTGCTCTTATAGTATGGAATAATTTACCACCTTCTGTCAGATCAGCTACTTCTCTGTCAAACTTTAAGTCTTCCTCCCCATTATTTTAATCTTGTTTATGAGAATGTGTGATTAAATTTAATCCTTGAATTTTTATTGATTTAGATCAACTGTATGCTTGAATTGTCATGCTTGTGTGTGTGTGTATACCTATATACAGTATATGTATGTTATGCTGTATATATATATATACTTGAATTTTGTGCTTATATTGAATCAAAGCATGAATTTCATTCTTGTATATTGTATATTGTATTTATCATATATATTATCTTTGGAAACATTTCTTTACTGCTTTGGCAGCATATTGGTCACTTTTTGTGACTGATATGTTTAAGCAATTTATAAATCTGTTTTTTGTTGTTGGGCAATGGTATTGCCAACCTTTTTGTTTGTCATTGTGAGTACTACAAATATTGTAATAGTTTTTTCTACAATGAGTAGAAAATTTTTGCAAATAGTACACCATAATGTAAACTCAAATTTTTTCATAAGATTTTTGGCATACCAACTTTTAATCTTCAATCAATTTCAATTTGTGAAAGAGTTGATCACAACTTTACACCTACTTTTCTCAATCCATGAGTTTTACAACAGCACTTTAAACTTTGCTGCAACAATCAAATGTTTTTAACACAAAATTAACTAAACTAATAGTATCATTAAAAACTTTACTCAATAGCATTATTGCATATAATTTTTTATGTCGTAAAGCTATTATAATCTCATAAATTCCAGTAGTATCAAAAACTTGTCAAACACAACTCAATATCAAGCATTTGAATATTGGTTAACAATTATTGACGTTAAAAGTGGCTTGCTAAAGCCAAAAAAATACAAACTCTGCTTTACAAAAATGACTTTTTGTTTTGCAAATTATTTGAAAACGACAAAAAACTTATTTCTATTACTTTCTTTTTTTACAGTGACATACTATACTATTGCCAGAGTTTTTTTAATTTTTTTTGTATCATGATTCCCACAGAGGTTTCCCAGTTAAAACTATATTCCCCCCCAACTTTTTTTCAACTGGGAAGGGTATAAGGTTAGTATTGTCTAAATATGCAATAGACAACAATTTGCATTGTAATTAGATACAAGAAAGAAGTAAAAATGAGCGAAATAGAAACATGAAGTAATAAATGTAAAAGCATCTGAAAAATATTATAAAAACTTGCACTTATATATTATTTGCTTGTATTAATTTTAATGTATTTAGAGCTACAAGCCTATTATATTAAAAATGCATACTTTATTGCTTTTGGCTTGTATTGATTTTTTAATTCAACTGTTTGGTTATCTTTTTGCTATTTCTTTGCAAACTGAAAAGTTTTATGATTTGACTGGTGAGTCTGTTTGTTCTTATTTATAAGCCTTTGTATATATTGTAAAAAAGTCTTTAAATCTATAGGACTTATTAAACCTGAGGGGTTCAATGTTATATCCGGTTATTTAATTTTTTTGTTTATTTAAAATAAACTTAATACTACTTTTTCTTAACTAGTTTACTATTCTGAAAAGTTTTTATTGTATCACATGAAATAATTTGAGTGTTTTCATAAAATGGATAATTTGAATGCTTATTTTTTGTAGTATTAATGGTTAAGCTTCCATACTTACTTAAAGTTTTGTCAATAATTGCCCAATTATAAATATACAGTAAATGTAAAGAGTATCAATAATTAATTGTTTCTTTTCAAAAACTTTATTTTTTAATGTAAGCATGTAAACTATGTTAAGTATAGTATGTATGGGTAATATGCAATTCAAATTCTGTTACATTTTAGAAAGTGAGCAGTAGTTAATGAAAGCTTGTGCCATTAAATGACCAAGTCAATTTGCGTGCATTTTTTTCTGTCAGTATAATATAAACTTTAGCAAGATCTAGTTGATGATTGACAAATAAACTGTTGTAGTATTGTTCCAGTAATAACATCTGTAAATATTGGTGCTAGTGTGATTTCTTGCATGATGAGTAGACCTCCTCAATTTCTGGACTTTTTTTTAGTTTTATTCTGTACTGTAACTTTTCTGCATGGTACATTAAACATACAGGTTGTGTGGTCATGCATGACTGATTTTCATTAATTTCTTATCACATGGTAAAATTACTGTTATGATGTTTTCAAGACCAAGAAATTTTGAAAATGCATTAAAATGTACGTTAGAGAAACAGCTAAAAAGTTACTCAAAAATCAATTTACTCAAAAGCATACATGAATGATTTTAGTGAACATTTTGTATGCAGCATTATGTATGTATGTTTATCAAGCTTGATAATGGCAAAAAATGGCCAAGACAGCTAAACTACTAATTGTAAACTTTGCATCTCAGGTCTCATGATAGATCAGTTATTGTTCTCCTATACTTTATAGCCCAACGTACTGTAAACACTAGTGTCTGACTCTATAATAATAAGCTTGTTTTCATTTATCCATTATTGAGCTGTAAAAGAGTGAAACATGTTTTGGTGGTTTGCTTAGAAATTTACAACCATTAAAAGATTTCAAGCTAGGGCAGTTTGGACCAACTACAAGAGAAGTTCTTTGGAAATACATTTTTTCATCTTTATTAAACCCTGAAAAAAATTGAAATATCAAAAAGCAGCATGGGATATAGCAGAATGCCTAATAAAAGCATGGCAGCCTGCTTGCATTCCACTGATGTCAAAACAGAATAACCAAAAATAGATTATTTGCTTGCTTGATGAATTCAAGAAATTCAAACATGCCAAGAAAGACCCAGCTGCCCTAATTAATTTTTGGAACTCAATAATAATGCAATTTATGATATCTGCTATGAATGCAGAAATTCTTGTCAACAAAAACAAAACATTGTTGCCTGAAGATAAGGCAGAAGATATACAATTTTTCATACTACTGAAAACAAACCAACCAACTTCTTTTGGACCCCTTAATATAAAAATATAAAACAGATTATTTAGTATGCTGTGAAGAATCAAGAAAAGGTAAAAGTATGGTGAATGTTGAGTATGCCTATGTATTTTTAATGTATATGTACTATTTTTACAGTATCATATATGTCATGATACCTATAAATTTGGCATATGGCAGGCATAAAGAAGATGTTTTTTCACACGTAAATCCAAATCAAAACCATTGACCTCAGGACTTGAATTACTTTTTGCTGCTTCTTCTGAAACAGAGGAAAGTAATATCTTAAGCAGAGGGCAGCTGAGTCTTTTTTGGCATGTTTGAATTTCTTGAATTTATCAAGCAAGCAAATAATTTATTTTTGGATATTCTGTTTTGACATCAATGAAACGCAAGCAGGCTGCCATGCTTTTATTAGGCATTCTGCTGTATCCCTTGCTGCTATTTTGACATTTCAATGTTTTTCAGGATTTAAATAAAGATGATAAAATGTATTTCCAAAGAACATCTTTTGTATTGGTCCAAACTAGTTGGCGACTGGAGCACTAATTTCAACTAGGGCTAGGGCTGGAAATTCATGTTTGGCCACAGCCAGGGTTCATAATCAGTTACACAAACAGAAGATTAATGCCAATTTTGCCGTAAGTTAAAGTGTGGGTATTTGTCCAGGTGTGTTCTAAAAAAGTAATTACAAATTTTGAAACTTCTGTGAAAGTTGCTTGCTTCATGTGAAATATCAGCCTCTTTGTTTTATCTTCAAAATTTGCATGATATTGATAAGCTAAATTTAACTAACTTTATACCTGTAATTTCAAGATATTTTGTTTCCATTATGTCTCATCTAGTTTTGGTATAATTCTCAATGCACGTCAGACATCATTAAATCGATACTTACAAACCTTAAGTCACTATATTACCAACTGCTCCATAGGATATCTCACCAGTAAAACAACCCAAAGACCAACGCAACTATTAAAAAGATAAACAAAATCAATCATCACATGTACTATAAAATTGTTTTGCAAATCTCCTGTTAGATACTATATTTATTCTTCTGTTGAAAACACTTCTCCATTGGACAAACTGTCACTCTCAGCATGTTGTTGTTCAACATCTCTTGCATCAATGCTGTCTGCTGCAACACATTGAGGAAGCAACACAGAATTAGGCTATGGCTGATTGCTTTCAGATTGTATTTCAAAAACAACAGTTTTTGCACATTTTGTGGTCTGAGTTGCATTCTATTCCCATTTGCAATGTCTCTTGAAACTTTGAACTCACACTCACTTGCAACAAAGCTGATTGGAGATGTGAGATATCTATTGGAAAGGGTTGCTAATTCTGGATATCGTGTATAGCTTGTATGCCAGAACAAAAGTGATAAATCACTAAACCCAGATCTTGGTTCTTGTAAGTAATTAGCAATTGCAATTTTGGCTCTTGTGTATTCATCAAGATCTTCATCATATGCTGAATTGCCATCTTCTGAAGAAATGGAGTCATCAAAATATGCAAAAGCACATGCTCCAGATTGTTTTTGCATAGTATCATTCATCTTGTGTCTCTTGTGACTACTAGCTGATCTATCTGGGTCAAGGTTATCTTTTTTCATTTGGTTAGCTACCAATTTTGTGAGCAACAACTTGGCATGATCAGCAGCTTCCTCATTCAAAAAATCTTTCTGTTTGAATCAAGGATCAAGTAATGTTGCAATTGTGTAGAGCCCATTTTCTTCAAAAGAAGTGAAGTGATCTCGTCAATCATTTCCATAAAAATATTTTCAAAGATTTTGCAGCAACTCTTCTTTAAACATGTTAACACCGCAATAATCATTTTTACTCAACATTTTGTCAGAGATTTTATGCCTGGAATTGCTTGCAAAATACATGCACTTTTTTTTTCACAATATGTCACATCTGCAATTTTCTTTAAAAGTGTCATCTAACTCTGCAGCATTTTCCACTTGTGTATCTCCAAGAGCCTTGGTAGTTTTTTCATATTAAGTGATGCTAAAATAATGGTTTTTGAAGAAATCTATCCAGCATTTGATAAGTGCTGCTCCATCAGGTTTCTGATCCAGTATCAATGTGTGGTTCTGAAGATTTTTTTTTCTTGAGCAGCTCTCAGCAGTGTCTTTGCCTTTGTGCTGTGATGAAAAGCTCATACTACAATTCGGACTTTGGCTAGTAAGTCAATGACAGCATGTTGATATTTCAAGCTATTTGTTACAACCAGATGCAGTCCATGAAGAAAGCATCCTATGTTCTTCCATCCACCTTCATTTGTTGCCTTTACAATATTGGCAGCATTGTCTTGGACAATAGCATGAATTGAATTTTCAATGCCATATTTCAGAAATGCAGACTGCTGAGCCTTGATTTGATTTTCAGAAGTATGATTTTCTTTAAATGGTAAGCATTCAAGAACCATAGACTTTTTATCCCGTGCTTTTTGTAAGATAAAGTGAACAGTGACAAACATATAAGCATCCATTGCCACTGAACTCCACATATTAGTAGTTACTGAACAGTAATGTAAATGCTTATGAATGATTTTAATCACTTCTTTTTTCACCTTGGAATACATATTAGTCATCAAACAGGTGCAGAGATACTTTTCTGAAGAAATTTTATATCTTGGGCATAAGGTGCAAACAAATTTTTTAAAGCATTCATTTTCAACAGTACTGTATGGCAGCATTGCATCAATCAACCATTCCATTAATTCATGATTTAGCTTTATCTGAGTTGGATGATTTGCTTCGAATTGCTTACACTTTTCAAAAGTTTCTACTATGGTTGTTTGTTTAAGACAGGTTGCCTATTGTTGGTAAGATGCTGCTGTTGTTACATCTATCATATCAGCACTACTTGATGAGGGTTCATCTGGCTTGTGTTTTAGATCTGCATATTCATGCTGATGTCTTTTTTTTTGTATGATCCAGTAAGCTTTTTGTGGAGTTTGTCTTTGGAGTTTTCCCTCTGGTGTAAATTGCACTACATTTGCATTTTGCTTTGATGGGGTCATCACATACAGTAAAAAACTCCCACATTAAACTGGACTTAGAGCTTTTCTTGATTGACATAGGCTAAGTTTTTAAGTTAAACCGGTTACAAATAGCTTGCTAAATTGCTAGTTTAAGTACAGAAATTTAGTCAAATGAGTTTGAAATAAAATGAAATATTACTAGTGTCCTCTAATATGCTAAAAGAGTTTTAATTCTAATGCTAAATGTTGAGCAAAAATAACACAAACCAAATTAATATCTTGAGTATAGCCGGAATGAGAAACAATCCCAGGCTAGCAACTCAAACTATAACTCATTGTACAATAGCTTCAACAACATACTGGCATCTACTTTTGGCTATAACTAAGATCTTTTTACTCAATCTATGCTACCCCTGTATTAAAAGGAGTTTGTTCTATCATAAACTCTTCTAATTTTCAATTCTTGGTCACATCATGTGTTTTGTGCATGAACGCGACATGGTTTGACTTAACACAACATGTAGGCCTGCTACAAGCCAGCAGATCATGCTGTGGTTATGCACAAGCTGCATGACTATCTCCTTGAGAAAACAGTGTGAAGAATAAATTGGAAGTTGGATATTTCTGTTTATTACATCACAGCTTTCTATTCAAGAGTCACACACATGTACATTTCTGTGGTTTTTTATATTTTTTTGTTTGAGTGATCATCCCCAACTCTGGCCATGTTTAAAGAATGCCCTGGCTGGGGCCCCAGTCTATCCCTAATCCAAACTGCCCTAGCTTGAAATCTTTTAATGGTTGTAAATTTCTAAGCAAACCACCAAAACATGTTTTACTCTTTTACAGCTCAATAATGGATAAATGAAAACAAGCTTATTATTATAGAGTCAGATACTAGTGTTTACAGTACATTGGGCTATAAAGTATAGGAGACTTATTTTATAGGAGAACAATAACTGATCTATCATGAGACCTGAGATGCAAAGGTTGCAGTTAGTAGTTTAGCTGTCTTGGCCATTTTTTGCCATTATCAAGCTTGATAAACATACATACTAGAGATGTCAACCGCGCAGCGTGCACGGCGGCGTGCGGGCACCGCGTAACTTTTTGATCAAATTTACCGCGCCGTGTGGACACTGTGCAATCGTATGTTTAAAGTTTGCATGTGGATACTTGCTCTTATGTTTAAAGTTTGCAGTGCAGTGCGGGCACAGTGCGGTACTTAAAAAAATTTTGCAGCGCAGTGCGGTTGCAGGCAGAAACCTTGCAGTGCAGTGCGGGCACAGTGCAGGAAAAGTGTGCCCACGACAACTCTAATACATACGTAATGCTGCATACAAAATGTTCACCAAAATCATTCATGTATGCTTTTGAGTAAATTGATTTTTGAGTAACTTTTTAGCTGTTTCTCTAACGTACATTTTAATGCATTTTCAAAATTTCTTGGTCTTGAAAACATCATAACAGTAATTTTACCATGTGATAAGAAATTAATGAAAATCAGTCATGCATGACCACACAACCTGTATGTTTAAAAAGTTATAACTCTGGTAATAATAGGCCAATTTCAATTAATATTTTTTTAATAGTTTCAGTTTAAAAAACTCTTTTAGACAATTTAGAGGTTATTAAACTATTTTAAAAGGAAAAGTGTCTTAAAATAATTTTCATCATTTTTGTAAAAGGTTGTTGCTAAGCAACAGCAATAACTTCAAAACTGTTTAACCAAAAACATTTTTATGCACATTTTTGAAATCAGCATAAAAAAGCCATGCAGAAAAGTTACAGTACAGAATAAAACTAAAAAAAGTCCAGGGATTGAGGAGGTCTAATGATGAGTCAGAGTCCAAGTTCATTAATATTAAAAGTGATAAGACCAAATCGAAGTTTTCAAAAAGTCTGGGTCAAATTTGAATGATTTCAATTCCAGCAGCAACCAGTGAATTCAACTGTTTTTTCCTGCTTTGGTTCAGTAGATTTAGCCAGTAGCCAACACTTTTCTACAACAGCACTTTTGGGGATCACTTTGTCCTAAGTTGACATAATTTTCTAACAAGTGTTAAACATGCAAAAATTGTTAACTCTTTGAACTCTGATTTTTCTGATCATTCCCACCTTGAACCTGAGCTTCCCCAGCAATTTTTATCTAAATTTTCAAAAGCTATGTTTTTATTCTCAAAAATATAATTATTAAGCAAGCAAACATTTTTATTGATAACAAAACACAAGACAGATTTTTTTATTAATAGCAAAACATAATCTATTGCCAGTACTAAACTTTTGAATGATAGGTTTTGAAACACTTTTCATTATTGGAGCCAATAAGCAAAAATACCTCACATGATTCGCATCAGTACACAGTTTTGCAGTGTTTGGTAAGTTTGAGTCTCTAGCCTTTGGCTGTGCTCTTTTTGCTTTATGATACTTTTCAGAACAGATGACTTATCTGTTGTTTGAAGTTGTTCCTTGTGGTTGCTCAGGTAAATGTAGCAGTACCAAGGCATCATTCTGCAACATGTTTTGTTTAAACCAGATTTGCGAGTTGACTTTGGTATGGGCATGTGATGTTGTGCCCCACCAAGTCATGAAAAAGTTCATCGATAAACATACAGAAGGTGTGAACACGCTGGCCAGGTTGTTTGTGAGGCTTATAGTAGTCTTGTATGACATATGAATGCACACCACACAAAAAATTTTATCATGAGACGTCTTGGCCATTTGTAGTGATGCTTGGATCTCTGCAGCTTTGTCATTTGATCATTTCTGTCTGTGCCATCCATGCAGGAATTGTAAGCCTTCACTAAAGCTGGACATGTAACGGGATGCGCTTATGTTCTTTGGCATCGTAGCACATAACCATGACTATTGGCTCACTGATATATTTAGTTGTAAGAAAATAATTGGTTTTTTGTCACACCAAGCAACTGCAGCAGTCTTACCATTGAATAGCAGTGAATGAGAACCATGTTCGATTTTTTTATTTATAATTTCTTGGGAATCAAGAATCAGAAAATTTTTTTCTATTAGGAAATGTTGTACCACATAGTCGGGTACCTTGTTGTCATGTAGCAAGTATTCTGCAACCATTACAGATGTGTTGAAGCGATTGCTAAATATATAATGGTTTCATTCATTCATTCATTCATTCATTTTATTCTTAATCATCATTAAACAGTTTAACACAAAAATTATAAATATTGGAAAGATCAAGAAAAGGAAGAAGCAGCACAATGTCAGATGTTAAAATATGCATAAGATAATCAGAAAGTGAAAGTACAAAACATTAGAAAGCATGGTCGCCACACCTTAAATTTTGTTGTTCAAATGGCTTGCACAGTTGAGCTACCAAAGATCCAGTCACTCCCAATTCAGCAGGTAGATCTGAGCATCAACTTTTCCTGTGTATACTTTTGCAATTATAATGTAGCTGGTTTTGCTCTCACACAGAAGAAATGTTTTCAATCCCCACTTGATCAGTTTATCCTTTACATATTGCTTTATACTCAGTGAATTTTTTGTTAAGATCATACCCTCATCAACTGATAGTTTACAGGCTGGCATGTAGTGTCATTAAAAATTAGTTAAAATATTGTCGAAAATTGGTCGGCTTTTGTATATCATATCCATTGTATTTACAGCTAGATTTTGCTCATCAACACAGTGCAATGTCGACCAAATAGCCAAAAATCTGTCATGAGTGAAGACCTTTGCAAAACCAGACATACTAGTTATCCAGCTGTCTTTATTTCTCCAATATTGTTTGTATCGATCCTTATAAATTAATAACTCCATTGCAATTTGGCAGCCAAAAAAATACTTTTTAGTTCTGGTATGGTTACAGGTTCAAAATTTTTAGCACAGTAATTATTAGGTTTATCTTCCTTTATATAAATTGCCTGTCGATTTGTCTCATATGCAATGATATCCCATAAAGAATCATCTTAAAATAGTGACAAATATTCCAATGGTCTACTTTCATGTGATATACTATTAGGAATGTTTTTTGGACTAACATTTTATGACGCTTTGAATGTGGCATCTGCATTAGAGAAAGAATCGGTTCCATCTGTCCAACTTATATGACCAGGAACTTGACACCCACAAAGAAAGTCAGTCTCTAAGTTTTCAACATCACTGATTTCACTTTTGAATTCATAAGTGTCATAGTTGCCAGCCAAAACATTTTCAGAGTCAGAATCCAACAATAGCTGATGTGCTTGTTCTACTGTAAATCTCTGCCATTTATTAGACAGGTTTGCACCACAACTCGGTTTTTGATTTGATGACCGTTCTGACTGATTATCATCACTTGTTTTGGCATGGTCAAAATAATCACAAAATATTTGACAAAAAACTTTTACTTTCATGCAGTTCTAAACACGCCAGTGATAAACAAAACTATTTTATTAGGTTGAGGAATAAGTTCATAGTGTTTTTATCAAAGATTTTTATTTAAACAAAAATGAAAGTTATGGCTATAAATTAATAAATTATATATTCTCTGTTGCTGTTTGCGACCTCCTCCCACCTCTCAACCAATTTGTCGATGCCGTTCTGCCAAAAATCCCTGGGTCTGGTATTGAAGAATTTGTTGGGCCAGTTTTTAAGGTCCTCTTTATTGTCGAAGGTAACACCCCTTATATGGCTTGACAAAGAGTGGAAAAGATAGTAATCCGTGGGTGCAAGGTTTGGAGAATACAGCAGATGCTGAAGGACCTCCCATTCGAGCTCTTGGAGTGTGGCTTTGATGACTTGTGCAACATGAGGCCTGGCATTGTCATGAAGAAGTAAGGTTTAGCCTTGTTGATGGGGTTTTTTCAGTCAAATAGCCTCATTCATGCAATGTAGCTGGGCTATGTAGAGCTCCTTGTTGACTGTGGCATTCCTTTTGAGCATTTTCCAATGCACCATGCCCTCCCAAAATTGCCATTTTTGAACTTTGCAAACCATTTTCTTGCCGTAGATTTGCCTATGACACCTTTCCTGTATACCATGCAAATGTCTCGGGCTGCTTCAGCAGCTCTTTGGCCTTGATGAGAAGCGAAGAATAGCAGGTGTCGAAAATGTTGCTTTTTACCCCCTGGATATTCCATATGTAAGCCTCACAAATAATAAAATCTCAAAATCCTGAAAAAGACAATCAGCACAGTTTTTTACAGTAGAAAGAGCTCTATCGTTGTAAAATAAAAGAAAATATAAGAACGCTATGAACATATTCCTCAACCCAATATTATTAGATTAAATAACCCAGAAGTGCTAGTGATATGAGCCCAATTTTAATAATTTGCTGCCTGGTAAACCGGCTTACAGGATAATGTTGGTAGACTCGAAGACCAGTTTTGCGACCTGCCAGGTTCAAAGGGTTAAATCAAACAAAATTTTGAATGATCACCAAAACTATTCAGTGCAAAATGCTGTGAGCATCCCAATCTAGGTGCTTGGATAATATGCAATTGCATATTATTTTTTAAAGTCTGTAGTTTTTTATACCTTGACAAACAAAATGGTATTACAGGTAAGTGACCTCTAATCTGGAAACCAGAAAACCGGAGTGACCAGAAATCTGGGAATCATTTTTAACAAAAAACTTTCTGCAATTGTGAAACTATAAACTGACCTTTAACTAGTCAATGCTGTTTGCATCTTGTTTGTTATCTTCAGTGCTTCGTCTAATCTTTAATTAAATAGAAGGTCTACATCTGTTCAACTCAAAAACGTGATAAAATTTTCTCTTTGGTACTTGGTAGGTGATCCTAATTTCAGAAATGTCCTACTTAACCACTTGCTGAGTCACTTTTTCACACTATTAGTTTACACACTGAAACACAGCTGCAAACATTACAATGTTTAACTCCCATTATGAGGTCATAGATTCCAACTGTGAATAGGGACAACATGAATCTTCCGTTCATCAGCTTCCTACTTGTCTCATTACATGAAAAGCACAGAAGAAGTAAGCATCTAAAGGTATACAGAATACAGTGCAACACGTAAATATGAAAATGTTGAAATGTAAGCATAATTTGCTTTCAATTGCAACAAAAGTTGAAGTTCTGGAGAAACTCAACCGAGGCAAGTCAGTTAAAAAATTGTGTTTGGATTACAGCATTGGATTAAATTGTACAGTGGATTAAATTGCTTCTGCATTCCATTTAGTTTGTCTTGTTTGGTTTCATTTTGTGCTTAGTGTTTATTGCCTTTTCATTTTGTATTTTTTTTTGCCTGCTTTGCAACTCTTATAATTAAGTTAAACTTTTTAACAATAAATTTTCGTTGAGACGGTTGTTGACTGCAGTTTCATTTACAAATTTAGGTAAAAAGTTAGCAGTCTTTCAAAATTGCTTAGTGATTTCTCAAGCCAAACCTTAAAAAAACACTGAGTACTCATTCATACAACAATGTGCGTAACAATGTTTTGTCACATGTGAAAGTTGTAAATGCAAGCGGCCTTGTGACAGAACAGAAGTTTTGATTGGCAAAAACCTATGCGATTTAGTGCAATAACAATGCTAACAGACACTCGCGTGTACTGGCTACCATGCTCTTCTCCTTTTAGTGCCCAAATAAGGCAAAATAAAGAAATGAACCAGAAAACCAGAAAGATTAGAAATCCAGGATAGGTCTGGTCCCCATGATTCCAGATTAGAGGTTACCTACCTGTATCAGATTAACTTTGTCTATTAGATTGTAGAACACTCTCTTAAGTAAATGAGAAATAAAGATTGCTTGACAAATTCTTTAGCACTAAACTCAGTGATGCCAAATTCTTGCGCAGAAAACTCATTGATTAGTTAGGACATGATTAGCAGTTTGTGCAGTGGCATTTCCCTCATATTTTAGTGGTATAAATGTACAGGGGTGCCTTTGTCACAATCATGAATTCATTTATTTATCACACAATTACACATTAAATGACAAATTTACTTATTTATCTCACAATTACACAATTTTCAATCCATTTGAATTAACAGTTACAATAAAATCAATAATAATCACTGTATTACATTAAATGTTCGAAGTGTTTACCTTCTTCATCAATGCATTTCAAGCACCTGTCCTTTGTCACGTGACAAATGTTTTTGGCAAAGTTGCTTGTTCCTATTGATTTTCTCAATTTCTTCTCTGATTTTGAATCACTTGTCTTACGTAGAACTGATGCATCTTATGTACGAGTCTCTATTGAAAGGGAGATTTTAAACACCCAAAAGAAGGTGCGGGTTATACATGGGGTGGCTAATACATAGATATATACGGTACGTAGATAGCAAACTTAGTGAACAAAGTCTTCTAATATTGATTTGTAATAAAGTCAGCATTGATGTAATCAATAATAATTAATTATAAATTAACAAATTTACTCTTTGGTGATATCAAGTGTAAGGTTACTTATGGGCACCCCTGTATTTTGAATCTGCTTTTTAAGATTATCAATCAAATAAAAGTGCCATGTATTTTTTAAAGCACAGCAGTATTATATAAAGAGCATAATTAAAATATCTTTTTATATTTCTAGGTTCGGCAACATATATTATTCTTGTTCAATTGAGCTTGCGTTGGAACAATAGACCAAACAGTAAACAGTCCCTACTTACATTTTTGGTGACTATTTGGGCTGTAAGGTTTGTAAAAGTCTTTTTCATTAACCACAGAGCCTTTATTTTTCTTGTGTAGATATTGCATTTAATTAGCAAAATTAGAATTATATTATTAGAATTGAACCTATTGCTATAATTTTATATTTGTTTGGTTCAGTAATAACAAATTATGTGATTAAATCAAGAGATGATTAGACCAACTAAAATATATTAATTATGTTGCCTACAAATGATAGTGCAGTTTTTCAACCTCTTAAATGCTAAACATTGTCTACATGCAACATAAAGAAAAGCACAAATGCTCATTAGCTTTGTATTGATTGTCATGGCCATATATATACACTGCAGACAGTACTGTTTTGACCTTTTGGGTCTTGTCAGGGCTCACCAATTTAAACCTTGTGGATGATCCCTTTTAATGGGTGAAACAGTCTGTTGGGTTTTAGCTTTGCTTTTATTTCTGTGATTTTGCCATTATATTAATATATATAATACCATGCTGGAGTCAGTAAGAAAAATATTGTTGCTCTTTTAGTTATCTAAAAAACATTTCACAGTTTTATTTTGTAAATATTATTGCTTTATAACTGAGTTACTGCCAGGATTCCAAACTTCATGCATTTTAATCAAGTTTAGGTTCAAAAAAATTTTCAAATAAAAGTTTGAGTTTAGGCTAAGTTAAAGTACAACAAAAGTTGTGTTTTTATAATCGACCTTGGAAGTGTGTGAAAATTGTAGACACTTAAGTTTTAAAATGTTTATTTTTCTTAGGAATATATTGAATTATTGAAGTTTTATGGGCGTACAAAGTTATGATGTCATAATAAGTATTTTACTATATCTAAATAAATCTATTCTGGTCAGCACACATTAACAGTTTTATTTTAACTATTTTTTTTTAGTTCTAACAGTTTGTTTCATCTATAGGGCTTGTCAGAAAGCAATCAAAAATTTGAAAAACAAATACAAAAAGTAAAACTTTAACAAAGTGATAAAAAGTCGGCAAAAGAACTTAAAACAAAAAGAAAATTACAGCAATTACGGCAGTGGTTAAAATTTTCAAGAATCAAGACAGAAGATTAGATCAAGCCAAATAGCAAAGCTTACAGAAGAGTATATAAGGCAGTTACAAATTGTTTTAGATTAAATTTCAATGTGTAAAGTTTTTTTCCTTTGCTTACGCTAAAGTTTCCAAACAACAAACAAGTTTATTGGAACAAACAGAGTGCCCTAAAAATGTTTTTAAAAGAATTAAAGATTTTTATGCGTTTTATTATTGTATTGTAGAAACCTGATTGAATTTTTGTATCTTTTGTTTAGACTTATTCCCATTGTATTGTTAAACAACTCTTGTACCTGTAATCAGTGTTTTTCAGAAGTTGTTAATTGCACAGCTTTGATTAATGCAATGGAATTTTTCTAAGTTTTCACAAGCGCGTGAATTTTGTGACATCACAAAAGATGGCGTTTATGGTCAGCAGGTAGGTAACAAATAAGCATGGCGACTTCCAATTTGCACTACAATGATTTTGTTCAGTTATATTATAAAAAGATTAAATACACATTTATCCCACCGAATTACGCTGTTTATCTGTACCCACAATCCTAGAATCATTAATCATGATATTAGACATGATAAATTCAATATTTGGAAACATTAGTATAAGCAAAGGAAAAAAAAACTTTACACAATAAAATTTAATTTAAACAAATTGTAACCACTTTAACATTATAATCACTGCTGTAATTTTCTTTTTGTTTTAAGTTCTTTTGCTGACTTTTTATCACTTTGTTAAAGCTTTACTTTTTGTATTTGTTTTTCAAATTTTTGATTGCTTTCTGACAAGCCTTAAGGCCCGTTTCCACTACAAGCGTGGAAAAGAGCATTCTTTCTCTCTTTTATTGATCTTCGATTGAAGTGAGCGGTTAAAATTGAAGCGAGCGCAAAAAAAAAAAGCAATAAAACAAACAAAGAATGCTTTTTTCCATGCTCATAGTGGAAACGGGCCTTTATAGACGAAACAAACTGTTAATTAAACTGTTAAAAAAAAACATACTTAAAATAAAAGTTTATGCATGCCAACCAGAATAGATTTGTTTAGATATAGTAAAATGCTTATAATGACATCATAACTTTGTATGCCTTTAAAACTTCAAACCTGTTGTCTTTGTAATAAGTTACATTATTATACTTTTTTGTAAAAGATATATGTTAACCGACCGTGATTCAAAAATTTAACTACTGAAGTAGCTTTTTTAATTTAAATATTCAAAATTAAGCTATTGTAAATTCAAATAGATAAATATTCGACTAGGAACATCCTGAAATTTAATGCATTTAACAACTTTAAATTAAAATTTTCACTCTTATCAACATAACAATTGCAATTGTCTTTTCAATTGCCTTTGTGACATAACAAAACTTTTTTGCTGTCGCTTCAATGCTAGTGAAGTTAAATCATTTTTATTTATTTTCCTGCCAAATTGTTTTGCTTTAAACCTGTAAGGGTATCTACCCATCTAAATGTTTAGCAAGGGTTTGCTAATCACCAGATGTCCTTTTTAGGACAAGGCAATGTCTAAAAAATGCCCTTCTCAGGGCACATTGCCAACAAGTTCAAAGACCCACTATTTTCCAGCTCAACATCAAAGGGCTCACTGCCAGTAAGATGCACGTTTTTTATTATCTTGCACTGCAGTTTGAGGCACTTGTCATCCTATTACAGGATACTCACTGCACTAATGCAGAGAAGCTAGTATTTTTAAGCTTTCAACTAGCTGATTCTTTTTCAAGCAGGAAGCATTGCCTGCCACGTTTGTTCATGAGCAAGTAAGGTATACGCTTTTGGACCAATCTCTAATGACATCAAAGATTGAGTGGTTGTGTGTGAATGTTGATGGTTATAAAATAGTCAATGTCTACAAACCTCTACCAATGAAACTGTGATCCCTAGATCTCTCAGTGTTTCCTCAACCTCATTTTTATGTCGATGATTTCAACTGTTGCCACGCTGATTGGGTTACAATGATAACAGCCCGGATGGTGAGTGCTTGGCTGGCTGGGCAAGTGTTAATATTCTTGCCCTCCTATACAATGCTGAGAATGCTGCCAGGTTTTACTGTGGATGCTGGAACACTGGCACCAATCCAGATCTAGCTTTGCTGATATAGGTTTTAACATTCACTTAATGGATAGACATGTTTTTGAAAAGTTTCCCAAATCACAACATTGACTTTTGCTTATTACATGACCAAGGTTTGCTTTATCAGTGCCAAGCATGCCTGTTAAGCAATGGAACTTTTACAAGGCCAAATGGAGTCACTGCATTGCTTTGATGGACAAATTCGCAAAGACTTTGTTGTCACCTAATTCACTTGATGTGGATGCAGCTTACCAGGAATTTTGTAACTTCATCAAGAAAGCAGCCAAAAAGAAACAACTATACTCTGTGTTGGGATGTGGAGTGTGAATCCCTTTATAGAACTTTTCTGCTGTCTCCTCAGGGAGACAACTTGAGTTTAGCTGTTACAGCTTCACTTGCAAAACTTTACAGGAAGCAAAGGGATTGAAAAGCTGAAGTAGTTCAGAGCATTGATTGTTTACACTCTAGTCATAAAGCATGGGTATTTTGAACAACATTACTGGCAGGTCATGACAGTTTCCTTGTCACTGTCCCATTTCAGCTAATGCTATTGCATCTCAGCTGGTTAGAAATGGGAGATATGAGGTTGTTGACTGCAAGTCATCTCAACTTGTTTCTTAAAAAGTGTCTGATCTTTGGAGGGCCAAAACACCAAACCCAGTCATCGTCATTTGGAAGGGCATCCACTCCAGGTCAGACACAAACAGGACTGGGGCCGAGGGTTTATCCTTTTACTATCCTAGGCTGCTGTACTGCCCAGATCAGATGCTGGTAGTGATGTTGTTAAGCCAGCATTGAGTTTTGTCATCCAACACCATCAGACCTTGTGCTCCACATGGTGCCCAATGTACAAGGCACATGGTCTGCATGTTTGGACATGGTCTTCTGTTTGTTTAGAGGCACTGCAATTTGGTGAAGGAGTGAGACTCTATTTGTGCATGGACAAATGGAATTGCCCAACAACAGTCCACAGGTAATTGAGCTTAACCCAAGCTGCTTAGGCCAAGCTCATCCCAAGAACAACAATATGGCACTGGTCCTGGGTATAAAAACATGGAGCCTGGAGGCATTCTCACAGTACTCCGCATTTCATTTATGGTTTGTCCACTCAGAAGCACAGATGCCATACCAAGATTAGCAGACCCTTGCTGAACATCAGAGTGGGTAGATACCTTTCCATTTTGGCATGTTTGGTTTTGGTCTGTCATGTTTTAAAAGCAGTAACAGACTTATTCAGATTCCAAGGTAAGAGAAAGCACCTGCAATCTGGGACGCCAAACCCATTTCACTGAGGAAATTCACTGCTGTCCTCCAACAATTAACTCTTTTGCTACAGGGATTTGTCTGGTAACAGTGCTATAAAAATGAGTTTTTCGAGAATTAAACAATATTTTATTACAATTTTCCCATTAACTATAAAAAACTGTATAAATTTTAGATTTTCACACTTACCCCCTGGTCTACATACCCTTGGGTTCTTACTGTCCTGGTCACATACTTATACCCAGGTATATCACCAAAATAAAACAATACTAGGGGGTATATGAGCATAGAGTAAATGATGGGATAAGTAACCAGGGGGTAATTGGCCTGATACCAAATTTTATATCATTGAAAAGATAATTTATTCATGAGTTCAATGGCTAAAATTTTTTATAAATTTGTTGAAAAACAAGTTTGTAATAAACAAAATAAGCAACTCCACTTGCAAAAAATCCTTTTTTTTCCATAATTATGACTAGCAACAAGTTAATTCAAATTTTAAAGTTGTTACATGTTGCTAGAGTTGTATTTTATTGGGTAGAAGAAGTCTTGTCTTGATATGTAATAAAATGCATGGCTATGCACTATTGTGTTTCCAAAGGAATTTGCCTGTGCAATTTATTAGTTACTGACCAATGCTTTCTGAATTTTTTCTAAGTTTGTGTGATTGCATGATTAACATTGGTAGAGAAAAAAGTTTTGTGCTTTTGTTAAAAATAGTATAAAATTCTGTATAGTGTAGTTTTACTTTACCAAAAGCCTTTTTTAAAGGCTCCAACAATCGATTTACACCATTTATATACTCTTATAACCTTTTCACAAATATTCAAGATATGAAATCTTTTCCTCAAAATAGCAAGGGCTGTGTCTAGATGAGAATGGTGATTTCTTTTGATGGATGAGAAGTATCAATTTCCATCAAAAAATTTGATGTACTCAGGTTACAAATTGGCAGATAATTTAATCATCACATCTTAATGTAATGTGTGTGCTTGCTTAATTTTGCAAAGTTTATCAAATCTTGGTAGAATTTTTGAAACTGCTACCTGTATATCTTTTTCAATGTTTATTTGTGTTCAATATTTAGTTTTAATAACTACCACAGCAGAAAATCCTGCTTTGCACAAGTGTGACATACCAAAAAGGATAATTATTTGAAGTGCTTTATTCATCATTCGATGAAATCCAAAAATTTGTTAGATTTCCTGAATTAAACTTTCTTTTCAAGAAATCATTATAAGTAAGGTCAATATGGTATTATTTTTCTTGTTCAGTAAAGGACAATGGGGTGGGTTGGACAAAAGGATTGTGAATCCAGTCATAGTCTGATAAATTTTTTAGAAAGTACTTGGTAAATTTTGAGTTGAGCTTGGATAGATGTTGCACAAATACACTTTGTAAATTTGATGGCAGCATTTATGCTTTTCTTTTCAAGCAAACTAAACAAGAAATTAAAGTACTAATAACTTCCAGACATGTTATCCATATCTTTTTTTTATAAAGAATTTTATTGAAATATCAAGTATGTTTTTTTCCGGCCCTTACATAAAAATATTCAGTTTATTTAATTTTTTTTTGTAATGTAGATAATTGTAACCTCAGATAGGTAAGCTGCAAGATCATTATTTTCTTGTAGCAGAAAAGCTTTAAGTTGATCCACCCTACTCATAGACATCTAAGGATTTTCCAAGTGAAAGCAACCTGGACAAACAATAAAACAAACTTTGATGTTCTGCATTCATATCTGCGCAGAGTCTTTGAAACACTTGTGACTTTGATAACTGTATTTTAGTGTAGCTAATAATTTTGGTAACAACTGCAACTGTGTTGCCAAGCTTAGGAGTTAGTTCTCAAGCAACTAATGCCTCATAGTGAATCATGCAATGCATCTTTTTTGCCATGGATGCATGTTCTTGAATTAGATTTGCAGTCCACAGCACCTGCCTGACATAGCTGTGGTGCCATCTGTGTGTATGCTGATGAACTTTTCCAATCTAAATTGTTTTTTGAAATAAAATTGTCAATTATATTGAAAAAATCAATCCCTTAGCATTCAACTTCAATAGGTTTGCAAAACAACAAGCTCTTCTATTAAGTTTTGTTCAGAAAAGTCAACAAACTGACAATAACAAATAAGGTATGCATCTTGACTAATCAGTTGCTTCATCTGATTGCAAACTGAATTTTCACTGTTTCGTTTAATCAATCAGTTGGTTGTGAATGTTGCCATGTCATCAAACTGACAACACATGGTATCATTGGATATCAGTACTGATTTCAACTTTTCAGCAGCTACTTCTATCATTGTACTTGCAAGATCAATAGCAGAAGGTGGTATTAGTTCCTCAGCAATGGTGTGATGCTTTTCACACTTGGCAATTCTGTGTGCCCCTTGGTAGGATGCTAATAACATTTTTGATGAGAGCTGGGTGGATTTTGAAATGGTTGACACTTGCCTTTTTAAATCAATTAATTTTCAAGCAAAAAAGTTTCTGGGTTTATTTACGAAATTGCAGGTGTGATGTTTTTAAATAACGTTTAAGCTTATTAGGTAACATGCTCTCACTGGCCAATACCTTGCTGCATATAACACACTAAGGTTTTTCCTTGCCATTTTGCAGAATAAACATGAATCCAAAATTTAAAAAGCTGTTGTTATACTTGTGAGATTTCTTTTTAGGTCTGTCATTGTCATCTTTATTTGTAGATTTATGTTTATTATTCGCATCCATTTTGCTGTATAACTGACTAAACCAAACTGAAATTACTGAACTTACTGCTGTATCTTTCATTTATACATGCAAAAAGAAAAGTAACGTTGTGCAATGCATTTATTAGTAATCAATTACTACATTTACCTCGCAATAAATTTACCGTATATACTTGCATATAAGTCGCACTTTTTTTGCAAAAAAAATGAGCTAAAATTTCAGGTGTGACCTATACACCGGACATTAAAACAAACATTAGTCTTCTTGTCAAGGAATGTCCATAAAATCAATTGGCTCGCAAAAAGATTCGAGTCTGTCTCGAATTAATCCAATTAATTCTAAATTAAAATGTTATTATTACTGGTACCGATTACGTACTTTAACCTGTATTCATCACTGTTCTTCTCTTCACTTCCATGATTTGTCATGCCAAAAGATATTTGTAACTGAAGTTTTTTTAAAAAAAAATATTTGATTGTTTTTGTGTTAGAATGAGCAGTGTAACTTACTGGTACCAAATTACTGTGTGATCTATACACAGGTTCACCACAAATACCTACTTTGACAATCACAAACCAGGAGTGCAACCTATACACGGGTCAATCACAAACACCCACTTTTACAGTCACAAACTAGGGGTGCGACCTATCCACCAGTGCGACTTATACGCGAGTATATATGGTAAATACAAAAACATCTTACCAAGAATAGTAGCAAAATTGATAATTTGCACACTTTCAACCAATTTATTGTTATATTATAGATAAACAGATCGAGTGATAGTACTGAATGAAAATATGATACCTTCTAATTAAGTATTGGTAGAACGGGAATTATTATGAGACACCTTGGAAAATGAAAGTGATGCACTAGGGTGTTATGACACACAGTTTGAGAACTACTGATGTAGATCATTTTTCCAACAATCTTTTTGGCCTGTTGAGCTTATCAAGTGTTGATTTAAAATCAGTGAAGAAAGTTTTAAAAACTATTGCTTTTTAAATTAAACTACAGTTTTTGTCAAAGTTATCAAAAATTGGCAAGAAAGTTTTCACTGCTTTATTGTTTCACAGTAATAGATAAATTTATTGGATTAAGAGAACACATTAAAATTTATATTTCTGAGCAAATTTAAGGCATTTTAAATTTAATCTAATAATTTTTTTCATTATTTTGAAATAATAACACAAAGGAAAAAGTTTTACTTTTTTTATTGATATTTAATCAAAAAATTTACCCCTGCCATACTTTTCTTGTGACAACTTTTGTCATTTAGACTTTTTGTATTTGCTTTTAACATTTTAGATTTTCTCTTGATGAGCCTAATAGGCAAAACAAAACTGTCAGAACTAATAAATTTTTGATAAAATAGTTTTTTAGGTGTGAGTTTAATCAATTATAACTGCTCTGGTTTAACTGTGAGCATTTTTTTGATGTGCATTTTCTGGAAAGATGTATATATATAATATTGTATGCATCAATATTATCAACAAAGTATCAGTATTGGCCAAATTTTGTCAATATGGCATGTTATTTTTTGCCAATATCAATGTAGGGATCACTACTTTTTGGGGACAAAAACAAAAGTCAGAGACAGATTTAAGGTGAAGACTTTTTTTAGGGTCATCACTTTTTTGGAACATAAACTGAGAAATTAGAGACAGATTAAAAGCACCAATATTTTTTGGATGATATATTAGTTATTGGTCAACTTGCAAAGCATTGCATCCCTTTAAATATATATTTTTAAATAATTGTAACATCGCAAAGTCATAAAGCTTGTTCATTGACTTACTATGACATTAAGGATTTCATGTGGTCACAAAATTTCAAAATCGACACCTTTGCAGTACATTGTTTCATTAAAGAAACACTTTATGTTAAATGACCTTCATGTAACTAATTTAAATGACTTTCTTATTTGGAATATTCAAATAATCGTAATTAAGCCACTTGTAGATTGATATTTGACTAGAAATATCTCTAATTGCATGGTTGCAAAGTGAAAAATTTTAATTGCATGCACACATCAAATAAACATTTTACACTTTCAAAACTTGCAAATCCAAATCCAATAGATTTAAATCCTAAAAATTGTTATTTTGTAAATACAGTAGAATTTGCTAAAGCACCATTTTAAGGAGAACAGAAAAAGTGGCAACTTAAGGAAAACAACAGTTTAAATATACATTGGCCTACACAAACTTGAGATGCCTTTGTTTTTGCAAAAGCTGAACACGTTTGAGAAATAAAGAACACAAACAAAAATCATTTTTTGAATTTATTTTATTCATTTTAATAATCTGATAGATTTTGTAATTGTCATAGTTATGCTGCTTCACATGACAGTAAGATGGCTAACTGTACTAAACTAAAACTGATAAAAACAATCTTAAAATGTTGAAATAATGGGGTTATAAAGGAAGTTTGTATTATGCAGTGGGGTTGAGTTACATAAATAAGGATTGCAGACAGATCACAAAACAACTGTTTAGTTGTGGTAGCAGATTAAAAAAATTGGAATATAATCACTCTGGCAAAGTTTTTATAGGTCTGACAACTTAGACAAATTTTTCTGCTCATGGTGAGCAAAAACAGTGGTGAGTGGGTGAATTGACAAGTTAGCCAAAAGCAACTTAGCCAAACCTGATAACTCAAAAAAAAAACAATTGGCTCTCAGCCAGAACCAAGCGATATGTGGCAACTTAGGTGAATTGGCGACTTAAGTAAGTTCTACTGTACAGGGTGTCGAGAAAGTTCCCGATCGATTTTTAAATTTAATGTAATTCAAAAACTTCAATGAATTATGATAAGTTCTGTACGTCATTTTTCCACTTAATCCTCCTTTTCAATGTTTCAGATACACTTTTCAAATTTTTTTGGCTAAAATAATAATAAAATGAGTAAAAGAGCTGCAATCATTCAACTTCATCGTGCGGGACATTCAAATTCTAAAATTATGAAGTTGCTAAAAGCACCAAAATCGACTGTTTGCGATACAATCTTGCGCTTCCAAGAACTTGGAACCATGGAGGATCAGGATAGAAGTGGACGACCTCGATCCGCTCGCACTCCAGCGAAGATCAAGGCCCTCAGGGAGAGAATTTGGAGGAACCCCAAACGATCCTTGAGGAAAACGGCTAAAGACATGAATATCAGCCATGAGTCTGTCAGAACAATTGTTGAACAGGATCTCAAAATGTCCCCGTACAAAATCAGGACAAGACAACTCCTAACTGACCTCCAGAAGCGAAAAAGAAAGGAGAGGGCCAAAATTCTGCTGAACCGTCTGAAGGGAGGCACGGAGAAAGGCGAAATCGTTTTTTCAGACGAAAAACTCTTCTCGGTGGAGGCGAAGTTCAACACCCAGAATGACAGGATTCTCGGAAAGTCGCCCAAGGACCTCCCTGATCATCTTCGATTTGTTTCACGCCGACAGAAACCCTCGTCTGTGATGGTATGGGGTGCGATCTCCAAATCTTGGAAATCTCCCCTCATTTTTGTTAAAGAGGGGGTCAAAGTGAATACAGATTCGTATGTCAATGATATTTTAACCCCTGCCCTCGCATCGATGAAGGAAAAGTTCAAAAATAAGTCCTTCACCTTCCAACAAGACGGCGTGCCTTCTCACACATCAAAGAAGATGCAGAAGTGGTGTGAAGAGCACTTTCCTTCATTCTGGACCAAAGATTTGTGGCCACCATCTTCGCCCGATCTCAATCCTATGGATTTCTGTGTGTGGGGTATTCTGGAAAAAGAAGCCTGTTCTTCACCCCATAACAATCTGGAGGATCTTCGAGCTTCCCTGAAATGAGCATGGGAGAAAATTCCTCAAGATGCCCTTCGTGCTGCTTGTCAGAATTTCCGACAGAGGCTCCAACATGTTATTGATGCAGATGGGGGTCATTTTGAATAAACCAGATTTTTTTATGTTCATGGAGCTTTGTTCTATCACCACAATAAACCTTTTGTTGATTTAACCTTCTGTCATTAGCCCTATATAATTTTGTTTAGGATTGGGAACTTTCTTGACACCCTGTATAAACTGCATTGTTCAATGTTTCTTATACTTTTTCTTTGCCAGCACCTTTTTGAAATCAGCAACCAATTTCTCATCCCCTTTGGAAGTGATTGAATAAAAAAATCATTATTAAATTTTAAACCAGTAACTAACAACATAATAACACAGTACTAAAATAAATTACCGTATATACTCACGTATAAGTCGCACTGGTGGATAGGTCGCACCCCTAGTTTTTGACTGTAAAAGTGAGTGTTTGTGATTGACCCATGTATAGGTTGCACTCCTGGTTTGTGATTGTCAAAGTAGGTATTTGTGGTGAACCTGTGTATAGATCACACAGTAATTTGGCACCGGTAAGTTACACTGCTCATTCTAACACAAAAACAATCAAATATTTTTTTTTAAAAAAACTTCAGTTACAAATATCTTTTGGCATGACAAATCATGGAAGTGAAGAGAAGAACAGTGATGAATACAGGTTAAAGTACGTAATCGGTACCAGTAATAATAACATTTTAATTTAGAATTAATTGGATTAATTCGAGACAGACTCGAATCTTTTTGCGAGCCAATTGATTTTATGGACATTCCTTGACAAGAAGACTAATGTTTGTTTTAATGTCCGGTGTATAGGTCACACCTGAAATTTTAGCTCATTTTTTTTGCAAAAAAAGTGCGACTTATACGCGAGTATATACGGTAGTTTTACATTAGCAAAATTTGAATTGCATTAATACATTACACATTTACTTATCTCAGTGACATTTTTCCTGTTGTTTCAGTGACATAGATTCTAACCAACCTTGACAATTGAGCAACCACACACCCCTGAGGAACAGATATTGCATCCCTGGTTAGGAAATCCTTACATAGTATTATGCCAATAAGTTGTTGACTGCATTCTTTCACTAATTGTTTTTTCTTTTTCTGTAGTATTTTGCTAAATAAATTGTTGACTTAAAAATCTCTTTAAAAGCAACTTTATCTTTGAATGTAAAAGTTTCCTCTTTAATTGTCAATTATATCTTATTAAGTAAAAAACTTTGGTTACAAAGACTATGACATCTTTTTCATAATGTTTTTCTTAATGAACTGAATTCCTTTCATATCTTGTTAATGGATTGTGAGCAAAATCATTTATCTGATTTAGAGCTCCAATTTTGTCATTTTTAACATAAAAAGACCCAAAAGACATAAAAAAGATATTCTTTTTTTTCAAAGAATCTCAACTTTTGTTAACCAATGCCAAGTTGTAAATAAATTTTTTTCTTAATTTGGTATTTTTGTTGATATTTTTTGCATTGTTTACAAAAAATTTATTCATTATGTGTTTCTTTGATTTTTAAGACTTTATTTTAATTTTTGTTGGATAAAAGTTAAATTTGTTTCAGGCTTGGTACATTTTTGTTTTATCGTGTTTTATTAAGTGGAGGAGATAGAAGATTTAACCGAGTTAAAACTAAACCATTGACTTTTTTTATTTACTGGATGATACAAGGTGAGATGATTATGTCAAATTCTTTTAATTTTTGAGATGTTTTTCTTGTCTAATGAATATTATATTTTGTTTTTTAAACAAGCTGCATAAAGATGAGAAACACCAGACTCGAGTTTTGCTCTTATTAGAGCTCATCAGTGATGCTTATCTCACTGTGAATTGAACCTTTTTTCTGGCAACTATCACAAATATGTTACTAGGTCAATAACAAATAAAGTATTTATTTACAAAAACAAAATTTATTTTATGGCCAATACTCTTGCAGTTGTAATGGAGTTAAAATTTGAATTAAAATTTCTAAAGTAGATCTAAAATACTGTCTTATCAACTGCTTGGCAAAAAACTAAAAAGCTATATGAGATAAGCATCATTGACGAGCTCTAATAAGAGCAAAACTCAAGTCTGGTGTTTCTCATCTTTATGCAGCTTGTTTAAAAATTAATTCCAAATCCTCATAATTCTTCAAATTATATTTTGTCTTTGCTGCAAGAGTTTACAATCATTACTTGACTTAAAATCTTTATAAAAGCAACTTGATCTTTAAATGAAAGAGTTCTGTTACTGAATTACAACAGTAAAATAAGTTTGTCTGTCACAAAAATGATACATCATAAATTTATTGAATTAGAAGGCCAGGTAAAAAATAAGCCACTTTTTAAAAAGTCAATCAAAAAAAGAAAAAAATGTGTCACATCAAATCTTTTAGCATCGACTCTTTGAAATTCTCAAAAAGCTATCTATCGTTTTTATTTGCAATGAGTATGCCATTACAAGATGGACCTTTACCACCTTCTTAAAGTAGTACCATAGACTACTGTTTGTTGTGTTGTTTTAATAGTTGGTACAGTTAAAAATTTATATTTGCTTTAATCAACCAGCGGAATTTAAAACATGATATTTTCAGGAAAACACTTTTAATACTAGTACAGTTTATAGAAGAAAAATAGGTTGGTGAATGTGACAAAACAGAAAATAAGGTTTATTGCTGGACTGAACTGGACAGTGAGAAGACCATTTTATGGTCATCAAGTCAAAAGTGCCCAGTTTTATTAATATAACATTCAAATTATAAGCACTAGCAAATCAAACATAAAATGTTTGATTATCTATTTATTCCAGGTACCAAATATTTAGTACAGACTGACAATAAGCTTTTTAGTTTTTTGCCAAGCAGTTGATAAGACAGTATTTTAGATCTATTTTTAGAAATTTTAATTCAAATTTTAACTCCATTACAACCGCAAGAGTATTGGCCATAAAATAAATTTTGTTTTTGTAAATAAATACTTTTGTTACTGACCTAGTAACATATTTGTGATAGTTTCCAGAAAATTTAAAACATAACCTTTAAGCTTTGTTCAGAGTTCATAATCAGAGTGTTGTTTATAGCAATTTTTAGATATTAAAAAAAGTGCTGATTTTACTTGGAAATGATGTTAGTACTCTTGATGAATTAATAAGGTGTTTGTTTTATTTTGTGGCAAAGAAACTCATATCATCAATAATCACGTTGTCCTCATCGTTGTTTGGATCATCAACTCCTCTAATCCACTCCAGGTCTACCCAGATTCTAATCCATTCTGGCATCTGCCCCAGGATGTAGTGCCCAGGTCAGATGCTGGCTGTGATCATGTTAAGCCAGCATCAAATTTCATCATTCAAAATTGTCAGACCTTGTGCTCCATGTGGTGCCAATCTATAGGGCATGTTATTAGAACATGGTCTGCGGTTTGTTCAGTGGCACTGCTCTTGTAATTTGGGATACTTCATAGGTCCATCAATGAATAGAATTGCCCAACACCAGTCTGCTGGTGATTAGGCTTGACTCTAGCAGTTTGGGGCTGGAACTAGTTATGGCTTTGGAATGAGATGAGCCTGATGTTATGAGTATGAGCCTGAATATATTCTCACATTACTCTTTGTGCCATCTGTAATTTGTCTACTGAGAAGTGCAGATGCAAAGTCCAGCAAGGTTGTGTAATGGATTCTGCACAACTGGCACAAACGGGTGTCAAAATTTTAGTCTCTTGTGGCAAGTATCTGAGGAACCACTTAAAAGACCGTACAAGACATTATCAGGGTCCAGAGATTTACAGTAAGCCAAGGAGAGTGTCACTCCTAGTCAAGAAAGCTCAGCTGGCTGGTTGCTTGAAAGTATGAGTAAGTGGTTGGTTGGAGTGGGATACAAGCATCTAGTGACTATATGCAAGGCGTCATTTGAAACACTGTCTATTAGGCAAGTGTGAGCACTGTGACACCAGACTGGTGTGCAGTAGGCTACTCAGCTGTTGAGTAGGCAACAGTCACAGTGTTTGGCACCAGCACCCCATCCTGAGCCTACAAGTCACCTCAGCAGTGTAACACACAAAGATAGTTTTTTGCCCAATACTACTAGATGGTGACAGAACAAAGCAATCTATCTAGTTTTACCCCAAGATAAGAATGGGTTGGACAGAAGGGCAAAAGTCTATTGTTTTTGTAGACTTTTAGCTCAAATTTGGCCTCTCGATTACTTAAATGAAGGGCTGCCATCATTGCCTTAGTGTGACTGAGCTTCAACCTTCAAGTTTGGAGATATGCGGAAAGTGTACTCATGTTTCAACTTAAGGTCTCCTCCAAATACTTTCAGTTTCCAGAAGAGGGCAGTAATGCTAGATTATCTGCATGAGCAAACTTTCTAGAAATTGTGGCAGTCAGGTCGTATATATAGATGTTAAAAAGGAGAGGAACCAAAACTGATCATTGAGGGATGCCATTTTTCAGACAGCATAGACTTGCTGTCACTGGTAATAAGGGTGAAACTTTGGCTTCATTCTGATCATGTGCTTATCCGGCAGAAGCCTCAGCACCTTGCAGGCAGGGCCATTGTGTCAGACTGTGTCATAACCAGCTGTCAAATTGACAAATACAGCACTGGCCTTATTTTTATCCTTAAAAGAATCCTTGATACTCTAGGTTTGCAGAACAACTTGATCTGCAGTTGACTTCCTGTGTCAAAACACTGCTTGTTTTTTGGGGAGCAGTGGATCAATAATTGGTTTGACACAGACATAGATAAGTCTCTCAGGGATCTTGTAGGGGACACAGAGAAGAGATATCAGTTTATAACTTTTTGGGTCCCCCACAGGCTTCATTGGTTTTGGGATCATGACTATGAACGCTCTTCTTGAGATCTTTAAAATTTTGAGTTGGTGTGGGTGCAGGCAGGAAGAAAGAAAGTCACATAGCCAGGACTTTAAAGCAGCTCCAGCATGGATTATAAGCTTTGCACAGATGAAATCAGGGCCCAAAGCTTTACCTGGTTTTAGATGTTGAAGGGCAGGAATGAATTCTCTCAGTGAGAAATGCTCAGAGATATTTTCATTGGGTTTGGTGTTTTGGCCCTCCAAAGATCAGACACTTTTTAAGAAACAAGTTGAGATGACTTGCAGTCAACAACCTCATATCTCCCATTTCTAACCAGCTGAGATGCAATAGCATTAGCTGAAATGGGACAGTGACAAGGAAACTGTCATGACCTGCCAGTAATGTTGTTCAAAATACCCATGCTTTATGACTAGAGTGTAAACAATCAATGCTCTGAACTACTTCAGCTTTTCAATCCCTTTGCTTCCTGTAAAGTTTTGCAAGTGAAGCTGTAACAGCTAAACTCAAGTTGTCTCCCTGAGGAGACAGCAGAAAAGTTCTATAAAGGGATTCACACTCCACATCCCAACACAGAGTATAGTTGTTTCTTTTTGGCTGCTTTCTTGATGAAGTTACAAAATTCCTGGTAAGCTGCATCCACATCAAGTGAATTAGGTGACAACAAAGTCTTTGCGAATTTGTCCATCAAAGCAATGCAGTGACTCCATTTGGCCTTGTAAAAGTTCCATTGCTTAACAGGCATGCTTGGCACTGATAAAGCAAACCTTGGTCATGTAATAAGCAAAAGTCAATGTTGTGATTTGGGAAACTTTTCAAAAACATGTCTATCCGGTAAGGGACTGTTAGGACCTATGCTATATGGATTGGTGCCAGTGTTCCAGCATCCTCGACATTGTACAGGGTGTCCCATAAGTCTTGAATTTGTCTCAAACAGTGCATCTTGGACAACCTGTTCGATGCAAATCTGTGACTTCCTTTTTTGTTTGGAATTTTCTGATAATGTTCCAGACAGTTGAATTGGGCAAGTCTAGAATTCTTGAGATGAGTGTGACTTTGTATCTTTGAGAATGCATTTTCAAAATCGTTTTTCGCAAATTGATTGAAACCGTTTTTAGACAAAAATTATACAGAACTAAAATATAACCAATACAAATATTTATAGTTAAAGAATTTTTTAAAATCTCGTATTTATATCTCTCAAATCCTATTTAAAAATTTCCAAACACTTATGGGACACCTCGTATAGAAGGGCAAGAATATTAACACTTTTCCACCCAGCCAAGCACTCACCATCCAGGCTTTTATCATCGTAACCCAATCAGCGTGGCGACAGTTGAAATCATCAACGTAAAAACGAGGTTGAGGAAACACTGGGAGACTAGGGATCGCAGTTTCATTGGTAGAGGTTTGTAGATATTGACTATTTTATAACCATCAACATTCACGCACAACCCACTCAATTTTTGATGTCATTGGAGATTGGTCCAAAAGTGTATACGTTTTCCAGTGTGTCTGGAGAGTCCAAGAGCAAAAGCCAGTGGCAAATTGCTCCCAAGAAGCGTTTTCTCGTCGCCGGCATGCAAATAACTGGGCCTATGTGATTGGCACCATTAAACCCATGCATTGATATACAAAGTATCATATTTTACTTTGTGAAAAACATCGAAATTTATATGAAAAAATATTTGGCCATGAACACAATCATAGGAAGTTGTATTTACGACGGTTTGTCCTTTCTTTTACCGGGAGCAGGTTCAAAGGGGGTCGGCTCGTATTGAAAGGCCGAAACGTTTTGTTTAGTCGGAAGCGATTAATGAAGAACAGTCAATTTTGCTAGCTGAACCTAATTTTACACCTGAAAAGATTAAATGAATAGCACGAGGTTAATGAATAGCGGCACCGTAAAACTTTTCGCGTGAGAGGCAAAATTTAATAAAAGGGTTCAATTTTTTGGTTGCAAACAAAAACAAATTTTAACGTATTAGATAAATGTTTGACTAAAAAGCTTAGTAAAGACAAAAAAAAAGTCTTGAGTTGTAAAATCCGCCCGTGGTGTTTTAATTACTCAACCTGCAAGTACTGTATTAAACTAGAAGTACCCATGGGGTCATGCTGATTCACGGCTGTTGGTGAGCCTAATTTTATATTGCGGCCAATGTGATTTGATTAGATCGTTCACTTGTATTACTGCTCAGTTCAAGGTTAGTTTTGACTGAAAACGGACGCGAAAAGCTGAAAGCCGAATTTTTTAAAAAACTCAGGGGAAAATAACACTTTCCACTTGCCTTTTTAGTCTGAAGCAAGCTAAAAAGTTGAAATAACCTAACTTATCTTTTCCACGAAACATTTTGCGCTTTTACTCTTTTTTTTACACTTTCCGTCATACGCTTTACTTTTTTTGCGACCACTTCCCGTCTGAACTGATCTTGAATGTTAAAAAAATTTTTAATTTTTGCTTTTATGCAGAAACTTATACCCAAAGTTGTAATGACTCAATCTCTTACGAAAGATCTTAAAAAACCAGGACTTGACTCAAGTCCTTGCTACAAAAACTTGGCACCCTCAAATCATTTAATGGCTCAAAGTGGACTCGAATCAAGCAAAAAATAAATTTTTGATTTAGGCCTTGCAACTTTTTGGTCTACATTTATATTTTAGGGTTGGATGTTTTTTGTTGCATTGTGCCACGTGCTGCATGGAAGTCCATATTGGAAAAATACAGCCTCTTGTCGAGTCCGTATTATAAGAGACTCGGACTCCGAATTAAGTAGAGCAAGTCACGGCTACAAAGACTCAAACTTGACTCGATACAAACTGACTCAAGTCATTCAAGTATTGGATTGCTTGAAACCCTGCTTATACCTAAGTGTATCACCTGGTCCTGGAGTTATTTTCACCTAATCGCTTTTTAAAGACTTGTTCAATATCTAATTACTTTTATCTTTGCTGCAAGTGGAATATTTATGTTAAGTTCTCACTTCAGTCGGCCTGACGCATTGCAGGAAAACAAACACTGCGTTCTTCAAAGCGTTGAGATGAAATCCTGCTTGGCATAGTTTCTTGACAAATAAATCCCAAAATTTTATTTGTAGAAATTTATGAACATCTTTGACTTCATTCTCCATCTCTATATTTATTTTCCTGTCTCGCAGAAACACGTCAGAGGCGCTTTACATAGAGCAAGCAGTTACCCCAACATGCTTCCGGAGATGCTATGATATTGTTGTCCGGTTGCAATTTTTTATTTTGGTTTTTTAATCTTTTATTCGGAGATATGATGGAACTTTTGAGCTGTTTGGATGAGGTTGCCACCCAGAGGAGAGTGCTGAAAGTGCCCTTTCCACGGTGCAACAAAATGGCGCAAGTAAGTTTTGAATTGTAAAACATGGCAATAGTAGCCACTTGACCACGCCATCTATCTTCATTGTTTATTGACTGTTGTTTCTTTGTTTAGATGTACGAGGGGCATTAAAAAAATATGCGAAATTCTCCTGTGACAAGAGTGCCAGCAAGAAAAAACGTATTTTAGCATGCTAGCCATAAAAACCATGTTCTTTGTGATCGAATAATTGCTATCACTCATTTTGCGCTTGTAAATGTAGTTGTCAAGAGCTAGTTTATTTAAGGTAGTTTTTTAACCCAGGGGCGTAAGGATTTCGAGGTAAGAACCAACATCAAATTTTTGGTAAAGCTTGGTTGGAAAGGAACGGAGATCATTCAAGCTCTGCGGACCGTTTATAAAGATGATGCTCCGAAGAAAACTTGTGTTTACAAGTGGATTGAAAGATTTCGAGATGGTTAGAGAAGCTGTTGAAGATGATGAGGGTCGTGGAAGACCAACAACCTCAAAAAACAATGAAAAAATTGATTTTGTTTGGAACCAAGTCAAAGAAGATGGACGATTGAGGTTTATCAGATAGCTGAGACTGTGGGCATATCAGTTGGTTCAGCTCATTCGATTCTGCATGACGATTTATGCCTCAGCAAGCTTTCGGCACGATGGGTGCCAAAAGCGTTGTGCCCAAATCAGCTCAATCTCAGAGGTGAATTGTCAACGGCGATTTTGCTCAAAATTGAAGCAGATGAAACATGGGTCTACCACTATGATCCTGAAACAAAACAGCAGTCCAAACAGTGGCTCCCACATGGATCATCTGGCCCTATCAAATTTAAGTCTAAGAGGTCTGTCAAGAAGGTAATGGCAACTGTTTTCTGGGACTCAAAAGGAGTTGTGCTAGTAGATTTTTTAGAAGGTAAAAAAACTGTTACAGGGCACCTATTACGTAGAAGTTTTAAGAAAATTGAGAGCAAAATTAGCTGAAACGCGTCCAGGAAAACTCCATCGTGGAATTCTTTTCCATCACGACAACGCCCCAGCGCATTCTTCTTGGATCGTAGGAGATGTTTTGAGAGAATTTTGGTGGGAATTGCTGCCTCATCCACCTTATAGCCCAAACCTTGCCCCATCTGACTTTTTTTTATTCCCAAAACTCAAAGAACACTTGAAAGGCGTTTATTTTAATGACACTAATGAGGCAAAGCACGCAGCAAAAACATGGCTCACAAAATGGTCAGCAGATTACTTCAAAAATGGGAGAAAAGGATGGAAGCACCGCCTGGAGAAGTGCATCGACCTTGATGGAGTTGTTGTCGTCGTCGTCGTTTGAAGGGCATCCACTCCAGGTCAGACACAAACAGGACTGGGGCCGAGGGTTTATCCTTTTACTACCCCAGGCTGCAGCACTGCCTGGATCAGATGCTGGTAGTGATGTCATTAAGCCAGCATTGAGTTTCGTCATCCAAAACCGTCAGACCTCGTGCTCCATGTGGTGCCCGATGTATAAGGCACGCTGTTAGTACATGGTCTGCAGTTTGCTCTGAGGCGCCGCACTCGCAATTCGGTGAAGGAGCGAGACCCCATTTGTGCATGGACGAATGGAATCGCCCAACACCAGTCCGCAGGCGGTTGAGTTTAACCCAAGCTGCTTGGGGTAAGCCCATCCCAACAGGCCTGGCACCGGTCCCGGGCACAAAACCACGGAACCTGGAAGCATTTTCACAGTACTCCGTTTTCCATTTGTGATTTGTCCATTCAGAGGCGCGGATGCCAAGTTTGGCAAGGTTGTCCAAGAGATTCCATGCAGCTGGCACAAACGAGCGTCTGGATCTTAGTATCACTTGGCGAGTATCTGAGGACCCACTTAAAAGACCATACAAGATATGATCAGGGTCCATAGATCCACGGTGAGCCAAGGAGAGTGTCGCTCCCATTTGGCAAAGCTCAGCTGGCTGGATGCCTGAGAGTACAGGTAGGTGGTCCGTTGGAGTGGGACGCAGGCATCCAGTAACTATGCGCAAGGCGTCATTCAAGACACTGTCAATGAGGCGAGTGTGAGCACTGCGACACCAGACTGGCGCACAGTACTCAGCTGTTGAGTAGACTAGAGATAAGATGGCTATGCATAGTGTTTTAGCACCAGCACCCCATCCCGAGCCCACGAGTCGCCTCAGCAGTGTGATGCGCGAGGATAGTTTTTTGCGCAATGCCACTAAATGGTGACAAAATGTGAACGATCTGTCCAGTTTTACCCCAAGATAAGTAGGGGTTGGACAGAACGGTAAAAGTCTACTGTTGTTGTAGACCTTTATCTCACGTTTGGCCTCTCAGTTATTTAAATGAAAGGCTGCCGTCACCGTCTTAGTGTGACTGAGCTTCAACCTCCAAGTCTGGAGATATGCTGACAGTGTGGACATGTCTTGACTTAGAGTCCCCTCCAAGTCCTTCCAGTTTCCAGAAGAATGCAGCAATGCTAGATCATCAGCATAAGCAAACTTTCTGGAAATCATGGAAGGAAGATCGTACGTATAGATGTTAAATAGGAGGGGAGCCAAGACTGATCCCTGAGGAACGCCGTTTTTAAGACGGCGTAGCCTGTTTTGCTTGCTGTCACTGGTGGTAAGGGTGAAACTTCGATTTTGGACAAGCTCCATGATCATTTTGACCATGTGCTTATCCGAAGTAGTCTCAGCAGCTTGCAGGTAAGGCCACGGTGCCAGACAGTGTCATAAGCAGCTGTCAGATCGATAAATACGGCACCGGCCTTCTTTTTGGCCTCGAAAGAATCCTCAATGTTCTGGGTTAGCAGAACAACTTGATCTATAGTTGACTTCCCGTGTCGGAACCCAGCCTGCTCTTTAGGGAGCAGTGGATCGATTAATGGTTCAACGCGGGCGTAGATAAGGTTGAAACTAAGATAGATAAGACTACGTTGAAAAGTATCAATAAATTATAAAAAATTATAAAATTCCGCCTATTTTTTTAATGTCCCTCATACAGGCTGACAAATATATAATGTTACAAATTAAATTACATAATACGGAGAAAATACCGTGTTTCTCCAAAAATAAGACAGGGCTTATATTAATTTTCGCTCAAAAATATGACACTAGGGCTTATTTTTGGAGATCTCTTTTATTTTTATTTGTCAACAAACAAAGTTACTAAGTAAAGATTTGTTGTTGCCTAGGTTCACGTGTCTTGTTGCTACAGCATGCTACTTAAAATTAACCCTAGCTTTTATGATGTCATAATTTCCGACTAATAACTAGGGCTTATTTTAAGGGTAGGTCTTATATTAAAATCATCGTGAAATTTACGCTAGGCCTTATTTTTAGGGTAGGTCTTATTTTCGGAGAAACACGATATATTAAATGAAATATTTTTATTTCAAATATTAACATAAAACATAAGAATCATAAAAATCGCATCAGGGTTAGGGTTAGAACTCAAGTTCTATGTTCCCACCTTTGTTTAGCCAAAAGGCGATTTTTGATATTCTGGGGATCTTTCTTCCCATTCTTTGCTGAGTTTTGATTTTAAAGACCCCAAATTAGTATGAAAAATTTCTTAAACCTTCCAATGCCGACCATATTGAAAAGTTGGGAGGATTCAAATCAGGAGACGAAGGAGGCCGTTTGTTTTTTGTGGTGAAACCCAGAAAATGGGTTTAACAAAATTTTTGAAAAAGCTTTACTGTGTGGGAGGTTGCTCCGTCTTGTTGAAATGTTTGCTGGACTCCCGAGAATGGTTTTTCTGGCCATGAAACTACTATCTCAGATAAAACCCCTCCCCAAACTATGAGGGAGGCAGGCTTCTGCCTTGGAAGAACGGAAATTTTGCTTTTGGGGATCTCATCTTTGGTTTATCCATGCCCTATATCATTTTAATGATTAAAACTTTTTTCTAAAGTAAAAAGCTTCTCTTCAGTACAGAGGATGTTGGGAAGCGGGCCAGTTTTAAGACGAATTTATAAATTTTTCGATCAAGGATCTTCACACTAGCATTGCTAATCGGATGTTTCTTGCACAATTTGTATGGTATCATTCTTAATTCGTTTTTTACAAGTAGCCTCATTGTTTCTTGGCTTACATTGTGCTCAAAAGCAAGTGTTCTAATGGATTTTGGGATTTTTTCGTATTTCTTCTCTGACACATTTTATCAATTTGGCTGTTGTAACTAATTTTTTTCTTTCTGGTCGTGGTTTATTGGAAATTGTTTGAGATTATTTATATCGATCAATTGTTGTTTTGATGAACATTCTGTTTGTTTTAAAGCATTTTGTTTTCTTGTAAATTTCAGAATTTGACATTGCTTTTTTAAACATTTTTATGACCACGCTTCGTTTTGCTTGATTGTTCATACCTTCTAAAATAATTGAAATAAACAAAAAATTTTAAATGATTTTGTTAGCTATAAAAATTCCGCCAGCTATAGAATAATCGATAAAATATTTTTAAAAGTATAGAGGGGCTAAAAAGCCAACGAAAATTTTGTAACAGAATATAGTTGTCACCCAGTATGTTACTTAATAAAAATAACACAAAATTCACTACGTAAAAAGCAAAACGTCGATGTATTTCTCGAGGCCAATTCGACCCCTGTTTGTACTTCTAGGTGGTGCAAAATCGGCAATACCTTTATTGTTAAATCAAAAGAACTTGGCTTAAAAACGTTGAAAGCTCCTGATGCAAGTCAATTTCTTTGTTTTCACTAGGTTTTTTTCAAAAATTTTCCCAATACGCTAAAACATAGGTTTATTTTGCCCCCTTGCTAAATTACTGTTATTTACTGTGTGACTCTTTGAAAAAAGTTTAAAGACCTCTTGTTTAAATCTATATTTTACAAACTTTATTTGATTTAATTTTGGTCGAAATTATATAATTCGTTGTCGTCGTTTGAAGGGCATCCACTCCAGGTCAGACACAAACAGGACTGGGGCCGAAGGTTTATCCTTTACTACCCCAGACTGCTGCACTGCCTGAATCAGATGCTGGCAGTGGTGTTATTATGCCAGCATCGAGTTTCATCATCCAAAACCGTCAGACCTCGTGCTCCATGTGGTGCCCGATGTATAGGGCACACTGTTAGAACATGGTCTGCGGTTTGCTCAGAGGTGCCACACTCCAATTCGGTAAAGGAGCAAGACCCCATTTGTGCATGGACGAATGGAATCGCCCAACACCAGTCCGCAGGCGGTTGAGCTTAACCCAAGCTGCTTGGGGTAAGCCCATCCCAACAGGTCTGGCACCGGTCCCGGGCACAAAAGCACGGAACCTGGAAGCATTTTCACAGTACTCCGCGTTCCATTTATGATTTGTCCATTCAGAAGCGCGGATGCCAAGTCGGGCAAGGTTGTTCAAAAGACTCCGCGCACCTGGCACAAATGGGCGTCTGGATCTTAGTCTCACTTGGCCAGTATCTGAGGACCCACTTAAAAGACCATACAAGATATGATCAGGGTCCATAGATCCACGGTGAGCCAAGGAGAGTGTCGCTCCCATTTGGCGAAGCTCAGCTGGCTGGATGCCTGAGAGTACAGGTGGTCCGTTGGAGTGGGACGCAGGGATCCAGTGATTTTGCGCATGGCGTCGTTCAAAACACTGTCGATGAGGCAAGTGTGACCACTGCGACACCAGACTGGTGCACAGTACTCAGCTGTTGAGTAGACTAGAGATAAGGTGGCTATGCGTAGTGTTTTCATCGATAAAGTGTGTGCCAGCACCCCATCCCGAGCCTTGTTTTTGCGCAATGCCACTAAATGGTGATGAAACGTGAGCGATCTGTCCAGTTTTACCCCAGGATAAGTAGGGGTTGGACAGAACGGTAAAAGTCTACCGTTGTTGTAGACTTTTAGCTCACGTTTGGCCTCTCGGTTATTTAAGTGAAAGGCTGCCGTCACCGTCTTACTGTGATTGAGCTTCAACCTCCAAGTCTAGAAAAACACTGAAAGTGTGGACATGTCTTGGCTTAAGGTCCCCTCCAAATCCCTCCAGTTTCCAGAAGAATGCAACAATGCTAGATCATCAGCATAAGCAAACTTTCGGGAAATCGTGGAAGGAAGATCGTACGTATAGATGTTAAATAGGAGGGGAGCCAAGACCGATCCCTGAGGAACGCCGTTTTTCAGACAGCGTAGCCTGCTTAGCTTGCTGTCACCAGTGGTAAGGGTGAAACTTCGATTTCGGACAAGCTCTATAATCATTCAGACCATGTGCTTATCCGGAAGTAGTCTCAGCAGCTTGCAGGTAAGGCCACGGTGCCAGACAGTATCATAAGCAGCTGTCAGATTGACAAATACGGCACCGGCCTTCTTTTTTAGCCTCAAAAAAATCCTCGATGTTCTGGGTTAGCAGAACAACTTGATCTACAGTTGATTTCCCGCATTGGAACCCAGCCTGCTCTTTAGGGAGCAGTGGATCGATTAATGGTTCAACGCGGGCATAGATAATCCTCTCGAGGATCTTGTAGGGCACACAGAGCAGAGATATCGGTCGATAACTCTTTGGGTCCCCCACGGGCTTCATTGGTTTTGGGATCGTGACCACAAGCGCTCTTTTCCAGTCTTGGAAATTTTGAGTCGGCACAAACAGGAAGAAAGGAAGTCATGTAACCAGGACTTCAAATTATATAATTGTAGACACAGATCTAACGCAATATTTTGATCTTACAAAATATAATAGACACTTTCTGCCCCATGTGCTTCCGTGATTTAAATATGACAGGGCAAAGGGGCAATTGCCCCTTTGTCAGACGCCCCTGGCTGTCAGATATTTAATATCTCATTGTCGACATCACCCCAATTAATCAATAAAAATTAAAAAATAATTTATTAGTTTAAAACAGGGGTCTCCAAACTTTTAAGCTTAGGGCCACATAAGCTTTCACACAGTAGTTAAAGGGCCAACCATGTATTCAGAATTCAAAAAAATAAATTTAAACATGAATGTTGTTACCATTTTGTACATATCTATCACGGATATATATAACAGCCGGATTACCACCTTCATTTTTTCATCTGCTTTCAGCTCTATCCAGGCCTTCTGCTACAACCAATGAGATAGAAAAGGGAAAAGAAAAAATGAAGAAAAGATCTCTTCTATCTGGTTAGTTGCTGCAGTAGGCCTGGATAGAGCTGAAAGCGGATGAAAAAACGAAGGTGGTAATCTGGCTGTTATATATATTTGCAATAGTAAAAGTGGCAAGACTGTCAGTAAAGAGCTCGATGAACACTCAGAGCATTAAATTAAATTACATTACAGAAGCCACAAAAAGATTTTTATTGAAACCTCAACAGTCTGTTTCGCCTTTTCGGCTCATCAGGAGGTGATTCTAAACGCAGACGAAAAGTACATAGTTAAGAAAAAACGCACGAAAATAAAATATCCCCGACAAAAAAACTGCAAATTCCTTAAATTTGATATTGTTGATTTCTACCCCTCAATCACAGAAAAACTCCTATATGCGGCCATTTCTTTTGCAAAATTATTCACCCAAATTGACGATGATGCTATCCAAATTATCCAACATTCAAGAAAATCACTTCTGTTCAACGAAAAAGAAGCTTGGATAAAAAACAGCGATTCACTATTTGACGTCACTATGGGATCCTTCGATGGTGCCGAAATATGCGAACTAGTTGGACTATTTATTTTAGACAAGCTATCAAATATCATCCCCACAAAAGACCTCGGTTTATACCGCGACGACGGACTCGCCGTCCTTAGAAATAAATCTGGACCTGAAATGGAACGAACCAGAAAAAACATAATCATTCCAAGAAATCAAACTAACATCACGGCCAAAACCAACCCATTCCAAATAGACTTCCTAGATGCAACCTTCAATCTTAAATCAAACAAATTCTTCCCTTATCGTAAACCCAACGACCACCCTTTATACATCAACAACCAATCCAACCATCCACCATTAATCAGAAAACAGCTACCAGACATGATCAACGACAGGATCTCAAAATTATCACACAACCAAGACTCATTCAACCAAGCATCCCCTTTATACACTGAAGCTCTATAAAGAACAGTGGTTACAAAGCCAGCATGAAATATAACAAAGCAGTTTGCGTAGAATCAAAAAACGACAAACAGAGAAAAAAATGCACATATAAAAATAAAAGAAAAAGAAATATTATCTGGTTCAACCCTCCCTACAACAAAGAAGTACGGACCAACATAGGAAAAGCTTTTTTCTACCTCATAAACAAACATTTCCCTGCACACCACAAACTCCACAAAATATGTAACAAATTTAACGTAAAATTAAGCTACAGTTGTATGCCAAACATGATGAGCATCTTCAACAATCACAATAAGAAACTCCTGCACCCCCACACCAAAGACATAGCTTTACCATGCAACTGCAAAAACCTTCCCGACTGCCCACTCAATGGAAAGTGCCGAACAAAATCCATCATTTACAAAGCATCCGTCAGCGCTCCCAACTCACCGACCCAACACTATTTTGGCTGCTGCGAAACTGAATTCAAGACCCGTTTTTATAATCACCGAGGCAAAGCAAACGCCACAGAACTCTCCAAAACAATATGGAAATATAAGATAAAGGAATCAAACCGCGAATAACTTGGTCAATTGTTTGCAAATTTATACACCAGCAGGGCTAAACGCTGTAACCTCTGCTTAGCAGAGAAACTTGCCATCTTGCAAGCCGACCAGCACACGCTCTTGAACAAGCGATCCGTGTTTGTCTCCAAATGCCGACACCGGAACAAATTTAAACTAAAGAAAGTTTAGCCTGATTTCATATTTTTTTAAAAAACATTTTTTCAAATTTTACGTAATTTTAATCTGATTTTTTGATCTTTAAAATTTTAAATTTGCGATCCTTTACCCCCACCCCCCCGTTTGCGCCCTGCTTACTCATTGTTGTCGTGTTCCCACTATATCTATTCCTGCACCCCCCTAATCTCCTCTATAGCCATTTCCTCACTGTTCGTTTACGCCTTGCTACTTCCTTCCTCTACAATGTTCTTTCTCTCTCACTACCTACCGCACATTTGTAATTTGATCGCCAGTCAGTTTTTGCAGCGTCAGACACGTAGATGAAAATGTTTAGTTTGCTAACATAATTCTGAATTTTAAAATTTTGATTCTTACAACTTTAAATTTCTTAGCTTGCTTACTCGACAATATTTAAACTTTTAAATTTTATTCTATTCATCAAATTTCAAAATTTTATTCGCTAAACTTTATTCGCTAATTTATATTTACTTTATCCGTAATATTACTTTTGGCTCTTAACTATAATAATTAGCTTTTTTTCGTGCGTTTTTTCTTAACTATGTACTTTTCGTCGGCGTTTAGAATCACCTCCTGATGAGCCGAAAAGGTGAAACAGACTGTTGAGGTTTCAATAAAAATCTTTTTCTGGCTTCTGTAATGTAATTTAATATATACATATTTATATCAGTGATATCCATAAGCAGCTTATTTTGTTTTGTAAAAGATTTTTAAATGATACTGCAGTAAATACAAATCCACGGTTAGTAAAACATATTTTTTTAATGAGAATGATGAAATTGCTTTTTTGATGTTAGGATTGCAGGAAAATTCTAGTTTAAGACCATATGTTCCCAATATTAAAAGATATTTGAGATGATTATCTGATAGGTTTGTTCTCAAATTACTCCTAATCAATTTCATTTTGGAAAATGTTTGTTCACACATATAAGTAGTACCAAACATGCAGAGAAATCCTGAGGCAAAGTTTCGTAAATTTGGAAATTGCTCTTTTGGTAAGAACTGATAAAAAAATTTATCTTTAAGTAGATCATTTGCTTGCAGTTCTATTAGCTCCAGCTGCAGTATATCTGGACAAATGGCCACATCAGCATCAAATGGGTTCTGAAAAAGATAGTAAAGATACTTCATCAGATAGTAATGGCTGGGGCTTTCCCTTGCCTTTTAGAAATTCACAAATTTTCTTTCGCAATTCAAAAACCCTTGTCAGCACTTTTCCACAACTTAGCCATCTTATTGCAGTGTAGTAAGGTAAATCTACATATTCTGTATCAGTTTCAACATTTCTCTGAACTGCCTGTGATTCAGCCCATGTGATCTTATAAAATTTACCATCTAAATTACAGGATTCATTATTTATTTATTTTTTATTTATTTATTTCATTTTTACTCACAATCAACTTGAAATTAATCATAGTGCATGTAGAAATAAAGATTGTGAATAAGGAAGCAGCAACTAAACGAAGTACGTTATTACATGCACAACGTCATGCTTGCATGGTCGTGTATGGTCGCTGTACCTTTGAACAAAGCGATGTGATGTTAATAAGAAAAGGAAAGCGAAAAGAAGATAATTAATACACACATCCGAGCCATAGTCAGAGAATGTTGAGATGGGTGTGAGAAACATGGGTGAGATTGTGTAATCATGGGTGAGAGAAACAACAAACTCAAAGACCAAAAGGGTCTGGACCAAAAGGGTCAGGCAGGCAAAGAAACCCACCAAAAGAAATCCTGCCACAGGTCAAAAGGACCATTTCAAAAGCATATGGCTGGACAAAAAAAAAAAATTTATATGCATAAGATAGAACATACAAATAGTGAACAAGAATAGGTGCAAAATAATTAAATTATGTGAATTTTCATCGAACTGGATGGGCCGAAATGATCTGGATGTTGCCTTTGAAGTCGCATCGGGCTTTTATCACCTTCAATTTCTTTGTACAATTTGGTGGAGTTACCTGTAACATAAAAAACCAGCAGCAGAAGTTTTAAAATTTATGAAGTCTATTACCATTAAAAATTACGTTGCAATAAGATGCTTTTGAAATTCTGTACGAAATTTACTATATGATTTTATCTGTTTAATGCTTGTTGGGACTTTATTCCAAGCAAGAGGACCTCTGTATCTTAAAGATTGTTTAGTTACATTTAATCTACAAAATGAAGGATAGAATTTGGACTGGCTTCTTGTACATTTAGTGAATTTGTTGCTTATCAGGTTATTTTGAAAAAAATGATCAAAACATGGTGGTAACATGCCTTTTATATATTTGTACATAAAACAAGTTATTTCTAATTCGGTTATTTGATCAATTGTCATTACGTTGTTGTTTCGCAAGATGTCAGTAACGTTAGCTCTATGATGTAATCCAAATGTTAATCGTATGAATTTATTAGCGATTCGTTGAATTTTTGAGGCTGTGGTTTTATTACCAATATGCCAAGTTGTAATACAATATCTTATATGACTGATTATCAGGGAGTTATACAATACAAGCAAAGTTTTTTTGTCAAAGTGTTTTGAAATTTTTTTGATAGAACAAAGTTCATATGCAATTTCCAACTTAAATGTTCATGAAATATTATTCCCAAAAATTTCGTTTTTGGTTGCTGAGAGATAAATTTATTTCTGATTGAAATTGTCAGTTTTTTTGAGGGAGGCTTTGTTTTGGGTGTGCGAAAGATCACATAATGTGTTTTGTCAGTGTTTAGAAATAGCCGATTTGCCAGAAGCCACTTATCTATGTTCCCTAACTCCTTATTTGCAGCTTCATATAAGGTTTCATAGCAATTACTTTTTAAAAATATGTTAGTCCTAAGGTTAAGCAATTATTTAAATCATTTACATAAATTGAAAATAGTAAAGGGCCTAAAATTGAACCCTGAGGGACACCATATTTTATTGACTTAGTATTGGAGCAGATATTATTTATTTCAACTAATTGTTTTCTGTTGCTAAGATAGCTACAAAACCAATCATGCTCTACACCACGAATTCCACAATGCCATAATTTGGATAATAAAATTTTATGATCAATGGTATCGAATGCTTTAGATAGATCAAGAAATATGCCAAGTATACATGTTCTTTGTTTTCAAAAGCTTCAGCAATATTTTCAATTAATAATGAAGTTGCGTGACTAGTTGAGTGATTTTTTCTAAAGCCAAATTGATATTTATAAAAAAAGTTTTGTTTTTTTAAGAATAATACTACACGATTGTATATTAACTTTTCCAATATTTTTGACATGGAGCAAAGTAAGCTGATTGGGCGATAATTGCATACATTAGTTACACTACCCTTTTTATGAATTGGTACTACTTTTGCAGTTTTAAAGTCAGAGATAAATTCACCACAAGCTAACGAAAGATTAAACACATGTGTCAGAGCTATTAACATATTGTCTGGTGTGCTTTTTAAAATAGTTGAGGGAATTTCATCAATGCCAGTACTTTTTTTAGGCTGAAGGTCACTGATTAATTTTTTTATTTCAGTTAAACTAGTTGGATAGAGATAAAGTGTGCTCAATGTGGGAGATTGCATAAATGTTTGAAAACTATGAGATGTTTGGGGTAAATCTGATATTAAATTATTTGCAACATTGACAAAGTAATTATTAAAATAATTAGTAATCTGGAGAGAGTCATTTACCAAATTATTGTTTATGGATATGGAAGAACATACTGATGATTTAACTTTACCTAATTGTTTGTTTATATTTTTCCAGGTCTCTTTTAAATTATTACTTAATTTCTTAAATGTTCTTGTAAGGCGCGATTGTATGTATTTCTTTCTTTATTGAAGTTTGCTTTGTTTAAAACACTCCTGTTTTTCAGAAACTTTTTAAAACACTTGTTTTTTTAAGCATTAATAAATAAAGATCATTATCAAACCATGGCTGTTTATTTTTGTTTTCAATATTTTGCTTGATGAAAGGGAAGCAGTAGTTAAAAGTAGATTTGTAATTGTCCATTAATAATTTAAATGCTAAATTAGGATTAGTTTCATTTAGTATTGCATTAATATCAATATTTTCTAACATTTCATTAAACTTGGTTATACTTTGGGGGGTAAAAGATCTTTTTTGTTGAGGTCTATACAAATTCTGTTTATTAAGATTAAAACACATATATACTGGTAGATGGTCAGAAAGTGGATTTAAAATGACTCCGGATTTTATTTGCTGTTGGTGTAAATTTGTCCAGATGTGGTCTAATACTGTTGCACTTGTATCTGTGATGCGAGTTGGTTTGTTAATAACTGGGAAGTAATGACCTTCAAGCATCATTTCAATAAAATTGCATACATGTTCATTATCTTGATTTGATAAATCATAATTAAAGTCTCCAGTGATAAAACATTTGTTTAGTGATTCATTACTATTATGGATACAATTGTAAAGATTATTCAAAAAGTTTTCATTTGATTGTCATTAGAAGGAGATCTATAAATGTTACCACAGAATAAATTTTCATTATGTAATTAAATTTTTATAAAAATTGATTCAAAAATTTTTTCATTCATTATTGTCAATTCATCAATTAGGTTAAATTTATGGCAATTTTTAATATACAAACCAACTCCACCACCCTTGGCAACTTTTCTGCTGTTAGAGATAAAATTATAATTTTCAAGATTACAGTATGGGCCAGATGAATTATTCTGAATCCATGTTTCAGCCACAGCAATTATGTCTGGTTTGGGGTTTAGATTATGAACAAAGCTTTCTAATTTACTAAAATTTAAAGGATTGGATAGTGACCTAATATTAACACAAATAATAAGAAAACTATTACAAATTTTTTTATTAAAGATCAATGATTTTGTAGATTGAATTTCCAAGTATTGCTCTTGAAAGTGATGACTATTTGGGCCAATTAAGTTATCATGTTCTTTATTTTCAGAATTACTGTCATCAACAAAGATTGAATTTAATTTTTCAGCATTAACATATTTTTCAGGTCGACTACTTACAATTTTTTCTTTACCAGAATTATGTGAAATAAGGGAATTTTTATGTTCATAACAATTACATTTACAGTAAAAATTATTTGAGGCTATTGCTTGGTTCTTAAGTATTTTAGCACATTTTTTATGAAATTGAGCTAAACATGTTTGGCATTGAATAGGCACAAAGTCTTTTCTAATTGTTTTTTGGCAAAATTGACATACAAGTTTCTTCAAAGTCATAATACTTAGTAAACAAAAAGTAAAAAAAATACAAATAAATAAAACACAAATTTTAAATTGATTTTAGATGTATAAAATGAATAGTTATATAAAGATAAGCTAAGGTTAATATAAAGAAAATTATGATGTGTCGTGGTAAGGTTAAATCAAGTACTGTATTAATTTGATTATTAAAATTACTAGTTAATAAGAAGAAAATCTTATCTTACTAATATTGGATAGTTTATTGATAGCTTGTTTCTTACCTTTGAATAAACAGTATACAATACCTTTTATGCTCCAGACATTGCCAAAACCAAATACCTTTCTGGCTTCCTCCACAATCTTTAGTCTTTTTTTGGTTAATGACTCAGTAATTGATAGTTTGGGTCCATTCAATGTTTTCAAGTTCTTCTTATGCGAGTATACCATATTCCTTATTGACCTGCGAACAAATTTAATAATAATTGGTTTTTTGTTGGTTTTAGAAGGAAGAGGGTGACAAATATCAATATCAGAGTCACTAATACTAGTAGGCAAATCTAATTTGGTATTTAATATATTTAGTACATACTTCTCAACATCCATGCTACTTATCCTGTGATCTATATTGTTCCCATGCAATATGAGACAATTAGATCTCCCATATTGCTCTAAGTCATCTAGATATTGTTCCTGTTTCTCCACCATTTCTGCCAACTGTCCAACTTCAACTTTAATAGAATCAATAATAATTGATAATTTCATAAGTTCTTGATGCTGTTCCATTTTTTCTTTTTCACCTGCAAAACAATTACAAGAAGCAGTATCTTGGTCTTTTTTTAAATAATCTTTTTCATACTTATCCTGTCTTTCCTTGACCTTGTTCAACAGTTCCATTACTTCATCAAGTTTCTAATTCGCCATTGTTTTAAATATTTATCAAAATAATTTACCAATAATAACAAAAACCTTTAACCACTTATAAACAATACTTACTCCGTCATGTACCTTATTCAAATAGAATTTCACACTTATGTCCTCACTCATTACACACTTATGTCCACATATTTAGCACACAGAGCTTGTTGGTGAATGATACAATGCAGGAACATTGGTTGTAGAAAATACCAACGCACGTGTTTGCTTTATTTCTCTTGAGTTTCTAATCATAATTTGCGCGTGCACTCGCTGCCAAGGCCTTTTTCGTTTTACGCCTTAATTTAGTTAATTTCATCCCGGAGCATAGTTTGTTTGCAGCGCGTTCATTTTAGAGCTGGCTTTGTGAGTTCTGTGACACTTCTCATTCTGTGAGGCGACCAGCTGCAATTGGTGGCGGCTGGCCGAAGTCTAAGTAGACTTAGTGTATTTGAAGTACCGTGTTTGTTTTGTCACTTCTCAATTTGTGAGGCGACCAGCTGCAGTGTTTGTGGGCGGCTGGTAATGAGTTTAAGGTAATTCCCGTTTCCCCGTGAGTTTAGCACCGACGTGAACTGCTCGGTAAGACATCTATGCGTTTTCTTTTTGTGCTTAATTAGTTTGTTTTTATTATTTACAGATTACCGTTTCCGCTTTCGTTTTCGCTTTCATTTTCACGTTTCAACGTTTCAGTTATTACTTATTTTTCATTAAATTATTTCTTGATTATTATTGTCCTTTAATTTTGTCGAAGCCGGAAGCGCGTTAATCGACATTTCACTTTGCGGCAATCGGCAACTTCAGCGCCGTTTACCATTACATTGGTTCTGAAATCTTATTTTGAGCACACAATTGCTTCAATTGTCCAACCAAACCTTTCTTTATGCCGCACATATTCCTTCCTCCATCAATTGTAAGGCCATCAATCCTAGTTATAGTTGTCAAATATTTTTTTTAACTCATTGAATAAGTCTTCTCCAGTTACTGTATTATACATGCCATTCATAGAAGCTAACTCCTGAGTAACAATCAAATCTTCATCCACACCTCTAATAAAAACAAGCAGTTGAGACGTGTCGCACATGTCGACGGATTTATTCATTGCAAGGGAAAAGTGGCGAAATTTGCTGGCATAGCTGACAATTTGGCCTATCATATTTTCACCTATGTCTGCAATACGGCGGGCAACAATATTTGCACCCAAAGTTAGATTCTGGAAGAGTTTTGATTTTTCCGAGCACAGTTCCTCTGCAACTTCCAGCAAGCAGTTCTTTACTATTCCACCGTCTGTAAATGGCTTACCACATTTAGTCAGCACATAAGCAACTTCATAACTGACCTTTGTCAATGATTCATTTCATTTGAACATTTCATAAACATTGACCTCTGAGCACTGATCTGATGCTGTAATTTGGCAAATTTTTCAGCACGAACTTTCCCCTGTCAGCTGTGAATAGTTACTCTGGTGTTTGGTTTGGTAATGGCGATGCAGATTGTATTCTTTGAACACTGTAATTGCTTCATGACAAATTACACACAATGCTTTGTCAGCGAATTTAATGAAGAAGTATTTTAAACTCCATTCATCTTGAAATTGTCGACACTCATAGTCTATTTTTCTTTTTTTCTTCACTGCCATCACGGGAGAAAAAGAAAGATTTCGAACTTTAATCACAATTAACAGTATCGTGTATACACTGTAATAAAATGTAAATTTTACAATCATAGAACGTGGCCACTTTGCTGTTGTTGCTTTCATCTTCCACTCTGAACTTTGCATTCGACATTCGAATGTGATGCGCAGCATGTCATAGACCAGACGCCACGCTTAATCCATTTTTTCGAAACGCACGCGCTAATTTTTTCCGGATAAAAAGTAAGAAAATGTCGCTTTTCTATGCGATTACGAGACTGCGAAATTCCAGCCAGCAAAATCAGCTGTTGTCGCGTCGAAAAAACTTCTAATGACGCACGGTTGTAATCAATTTGTCTGCGCGCAGTTGTAAAATCTACATTCTTTTACGGTGTATATGCGCTCAGTTAGCAGCATTTGTAAAACGTCTCGTTGGGCCGGATGGAAAGGACTGGCGGGCCGTAGTTTGGAGACCCCTGGTTTAAAATAACGCTAAAAACTATTTGTGTGTTAGACTGATTTTTTTCATTGATACGAGGGTCAGTCAATAAGTAATGAGACTTTTTTAATAACTCAAGTTTGCAATGACTGGTAATCAAAAAATGCTTTTTTATTTTTCAACATAGTCTCCCTCCTTTGCAACACACTTGTTCCATCTTGATATTAGATTGTCTATTCCTTTGGCATAGAATTCCGTGGACTGGGTCCTTAGCCAGTTGCTCACAGCAGCCTTCACTTCTTCATCAGTCTGGAAGTGAATTCCCCTCATACTCTCTTTGAGTGGGCCGAAGAGGTGAAAATCAGATGGTGCAAGGTCTGGGCTGTAGGGTGGGTGTGTTAGAAGTTTCCAGCCTAAATCTTCAATTTTGGCTAGGGTTCTTGCTGCTGTGTGGGGCCTTGCATTATCCTGAAGGAGAATCACACCTCTTGATTGAAGTCCTCTCCGTTTGTTCTTAATGTCTTTTTTCACTTGAGTTAGCAGCTCACAGTAGTTCTCTGAGTTCACAGTATTGCCCCTTTCCAAGAAACTGATAGTGATCGGCCCATTTCTGTCCCAGAACACAGTGAGCATGACTTTCCTTAAACTTTTCTGAGATTTGAATTTTTTCTTCACTGGGGAAGAAACATGCTTCCACTCCATTGATCGTCGTTTCGATTCAGGTTCATAATGAAAGACCCAGGTCTCATCAGTTGTCACTATTCTCGATAGAAATACATCTCCCTCCTTTCTGTATCTGCGTAGTGATGCTCTGGAAGCCATCAGGCGCTGCATTTTGTGATCATCCGTTAACATCTTTGGAACCCAGCGACAGCTGACTTTTGAAAAACGCAGCTTCTCACGCACAATTGCGTACACTGTGCCATGGGAGATGTCCAAGTTTGTAGCAATTTCATCTAAAGTGACCCTTCTATCAGATTTGATCAGGTCTTCAACTGCCTGTACTGCTTCTGGGGTAGAGACATCCACAGGTCTTCCACTTCTCAGATCATCAGTAATGCTTTCGCGTCCATCTTTGAATGCTTGCACCCATTTGTAGAAGTTTGCTCTAGACATACAGGAAGGACCATATTGTCTTTGCATTCTAGACAGAATCTCACATGATTTTACACTCTCTGCCAACAGAAATCTGATGACTCCTCTTTGTTCCAAGCATGAGCTGTTTCCTAGCCTAGTAGTCATTTCAATTTATCGTCACACCTACAGTAATCTGAAAATAAACAAGTTTTGTTGTAAATAAGATGACAACTCCATTCATAATCATCACATAAAATTTCAGTTGCATAACTCCAAGAACACCAAAGTAATTGAGAAAGTCTCATTACTTATTGACTGACCCTCGTATAAAGTTTATAAATCGATGTGTTGGGTTTTATTATTCATTTCTTGGATATTACCTTTGATCTTTCATTTAGGTTTGTGGATTTTTATCACTCTTTTGCCAACTCTTATCAGCAACAAAGAAAACAATTTAAAAAAACTCGTTTTTCTTGATTATTTCGGTCTCTTTGTGTGGATTTTTGGTTTTGCTTTCGAAGTCATTGCAGATTATCAAAAGTTAGCTTTCAAGAACGACCCTGACAACACGGTTTGTACTTGAACGTTTTATTATTGCGCAATGTATTAAACGTAATTCTTAATTTCATCTTCAGGAGAAGTTTATTGACTCTGGTCTTTGGTCGTTAAGCCGCCATCCTAATTACTTTGGAGAAATCGTTCTCTGGATTGGGATTTTTATCATTGCCGCCTCCACTTTGCAAGGTTAGCTCGACTCATTCTTGCAGACGTCAGTTGTTTTCACGTGGTAATGAGCTTAATCGATCTATTCCTAGGAATAGGGAGCGTGAATCGACTCCGCGGAAGCCCAATAATTGGACAACCCGCAGAGACGAGACCAAAGGTCTAGAATAGTGAGGGAGTGGCCGAAGATGGTCAAGCACAGAGGATCAAGAGCAGAACAATCTAGCACGAGATGAAAGCGTCTTTTGATTTGAAACCGCAGTTTCTGCACAAAGAAGTCTCCTGTGGATGTTGTGAAGCAAGTAGAGTGCTGTGCTCGTTGCAGAGTAAACCAGAGAAGGCACAGCGAGCGGATCGAGTAAGGTACGCTGCTCAGAGATTACGGTATAGATTTTATGTTGGAAAAAAACAAATTAGATACCACGTCTCCAACTGGTGTAAACCGATAGGCGTTGGGAGCAATTAGGAGGTGAAAGAGAAAGAGTGGTATGGTGAAGACGTCATATGTTACACCAACTTCAGCACAGCCAGAGCATCCGCTAAGCTAAGTCAATGCCACAGGTAGGAGTCACCAGATATTCGTGGGGCATACACAATTTTGAATCGGATGCAGAGAGATTAAGTGTTGGTGAAAGAAGCCGAAAGAATTCACAAAACAGATTAGAAAACAGAGAGTAAGGCGCCGGTTTGATAATCAAAGAACATGGAATGAGAGATGCACCATTCAAGAGCCTGAAGAATGGCATAAAATCTCAGCACTATAACCAGTAGCCCACAGTCCGACCGAGAAAGGCAGAATTGGAACATTTATTGCAGTTAATGTACATCCCTTCCCTGTGCCATCAGTTCAAGCAGTGATGTCCAGTGTGGAGAGTAAATCGGTGGGATAGGATAGCTTCATTGCATAGGTGAGGAATGGTAAATCGGTGGGATAGGATAGCTTCATTGCATAGGTGAGAAAGAGTAGATCAATGGCATTTCATTGCTTAAATAAGGAAGGTCATTACGAAAACATAGAGAAGAAAGATGGTGTGAGGTGGAGCATTAGGGAGAGAAAAACGAGGGAGGTTTTGAATAGCATAACGCTCTATCACTCGTATTCAGATGCATAAACCGGTGTTAAAATGTAAGCACGACTACAGCCTGATGAGCACGTCTATAAATATTCGTAATCCAAAAATAAAAATAACCTTAAAGCTCTTCACACTCAGTCAGCTTGCCCAAGTCCCGCTTGATTGGATAAATTGTTTAGTTCTGTTTCTTGCAGGTTGGGAGTGGTTGAGCATAATTTCTCCAATCTTTGTTTACTTCCTCCTCAATTACGTCAGTGGAATCCCGATTCTCGAGCGATCTTCTATGAAGCGGTTTGGTCACATGGAGGCGTACAAGCGCTACGTGGGCACGGTCCCAGTGCTGGTGCCGTTCATAGGCCGCACCTGACTCAGGGTTGGAAATCAATCGTTCTAATTGTTGCACTTATATCGTGATTCATTTTAATTGCATTTAATCTTATGGAGACGTTTCGTGGCGATCAAAGTTGTGATCAAGTTTGTTGATGATGTTGTTGTACTTGCTGGCTCACACCTAGCGATTGGAGCCTCTTGCATTCTTGAACAGAACGCAAAAAATTATTTTTGGTTTATTATCAATAAGCAACACTCGTTATAGCACCTGATAACAGCCAAACACAAACACCTTCAATATCTTGAACAAGGTGCTAATGCCCGGATACACCCACAGTTGCAACAAGAATCATGCTTGGTAAAACACCACCGTGATAGAATGATCCGATAAGTGGATGGTAATTCCGATCTCTTTACATCATTACCGGTGACAATGAATGCATTCTTTTTTAATCTCCATATTTATTCTCTTGACTTGCAGAAAAGCGTCGGAGGCTGTGTACATAGAGGGCACCTGTCAACCAATCACCCCAACCTGCTTCGGGAGATTCCAAGATATTGCTGTCCGGTTGAAATTTTTATTTTGGTTTTGTATTTTTTAAAGATATGACAAAATTTATAGTTTCTAAGTAAGACCACTAATCAGAGGATAGTGCCGTAAACGTCTTTTCACAGACAACAGAATAGCGCATGTAGGTTTTAAAGGGTGTCGATCACAATCACGAATCTTCACTACAAACATCAAGTTAGTAGCCTATAGCTTGATCAAAACATTTTCAAGCATATGTACTCCAGAAAAAAAATAGCCCAAAAGGTATAATTGCGTTTGTTTGTGCAGCGAGTCGATGCTCCAGTCCGGTCACTGGTCACCAAGGTCCAGCAAAAGTGGCAGTTCCTACCGTAAAAGGGGATAAAGATTCAAACCACGGTCCCCTGAACAATTTTATACATTTAAATCTTGTTTGTTTACTTCAAATTATTTATGCGCTTATGCAATAAAGACAGCAAAAATAACTTCGATGTACCCTCAGATACAATAAGCATAAGAACACCACCAATAGAACAACTCCATCATCAAACGGTATCAGTAACTTGTACACGTATACATTGTGAATAAATAACAATATTAAATAGCAGTTCCATCTGTGACTATAGTTAAGTTTGCTACGTGTATCGTCAACAGCCGCGGTCTATTTCCTTTATCAGTCTATGACTGTCGTTATTAACTTACTAGGGTGGAGTGAAAATAATTTTTTTTTTGAAATTGAAAAAAGTGTAGTTCTAAAAACCTGCCAAACAGGTAAAATCTACGAAAAAAATTGGTTTTGGCGAGTTGCTACCTTTGGGGGGCTAGCAACCCCCCAAAATGTGTTTTGAGGGGTAAAATTTCCTAAAAATGTCGTAACTCAGTAACCGCTTATCGTAGAGGCATAATTTATGGCTCAAAATTTGCAGAATCATCATGTTTCTATATGTGCTAAGAGAAAGTTTTTGTCTATTTCCACTAGAAAAAAAGTTATGATAGAAAAACTGTTTAATAAGTTTGTTTGTTTGTACTTAACTAATAGTTATCTGAAAAGTTATTATTATTTTTTGCAGGTATATTGTTAAGTAATTGTGTAAATCAAAGCTTTGGCCAAACTGCGAAGTAGTAAAACATGAAAAGATGGAGTTCAACTTCTGTAAAGAAGATTTTACATAGTGGACACACTTTCTCTACCCGTGATAGTTTTCCACCAGGAGTATTGCCTACCAAGCGACATGTAATAGAACGCATTCTTCATTTGAAAAACTTTCGAACCTTCAATGCTGCAAATGACATTGCCAGAGAAATTTATGACAGATGGGTATGGTGCAACGTATATCCCATTCATCTGTACACCATTTCGAAAAAAGTTCAAAGTTTTGTGAATTGTTTCAGTGCACTTGATCGCTGGTCAAAGAAAAAACGAGGAGAAGCATTTTTACAAAAGGAAAAAGAGTTTATGTCAACTATTGATGAAATATTTGATGTTTTTTGTGCTGACGATAAGCAGCGCAGAATTTTGGAGAAACAACATGGCTTGAAAATGACAGATGATGATTATGCTTTTTATAAAGATCAAACTAGTAAGCGAGTTGGAAAATGTGTGGATGCTGTAATTTCTTCAACGTCAGCTGACATACAGTTTTTGAGGCGCTCTCGACCCTTACAACCTCATCCAGAACCACCAACATGTTCTTCCGTTACATCAGTTACATCAGTGCCTGAGTCAGCTTTGGATTATCTGTCAGATTCTAGTTCAACCAACACAGACCAAACGCAATCTTCTGCTGCTTCTGAATTTGTTTCTCAATCAATGCCATATGAAAATCAGAATCGAATGATTTGGTCAAACCTTGCAAGGATGAGTGAGCGTTTTTAGATATCCAACAGAGCTGCTGCTGCGATCGCTAATAGTGTGATGCAAGATTTGGGTCTAATTACTGATGATGACAAGACATACGTTATTGATCGTAGCAAGCTTCGAAGAGAGCGAGAACGATGCCGTGCTGAAATTAGGAAAAAGGAGCAAGAAAATTTCAAGTTAGTGAATGCCATATACTTTGATGGGCGCAAAGATGCAACACAGGTCACCATGCAAGGGCCAAATGACAAGTTTTACAGGTCTGTGCAACTTGAAGATCACTATACAATGGTTGGGCAGCCTGGTGAATACTATCTTTCTCATTTTTCCACAGAGGATGGCAAAGGAAGAACCATAGCACAAAAGATCTTCAACACCATTGCCAACACCGAATTACATGACAAGCTTACAGTAGTTGGCACTGATGGAACTGCAGCAATGACAGGCAAGTTTAATGGTTGCATTCGTAAGTTGGAAGAACTATTGAACAAGCCACTACAATAGGTAATTTGCCTACTACATACCAATGAACTACCCTTGCGCCATGTCTTTACTATGCTTGATGGAACCACCAATAGTCCTGACACATTTGCAGGACCAATTGGGAAGTGTTTAACTGGAGATGTTTTAAGTTGGCCGGTTGCTGCTAATTTTAAGTAAATTTCAAACCCTCAGTTTGTACAGTTGCCAGAATCAGTTGTTAATGATTTGAGTACTGATCAACACTATGCTTACAAGATATGTTCAGCAATAATCATGGGAGTTGTCGACAGCGACTTGCAATATTTAAAAGTAGGTCCCATTGTGCATTCACGCTGGCTAACTCTGGGCTGTCGAATTCTCAGATATTATGTTTCGGTGGATGAACCCTCCTCAAACTTGGAAACTCTGACGAAGTTTTGTCTTCAAGTTTACTTTCCAAGTTGGTTTGAAATTAAGTTAAATAGTCAACTAACTTGCGGATCTAGAAATTTTTTCAACTTGGTCCAACGAATTCTTCAGGTGCCTGACGAAGCTGTTCGGAAAACTGCTCTGAAAGTTGTGCAACGAAATGCATTTTTCGCACACCAGGAAAATGTCTTGATCGCCATGTTGGGTGACAACGATGAGGAGATACGAATGCGAGGAGTGAACAAAGTGCTTTCGATTCGTGGAAACTTGCTATCAATGGTTTCATTTGATAATCATGACTTGGTTGACAGTCGCAGTGAAGAATATTCTTTGGAAAAAGCAAAATATTATGATACCGCCTCAACTGTACGGCTGTTTGAACCGCCCACACTGGATCTAACAGTGAACTCGTACTACAAGATGGTGAATTTAACATCTTGCCATCAGCAGCCTCCGGTAATTGAACATTTAACTGATTTAGATATTGAACAATGCCGGATAAGACCACTGCAGCTCGACCACCCATGTCACAACCAATGTGTAGAGCGCCATGTCAAAATGATAACAGAGGCCGCAGCACAAGTTGAAGGATTTGAGCGAAGAGATGGGTTGATTCGCCAGAAGATTAAATCTCGAAAACTTTTGAAAAAATTTGACACTAAAGTGCAATTCTGATGCGCTTCATTTTGCGTAGGGTATTTGGTGTACTCTAACTTGCTTTCTTATTTTTCTCTCACTCTTTAGGCAAAACAACCCAATATCAGCATCAACAGTTCGAAAGTAATGAGATGTAACAGATTTTCTTTAAATTACTGAAATACTAAACATTTTATGGGCAGTAAAGCTAGCACGTTCTGTACCTTATGAGTAGGCCTATTTAGGTACTTTGTCTGGTGACCAAAGTTATCCCAAATCATCTTGTTAATAATGTGATTGTCATAATTAGTCCTTATATTGTGATTGTCATAATTAGTCCTTATCAGTTAGACATATATCATTTCAAATGTTAGATCAAAGTTATTTCCATACAGCGCAATTTTCGAGTATTAAGCATAAAAAACGGTTTATCGATTATAACTTTTTTTCTTGTGGAAATAGACAAAAACTTTCTCTTAGCACATATAGAAACATAATGATTCTGCAAATTTTGAGCCATAAATCATGCCTCTACGATAAGCGGTTACCGAGTTACGACATTTTTTGTCAATTTTACCCCCCAAAAACACATTTTGGGTGGGTTGCTAGCCCCCCAAAGGTAGCAACTCGCCAAAACCAATTTTTTTTGAAGTTTTAGCCTATTTGGCAGGATTTAAGAACTACACTTTTTTCAAATTTTTTTTACTCCACCCTATTAACTTACCTTACTTAAATCTATATCGTACTTAATCTTTAAGCATATAAGAAAATTTTATTGGCAAGGTCTAAGTGAAGGCAATTTAGAACAAGCACAGCTAAATAAAACCAATTTTAAAAATATTCAATGACTACGCTACCGACCACGTGCATTACAAACTCAAACCAAAAAAAACAAAGAAAAATTCAACACAGTTAGATGCACATGAATCGAGTGATAAATGTTGCCATTATACAAAATGAAATTGCGTTTCTACCAACTATTACATCAACAATAAAAGCAAACAAGCAAATTATTGGACTGCAGCGATCTTATCTAAAAGGGAGAGTAAGGGAATAATTCGAAAGCGAGGAAAAATTTTACCTACAGTTAATTTCTTTTATAATAACCCAGCAAGAGAGGTCTTCACATGTAAAAGTACTACATGTAGTAAGAGTTGGGTTTCGTAAACTTAAAAGATTACTTAATTTACAGTTCCAGTCTGTCCAAGTCTTCCTTCAGCCAGACGTAACTTCAGCAAAATGTCTGTTCAACAAACTTAATATTATTAAAGATAAGTAATCCAATAAAATGTAAGATTTTTTTTTTTTTTATAGAATCGTCATCGCTTTTCATCACTTGTTTGCCAATCTTCTAACTCGCTAAAAAACGTCCAATCCGTTAGCCTTGGGTCGTGCTTTTTAATCTGGTGTATTGTGTACCTCAGAATACAACATGTACAAAGGTCTATCGGAGGAAGTAGATCGGGCCCGAAAAGATGCAAGGTTGCATGCAAAGTTTTTTGTAATCTAGCTAAAAATTAACGTCTACATATGCAGTAATAGCCTTACAAAAAGAGGGCCGCTATTTAGTGTAATAAAAAAGGTAGCTAAAGCCATTTTTAGTATATAAAAGCATAGCCTAGTGATCTTGTAGAAATGTAATTGTTCAGTTCGTACTATTAAGTCATAAAATATCGTTTGCCTGCACAGTTATTTTCTGCTTCAGTGTTAGTTCAGTAAGCGAGTAGGTTTTACTTCAGTAGCGTGTTGAGTTTTAAGTCGTTTTTGTTATTTAGTCTTTTATGTTGCAGGTAAAACGATTTCATCATTTTTAAAATCTTTATTCATGCTCTTCTTTACCAGAAGAGCATGAATAAAGATTTTAATAATATACCTGGTATCAAGAAAAGCCAAATTCATCATTTTTGTTATGTTTATAAAATTATATCGTTTCGAAAATGAGTCATATGCTTTCATGACGAAATCGTTTAGGCTAGTTAAGTTTCTGCTATAAAATGTTTATATAAAAGGCTAGTTAAGTTCTGCTATATAATGGTTGTTATAGATTGTGCGTATTCGGGTTGCACTTTTCAATCCAAAGACGCACCAGAAGCCGTGGCTTGTGCAATTTTGCAGAGCTTTAGGGTTAGGGTTAGGGTTAGGGAATAATAATCTAACCCTAACCCTAACCGTACCCTAATCTAACCCTAACCCTAACCCTAACGCATTTAGTCACGCTGTTCCTGGGCCCAATTTCAATCGCGCTTCCTCAGAGGGACCAAAGCTATCGAGACCCAGCATCGACGTGGGCGTGTCTTTAGAAGCGTGGAATGTATTCACTCGCCGCTGGCAAATGTTTATGCAAGGATCAGGCATTAACGAAGCTTCAGCCACTGCGCAACTCTTTCAGTGTGCCAGTCAGAGCTTAGGAGAGATAGTTTGATAAAATCAGATGCGGAGAGATTGTCTCTAAGCCGTTGCAGGAGTTACTATCCGCCACGCTTTGACTCGCAGTTATCCCAGTAGCTACTGCAATCAGATCTCATGCAAATGCAGCAACTGAGAGACGAACCCTTTCGCGCATTTGCAGCGAGAGTGCGCGGCAAAGCAGATACATGTGCATTTACAGTTGATTTTACTTATGGCTTAAAAGTTAACTGCACGGACCACATGATTTGTGATACCCTGCTAAATGGCATTGCCGACGATGAGATCCGCCGATAAATTTTGGGAAGCGCAGATGTGCTTACACGCGCCGTCAACGAGATAGTTGCTCTAGTACAGGGTTGGCAAACCTTTTTTATAGGCGAGTCAAAAAATGACAGTTTTTTAAAACTTACATTAAGTGGGACATTGGCTAAAAAAAGTCTTCACCAGTGGTGGATATTCAAATTTAGGGGCCCGAGGCAAGAATTTTTAACTATTAATGTTCTCTAAAAAAAAAAAGAGCTTTGATCTTGGCTTCCACTTTTTTCTCCAAAACTCATGGTGTCCTCTAAAAAAAAAAGGTCCTCACCTAAAATCAGTCTCGGAATTCCCACTTTTTGTACCAAAATCATAGTGATCTCTAAAAAAAAAAAAAAAAAGTTCCTCGCCTGAAATCAGTCTCGAAATTCTTCACTTTTTGTCCCGAAATCATAGTGACCTCGAAAATTTGATAAAAAACGAGAAAAAAGGGGTCTTCACAGCAAATCTGTCTTCGACTTCTGTCAAAATTGACAGGACAGAGGGCTTCAAAAAATACTGCTCGGGCCACGGGTTGGACGCCCCTGGTCTAATCCGTCCTAAATTAATGTTGCAGACTAAAAATTCCAGAAATTTCAGAACATCAGGTGGGTCATTGAATTTCAACTAGTGGGTCACAACGTGACCCGTGGGTCAGTGGTTCGCCATCCCTGATCTAGGCAGTGTTATAGTATGTGACGTCATAGCGCACGGCTCTACTGCCTTCTTCTCTCTGGTTTGATAAGTGTGGTTAACCGCGTGATAAATTATTAGTATAACTTACAGATTCAGTCGTATAACTATCGTGTAACTCCATATAAATAAAAGAGCTAACTGCAGATACTAGTGGAACTCATAACATGGCGTCGTCGACAGTCAGCTTATAAATTTGTTTAAAGAAAATAAGCTTACGAACCATTATAAAAGTATACTGCAAGTTCGTGATCGGAGATTTGTAAAAGATTGAAGATAAAAGAGGAATGGCAAAAAACAAACGAGAGCTGCAAGCAGAATTAGAAGCAGCAAACAAACGTATAGCCGAATTATCTCAATCTAATCAAAACGCGAATAGTAATATTAATAATGATGAACCTCCTTCTTGGTTAAAAACTTTTTTAGAAGCACAGTTGTCAATGCAAAGACAAACACAAGAACAGAATGTCGAAAATCAGAGACAAATGCAGCTCGAAAGTCAGCGACAATTGCAACAAATAATCGAACGATTTTCGCAACAGCAGCTGCCTCAAAGCGCGAATAGCGAAAGAAGCGAATCACGTGAGCAAACCATTGACGTCAACAATTCTAACAACGAGGCAAGGCGAACCAAAGCGGACGCACAAAAGCCTTCCACACTGCAGGTGGGAATTTCGTTAGCTGAATTTGCGAAATGGCGTAAATCATACAACGATTATGCTACGGTCTCGCTTACAACAGAGCTGCCATTGAGCAGTCAGTTGGCATTGCTTCGCGGTTTTTTTTCGATGGACATGCGAGAAGCCGTAGAACATGTACTTCTTATCCCGGATGATACTACACTTAAACCAGACGAAGTGTTAGATAAAATCAAAAATTACATCCGGAGTCAAAGAAACATAGCGTTAGACTGTGTCGCGTTTGAAGAGAGAAAGCAAGCGGCTGGCGAAAACTTTGATTCGTTTTTAATCGCGATTAAAACTTTGGCAAGAGACGCAGACTTGTGCAATGAATGTTTAAACCGTCGTTTAGTCACAAAAATCATGTCGGGAATATATGACAATGAGACTCGAACAAAGCTCCTAGCCATGTCCCCATTACCTGATCTTCAGACCGTCACTGATTTATGCAGATCGGAAGAGTCAGCAAAACTAGACGACGCGCGAATAAGCCGACAGCTGAATGAGAGAAGAGCGTACCAAAGCAAATTTCGCCGAAATGCCTCTAAATCTAAAGAGAGCAATAAAACGCCCTGTACAAAATGCGGTAAAAAGACCTGCCCACCAAAAGGTCAAACCCACTGTCCCGCAAAGGATACAGAGTGCTTAATATGTCGCAAAAAAGGTCACTTTACATCAACGTGCTTTCACAACAAACCCGGGTTTAACAGACGCGAAGAAACGAAGAAAAAGTTAACGGGACAAATAAAGCGTAGATGCAATGCTAACGCAAATTTCGCTAACTCTGCGGCGCCCAAAATAACTGTTAATCTTTTTTCTCTTAAACATCGTAACCCGTTAGGTTCCACAGAAGCTACACCAGACACAGGTGCTGAAGCAAGTCTTGTTGGGGTAAACATCATTCAACGGCTCGGAATAGACCTTGCTAATTTAATGCCGCCAAATCAAGACACTCTTAGTGCAGTAAACCGGCAGACCGTAACATGCGTACGAACTTTCCCATGCATCATCGAATACTGCGGCCGATTCGTGGAAGAAACCATTTACGTCTGTCCTGAGGTAGAAGATTTTTTGCTTGCTTGGTACGTATGTCAACAGGTTAACATTCTACCTGACACGTATCCTCAACCGATAAATTCATCAAAAACACCTCGAAAATTAGCAAGCATATTAAAAGCAGAGAACCCAAGATTTATTATATCAGAGAACCCAACTGAAGCAGAAATTAGTAAAATTGAGAACAAGTTGATAAAATCGTACAGCGATGTGTTTTCTGAAGACACAACATTACGGGAAATGAACAGTAAACCCATGAAAATTTCCTTGAAAGATGATGCTGTTCCATTTGCTTTACCTGTTCCACGCCAAATACCTTTAGCTTTCAGAAGGATGGTGAAGACAGAGCTTGACCAATTCGTACAAGCCGGAGTCATTGCACCAGTAACAGAAGCAACTGACTGGGTGCACCCTATGGTCGTTGTACAAAAACCCAATGGTGGAATTCGTCTCTGTATTGATTTGCAGAAATTGAACAAATACGTACGCCGTTCATATCATCCATCTAAATCACCTGCTGAAGCTATTTCGAATATTTCTTCTTCGTCTAAATTTTTCTCAACATTAAACGCCACTAAAGGATACTGGCAAGTACCTTTAGAAAAAGAAAGTCAAGACTTTACCACATTCATTACGCCGTTCGGAAGATTTAAATTCCTTCGAGCTCCGATGGGACTAGCTTCTTCTCAAGACGAATATTGCGCAAGAGGCGATGAAGCTCTGCAAGGCATTGAAAAAGTCGAAAAAGTGGTAGATGACATTCTTATTCAAGGCGAAACCGCACAGGAGCACTTGAATACCGTAGTGGCTGTACTAAACAGATGTCGAGAACACGGTATTACTCTTAATCCGAAGAAAGTGCAGTTACTACAAAGTGCTGTGAGATATGTCGGATATATAGTGAGCAGCGACGGTATTAAAGCAGACCCCACAAAAATTGAAGCAATCTCTGAATTCCCTGCTCCAACAAACATAACTAAATTACGATCTTTTATGGGTATGGCAAACCAGCTGGGCGGATTCACTCACCTACTCAGTGAAGCAGCAGGCCCACTTCGGGACTTGCTCAAACCAAAAAATGCTTTTCTCTGGTCACCCCAGCATGAAGAAGCATTTACAAAGACAAAAGACATTCTTTGTAGCCCCCATATTTTGGTTGCATTCGACCCCAATCTGGAAACGATGTTGCAAACAGATGCATCTCGGTTGAAAGGTCTAGGTTTTGCACTTTTGCAAAAACATCAAGAAACGTGGAAATTGGTTCAAGCAGGATCACGTTTTATAACTGAGACTGAGTCCAACTACGCTATGGTTGAACTGGAATTGCTCGCTGTTGTTTGGGCTATGCGTAAATGCCGCATATATCTGTAAGGCTTACCCAATTTCGAGCTGATAGTAGATCACAAGCCATTAGAGTCAATCCTGAATACCCAGACACTCGATATGGTGGATAATCCCAGGATTCAGAGACTTAAAGAAAAACTCAGCGCCTTTATATTCCACACCACCTGGAGAAAAGGCAAAGACCACGTGATCCCCGACGCGTTATCACGAGCACCGTGCCGCGACCCAGAACCAGAAGATATCATAAACGTAGACACAACCAGAATGATCTGCAAAAATGTTTTTACAATTCTGAGAGGAAAAGACCCAGAAGTTACAAAAGAAATACTGACAAAGCTACATGCCTCACATCAAGGCATCGAAAGAACAAAACAAAGAGCGCGTCAAATAGTGTACTGGCCAGGAATCAATAGCGACATCAAAAATACCGTTGAAGCCTGCACGAAATGCCAAGAGCACCAACCAAGCTTGCAACAGGAACCATTACAACGCGATCCCCTCCCATCAAGACCCTTTGAAGACGTATCTGCAGATTTATTTTATTATGCCGGTAAGACTTACCTGGTTTATGTAGACCGTCTGTCGGGATGGATTAAGCTCAGCGAGTTCTCTCATGACCCTAGTTCACATCAGATAATCAGCACTATAAGAAAATTTTTCGTGGACACAGGGGTACCAGTACGAATCAGAACTGATGGAGGACCGCAATTCACATCAAGCAAGTTTCAACAGTTTCTCAAGAAATGGGGAGTAACTTCCACCATAAGTACTCCACATTACCCACAGTCAAACGGACACGCAGAAGCAGCAGTGAAAGCCATGAAGCACCTTGTTGCCAAAACTGCTGAACATGGTAGTCTCGACTGCAATGAATTTAGCAGCGGCCTAATCGAATGGGTTAACACACCCAAGGCCCATGGGTTATCACCAGCCGAAATTTTATACGGCGCCCCGCTACGTTCAATCGTCCCAGCTAAACTGAAATATTTCAAGGAAGATTGGCAAAACAAATTCAACAAGTGGGACGCAGCTTTATCAAATCTACAAGTGGCTGCAGAAACCGAATACAATAAACGCGCAAAACACCTCAATCCACTAAAAATCGGACAACATGTTCGAATTCAAGACCATATTACAAAAAAATGGTTGCGATCGGGACTCATCATCGGCGTCGGGAGAAACCGCGACTATCACATAAAACTACCGAGCGGTCGAGTCTGTTGGTGCAATAGACGTTTTATTCGCCCTCTCCCCACCGAAGGGGGACACCCCAAAGAGGAAATGATGACATCAGACGAACGTCACGTCCATTTTGAAGATGAAGTCTTCCCACCATCTCCAACCTCGCGGCGAAGCGTGAGACAAAAACGCTTTCCTGATCATTTAAGGGATTTTGTATGAAGTAGCGTAAAACTCATAGCGCTTGTGCCGTATTGTATATAGTTTGTTGCATGTTTATTAATCGGGCTCGTACAACGTACTAATATTTTTCTTAGACAACCTTTTCGCTAAAAAGCTTCTTAAAAGGGGGTTGTTATAGTATGTGACGTCATAGCGCACGGCTCTACTGCCTTCTTCTCTCTGGTTTGATAAGTGTGGTTAACCGCGTGATAAATTATTAGTATAACTTACAGATTCAGTCGTATAACTATCGTGTAACTCCGTATAAATAAAAGAGCTAACTGCAGATACTAGTGGAACTCATAACAGGCAGTGGCCGTTCAGTTCCTGATGCAATAAATAATCAATCACGTAAACACAGATTCCGAGTGGAAGTTTTCCTTGCAGTATTGGACAACCTACTATCCGCGCTGGAGCAACGTCGCAAGGCATACACCCAATTGAACACACGCATAGGCATACCCCTAGGATTTGGAAGACGGATTGAAAGATAAACTACCTCAGTTTTCAGAATTCGTAAAGCACATTGATGTTGATTGCTCCTCTCTAGAACTCAACTATTTCACTTTGATTAAAAAAACAATATTGACACCACGTTTCCTAACATTGACAATTTGTTACGCATTTATCTATGTATGAGGGTAACTAATTGTACTGGAGAGAGATCATTTTTAAAAATGAAATTGATTAAAAACTATCTGCGAAACGCGATGGGGCAAGAGCGGCTAAACTATTTAACTCTTTTGAATATTGAAAATGACGTACTGAAGTTACTGAACTCATCTCAAATAATTGCCAAATTTGCAGAGATCAAAATGCGTCGAAAAGACCTTTGAATAATGTTGTTGAAGTTTTATATTCCTCCTTGCAAATATAAAATTACATTAAACTTTTGTCATTTTTTTTGTTGTTGTAGAATGTAGATCAAATCCATAAAATATTCAATTACTTCCCGGTCATTATCTGTACATCAAATCAATTTGCTGCAGGCCCCGCACTTGGTTAATCCGGCACTGTATGTAAAACTCATTTTAATTTATTTTATTTAATTAGCATTGTGAACTGGGACGTCAAAACTTTGTCAGAGTGCGCTGTTTGTGGAGCCAGCAGCAGCCATTTAAAATGCATGGACATTTTTAGAAAAAAACAAACCCATCTGTGATAAAAATAAATGCACGGAAAAAATGCCTTTGTCTGGTGCAATAAAATTTCTGAAGTATTCTTAAAAAGTAGATTAAGAACGAAAACGTAGATTAAGATTAAGAAGCAAAAGTAGTACCAATTCATAAAAAGGGTAGTGTAACTAATGTATGCAATTATCGCCCAATCAGCTTACTTTGCTCAATGTCAAAAATATTGGAAAAGTTAATGTACAATCGTGTAGTATTATTCTTAAAAAAACAAAACTTTTTTTATAAATATCAATTTGGCTTTAGAAAAAATCACTCAACTAGTCACGCAACTTCATTATTAATTGAAAATATTGCTGAAGCTTTTGAAAACAAAGAACATGTACTTGGTGTAACATATCGATTAACTACGCTCATAAGCTTCATAGTGACGTCACACTACTCACACGTTTTATCTGTATGTTCGTTTTGCTGACCATTGTAAATACAGCTTGCTTTCAAGTTAGACGCGTGTTAGAAAACATTACATGGTGTCAGAAGTTATTCGAACTAAGCAAATATGAGTCAGTTTAAAACGCCAAGAGAGGTTAATTTTAATGCAGAAAACCTTGCTGAGGAATGGCGGCGTTGGGAAAAATCTTTCAGAATATATTATGCTGCGTCTGAATTACATACTAAACCAATAGCTACTCAGATAGCAATTTTACTGAATTGTGCAGGCGAAGAAGCCCGAGATATTTTTGATAATTTTAGCATTTCACTAGATGATGAGAATCTCACGACTGATATCGTTTTGGACCGTTATAAAGTTTTTTGTAATCCCAAGCGGCGACCTGTTTTCGACACTTATAAATTTTGGCAGCGTCAACAAGCAGTTGGCGAATTATTTGATAAATGGTTAACTGAGTTACGTTTAATAGCAAATAATTGTGATTTTGGTGCGTTCAAGGATAGACTATTGCGGGACAAAATTTTATTTGGCACCAACGACGAGACAGCACGACAGCGAATGTTAGAGGAAGAAGATCTTACTTTAGAAAAGGCAATAAATATATGTCGATCAATTGAAGTCACAAAAGCTCGCATGCAATATATGTCAAATGAAAAAATAAATTCTTCCTTAGTTCAAGTAATTAAAAAAGATCGTTACCCTAGTTTCTCGGCGTCTAATACTTCGGTTTCCAACAAACCTTGTCGATTCTGTGACCTCGTGCATTTGCCCAGACAATGCCCAGCATATGGCAAAACTTGTCGAAAATGTGGAAAATATAACCATTTCGCGGTTGTTTGCAGAAGTTTTAAGTCGGGTACGAGAAACATAAAAGAAATCACTTCAGAAATTCAAGCTGACTCGACGGTTTTCCAAATGTGTAGCCTTCAAAGCAAACCGACCGGCTCAAAAATGCGATCAACGCTTACGGTGCTTGATCACCATAACAACACTAGTACTTTATCTTTTAAACTGGACACCGGCGCGGAAGTGAATGTTTTGCCTTTAAGCTTATACAAACAAATGCGTTTAGCTCCCTTTTCATCTACATCTACGATATTGCGTGGTTTTGGTAATGCGTTAATTAAACCATTAGGCACGGTAGAGATGATTATTTGTGATAGAATGGGTCGTAAATTTTCGTTGATTTTTTTTGTTACTGATATCATTCATACGCCAATACTCGGCGAACATGCATGTGAACTATTAAATTTAGTTAAAAAAATAGAGGACATTTCGGAATCTTCAAACCTTACCTTAGACATGGTTACAAACAATTTTTTAGAAGTCTTTTCTGGCACGGGTTTATACAAAGAAAAATATAATATTACATTACGTGATGACGCAAAACCGGTTATACAGCAACCACGACATATTGCTTATGCGCTTCGCCCGAAATTAAAAGCAACTCTGGAACGTTTAACTAGAGATGGCATGGTTGCTGATGTGGATTGCCCAACTGAATGGGTGAGCAATCTCGTAGTGGTAGAGAAGAAAGATAAAAGTTTACGTTTGTGCTTGGACCCGAAGCCTTTAAATGCTGCAATAATGCGAGAACGTTATGTTATTCCAACTCCAGCTGATGTACAAGCGCAGCTTTGCGGCAAACGTGTTTTTTCGGTCATTGACATGAAAGATGGCTATTGGCACGTTGGCCTCACGGAAAAGTCATCATTTCTCACAACATTTCATACGCCGTGGGGGAGAAAGCGATTTTTACGGATGCCTTTTGGGCTATGTTCAGCAAGTGAAGTCATGCAAAAACGCAATGAGAGCACATTTGGTGATATTAAAGGAGTACATATTATAGCTGATGATATTATAATAGCTGCAGAAGACGAGAAAGAGCATGACGCTATAATGCTTGCATTGCTTTCCAGAGCAAGAGAAAGTGGTGTTCGATTTAACCGAGAAAAGATACAATTTAAAGTGAATTCCGTAAGTTATATGGGACATTTTGTTACAAAAGAAGGATTGATGCCAGATGACCAGAAAATTGATGCAATTGTCAATATGCCTCTACCTATAGATGTCCCCTCACTTCAACGATTTTTAGGAATGACGAAATACCTTTCTCAATATATACCAAATGAATCTTCTATCACAGCCCCTTTGCGTAAACTTCTAAAAAAAAATTCTGAATGGACTTGGGATAATGAGCATGACGAAGCTATAGCAAAGTTAAAGCTTGTCTTGATTAGTAAACCTGTGCTAGCTTTCTACGATGTTAACAAGGCAGTTACTGTTCAATGCGATGCATCGCAAGACGGACTAGGGGCGTGTTTGATACAAGAGGGCAAACCTGTTGCATTTGCTTCAAGATCATTATCTCCAGCTGAAAGAAACTACGCTCAGATAGAAAAGGAATTACTATCTATTGTGTTCGCATGCGAAAAATTCCACCAGTACGTCTACGGACACCGAGCTGTGACAATTGAAAGTGATCACAGGCCCTTAGAATACATATGGAAAAAACCACTAAGCAAAACTTCTCCACGACTGCAACGTCTCATGCTTCGTCTGCAGCTTTATGACTTTAAAATCAAATATGTTCCAGGAAAGTATTTGTATCTGGCCGACACATTATCAAGAGCTTATCAAACAGATACTCATGATGCAAAAATAAATCAGGATCTTGTTCAAGTGGTTCATTCGCTTATTATAAATCTGCCTGTTACCACAACAAAATTCGATGAGATTCAACAAGCCACAAAAAACGATGAAATTTTACAAAAAGTTAAGACTTATTGTCAGACTCGTTGGCCAAGGTGTCAAAAAAATGTTTGTTTATCTGTACGACCCTATTGGAATGTGCGTGATATGTTGCATGTTATAGATGACGTAGTTTTTTATGACCAACGCATCGTTATACCAAAATCTTTACAACCGCAAACACTAAATTTAATTCACGAGTCGCATTTTGGTATTGAAAAATGTAAATCTCGAGCAAGAGAGTTGGTTTATTGGCCTAGTATGAATGCTGATATTGAGCGCATTGTCAAAAATTGTGAATTGTGTATTAAGTATCAAAACAATCAACAACGTGAACCCATGATATCGCACGCTATTTTGAATGAGCGCTTTCTTAAAGTGGGTATTGATATTATGACTTTTCAAGCCAAAGATTATCTTGTGATTGTTGATTATTATTCTAAATATCCTGAGTTACAATGTTTATCTGACAAAACAGCTTCTACTATTATTGAACAATGTAAAAGCGTTTTTACGCGGCATGGTATACCTGTAGAAATTGTGAGTGACAATATGCCGTTTCAAAGTAATGAATTTATTGCGTTTGCCAAAGCTTGGGGCATCAAAACTACCACTTCAAGCCCGACATACAGTCAAAGTAACGGTCAAGCTGAACGCAGTGTCCAAACTCTTAAAAAAATTTTGAAAAAAGCTCACGAAGAAAACACAGATCCGTATTTAGCTCTTTTAGAATATCGTAATACTCCAGTTTCAGGCATGAAATATTCTCCGGCTCAGATGTTAATGAGCAGACGTCTAAGAACAAAAATACCTGTAGCGACATCATTGTTAACCCCCAATATTGTTGATCCTTCTGCAGAATTAATCAAAGCGCAATCTCGTCAAAAACGTTATTATGATCGCTGTGCAAATCCATTGAAACCTTTGCAGAAAGGAGATGTTGTATGTTATCGTAAGAACAAAAAATGGAATAAGTCATGTGTTGTCGATGTGCGCCCTGAACCACGCTCTTACACGATTTGTGGCGAGAAAGGTTTCCTGCGCAGAAATCGCCGTCATTTATACAAAGCAAATTTAACTTTTCCGACTTACAACAGACACTTTCAAAGTCACAGAGCTAATTTTAAACAAAACTCTGACGTAAACCAACCACAACTTGAGCCACTTTCTAATAGCCAATCTTCAGGCTCAGTTATGCATGAATCACGTCCTACATCTCGTTACGGGCGGCCCATCAAATTTCCGTCCAAATACAAAGACTACATTGTATAGTGCGCATTAAAAAAGCTTGTTTGTTTTATTTTATTTTCAGTGTGTCATTTAATTTTTTTAGAAAAAAGATGTAACATATCGATTAACTACGCTCATAAGCTTAATAGTGACGTCACACTACTCGCACGTTTTATCTGTATGTTCGTTTTGCTGACCATTGTAAATACAGCTTGCTTTCAAGTTAGACGCGTGTTAGAAAACATTACACTTGGCATATTTCTTGATCTATCTAAAGCATTCGATACCATTGATCATAAAATTTTATTATCCAAATTATGGCATTGTGGAATTCGTGGTGTAGCGCATGATTGGTTTTGTAGCTATCTTAGCAACAGAAAACAATTAGTTGAAATAAATAATATCTGCTCCAATACTAAGTCAATAAAATATGGTGTCCCTCAGGGTTCAATTTTAGGCCCTTTACTATTTTCAATTTATGTAAATGATTTAAATAATTGCTTAACCTTAGGAAAATGTATTATGTACGCAGACGACACTAACATATTTTTAAAAAGTAATTGCTATGAAACCTTATATGAAGCTGCAAATAAGGAGTTAGGGAACATAGATAAGTGGCTTCTGGCAAATCGGCTATTTCTAAACACTGACAAAACACATTATGTGATCTTTCGCACACCCAAAACAAAGCCTCCCTCAAAAAAACTGACAATTTCAATCAGAAATAAATTTATCTCTCAGCAACCAAAAACGAAATTTTTGGGAATAATATTTCATGAACATTTAAGTTGGAAATTGCATATGAACTTTGTTCTACGAAAAATCTGCGTAAGTTATGGTACTATCAAAAAAATTTCAAAACACTTTGACAAAAAAACTTTGCTTGTATTGTATAACTCCCTGATAATCAGTCATATAAGATATTGTATTACAACTTGGCATATTGGTAATAAAACCACAGCCTCAAAAATTCAACGAATCGCTAATAAATTCATACGATTAACATTTGGATTACATCATAGAGCTAACGTTACTGACATCTTGCGAAACAACAACGTAATGACAATTGATCAAATAACCGAATTAGAAATAACTTGTTTTATGTACAAATATATAAAAGGCATGTTACCACCATGTTTTGATCATTTTTTTCAAAATAACCTGATAAGCGACAAATTCACTAAATGTACAAGAAGCCAGTCCAAATTCTATCCTTCATTTTGTAGATTAAATGTAACTAAACAATCTTTAAGATACAGAGGTCCTCTTGCTTGGAATAAAGTCCCAACAAGCATTAAACAGATAAAATCATATAGTAAATTTCGTACAGAATTTCAAAAGCATCTTATTGCAACGTAATTTTTAATGGTAATAGACTTCATAAATTTTAAAACTTCTGCTGCTGGTTTTTTATGTTACAGGTAACTCCACCAAATTGTACAAAGAAATTGAAGGTGATAAAAGCCCGATGCGACTTCAAAGGCAACATCCAGATCATTTCGGCCCATCCAGTTCGATGAAAATTCACATAATTTAATTATTTTGCACCTATTCTTGTTCACTATTTGTATGTTCTATCTTATGCATATAAATTTTTTTTTTTTGTCCAGCCATATGCTTTTGAAATGGTCCTTTTGACCCGTGGCAGGATTTCTTTTGGTGGGTTTCTTTGCCTGCCTGACCCTTTTGGTCCAGACCCTTTTGGTCTTTGAGTTTGTTGTTTCTCCCACCCATGATTACACAACATTCTCTGACTATGGCTCGGATGTGTGTATTAATTATCTTCTTTTCGCTTTCCTTTTCTTATTAACATCACATCGCTTTGTTCAAAGGTACAGCGACCATACACGACCATGCAAGCATGACGTTGTGCATGTAATAACGTACTTTGTTTAGTCGCTGCTTCCTTATTCACAATCTTTATTTCTACATGCACTATGATTAATTTCAAGTTGATTGTGAGTAAAAATGAAATAAATAAAAAAAAATAAAAAGTAGATTGGTACGTCATACTCTTCTAGTTCAGAAGTGAAAAAGCGGTGAAAATATTTCAAAAACTCAAGTGGTAGAGTAAAAAATACCGAAAAATAAATTAGCCGAGTAATATTACAAAGTGTGCACCGCACACCAAAGAATAGGGGAGACCGGAGCACGTAGTAACACTTTTTTTCTTTTTGCTATTTCTCCCATAATAAGTTTTTTTTTAAATTCTTGTTTAATATGAAAAATTTAGATCACTGTTTTACTAACATCAAAAAAATAAATTAATATTTTTCAAAGCTTAGTGGTTAAAATTACGATTTAAATATTTAAAAAAAGTGTTACAATGTGCCCCGTCAATGGGGTAAGTTGTAACACCTGTTGGGGTAAGTTGTAACAGCAACAAAATCACTGTTAAAATAGGGCTCAAAAAATGTAATGCAAAATTACACTTTTGCTTATAGTGTTTTTTCAAAAATTGTTTTTTTTTTGTTTGAAGCTGTAACAGATTTTCCTTTTCTGGTGTGTCTGTGAATATGGCACACTTTTTAAACCTTTTCTTGTTTTGCACCAAAGACTTAGCCTATCTTTCAGTTTTTTTTAGGACTCTGTAGAGTTTTACATGCCCAACACCAAGGTTTTGTTACTCCCCTTATTAATCTCTTATAAATTATAGCAACTGCATGCTGTAGCGGCTCTTAAGTTGTCTTGTAATGATGAGCTGGTGTTCCTGTTAGTCTTTCTTTTATAAATTCTCATATTATTCACAAATGTTGTTGCCGAAGTTGCTTTTAATAAAAGCTAGTTAAACCTATGCACAAAAATATGTGTTACAACTTACCCCATCAGCCTATGTTACAGCTTACCCCACCTCATATTTAGTCAAGTTTTTGTTAATATCTCAAAGAGTTAAGTTTTAGTTGCTAAACCTTGTTAGGCATTTAATAGCTTATTGTTTTGTTTCGACTGATATAAAATTAAACATTTCAATAAAACCGCACCCGCTATCTCTCCAGAAGACAAAAATTAAATTTCGAAAAATTTACTTTGCCTACTCAATAAGCTTATTTTAACAGTAAGCCTATTGGAGAAATTTAGTAAATAGTTTTTGAAATTTTGTTACTTCCACAAATTTTAGTTTTCTAAATTTTGGAAAGTTTTTTAAATTTTGTTCCGATGTTAAAAAGTTTTTTGAAATTTTGTAGAATTTATTTGGTAACTTAGTACGTTGTTTAATCGTCTACCTTTTTTGGCGCCTGCTAAGAAGGCCTCGCCAATAACACAATCTCGGTGTCTACTAAACGATAAATTTCTTAATCTTCTTGCTGGATCTGACCTTCGAACCAGCGACAGCAAAAATATAGTCTAGCTAAATCACAGCTCAGACTACCACAATATCTTCTTTATTAAGAAATATGCTCCAATCCACTTAGGAGCCCGAATAGTATAAATCAAAGCAACAGGTTAAAGCTCAATAGCTTAATTCTTCACAATCACGTAGATCACCAAAGACTTGCGTTCAAAAACTATGACTTCACACAGTTAACAATTTTCCAATTTTAAGTTACCACAACGAAACATCCAATTATTTAATAATACTGCTTTTCAGCGAATCGTATTTATACCAGTGTTTTTTTTAAGGTTTGGCTTGAGGAACCTCTAAGCAATTTTGAACGACCGCTAATTTTTTCCTATTGTTTCTGAGCGTACTTATCTTTGTTTACACTATTGTAGAAGCAGATTTTGAGAGACCGCTGGACAATTTTGAGAGACCGTTTCGGTTCCTCAAAACGCCTTAAAAAAAACACTGATTTATACCATTCAGTAAGATTACTCGAATGTTCTGACATTCTCCAAAGCAAACAACTATTACGTCATAATCAAAACAGGTCAATCGGATAGTTCTGGAAATTACTTTAAATTTCGTGAAAAATAAGCGGTGTTGCCATTTTTTCTTGTAAATAAAAATAAATTATTTAAATTGCTCATAAAACTGTTATTTCTTCGGCTATTTGAGCCGGACCAAAGCGAAATCAAAGATATTTTTTATGAGATTGTGAATCTACATAATTTGGGCGATTTTTAGGAACGGAACAAAGCGGCCCCAATTTGACACACAGTTGTCAAATTTCAAACACAAATGAAGTTCGAAAAATCGCAACTTAACAAATCACAAAGACACTTGAATTCGATGTACAAATACACAACTTCACTTAACTCAATACTCAATAAAAAAGAAACACAGCACAATAAATAAATGAAATACACTAACTTTAACACTGCAGCCAATTGTAATCAATATCTTGTATACAGCACAAATGTGAATAACAGAAACATCAGTAGTTTATATTTGCTGCAACTTATTGCCTGGTTCAAATCAACAATTCAATTTCAAAGTCAGCATTTATTAATCACAAGGGCAGAAGTAGTACACAGCTTTCTTTTACAATTTAAGCAGCAATATCTCAGATTCATTACATGTAAATAGGGCCAAAATAGCATAGGCTACAGCTAATGTCTTCTACTATCAACAGGAACGTCTTATTCTTCCAATAGAAAACCCAATAAGCGAAGCACATACATAAACAAAAACACAGAAAATAACAACACAACCAAGTAAAAATATTATGGCAGGGTCTGCCCTCCGTCAGCCTTGCCAAGTTGAAAATTCAGCTATCTAAGGGGCAGTCTACTGGGGCAATACAAGAAAGGTCCCTTAATACATAAACCACTTTGACATCACCAGTGCTTTCATCTGTACTAGTAGTGGCAACTTTAACTCTACGCACAATTTCCTTTCCATTTCTACTCTGGGGAATGACCTCATGCACCCTCCCAAGTTGGTATTTGCCTTGTTTTGATATATCTTCCATTGAGGTTAAGATTACCAATTGGCCTGGCGTTAGATTCTGTGCCATTTTCAACCACTTCTTTCTCCCCTGTTGCCAAGGTAGGTAAAACTCCAGCCATTTTTTCCAAAACTGATCACTAAGAGAGATATTAAAGCGATAGTCTCTCCTTAAATTGTCTTTGTGTTGTGGTGAACCTACCACACAATATGGACTTGAATAGGGAGTTAAGAGTGAGGCAGGGGTTATTGCTGTGAAGTCTCTAGGGTCATCACTTAAGGGGGTCAAAGGTCGATCATTTACAATCTTGGTGGCACTTCCCACGTATGTCAGCAATTCTACAAAGCTGGGTCTGCGTTGTGACTTTTCAAGTATATTAGCAATCACATGCTTGATTTGCTTCACCATAGCTTCCCAAGCCCCACCTTGTGCAGGGGCGTAAGGGAAAATAAATTCCCAGTCGATACCTTTACAAAGTGAATTTTTCAATTCTGTAGACTCAAGCAATTTTGGCAGCACTTTGGCTGCAGCTTGGAATGTAGTTCCATTATCAGAATAAATGGTCCTTACGTATTATCGGGAGGACCTTTGATTTTTACTTTTTCCTTTTTTTCACAGTACGTATTAAGGGTTAGGGTTAGGGTTAGGGTTAGGGTTAGGGTTAGGGTTAGTAACCCTAATTTACTTTAATAATAAGTAACCCTATTTACTTTAATTTTTGAGTCGTTTTTTTAAAGGTCCTCCCGATAATACGTAAGCACCGAATAAATTGTACTTACTGGCCCTTGTAAGTCTGTAAACCGGGGAAGCAAAAAACTCTGCAGCAATGAAAGTGAATGCAGCCATGCATCCCACTCTTTATCAATCTCATCCAGGACTTTTGTATCCCAATCATACTTATCTATAGCCAACTGCTGCAATATCAAATGTGCTTTAATAAAGAAAGGGGACCCAAATCCCAGTGGATCAAAATTCTGTCCTAATTGACTGAGCATGGTTCTACGTGTATACTTACCAAGAGGCTTCAATGAACAGTCAATGCGCAACTCATCTGAGTCAGGATCCCAGACACAGCCTAAGGTTTTGGCAGAAGGCAAGGCTAGCTCTTCACCGCACAAGTCTAATTCTCTTATGGAAGCTGACAAAAGTTCAGGACCTAAAGAGGACAAAACACTCATAGTGTCCCTATTGGCGCTCCACTTAACAAGTTTAAATCCACGACTTTTAAACAGGTTCACCGCCTCATTTGTAATAGTCTGTGCACTCTCTAAACTATCTACTGAAAAAATAAGGTCATCCATATACATGTTCTGCAGTATATTTTGAAGGGTCATATCACTAGCACATGTGGGGTTTTCCTCAACAAGCTTCTTAAATGCAAGACAGGCAATGTAGGGGCTACTTTTGATGCGCCAAGGATGGACTCGAAAACGGTAGGATACCAACTTACCTCTTTCTACATCATTGTTTTCGAACCACAGCAAGCAAAATAGGTCTCTTTGGGCAGCCGGCAACTGAATTTGGAAAAAACACTTTGTGACATCTGACATCAAAGCATACTTACCTAAGCGAAACCTGGTTAAAACATGCAGCAAGGGGTTTAGAAGATCAGGTCCAGACATAATAATATCATTCACACAGGTTCCCTTAAACTTGGCCTTTCCATCATACACTATACGCTTCTTAACTTGAGAGGTAACAAAATAAGGTAGATACCATTTTTGGTCATTCGCACAATCAGCATCAGGCACACGTTCAATGTAATTATTGGACTGCATTTCTGCCATAGATTCAACTAAAAATTCTTTAAGATGAGGTTGCCGAAGGGCCTTCTTATGCAGGGCAGACAGTCGCTCGTGTGCTAACTCAAAGTTATTAGGCAATGTTGCTTTCTCAACCACAGGTACGGGAATCTCAAACCGGTCATCTTTTACCTTTATGGAGGGCTCTACCAATTGACTGGCAATAGTATCAGTGCAAGACCATTGAGGTATCTCATCTTCAACAGATAAATCTTTAACAACACTACGCAATTCAGCAATTTCTGCATCTTTTCTGTCAATAGCCTGTTGCAAGCTTAATGTCTTGCTTTGCTTGTCTTCAACATTGGCTCTTAAGACTTTGACAGGTACCTCACTTAAAGATGTTTTTCCTCCAAAAGCTAACCAGCCTAATGGAGAAAGTAGTGCATGTGGGTCAGTTTGACTCTTGCCCATTCGTTCTTGCTTGGCATACATAAGATGGGCATTGTCATTGCCCAGTAACACATCCACACTATGACAATTATCCAAGCAAACAATTTCAATATCATTAAAGTGCTCATACACACTCAAGTCCTGTTTATGAGGCAAAGTATTTTCATCATCGCTCCAAGGTTCATTGACCACTGACACCACATTACCAAAGATCTCACCAGTATGCAATGACTGCACATTAAACTTGACTAAATCTGCCATGGTAGCCTTGCAACTAGTCATTGTTTGCATTTCAAATGAAACATTATCAAATGCAGTAAGACCTAAATCTTGTACCAGCTTGTTTGAGACCAGAGTAACCTGTGACCCTGGGTCATGCTGTACATACACCAACCTGCTTTTATCATTTACAGGGTTCATTATGCGGGCAGCAGTGACACGACTAAAGGCAGCCTTCACACTCCCAATACCAACTTTGCGCACAGTAACTGAAGGTTCTGAAGTGTTATCACCACTCTCACATGCTTGAGATGGTGTAACAAAGGCATCATGCAACAAGAGAGAGTGCTTTCTACTATATGCAGCTCCACATTTTCTACAGCTATTGGGGGCAAAACAATCTTTAACAAAATGCTTACGCAGACAGTTCAAGCACCGACCAGATTTAACAATTACATCTTTGCGATCAATAGGTGTCAAACGCAAAAATTCAGAGCAATTTGACAGATAATGATGCTCAACCAGCCCTTTCGAAGAACAGTAGATGCACATAGGATGCTCTGGTCGACTATTAGTAGTTAGAGACTTCTTCTGTTTATTATTTGCATCAGACCTTCTTGGGAGATTAGGTGATTTAAAGGAAGTTTGTCTTACTGGGCAAGCATTTTTACTTTTATCATGGGGCTTTTCGAATTTGCGCAATTCACTTGAAGCATCTGTCGACTTGTAAGATTCTTCTTCAGTTATAAATTCAAATAAGCTTTCAAAACTAGGCTCATTTGTGTGTCCAAACCGATTTGCCAAAAACTTTAAGAACTCTTTTTTAGTTACATCTGGCAAACGCTTAGCCAAACCCAATACAAATCGACCTTCTACTTTATCTGGTTGATTATAAGCTTTGGCGTAGAGCAAACATTGAGACAATTGGTCTTTATATTCTTTTAGCGAAAAGGCCGAATCTGATTTTAATTTATCACCATACCGAAACTTGCGGATTTCCGGTTCAGCATAAAAACCACCTCTAACACCAAATCTCTGTGACAATCTTTCAAGAGACATTTCAATGTGCCTAGCCTCAGACAGGCCAGGTGTGTCAGCAACCAGATTAGCAATATTTTGGCCAGCAAGTCCAACACAAGCAGCTTGCAACAAAGTTAAACGTGAATTTTCGAACGGACAACTATCCATTAGAGCCTTAATGCGATTATGAAAGAAAATATATGGCATATTACTTCCATTGTAGTTAATCAAAGACGGCTTATCTATGAAAGTACGACAATTTTGATATTGAAAGAAACTGTCCTGCTGAGTCGAGCCTGACTGCACAGGAGACAATCCATTATTCCAATTTAAACCACCAACATTGCAAGATCTAGCATTCGTAACAGCAGGTAAGGCAGCACTAACATACTTATTTTTAACACCACCATCATATTCAACAGCATTAACACCAGATGGACTACAATTTTTAGGGCATGTCTTTGCCCGACCAGTCAGCACACCAGGGGAAACTACATAGTTCTGAAAGTCAGGATGCACACTTCGGGCGGCCCCAAAAGCCACATTGCCTCGCAGAGACCTATCATTGCTACCTAGCAAATTATTTGAGTCAGAAAACTTCTGCAAGGTTAAATTCTCCCGGACAGCAGTCTTGGGGAGTAACACATCACCAGTTTCACCACCACCACCAGAGATCACAGCCTTACTTTGCTGATTATTAGTATTCAAATACCCACCATGGGTTTCAAGAAAATCGGTTCTGGTGTGAGCTGACCGCCTTGAACTGACTTGAGAACCAGACCGTGACTTACGGCATTCCAAGTCCTTCTTTAAAAATTCAGCCTTTAATGCTGCCTCTTTTAAGGCCAGCTCCGCCTTGAGCTCTGCCTCTTTCTCCTCCCGGGCCAGTTGTGCCTGCCTTTCCTCCCGGGCTAGTTGTGCCTGCCTTTCCTCCCGGGCTAGTTGTGCCTGCCTTTCCTCCTGGGCCAGTTGTGCTTGCTTTTCCTCCCGAGCCAGTTTGGCTAACCTTAAATCAGCCATGATGCGATTAGTCTCCATCTGCCGTTGAATTTCAATTTGTGCTTCAGACAAAACAGAGGTACATGAAGCTCTAGACCCCAAGTTGGAGACACTATCCTCTGGGTCAATAATCCCATCATTATCTACCCCCCTGGCCATAGATCTAGTGGTCATACCTAAGCGAGTACCAACCTGCACCCCTCCCGGGACAACCTCATCTAACCCCAAACCAGACGGGCCAACATCGGGCAGCCCTACGTCAATATCTTTACTAGACATAGCTAAAAATCTTAACAATAAATACACTACCAAATGAAATAAATCACAATTACCACAAATTAATAAACTACCAGTTCACAGCTAAATAAAAGAAAATCCAAATTCCACGGTACCTTTAGTTGTGAGGAATTTTCTTGCAATTCCCCTCTGGAGTCTTCAAATTAAATTATTCTTTCCACACAGTTCAATTAAATTAAGCAATTTTACCAACAGTTTATTTCAAAGTAGGTTATTCAATTTAAGAGCTCTTCTTATATAACAAATTTACTTGATCTTCTTAAAAACTTCACTTGTTGAAATTTACTTGTTAGCTTGTGAAAAATCTTTTGAAATTTGCTTGTTAACCTTGCGAAAAGTTTTTGAAATTTTGGAGAAATTTAGTAAATAGTTTTTGAAATTTTGTTACTTCCACAAATTTTAGTTTTCTAAATTTTGGAAAGTTTTTTAAATTTTGTTCCGATGTTAAAAAGTTTTTTGAAATTTTGTAGAATTTATTTGGTAACTTAGTACGTTGTTTAATCGTCTACCTTTTTTGGCGCCTGCTAAGAAGGCCTCGCCAATAACACAATCTCGGTGTCTACTAAACGATAAATTTCTTAATCTTCTTGCTGGATCTGACCTTCGAACCAGCGACAGCAAAAATATAGTCTAGCTAAATCACAGCTCAGACTACCACAATATCTTCTTTATTAAGAAATATGCTCCAATCCACTTAGGAGCCCGAATAGTATAAATCAAAGCAACAGGTTAAAGCTCAATAGCTTAATTCTTCACAATCACGTAGATCACCAAAGACTTGCGTTCAAAAACTATGACTTCACACAGTTAACAATTTTCCAATTTTAAGTTACCACAACGAAACATCCAATTATTTAATAATACTGCTTTTCAGCGAATCGTATTTATACCATTCAGTAAGATTACTCGAATGTTCTGACATTCTCCAAAGCAAACAACTATTACGTCATAATCAAAACAGGTCAATCGGATAGTTCTGGAAATTACTTTAAATTTCGTGAAAAATAAGCGGTGTTGCCATTTTTTCTTGTAAATAAAAATAAATTATTTAAATTGCTCATAAAACTGTTATTTCTTCGGCTATTTGAGCCGGACCAAAGCGAAATCAAAGATATTTTTTATGAGATTGTGAATCTACATAATTTGGGCGATTTTTAGGAACGGAACACCTATTTTTAGTCATTGGAACTATACAATGTTATTAGCTAGCTATCGGTCTTAATATGATTGTTGTTTGGGGCTATTTAAAATTTTGTTAGTTTATGTTAGATTTCGACAAATACGATTGTTACAACTTACCCCATGTTACAACTTGCCCCGGTCTCCTCACATCCCTTAGGCTGCACCTTTAAAGAATTCCATGAAATAAAAGTCTTTGGGCAGCAAAATAAAAAATCCAGCCCCTAAGGTTGTTCAAATCAGAGCAGCCTTGGTGCCGGTCCCAAGCCCGGATAAATGGGGAGGGTTGCGACAGGAAGGGCATCCGGTGTAAAACACAGCCAAATATTTTTCAATGCGCATTGTAAAATCTGACCTCATACTAGATCGGTCGAGGCTCGGGAAAACAACGACCGTTACCAGTGACTGGGCACCAAGGATCACTGTTGGACATGCTATTTTGATGCAAAGAAGAGGTGGAAAGCAGTGGAGAAGAAGGAAGGAGAGAAATGAAGAGAGGAAGAAAGCTAAGAAGATCAAGCTGAGGATTGCTACATTAAATGTTGGAACCATGACCGGTAAAGGAAGAGAAGTGACGGATTTTATGGAACGAAGAGGGGTGGACATACTGTGTGTGCAGGAAACTCGCTGGAAGGGGAAGAAAGCAAGATGCATAGGTGGAGGATATAAAATGTGATACTGTGGAAGTGGAAACAAAAAGAATGGTGTAGTTATCATATTAAAAAAGGAGCATGTGCACAGGTTAGTGGAATTATGGAGGGTAACAGACAGGATAATATGCTTGAAGATGGAGCTTGATGGTGTTATGTTGAATGTCATCAGTGCGTATGCGCCACAGGTGGGGTGCATACGTGAAGAAAAGGAAACATTCTGGCTGGACCTAGATGAGACAGTGGAAAAGATACCAAGGAATGAAAGAATTGTGGTGGGAGCAGACCTGAATGGGCACATAGGAGAAGGGAATAATGGTGATGAAGTATGCATGGCAGACACGGATTAGGGAAAAGAAATAACGAAGGACAAGCAGTGGTGGATTTTGCTAAACAAAACTAGTGGTGGAACTAGCGATCACTAACACATATTTTGTAAAGAAACCAGCACATGAAGTCATTTACAGCAGTGGCGGACTCGTTCACAGGTGGATTACATCATGGTGAGAAGACGAAGAATCAAGAAGGTGGTGGATACAAAAGTTGTTGTTGGTGAAAGTGTAGCAAAACAGCACAGAATAGTGGTTAATGCGATAATCATCTGGACAAAGTGGAGGAAAGCACCAAACTTAGTGAAGAGAATAAAATGGTGGAAACTAAAGGACTCGAAAGTAAACAATAAATTCAAATTGGATATGATTGAAAGCGGAATACTTAGTGGACAGGAAGACTGGCAAACAATAGCTGAAATGATACGGAGCATTGCCAGAAAGGAACTAGGTGAAACATCGGGAAAAGTTAGCCGGCAGATAGACGGGAAACGTGGTGGTGGAACCAAGAAGTACAGAAGAAGCTGAAGGATAAGAAAAAGGCTAAAAAGACATGGGATACCATCAGAGATGATGCAAGCAAGTTGGCCTATAAAACTGCAAGAAAGCAAGCTAAGAGAGAAGTGGCAAAGGCAAGAAACAAGGCATATGAGGAACTGTACGAAAAACAGGAAACAAAGGAGGGGGAAAATGAGGTGTTCAAAATAGCAAAGCAGAGAAATAGACAAAGCAAGGATGTTCAACAAGTAAGAATAATCAAGAGTAAAACTGGGGAGATTCTGATGAAAGAAGAGAAAGTGAAACAGAGATGGAAAAAGTATTTCGACAATTTACTCAATCATGAAAACTTTAGAGAAAGAAGAGAAACGAGAACAGAAGGGAGAGAAAGGGACGTGGAAGATATTTCTGGGGAAGAAGTCAGGACTGGGTTGAGGAAGATGAAGAAGGGAAAGGCTCAAGGACCTGATTGTATAGGTAGGGAGTTTTCAGTGAACTTTTTCAACAGACTCTTGCGAGGAGAGAAGATGTCAGATGAATGGAGGAGGAGCGTGCTCGTACCTTTGTACAAAGGTAAAGGAGACATCAAAGAATGTGGAAACTACTGGGGGATCAAGTTGATGAGCCACACTATGAAATTGTGGGAGAGGATAATAGAAGCAAGTATAAGGAAGAAGGTGACAATCGCTGAGCAACAATATGGGTTCATGCCAGGAAGGAGTACCACTGACCCAATCTTTTGTCTAAGGATGCGGTTGGAAAAGTGGAATGAAGGGCAGAAGGCAGTGCACTATGGCTTTTTTGACCTGGAGAAAGCATACGACAGGGTATCCAGAGAGGAACTGTAGGAATGCTTGCGGTTAGCTGAAACATCAGAGTGCTTATACATAAAGATTATCCAGGATATGTATGACGGAGTGACAACAACTGTGAGAAGTGCAGCAGGGTTGATTAAAGAATTCAAGGTAGGTGTTGGACTCCACCAAGGTTCAGCACTCAGCCCATTTCTTTTTGCCATCATCATAGACAGGCTGACGGAAGACATCAGGAAGGACGCACCATGCGATATGCTGTTTGCAGATGACATAGTTCTGTGTAGACAAAATTATAGGGAACTAGAGGAGGATCTGGAGATTTGGAGAAATGCACTGGAGAGAAGAGGCCTGAAAGAGAGTCGGACCAAGACCGCATATTTGAGGATTGGGGGTGTGGATGATGGAGAAGAGTTGAAGCTGCAAGGAGAAAAGGTAAAGAGAGCAAAAAACTTCAAATACTTGGGTTCAATAGTTAGTAATGATGGAAGATGTGAAGAAGAAGTAAGGAGAAGGATCCAAGCAGGATGAATGAGTTGGAGGAAGGTGTCTTGGAGTTTTATGCGACAGGAAGTTATCAGTAAAGATTAAGGGTAAAATGTACAAGAGTGTTGTTAGACCAACCATACTTTATGAAATGGAAACGGTGGCAGTGACGGAAAGACAAATGGGAAAAATGGAAGTTGTAGAGTTGAAAATGGTGAGATGACCACTGGGAGTGACAAGAAAGGACAAGATAAGAAACGAATACGTGAGAGGGACTGCAAAAATTGCAAAGCTAGGAGACAAACTTCGGAATGCAAGGCTACGTTGGTATGGACACGTAAAAAGGAGAGAAGAAGACTACGTGGGGAAAAGGATGATGGAGATGGAGGTTCCAAGCAGAAGGAAAAGAGGAAGGCCAAGGAGAAGGTGGATTGATTTGGTGAGAGAAGACATGGAAAGGGTTGGAACTAGGGAAGGAGACAAAATAGACCTAGTGAAATGGAGATTACTGTCGCGCTGTGGCGACCCCAAGTAGGGAGAAGCCGAAAGAAGAAGAAGAAGAGGGCAGCAAAATAAAAAAAAGCTAAAAAGCATTAGGCTAGCCTTGCACAGAACTTTAGCTGAAAATAAGTTGTTTTGCAAGCCTTAAAATTAGAAGCATTAACTGTTTAAGCTTGATGTTAGCATATTGAACTTATACATTTTTTTTATTTATTTATTTATTTTATTTTTATTTTATCTCTATATTTATCCCCCTGACTAGCAGGAAAGCAACGGAGGCGCTAATACATAGGGTAGGCAATTACCCCGACCTGCTTCCGGAGATTCCAAGATATTGCTGTCCGCTTGTAATTTAATAGAGATATGACTTAATTTAGAACTGCTTGCCAGGACCACCAAGCAGGAGAATGTGCCATAAAGTGTCTTTCCCAAGGACACAACAGAATGGCGCGAGTGGGTTTTGAACCGAGACCATGTTGATCAAAAGCCCGGCGCTTTAATCATTCGACCACGCTGACGACATCGTAGCCAAAATTAAATTTATTTAATTTTGTCATTGCGTTTTATTCATTAGATTTAAAAATGGGAAAAAAAGTTTTGGTGTTTACAAAAGTTTGCTTATCCAAATTTGGCATAAGCACTTTAACTTTAAGCAGTGTTGTTAAAATTAATATGTTTTGCCACCGCATATTTATGTAAGGCCGTATTTTTAACTTTGGTTGATATTAAAACAAAGAAGAGAAACAGACTTGGTGTACAACATGACATGCAACTCGCATCGTCAAAAGCCATATCAAGAATTTTTTTACTTTTAATCAATATGCAACAACAAGTTTCGTGTTGAAGGTTACAAATATCGTAATTTCATATTATAGTTAACATGAAGATTTAGATAATTATTTAGAAACCAATTAAGTCGCTTAAAATGAGAAAAGCCAGAGTCGAGTTTCGCTCTTGTTAGAGCACGTCATTTCAGCAATAATCATCAAATAGAATCCACTATGTTAACTATAAAATTCTTCTTCCGCTCGTCAAGCTTTAAGGGAGTAAGTGCGACACTTAACGTACACTTGTTGGGTAAGTCCCGGTCATGAGGTGCGGCCTTAATTGGTCTTGCAGCATTGTGGATTATATGTATTCCTTGCGCGGTAAAGCCGGGAATAACCTCTGCTTATAGTCTTGTTGTTGTCCAGCTTGTGTGGTCTAGTGGTGCTGTCTCCTGCGTGGAGGACTACATCTATTCGGTTCGAATCGCAGTGAGATATGCATCACTGACGACCTCTAACAAAAGCGAAACTCGATTTTGGTGCTTTTTATTTAAGCGGCTTATAGTTTCTATGTAGTTTAATTTTATTATTAATTGTATTCTTGAATGTAATTATGTCGTACCATTCTTACTTTGTTAACAAGAGAAATTATCAAATTAATATCATTTAGTTGACAATTATCAAAAATTTTGCACTGGTGTTGTAATACAAACATTGCGAATGTAAGGAAGGGGAAAACACTTTCAGATTGAACAGATGAGGTAGTATGTTAAAAGGGTTGAGAATCACTGCTATATAATTACATTAAAATTAAAAAATAACGTTTTTTGCATCTGAATGTGAAATAGTTAATGTAATTTTTAAACATTTTGTTGCACAACCGTAGACTACCAGACAAAAACATTTTGAAGGCAATAGCCTACATTTTTACCCAAATTTTTTCAACAATCGCTAAATGATAATTTCGCATCTTTCCACGGAGTCGGAGAATGCCCAAATATCACTCAGAGTTAAGGTCTTTTGCTGTCTCCGTTGCATAAGAGGATAATTAATTTGAAATAAATTGAATTGAACTTTTATTTGCTAAATTGATCTAGATCGTTGTAAATTGAGTAATTTTTTCCTGCTCAAATAATTTATTCACGGCGCAAGAAAAAAAGTCTGATTTTGCTTAATTTTTTTTGCGATTCACGGGGCCAAATATTCCCCTGTCTTCCGGCTCGTGCGGCTATGTTTTTTGGGTTGCACTTTTTTAAAAGATCTTGCAAATGTTTTCTTTATTATTTTTTGTAATTTTTATTTATTGTCCTAACTTGCCGGAAATTGTTGGAGACGCTAGACGTAAGAAAACATTCAATCAATTACCCCAAGCTTCTGGAGATGTCAAGATATTGCTGTGTTTAAAAAACTTTTATTAATTATTTTATTTAGAGATATATCTTTTCTTTATTTTAAAATTTACAAAATATTGTTTTTTGCATCTAAATACGTATTATGCTGTATCTTTTCGAACATTTCTGCGCATCATTTTTGAAACATTTTGCTGGGGTTTTGCTATACTTTTGCGGTACTGGTAAGCTGTAAACTTTTTTACAGTTTACTCCCTTACAATTTTCATAAAATATAATAGATTTGTCACGTGTTTAGCAAATATATAACTTTTTTTGGTACCTAAGTTTCTTTTAGTTGATTGAAACGTAATAAGTGCTTTGTTCAATTATTGCTAAGGCCTAATTTGGCGACTTGCACTGTAACAACGTTAATTTCTCATAAAATATGTCATCAAGCGAATTAGCATGCGTTTATGCTTCTCTTATACTTCACGATGACCAAATGGAAATATCTGCTGATAACATTAAATCTGTTTTAAAAGCAGCTAAGGTTAATGTTGAACCTTTTTGGCCCTCTCTCTTCGCCAAAGCTCTTGATGGAATTGATATTAAAAGTTTGATTTCCAATGTTGGAGTGGGAAGTGGTGCTCCAGCTGGTGCTGCCCCAGCTGCTGGTGCTGGTGGAGCTGAACAAGCCAAAGAAGAGGTAAAAGAAGAAAAGAAAGAAGAATCTGAAGAGGAATCTGACGATGACATGGGATTTGGTCTTTTTGATTAAATTGTGACCTTTCTTATGCGCAATAAATGTACAATTATTCTATTACTTTGGTAGTTTTATTAGATGTTAGACACTTACATTAAAAAAGGTGATAGACGCTTATATAAAAAAAGTCAGTAAATTACCACATGCAAAAACTTAAAGCCAAAAATATTTAACAGTAAAAGAAAATTGAAAATTGAACTTTTTAACAAATGTTAGACTATTATGGTCAGGAGTTATTTTAAATTATGCGTGTTGTTTGCTTTGAGTGGAAACCTTGATAATAAAGCCATTACAATTTTGCATACTAATTGGGAAAATATATCCATGAAAAATTAATTAGTCAATTAAGAGTTTTTTTTACTTATCACCTAATTTGAAATCACAGTGTTTATAATAAAAAAGCTATGACTTGTGTGTTGTATCTGTTGATGCTGTTAAAAATATTTTTACTATTAAAAATAAATTCAGCCAAAATGTTAGCAATCCTTTATTTTATTAACATTTCTGTATGTTTTGATAATTTAGGTTATTAAAAAGTCTTTTATTAAAAAACTGTTTTTAATTTAATACAGCAAGAATAGTTTTAGTATAAAATCAATAAGACATTTGTAACAAAAACAAATGTTTTAAATAGTGTTGTATTGAATATTTTTTCCATACATTTAAACCTTTATATAAAACTAACATTTGAGTGTAAAACTTAAATTTGGTAAAATTCACCAAAAAAATTGAATAAAATCAAATTTAATTCTTTATGCGCATCATAAAATTTATTAAATGTTTGGGAAAGAATATGTAAACTGTTTTATTGTTTTCATATCCCCTATTTAGAGCTATGGACATTAAATTAACTTGGCAGCATGATTGAGAAGTGCTTAGAGTGCTAAGGTTGTGATCAACATGGTCTTGGTTCCGAACTTGCACCATTCTGTTGTGTCCTTGAGAAAAATACTTAGCACATTTGCCTGTGTGGTGGTCTTGGCAAGCAGTTTTAAATTTTAGTTATATCTCTTTGAATTTCAAACAAATAACAATACAGGGTGTTTCATTGCAATATGTCACTTTATGATAACTTATATCTCAATAACTGCTGGAGATATGAAAACCAAACTTTTTTTGCTGAAAACTAATGTTCTTAAGTTTATGCAGCAAAGATTTGAATAAAAAAATCAAAAAAATAAATGTTTTATAAAACTTCACAAATGTTCAATATGCGAGCCCTGAATTACACAGCACACATTGAAACGATATTCCATTTCTCATTTTAGCACAAACATCCCTCTGCCTTAAATTTCACGTTCCATTTCTGTATGGTATGTCGGTCTGGTGGCTGCTTTGAAAATTTTGTTTGAAATTTACGTTGAGCACATGTCCATGAGTTTTTATCAAATTCCAAAACACAAAACGCTTTTTCCTTTCCAGTAAAAGACATTTTAAGCAAATAAAAGGCAAATTGGTGGAAATGATATTTTACGCAAAAAGCTGAAATTTTCATTGTGACATAACAATGGTCTGGCAAAACAAAAAAATTGGAGATTTTACCTATCCAATGAAACCAATTTTTATCTTGCTACTTTTTTCAGTTACTGAGATATAAGATATTTTTGAAGTGACATATTGAGATGAAACACCCTGTATTTGGCAGGTTGGTAATTGCTTACCCTATGTATTAGCACCTCCGTCACTTTTCTGTGAGTCAGGAGAATAAATATTGAGATAAAATAAATAAAAAATAAAATTTTTTTGCATTTTAGAAAATATTGATATTTTTGTACTCATTGAAATATTCAGGCTTGTTTACATTTATGAAAGTATAAAATAATCAAGGTTTTTTAAACTGATTATTAGCTCAATGAATTTTTTTTTAACCAAGAATTCTTGAAATGTTATCAGTTGATATTTGTTATTTAGTATATACGATTTAATTTTAATAACAAATTTATATTTTGCCAACTGTTATTATTCAATGGTTGTAATTATTTAATATTTTTCAGATAATTGTTAAATTATAAGTTATTGTAAAAGACTATTATGAAAGTTGTATCAAATCGAAAAAATCCTTTAGTTCGAAGTTTTACTTCAAATGCTGTTTTTGATTTAAACAGTGAACAATTAAAAATATATTTATCACAAGAAAATCTAAAACCTGTGAAGCTACATGAAGAAGCATCATTGAAACAAAAAAAAAAATTACCAAAAAAAACTAAAAAGAAACCTGGTTGTTTTTCTTCAGTTGAAAAATGGGATTATAAACATTGTCAAAAATTACACTTTTTATGGAAAGGATATATGACTAATTTGCTGAAAGATAGTTTTAAAGAAACAAAAATCAATAGAAACATTCTGCAAGAAATTTTGTTAAAAGTTGATTTTCATGGAGCAATCTTACGAGTAGTTCAATCAAAATGTATCTCATTTAAGAATAAAGAAGGAATTGTTGTCACTGAATCCAAAAACTTGTTTCAATTAGTAACTAATTTAAATAAAGTGATAAAAATACCAAAAAAGAATTCAGTTTTCGAGGTTAAGTTTAAAACTTATAAAATAACCATTTTTGGTGATCAGTTTTGCATTAAACCTGGGGTACGCTTAACAAAAAAGTTTAATAAATATATATATACTTTGCCATTAGTGTAATTGTTTTATTAATGAAAATACTATTTTCATGATTTTTTTATTTTAATTATTATTTAATATTTTTTTGTCAATTTGTGTAATAACAGAATTGTTTAATCAATTAGTTTGTTTACTTCATTTATTTACCGTAAAACCTCTAATTTAGCACCACCCTGTCTCTTCAAGAAGTTGCCTTAAGCAATTTCTTTTTGCAGTGAAACTAACCAGAAATACCTCTTTCAGCATCAGCATTAGCATGGAATAAAAAAAAAAAACAAGAGAAAATGGATCTCTGAAGAAGTGATAGTAACTGCAAGGAAATCTGGGTTAGTAACGATTTTTGAAAAAACAGGGTGGTGCTCAATTAGAGGTTTTACGGTATTTTCATGACTCGCTTGACAGTGCCAGGTTGTCAAATTTAAAGCAAACATCAAATGATTTACTCTTATCTTCTTTAGGACTGATCAACATAGTACCACACATTTTATGAAAGTATCTTGATTGATATTTTTTTTTTTTAGTTTTATTAATGTAAATATTATTTAAAGCTGTTTGTTAACCCATAAGTAGCGACAATTATTGAATTGTGGCTACTTATGGGTCTTTATTTTCATTTATAAGAAAGGACACTAAAAACACATGCAAACTGTTACTTACAATTTTTCTTATTTTTTATTAATACAAAGAAGTGCCCCTTTTTTAAGATATTGGCTGATTCCAGGCAACCTTCTGGACAAGAATAAAAAAATTTTTGCATAAAAAATATGTAACTCAAAAAAAAGTATTGGTTTATTTAGCCACAAATTTGGATTTAAAAGATTACTTAATATAAAATTTAATTAAGCAATGCTTGTGTAGTGGTACATTGCACCTCTACCAGAAGCAAATTGTTCTTTATTGTATATGCATTATCTTTGCATCTTATAGGTTTTATGAAATGATTTCCTTTGTCAAATCTAGTTTTATTGGAAACTTATCCTTGCAAATTTTATTTTTTTGCAGCCTTGGTCTACTGCAGGGTTTCCCGAATTGTGTGCTGTGAAAAGGATTAAAGTGTGCCGCAAAATTTTCATGTTTTGACAGAAAGCCATATAGTCTTAGTCTACAGATGATTTATGTGTTTATGTAATTTTAGTATTGCTAAAAATCTTAAATATAGGCTGCTTCAGTAAAAATGTAAAAGGAAAAAGGCCATTTGCATAAAGTTGTTTGTTTTTTGGGATATTCAAAGTTAAGCGCCCGTGGCAGGGATTCCCAAAAATTGGTGTTCTTTAAAAAAAAGGGCTTTGATCTCGTATTTCCCTTATTTTTCCCAAAATCATGGTGATCTCTAAAAAAAAAAGTCTTTCGATTTAATCTTATATTTTGCTATTTTTCTCCCAAAATCATAGTGATCTCTAAAAAAACATATACAGCAAAATGAAACTATATGCGGTATTTTCAAGAAAGGGGCCCAAGGCAACTGCCTCATTTGCCTCACCCAATATGCACGACTGCCAGTATCAAAACAATTTTGTAGGCATACGCTTTCATTAGGTGTTGCTGCTATCATAATTAAATATAATTTCTGTATGTAAATTTGAAGAGTGTATTAAGTAGGCTTTCACCTTTATGAAGTAAGTGTGCCACAGGCAAACTCAGAATTTATTAGTGTGTCGTAGTTATAAAAAGTATGAAAAGCACTGGTCTACTGCATTTTTAATAGCAATCTTTTGATAAATTACTTGGATTTTTCTCTTTGTTGTGAGTAGAGTCAGCAGTGTGGTTGAGTGGTTAGAACACCATGCTTATGATCAACATGGTATTATCAGTTCAAAACCCAGTCATGCCATTCTGTTGTGCCCTTGGGAAAGACTGTACAGTACTTCTGCTTGGTGGTCTTGGCAAGCAGTTCTAAATTACAGTTATATTTGTATTAAATTACAAGCAGATAGCAATATCTTGTCATCTGCAAGAGCAGGTTGGGGTAATTGCTTACTCTATCTATTAGCACCTCTTGCTTTCCTGCAAGTCAAGAGGATAAATATGGAGATAAAATAAAAAATAAGTAAAAGTAGAATAAAAAAGGGGAGAGAGCTGGCACACATAATCGAGCAAAGAAATGTAGATATTGCATGAAGTAAAAGATTTTTCTTCCCAAATCTTTCATCTGACACTCTTCAGGGGAAATTGTCAGAATAAAGCAGAATTAAAACCGAACTGAGTTCAATTCTGCTTTATTCTGATGACTTCCCTTGCAGAGTGTCAGATGAAAAGCTTTGGGAAGAAAAATCTTTTACTTCATGCCATCTTCAAATTCTGTACCACCAAACGTCTATTTGAATGTAGATATACTGTGCATACAAGAAAAATTAAGAAATCTTGTAATCAGGATGTAATTTTTGATACTGTCTCCATGTATTTACTCTTGCTGTGTCAAGCATTTAGGTAAATATTTGAAACCATTATTTTCAGCTTTGCATTCTTCTATATAAAAATATTTTCTTACCTAGCAAATTGACAACATCCATGTAGCAAATATATTCTGATATCACTTTAGGCAACTGTGATATGCTGCTTCTTGTTTAGGTCTTGTCTTCTCTAGCAAAGTTTCTCCATGTAAAAGTGTTTATTTATTATATTTCTATGCCAGCTCTTAAGAACTACAAGGTTTTTCGTAAAATTTGCTGCATGGCTGTTGTAATTTAATTTTTTGCTCTGAATTTTCATTGTGTTCTTTACTGAAAGTCTTGCCACTTCTACCATAATATATATACATACATCAGAGAAGAAAGAAGGGTTTGGAGATTAAAATCAACCTTTATTGTACCATTGAAGGACTATGTTATGAAAACATACATAGCTAGATGTCAAAAATGGGATGTAGCATACATTTACAAATAAACCTTACGTTTTTGCTAAATTTTGATCAATCATGAAGAAAATTGCAGTCAAATTGCGACCTGACAAAAAACATGTGCATTTTGCAAGAGAAACTAATTTATGTCAAAATGAAGAAATTTTGGCAAACACAGCAGCTGAGTCTAGAGCCAATTTTTGAAAGAAATGAATGTGACTCAATTTGCAAGTGCATATACATGTTATATGCTGAACAATATAAAACTTATGGAAAAATATTGATGGGCAAGTTTTTTATGACTATTTTAATCAACCTCCCAAAATTTGGACATTGGATGTTAATGGATTAAGCAGAGATAATTTTTCTAAAAATCCTTATCCAAGGCACATTAACATGACAAGAATTGTAGTTCAATCAAGATCTGGGGTGGGGAACCTGTGGCCTTTCAAGCCACAAAGTGTGGCTGGAATCTCAAAACATCCTCAGTAAACAAGTGTCCCATTGCTAGTTCAAGCAATCTCAAAGAAATCATTAAATGGTTAAACCTGTCAATGAGTACTAAATTTTCTCATTGTAATCTATTCTCCATTTTCCTGCAAATAATACATGTCAGCAATAGTTATGTTTTTGTCACCCCTTTTGAGCTCACCTTGAATGTATATACCAGTTGGTGCCCCATCTGGGATCAAACTCAGGGCTACCAGGTGGGAGTTAGAGTCAATACCATTATGCCACCAGCTGGGGCACCAATAGTTGCAATGTAACTTTTTGAATAGGCACATGCAAAATTGTTCTTGATGGCTTTCTTGAAAAGTGGGTGCTACTAAAGTGGCCTTTACTTCTGAAAAGGTTTCCCACTTCTGATTAAGACTGTATTGATCATAATCTTTTATTAAAAGCCTTTCTTACCCAATAGAACCACTTTTGATATTTTTGGCTAAGTGCTACTCCAGGCTCAAATATTTGACTTGTAAATGCTTTATTGCAAAGCCAAGTGCTGGAAGAAATTTTAGGATCTGGAGCCATTGCAGGAAAGCTATGGAGGTGCTAATACATTGGGCAAGCAATTACCCCAACCTGCTTCTGGAGATGCCAAGATATTGCTGTCCATTTGAATTTTTTTTAGTTTTATAGAAATATAACTAAAACGTAGAACTGCTTGCCAATACCACCAAGCAGGAAAAATGCCATAAAGTGTCTTTCCCAAGGACACAACAGAATGACACAAATAGGTTTTGAACAGAGACCATGTCAATCCCAATCATGGCATTTTAACCATTTAACCACGCTGCTGACATAGCCTGACATTGGCTGTTGATTTTTGTATTTTATTGGTTGAAGTCTGCTGAACTGTGGCACAAAATATATCTATGCAAAATAGGTTTTTTAACACCATATTAAGCAAAATCAAAAGATTTTGGCATTTTAATAAGCTCTACTTAGTAATTTTTGTTTAATCCGTCTGAGAAAGCACTAATATGCAAAATAATCTACACAGATTTAGAGCAATTAAGTTGAAGGACGCTAGCTTCCTTACTTTGTAGTGATCACATTATTTTTGTTAATTTGGTGTTGTAGATTGTATCGACCTAAATTTAATTTAAGTTAGTGATTATTTCAGGATTTCCAGCTGAAGATAGTTTTTTGAAAATTTTTAAGCAGAATTGGAGCTGGAGAAAGTCATTATAAAAATACTGGAGCAGAGAATGTTATTTTATGCTGATTCTGCAGCCCTGCGTTATAGTTTAATTAAAGAAAGCAAATACCATGCATCAAGTTAAAAAAAATTCCTATTTTTGCAGATAGTTATTGTTTTATATTTATTCATAAATTTTATTTTTGCAACTTTCGAGCAAACTTAATTTTTGCTCATTTCTGAATAGCTTACGCAAGTGGTTAAGAGCATTGTTTTGATAATGCGCATAATTGTTTTTTGTTTTTATTTTTTTTTTTAGAGATCACTATGATTTGGGAGAAAAATAGCAAAATATAAGATCAAATCAAAGTGAAGACCTTTTTTTTCTTTTTTTAGAGATCACCATGATTTTGGGAAAAATAAGGGAAATACGAGATTAAAGCCCTTTTTTTTAGAGAACACCAATTTTTGGAAATCCTTGCCTCGGGCCCCTAACTTTGAATATCTGTCATTGACAAAATATAAAAAATTTGAATAGTTTAGTGGTAAAACTGAAAATGTTTGGCATGTTTAGTGAAAAATACTGCTTTTGTCCATGAGTTGTTACAAAATGTTTTATCGATTTTCATTCTGTGTAAGAATACTTATTGTGAACTGTTGCATTGTCAAACACTTTTAATCTAAATATGTACTGTTTAATTTCTGTCTTTTAGAAATGTCGGTGGGATAGTTCACAGACTTGATAGCTAAAGTTTGATTAAATCTTTGTTTTTATAAAATTGCTGGTATCACAAATTCTATAGCCATTGAATTTTTTTGTGACTCAATTTTATTAGACGTTTGCTGGTACAGAATTTGAAGATGGCGTGAAGTAAAAGATTTTTCTTCCCAAAGCTTTTCATCTGACACTCTTCAAGGGAAATCGTCAGAATAAAACTCGATGCTGGCTTAATAACACCACTGCCAGTATCTGATTCAGGCAGTGCAGCAGTCTGGGTTAGTAAAAGGATAAACCCTCGGCTCCAGTCCTCCTTGTGTCTGACCTGGAGTGGATGCCCATTAAACGATGACGTCAGAATAAAGCAGAAATATGATTGTAAAGAGGAAAGCAGAGTTTTCATTGGCTGAAAAAGTTAGCCAATGAGAGAAAAGATTAAGAAATTTTCAAATAGTAAACGAATTCTTTTTGTTTACACAGAAGGGGATTGAGAGATTTAATGAGAGTTGCTTCAAGAGCAGAAACAAGTGGAAGAGATGGAAGTCGCAGAGATGAAAATGTTGAGGTTTTCTATGGGAGTGACGAGAAAAGACAAGATTAGAAACGAGTACATCAGGAGTACCGTTAAGGTAGAACGGTTAGGAATGAAGATGAGGGAGGCAGGCTGAGGTGGTATGGACATGTCATGAGGAGAGACCAAGAGAATGTAGGAGGAAAAATGATGGAAATGGAGTTACTGGGAAAGAGGAGAAGAGGGAGACCAAAGAGAAGATTTGTAGATCTAGTAAAAGAAGATTTGGGAGAAGTTGGTGCAAAGGAGACGGATGTTGAAAACAGAAAGGTTTGGAGGATGATGATACGTTGTGGCCACCCCTGACTGAAGGGAAAGGCCAAAAGGAGAAGAAGATTAAGCTTCAAGAGCAGAAAGGTGAAAAGAAGAGCGACCTCGTACCGACTATTGCAGTGGCACACAAACTGGTAAATGACATTGCTGTGATGATGGGAAGGTAACACGTCTTTTTTAGTTTCTGGTAAGAGCTGTCGGGTGTCAAAAATAATACGTGGTTCGACGGAGAAAAAGCAGCGTTTCACAGCAGACTTAATGTGCTTTTCGAACTTCATCAAGACATTTCCAATTCAAGGGATGTGTAGATAGACAGAGCACTCTAACCCGGTTTACACAGTGAAAAAGTGCCCTGTCTACCTACACATCCCTTGGATTAGAAATGTCTCGATGAAGTTCGAAAAGTCGCACGTCTCAACGCTTAGATGAGCGAATCAAACAACACGTTCCTAGATCCATCGCCAATCCTCCTGCCTCGCACAACCGCCAAAGCCTTTCCCGCTCTTGCAAGACCAACATACACCCACAACAATTTCACGAATCCGCCATTGGTCAACATCTTCTTGACAATGCCCAATGCGCCCTTTACTACAACAACAAAAAATTTTCTATTCTCGCTTGAGGTCGCTCTTCTTTTCAGCTTTCTGCTCTTGAAGCGACTCTCATTAAATCTCTCAATCCCCTTCTGTGTAAACAAAAAGAATTCGTCTCTTCTTTGAAAATTTCTTAATCTTTTCTCTCATTGGCTAACTTTTTCTGCCAATGAGAATTTTGCTTTATTCTGACGATTTCTCTTGAAGAGTGTCAGATGAAAAACTTTGGGAAGAAAAATCTTTTACTTCACGTCAATTTTATTAAATATATCAAAAAATTACCATTGATATAGCCTGAAAATTCATTTTTAATGTAAAAAATACCGTAAAAGTAGTGCTCTATGGTATATAGATTGGCACAATTTTTTTCATCTTTTAAGCTGTATATGTAATTACAAAATTTAAATTATTGTGTATTACAGTTTTTTTCTACGACAGTTATCATAGGCTTTTTTTAAATGAGTCTAAACTATCATTGAAAATTGTATTATACAGTGGTAATAACTTTATTCTTTATTGTCTTACAATTTTTTACAATTTATAAAATTTTTTATTGTTTAGATTTACGTTTGATGAAGTTTTGCTTTTGTAGAAGAAAGTTGGAAGCAAAATGTCGAAATACGTCAAAATATTAAAAAATCTGCCTAGGATTGGACTCGACAATATCAAAGAGAACCCCTACTCTGTCCATCGAAAAGTTGTTCATTTAAGAAGAAAAAAGAAAGGGGTGAAATTTCCTGTCCCCTGTTTCAAGCCGCCCATTGGGTACCACACGAAAGACCCTTTCCAAGAGCGCATCCCCGCCTACGGGTTCAATCGGGCAAATCACTTAAAGCGTCAGTACCTTCCCTTTTCTTTGTGGCAACTGCAGAACATGATTGATCTTGGGAGAATTGACCCTTCAGAGCCAATCGATGTCACTACGATTGTCAACTCGCAATGCTTCCCACTGCGCGACACTGAAAGTACTGTTTATGGTCTGTATCTGGTGGAACAAGGGGCAAATATATTTGAAGCAAAGGTCAATATTGAGGTTCAGATCGCTGACCGTCTCAGTGTGGCATCAATAGAGCGGCGTGGGGGGACCATCACGACCGCTTTTTATGACCGGCCTAGTTTTGTTGCATTATGCGATCCAGTAAAGTACTTCCTTACTGGAGAGCCAATCCGGAAGAGGCTGCTTCCTCCGCTGGACCTGATCCAATACTACACCGACCCCGTCGTCCGCGGATACTTGAGCGACCCAAAGTTGATCCAGGAGGAGAGGGTGAAACTCTCGCAGGAATACGGCTATGATCTTCCTGATATAACGACGGACCCCCAATTTGAAATGTTGGTCGCGAGAAAGGATCCGCGCCAGATATTTTACGGCCTGGAGCCGGGCTGGGTCGTGAATCTCTCCGATGAGACAGTGATTAAGCCGCAAAACAATTATTTCAAAGAACACTATGCCGAGTGAACGCTTATGTCATTTGCTTTCACGTTGCTCGATTTTTGCTGAATTTACCATTCAAATACCAGGCTGGCAAAGTTGCTTTAAAAGTACTTTTAATGCATCAATTTTTTGGGCAAAGTATTATACTTGCTACGTAATCTCCGGTGTTGTCCCCAATTTAAGCGAAAAAACGAATTCGCAGCCATCTCAGTATTTTTCATTTCAGATCCGCCTTATAAAAAAATATTTAATTTGTGATAGAAGCGACAAAACAATAATTTCCATGACATCTTTTTATTCTTATATAGACTTTTTAAGGTGGAGTAAGGTCGGCTACGGCTTTCTCTGGGGTCAGCTACAATTAACATTGGTAACCTCAGTTTTTGTAAAAAAGTTAAAAGCATTTTTAGGCTCAAAAATTATTACAAAGATTTTAATGATTAGCTCTAAAAGTAGCCTACATTGTTTGTTTTTAAAATTACTCAAAATAACTTTGCAGTCGTATTTGTGTAAAGAATATCAACTTATGTTTATATCATTTGCATTTGGTCAACATTTCAACAGGAAGTATGTAGTCGAGGCTAATTTGATGACCACTGGTCCATAAATTGTTGTTGCATTCCGATCAAGTCATTGCGGCATACTTTATGTTATCCCGGTCGCAAATTTTGTGTTTGAATGTCGAGCAAAATCAAAAAAAATTTTGAATTTAAATCCAAAACGAAGCAGTCTTTTTTTGGAAAAGCAACTTAAGGCTGGTTGGTATAAACGTTTGTTGAGCCGCTTTTTAAACCCGAACCGGAGCCGCAATCCTGTCGTGAGTAAAATAGGATTCAACAGTTTAGATCACTTATTACATTTTGCTTCAAACAAGTCTTGTTTCGGTTTTAATCAAACTTTTAGTTGCTTCTCGAAGTAATGTCGTCAGTTTATTTTTGTTTAACAATAAATATATCAATTTGTTATTTATTTAAAGCCGCTTTGAAGTCCTGATTACGTGACTTCCTTCCTACTTCCGTTAACTCAAAATTTCCAAGATCTGGAGAAGAGCGCTTGTAGTCGTGATCCCAAAGCTGATGAAGCTCGTGTGAAACCCAGAGAGTTATCGACCGATATTTTTTTTATTTTGATTTTATCTCTATATTTATCCTCCTGACTTGCAGGAAAACAACGGAGGTACGATGATAAACAATTACCCCGACCTGCTACCGGAAATGCTGGCCCGCTTGTAATTTAATAGAGATATGACTGTAATTTAGAACTGCTTGTCAAGACCACCAAGCAAGAGAAAGTGCCGTAAAGTTTTTTTTACCGAGATCACGACAGAATGGCACGTGTGGATTTTAATATTTCTGCTCTGTGTTCCCCATAAGATTCTCAAGAGGTTTATCTACACTCGCGTTGAGCCAATTATTGATTCACTGCTCCCAAAAAACAGGTTGGGTTTCAAGTCGTTCTGCTGTCCCAGAACATCAAAGATTTATTCAAGGTTAAGAAGACAGTGTCGTATTTGTCGATCTGACAGCAACATATGACACTGACACCGTGGCCTTACCTTCAAGCTGCTGAGGTTACTGCCGGATAAGCATATGGCAGAGGTGTAATCGAGACCGAGACGAGACACAAGACTTTATGTACGGTAGTTGTTTTAGTTAAGCCAGGGTCGTGCAGTCAGAGTCGGAAATCAAATCGCATATTTTTGTTTGGAGTCGAAACAAACCCCAATGAAATCAATAATTTTAACTAACTGTAACTTGCAACAAAAAGCACTTTATTATAGATTATGGCTGTTTGGTATTACAAAATACGCTTTTAACGACCTTCCGAGATAGCCGCCAAAAAACGAGAAATACGCGATTTAATGACAGAAAGGTTTAACGTATAAAAATGCTCTAGTCGTAAAATGTTTCCGCAGTTAGCATTAACTCTATTCCGACTGGGCTTTATAGAAAACTTGAACGACTGGGAGGGTAGGCGAGGCGGAAAGTGGCCGCGCTTTTTGTTTGCTTACATTTCGAGAATTATTAGCCCTAAAAGTGTCATTCAAGCAGAGGTGGGCAATGGGCATTTTTCCATAAATTAGCAAAGCGCAGCGCACTAAAGCGCAACTAGTCTTTGAAATTAGCAAAGCGCAACGAGTCTCTGAAATTAGTGAAGCGCAGCGCAACTTGCGCAATGCGCTTTTATAAATCATGTAAAGCGCAACGCAACTTGCGCAATGTTTTTTTAAACCAGGGTTTTTAGTGAGACCGTGCCCCCTTTTTGTCCTGCAAACAAAAATTGCGCTCCCTTCTATCATACCAATAAATTCCGTCCCAAAATCTTGATGTTCACCAAAAAAAGTCTTCATTTAGATTTAGTGTCCTATTTCTCGTGTTCTTCAAAAGGCCGCCAGGTTCGGTTAAGAGTTAGTTTGTGGCTAGTTATTCGTGCCCCCCTGTAAACCTTTCACTCCACCCCCAGGGCGGCCTACCCTTAAGTTTAAGAATCTAAGAGTTAAAATTTAATTTGCAGCCAGTTGCTCATGCCCCCTACGCACCTTTCACCCCCCCAGTTTAAGTTTTAGGTTTTAAATCATGTTAAGCGCAGTGCAAAAAAATATTTATAAATCTTGTTTTACAAACTTTTACAAATCAAGTTAAGCAGAGCGCAATGTCTTTTTTAAATTATGTTATTATTAATTAAATTAAATATTAAAATAAATTATGTTATGCGTAATGCGCTTTATGTTTAATGTATTTAAAAAGACTATATTAATTTTTTTTTATCTCTATATTTATCCTCCTGACTCGCAGGAAACGACGGAGGCGCTATACATAGGGTAGGCAATTACCCCAGTCTGCTTTCGGAGATGCCAAGGTATTGCGGTCCGCTTGTAATTTAACAAAGATATGACTAAAATTTAGAACTGCTTGTAAAGACCGCCAAGCAAGGGAATGTGCGTAAAGTAACTTTCCCAAGGACACAGCAGAATGGCGCGAGTGTCATTCTGTTGTGTCCTTGGGAAAGTTACTTTACGCACCGTGACCGTGCAGCGCATCAAGATTTTCAAATCACATGAGAAGCAATATTCTGTCAAAATCATAAGCGCAGTCCAACCAGAGCTCTAAATTTCAGTTATGGCACATATAAAAATTTTTTTAAAGTTTTAACTAAACTTTCAACCCTTTGTCTTTTAAAGCAAAAAGACATTTGTATTTACAAATTTCAATCAAAAACCAAAAAAAGTTTCGTTGAATTTGCTTTTTATTACACAAATATTCGTGAGCTGCTGTTTTCATCAATTGCATGAAATTTTTATACCGCTACTTTTGAAGTAATCAATAGATTATAAAGCAAAGTCAATAAAAAAGCATTTTTTCGATTTTGATTGTTTGATTTTGCGATAATTGAACAATTTGATTTTGCGATAATATTTGTTTGATTCGATTTGATTTTGCGATAATTGAACAACTTTTCCTTTTTTATTCATTCGATTTACACAAAATAAATAAAATAATAAATAATATAAATTAATAAAATAAATAAATAATAAATAAAATCAACAACTCAACAACACACAACACAAAACGGAATAAATAAACTCAACAACACAAATAAATAAATAAATTATTTTAATAGAAGCACGCAATTTTCCTTTTCTCGAATAAATACCAATCGTTCAAAGTTTTCTGACGATAACGTCGCTCTCTTTGGTTTCATCACGTCGTATCCAATAGAGAAGACACGTTTTATTGCCGCAGAGCTTGGAATGCCAGTGTTGTATTTTAAAAAAACTTCAATCAAAGCTCTTCGGTGGAACACAAGAAAAGATTTCAACTGGAATTGTGTCTTCCATGTTGGCTTTGTTGCCATCCAATCTTCTATAGTTTTATTGACCAAAGAAGATATTTGCCCACCTTCCGTTGGTGTTGTTCTTTAGTCCTGTAAAACAAGAAAAGTTACATAAAATCCAACTGTCGACCTTTTTACACTCATTGGAGCAGTTTTTGAGAACGTAAAGTACGATAAGCCCCAATGTGACGTAATTTGAAACGCAAGCTGAAAACTTATTGACGGGGTAAAACATACAACCACACTTTTTACACCAGACCCAGTTGAATATGGCACAACATTCACTTAAATCAAACAATCAAACACTATCAACAAAAAAACACCCAAAAATTCTTACAATTTCCAAAAAAAACTCTCGACCCAAAAGTAAAATTTTTCCAACAAATAGTCAACATCACTAAAACAAAACAAACTTGTACAACAATTAAACGTTAAAGAATTACGTCAGAAAATTCTAGCAAAATTTTAATAAGCAAATATTTTATTAATGAATTTGCGTACTTCACCAAAAGAAAACATTCGAACTAAAAAAGATTTCTGTAAAATTAAAATCGATGTGGTTAAAAGCAATCAACTCTAAATAAATTAGTCAAGTCAAAATATTTTTTTACAGTGAAAAAAATTAAGGTGAGTTTTCTGCGATGTGGAATTACAAACATAATTTTTTGTGTAATGATTTGCCTATAAAGTTTCTTGCCTAAATTCTTAACAAAAGTGAGTGAATTTAAAAAATCATTTGATAAATCGCAAAGATCGAAGCTTTGTAAACACTAATAAAACCAGCTTTTAGCAGATTTTCGGATGAAAACTTTATTTTTTTGGAAACAGTAATAATCTTGCCAAGTGGATTTCAGTTGTCACCATTCCTACTTCTAATTTTACGGATTATGACATTCGACAAACAGCCGAAGTCATTAATTTTCTCAAACCGCTCTCTCGTTTTCAGCCAATTTACAAAAATTGACTACCTTTGATACTGGTTGCTTTTTTAATCCCAAATAATTTTTAAATGCAATACTTAAGTATCTATATTAAAAGAGTATGAAATTCCTTTCTATACAAACTTGAATGATAATTCTAGCGCTAGTAATTGTTGAGATATAAGCAAGCAAAGAGTGCGGGCACTTTCCGGATCTCTTTTACTATCGGCCGTCACCTTCATTGTTAAAACTTTTTTCTTCTGTCGTTTTCGCTACTCTCACTCACTTTTCTCTTTTCTTTCTCTTTTAAGTAAATGATAATCGGTCATACAACCAAGCCAAACTTTGTAATAAAATCACTTTAAACATTTGTTTATATTTTTTTATCACATTATCTTAAATTAGTAAACATTTATATTTTTTTATCACATTATCTTAAATATTTTTGCCGCCAATGCAACAATGCCTCAAATACATGGTACGTCTTGCTTTGTCGCGCTTTTCTTTTTTATCTCCTAGTATGTTTTTCCGTGTCTTATAATTCTATTTGTTCTATGTATCTTCTTTTCTATGTAATTATCTGCTTTTCTATGAAAGGTGTTGCAACCATGCATCATTCTATAATTACTATATCAAATATTACTGTCTGCATGCTATAACGTTTAACGTTTTGTTGCTTCTTCCTTTTTCTTCTTCTGCTGTAGTCCTATATGTTTGTTTATTTCTTTCTGTTTTTGTTGTGGCGGAGCAGAAATAAAAGATACTGATACTGATACTGAACATCGAAAACGTGATTTAAACCAAATTATTCAATTTAAATGCAGTTTTAATTATGACTTGTGCGACGGCTTACAGTAAAACAGATAATAATCGGTGATCTGGGCAAGCTAAACTTTGTTAAATAAAATACTTTAAACGTCTTTTTTATATTTTTTATCACTTTATTACAGAGTAGTAAATATCGACAACGTGATTTTAAACCAAAATATTCAGTTTAAATGCAGTTTTAATTTTGATTTGTGCGACGGCTTACAGTAAAACAGATGATAATCGGTAATCTGGGCAAGCTAAACTTTATTAAATAAAATACTTCAAACGTCTTTTTTATATTTTTATCACTTTATTATAAAATAGTAAATATCGACAACGTGATTTTAAACCGAAATATTCAATTTAAATGCAGTTTTAATTTTGATTTGTGCGACTGCTTACAGTAAAAGAGATATTTAAACAATGATACTTGAGCGATGGCTTGGAGTAAAAGAGATATTAATGGGTCATACAACCAAGCCAAACTTTGTAATAAAAACACTTTAAACATTTTGTTCATATTTTTTATCACATTATTTTAAATTAGTAAACATGGACAACGTGATTTTAAACCAAAATATTCAATTTAAATGCAGTTTTAGTATTGATTTGTGCGACGGCTTACAGTAAAAGAGATATTTAAACAGTGATACTTGAGCGACGGCTTAGAGTTAAAGAAATATTAATGGGTCATACAACCAAGCCAGATGGTAGGTGTTTTCACGCAGCCTGGGTCGTGAGTAAGTCTGTCCATTGATTTTAAAATGACAGACCGAAACCGAACCTACCAAAACGGAAGGGTATCCACACATTCCGATGTTGAGTGTGGGTCTGCTAATCGGCAAACGCCCTTTTCAGGACGGGGCAATGCTAGGATAAAACTGCCCTTTTCAGGGCACATTGCCAACAAGTTCCGAAGACCCACTATTCTTCAGCTGAACATCGAAGGCCTCACTGCAAACAAGATGAACGTTTTTCATCACCTCGCTATGCAGCCTGAGGCACTCGTCATCCTACTGCAGGAGACTCACTGCACTGATGCAGAGAAGTTGTTACTTCCAAACTACCAACTAGCTGGGTCTTCTTTAAGCAGGAAGCATGGCCTTGCCACGTTTGTCCAAGAGCGACTGAGATACATGCTTTTGGACCAATCTCCACCGACATCGGAGATCGAGTGGTTGTGTGTGGACGTTGAAGGCTATAAAATAGTCAACGTCTACAAGCCACCGCCAACGCGATTGCGAGCCCTGGATTTCCCAGTGTTTCCTCACCTCTGTCTTTACGCTGGCGATTTTAACTGTCGTCATGCTGACTGTGGTTACGACGACAACAGTCCCGACGGTGAGTGCTTGGCTGGCTGGGCAAGTATTAATTGTCTTGCCCTGCTATATAATGCCAAGGACGCTGCCAGTTTTTATTCCAGCCGCTGGAACACTGGCACCAATCCAGATCTAGCTTTCGCTAGCGTAGGTCCAAACAGTCGCTTACCGGATAGACGTGTCCTTGAGAAGTTCCCCAGGTCACAACATCGACCCTCGCTTATTACACCACCAAGGTTTGCTATGGCAGTGCCAAGCATGCCTGTTAAGCGATGGAACTTCCGCAAGGCCAAATGGAGTCACTACGTTGCTTTGACGAATAAATTCACAAAGACTTTGTTGCCGCCTAATTCACTTGATGTGGATGCGGCTTACCAGGACTCCTGTAACACCATCAAGAAAGCAGACAAAAAGACTATCCCACGCGGGTATCGAAAAAACTATATTCCGTGTTGAGATGCAGAGTGTGAATCCCTCTATAAAACCTTTCTGCAGTCTCCTCAGGGAGACGACTCAAGTTTGGCTGCTACAGCTCTGCTTGCCAAGCTTGACAGAAAGCGGATGGATCGATGGTCCGAAGCAGTTCGGAGCATTGACTTCTCACACTCTAGTCAAAAAGCGTGGAGTATTTTGAACAATCTTACTGGTAGGTCACGACACTCTCCGCGTCACTGTCCCGTTTCAGCCGATGCTATTGCATCTCAGATGGTTAGAAATGGGAAATACGAGGCTGTTGACCGCAAGTCATCTCGACTTGTCTGTAAAGAAGTGTCTGACCTTTGGAGGGCCACAACACCAGACGCAGTAAATATCTCTGACAATTTTTCACAGAGAGAATTTACTGCTGCCCTTCAACATTTAAAACCAGGTAAAGCTCCGGGTCCTGATTCCATCTGCCCCGAGCTTATACTCCATGTCGGAGCTGCTTTGAAGTCCTGGTTACGTAACTTCCTTTCTTCCTGTTTGCGCCGACTCAAAATTCCCAAGATCTGAAGAGCGCTTGTGGTCGCGATCCCAAAACCAGGAAAGCCCGTGGGGGATCCAAAGAGTTATCGACCGATATCTCTGCTCTGTGTCCCCTACAAGATCCTCGAGAGGCTTATCTACGCCCCCGTTGAACCATTAATCGATCCACTGCTCCCTAAAGAGCAGGCTGGGTTCCGACGCAGGAAGTCAACTATAGATCAAGTTATTCTGCTAACCCAGAACATCGAGGATTCTTTCGAGGCCAAAAAGAAGGCCGGTGCCGTATTTATCAATCTGACAGCTGCTTATGATACTGTCTGGCACCGTGGCCTTACCTGCAAGCTGCTGAGGCTACTTCCGGATAAGCACATGGTCAAAATGATCATGGAGCTTGTCCGAAATCGAAGTTTCATCCTTACCACCGGTGACAGCAAGCAAAGCAGGCTACGCCGTCATAAAAACGGCGTTCCTCAGGGATCGGTCTTGGCTCCCCTCCTATTTAACATCTATATGTACGATCTTCCTTCCATGATTTCCAGAAAGTTTGCTTATGCTGATGATCTAGCATTGCTGCATTCTTCTGGAAACTGGAAAGACTTGGAGGGGACTTTAAGCCAAGACATGTCCACACTTTTAGCGTATCTCCAGACTTGGAGGTTGAAGCTCAGTCACACTAAGACGGTGACGGCAGTCTTTCACTTAAATAACCGAGAGGCCAAACGTGAGATAAAGGTCTACAACAACGGTAGACTTTTACCGTTCTGTCCAACCCCTACTTATCTTGGGGTAAAACTGGACAGATCGCTCACGTTTCGTCACCATTTAGTGGCATTGCGCAAAAAACTATCCTCGCGCGTCACACTGCTGAGGCGACTTGTGGGCTCGGGATGGGGTGCTGGTGCTAAAACACTACGCATAGCCATCTTATCTCTAGTCTACTCAACAGCTGAGTACTGTGCGCCAGTCTGGTGTCGCAGTGCTCACACTCGCCTCATCGACAGTGTCTTGAACGACGCCTTGCACATAGTTACTGGATGCCTGCGTCCCACTCCAACGGACCACCTACCTGTACTCTCAGGCATCCATCCAGCTGAGCTTCGCCGAATGGGAGCGACACTCTCCTTGCCTTACCGTGGATCTCTGGACCCCGATCATATTTTGCATGGTCTTTTAAGTGGGTCCTCAGATACTGGCCAAGTGAGACTAAGATCCAGACGTCCGTTTGTGAGAGGTGCGCGGAATCTCTTGGACAACCTTGCCCGACTTGGCAACCGTGCCTCTGAATGGACAAATCACAAATGGAAAACGGAGTACTGTGAAAATGCTTCCAGGCTCCGTGCTTTTGTGCCCGAGACCAGTGCCAGGCCTGTTGGGATGGGTTTACCCCGAGCAGCTTGGGTTAAGCTCAACTGCCTGCGGACTGGTGTTGGGCAATTTTATTCGTCCATGCACAAATGGGGTCTCGCTCCTTCACCGAATTGCGAGTGTGGCGCCTCAGAGCAAACCGCAGACCATGTACTAACAGCGTGCCCTATACATCGGGCACCACATGGAGCACGGGGTCTGACGGTTTTGGATGACGAAACTCGATGCTGGCTTAATGACATCACTGCCAGCATCTGATTCAGGCAGTGCAGCAGTCTGGGGTAGTAAAAGGATAAACCCTCGGCCCCAGTCCTGTTTATGTCTGGCCTGGAGTGGATGCCCTTCAAACGACGACGACGACGACTACCAAGCCAAACTTTGTAATAAAAACACTTTAAACATTTTATTTATATTTTTTATCACATTATTTTAAATTAGTAAACATGGACAACGTGATTTTAAACCGAAATATTCAATTTAAATGCAGTTTTAATTTTGATTTGTGCAACGGCCTAGAGTATAAGAGATATTTAAACAGTGATACTTGAGCGATGGCTTGGAGTTAAAGAAATATTAATGGGTCATAGAACCAAGCCAAACTTTGTAATAAAAACACTTTAAACATTTTGTTTATATTTTTTATTACATTATTTTAAATTAGTAAACATCAACAACGTGATTTTAAACCAAAATATTCAATTTAAATGCAGTTTTAGTATTGATTTGTGCGACGGCTTATAGTAAAACAGATGATAATCGGTGATCTGGGCAAGCTAAACTTTGTTAAATAAAATACTTCAAACGTCTTTTTTATATTTTTATCACTTTATTATAAAGTAGTAAATATCGACAACGTGATTTTAAACCAAAATATTCAATTTAAATGCAGTTTTAGTTTTGATTTGTACAACGGCTTACAGTAAAACAGATGATAATCGGTAATCTGGGCAAGCTAAGCTTTGTTAAATAAAATACTTCAAACGTCTTTTTTATATTTTTTATCACATTATTTTAAAGTAGTAAACATCGACAATGTGATTTTAAACCAAAATATTCAATTTAAATGCAGTTTTAATTTTGATTTGTATGACTGCTTACAGTAAAAGAGATAATAATCGGTGATCTGGGCAAGTAAGCTTTGTTAAATAAAGTACTTCAAACGTCTTTTTTATATTTTTTATCACTTTATTTTAAATTACTAAAGATAGACAACGTGATTTTAAACCGAAATATTCAATTTAAATGCAGTTTTAATTTTGATTTGTGCAACGGCCTACAGTAAAAGAGATATTTAAACAGTGATACTTGAGCGATGGCTTGGAGGAAAAGAGATATTAATGGGTCATAGAACCAAGCCAAACTTTGTAATAAAAACACTTTAAACATTTTGTTTATATTTTTTATCACTTTATTTTATATTAGTAAACATGGACAACGTGATTTTAAACCAAAATATTCAATTTAAATGCTGTTTTAGTTGTAATTTGTACGACGGCTTACAGTAAAACAGATGATAATCGGTGATCTGGGCAAGCTAAACTTTGTTAAATAAATAAAATGAAATACTTTTGTAAGCCACTGATAAATTTATTTTGTGAAGTGGTGAAAGTCCATGAGGAGTATTTTATCAACCTATGTTATACTCGTACTGCAACAATTTATTTGTCCACTTGAAAAGTTTCCAACAATTACTCGCTACAATGGATCCCAATTAAAAAAATTAATTTATCGGACGGAAAGCAGCCAATTTTTTGTTAACATTAATTTAGAAACTAAAAAAGACTAAGTTTAATTGTAAGCTATATATTTAAATATGTTAATGACATCGTTGGTAAAGAATAACTTAGTTCTACGTCAACTTTTTACGATTTCGAGAAAACGACCTTGAAAATGTTGATCCTTAGATTTTTTAAATAATCGAACTTAATGATTTAAATTAGAAAATTGTTAAGGCTGCTCCTTTTTGTTTGAAATTTTGCTGAGCTAAAATTGTTATATTTAAAATATGCTGGCATAGTTAACACAATTTAATGTAAAAAAAATTTTTTTTTAAAAGAATGTTTTTTTCAGCGTTGGATACGTTCACCGCACTGTCAATCATCGGCAGTGTTTTGTAAACCCACAAGAAATTCATACCAATCGTATAGAATCCTTGTCGCACAATGCAAAAATAAGTTGAAACGAATGAAAGGTGAGTATCGGGCGTTTATTCCATCCTACCTAGATGAATATGTATGAAGGAGAAAACGAACAAAACGACAACTAAGTTATTGTCTGGTTTATTTCAGGCAATAAAAAGACAAGATCCTCTTTAGTGTTTTTTGTGTTTTTTTGTTTTATTGTTTTTTGTTTTCTTTTATCCTCTTTAGTGTTTTTTTTGTTTTGTTTGTTTTATTATTTATGTGTAGAATTTTTATAATTATTATTTTATTATTTGTTTGTAAATATTTCATGTCCTAATAAACAAACTTGATTTATCTATCATCTCTATATTTATTCTTTTGCCTCAAACAAAACTGCGAAGGCGCTATATCCAACATGAGGCAGGCAATAACCGTACCAGCTTCCCCAGATGCCAAACTAAAACAAAGCAAAATTGTAATTTAAAACTTTGGTCTAAAATCAGGTTGTCCTTAAACTTGTTTTACTGTAAGCCGTCGCACAAATCGAAACTAAAACTGCATTTAAATTGAATATTTTGGTCTAAAATCACGTTGTCGATGTTTACTACTTTATAATAAAGTGATAAAAATTATAAAAAAGATGTTTGAAGTATTTTATTTAGGAAAGTTTAGCTTGCCCAGATTACCGATTAGCATCTGTTTTACTGTAAGCCGTCGTACAAATCAAAATTAAAACTGCATTTAAATTGAATATTTTGGTCTAAAATCACGTTGTCGATGTTTACTACTTTAAAATGATGTGATAAAAAATATAAAAAAGACGTTTGAAGTATTTTATTTAACAAAGTTTAGCTTGCCCAGATTACCGATTATCATCTGTTTTACTGTAAGTCGTTGTACAAATCCAAAATAAAACTGCATTTAAATTGAATATTTCGGTTTAAAATCACGTTGTCCATGTTTTAGTAATTTAAAATAGTGTGATAAAAAATATAAAAAAGACGTTTAAAGTATTTTATTTAGCAAAGTTTAGCTTGCCCAGATCACCGATTATCATCTGTTTTACTGTAAGCCGTGGTACAAATCAAATATATAACAGCATTTAAATTGAATGTTTTGGTTTAAAATCACGTTGTCCATGTTTACTACTTTAAAATAATGTGATAAAAAATTAAAAAAAGTCGTTTGAAGTATTTTATTTAGCAAAGCTTAGCTTGCCCAGATCACCGATTATCATCTGTTTTACTGTAAGCTGTCGTACAAATCAAAATTAAAACTGCATTTAAATTGAATATTTTGGTTTAAAATCACGTTGTCGATGTTTACTAATTTAAAATAATGTGATAAAAAATTAAAAAAAGTCGTTTGAAGTATTTTATTTAGCAAAGCTTAGCTTGCCCAGATCACCGATTATCATCTGTTTTACTGTAAGCTGTCGTACAAATCAAAATTAAAACTGCATTTAAATTGAATATTTCGGTTTAAAATCACGTTGTCCATGTTTATTAATTTAAAATAATGTGATAAAAAATATAAAAAAGACGTTTGAAGTATTTTATTTAACAAAGCTTAGCTTGCCCAGATTATCATCTGTTTTACTGTAAGCCGTCGTACAAATCAAAAATAAAACAGCATTTAAATTGAATATTTCGGTTTAAAATCACGTTGTCCATGTTTATTAATTTAAAATAATGTGATAAAAAATATAAAAAAGACGTTTGAAGTATTTTATTTAACAAAGCTTAGCTTGCCCAGATTATCATCTGTTTTACTGTAAGCCGTCGTACAAATCAAAAATAAAACAGCATTTAAATTGAATATTTCGGTTTAAAATCACGTTGTCCATGTTTATTAATTTAAAATAATGTGATAAAAAATATAAACAAAATGTTCAAAATGTTTTTATTACAAAGTTTGGCTTGGTTGTATGACCCATTAATATCTCATTTACTGCAAGCCGTCGCTCAAGTATCACTGTTTAAATATCTCTTTTACTGTAAGCCGTCGTACAAATCAAAATTAAAACTGCATTTAAATTGAATATTTTGGTTTAAAATCACGTTGTCCATGTCTAGTAATTTAAAATAATGTGATAAAAAATATAAAAAAGACGTTTGAAGTATTTTATTTAGCAAAGTTTAGCTTGCCCAGATCACCGATTATTATCTGTTTTACTGTAAGCCGTCGCACAAATCAAAATTGAAACTGCATTTAAATTGAATATTTTGGTTTAAAATCACATTGTCGATGTTTACTAATTTAAAATAATGTGATAAAAAATATAAATAAAATTTTTAAAGTGTTTTTATTACAAAGTTTGGCTTGGTTGTATGACCGATTTATCATTTAGTTAAAAGAGAAAGAAAAGAGAAAAGTGAATGAGAGTAGCGAAAACGAGAGAGCGTTTTGGAAACGAGAGAAGAAAAAAGTTTTAACAATGAAGATGACGGCCGATAGTAAAAGAGATCCCACTTTCCTACCCCCCCCCCCCCCCCAGTCGTAAAAAGTTTTCAAAAAGCCCAGTCGGAATAGGGTTAAGCGCGAAAAGATCAATAAACGAAAGAAAGAATGTTTCATTCCACACTGGTTGTAGAAACGAGTCCTAATGTTTATAACAAAATTACCTGTTGTATCAGCATCACTTGAAGTAGAAAGAGCTTCCACATCATCGACAACTTTTTCAGCCATGATTTCAATTTAATTTTACAGTATAACACAACCAAATATAAAAACTATACTTTACTAAACACTTTACTGATTTACACCAAATAAAAATTAATATAAAATATGAGTTTATACCTTACTAATGTTGGAACTGTGGTCTACAATGTACCAACTGTTCCAAATTGGGTACATTTTTTTAAATAATGTTATTGTTAAAAAGCAAATTAATGTAAATACACCTTCCAATTTAGCTCACATGATTCACTTTACTCGTTTTCTGCAATCTTTTATGGCACAAATTTTTCTGTTAACAAGTAATTTGACGGCCTAGTGCGACAACTGTCCGCCAGGCTTTGTTTTTACAGCGGGAAAAGATGTATTTAGCTTTGATGATGCAAAACTTTTATAACTTTTATTGCTAATATCTACGAGTACATGACCACTTCGCCAATTTCGAAATATTTTATAAAAAAATTCGCCTAAAAGCTAAGATTTTTACTTTTAATTTTTTATGTAAGCTCATCATTTGAACCGGTGATAAACTGATTTAGCAGTGATAATACCAAAATTTAGCAAGATATTTTTATTTAAGCTGACGTTTTGTCGGTCAGAAATCAACAGACATCTTCAGAGATAAAGCGCTCATAGCGGCAACTGCTAAAAGCTCGTCAATAAACGTTAAAAAGGCATTAAATTCGATTTGATGCTTTGTCTAAATAAACCAAAAGTTATGACAAAATTAATACATTTACCGAGCGTACCTTAATTAATTACTTTACATTTAATAAACAGAGGTACTCTTTATATAAGCTTCAATAGCGTGCTTAATCACAATGACTTTGTCGTCCATTGGCAACGACTTAAGTGAGTTGCCGATTTCAACCTCGGCCCGTATATCAAAAGTCACACGAAGTCTTATGATGTCACATAAGTTTTAAGTCACTTATGGCTCGTGCAATCTCATGACCATCGTCGGGTCTTGAGACAAGGGCGTATACCGAGTTAGAAAAGCAATCGCTTTTCGTTTTACGAATTTAGAGAACCAATAGCATTTCTTTGTCAGTTCGCTGACATGCAAAATGAAATGCCTGCAATAAAGTTCGCCACGGATCGTCTACATCAGTGTTCTTCAAACTTTTTTCATCGAGACCCATTTTGCACAGCCAAATTTTTTCGCGACCCCTAAAAAAAGGTCTTCACCTAAAATCGATTTCTGATTCTGCTATTTTTCCCACGACATCAAGGTGTTCTCTAAAAAAAAAAAAGGTCTTCACCTAGAATCAATCTCTCATTCCGCTATTTTTGCCCAAAAATCAAGGTGTTCTCTAAACCAGCGGTTCCCAAACTGTGCGCCGCGAAAGTATGCGAAAGTTGTTGTACTTACTGCTTTTCTCACAATAATTGCAGTGTAAAGGTTATTAGCAGCAACTTCCCTTCAGAGAACGATTCCGATTGAGGACCTTTTTCAAACAGCCGGATTTTGGGAGGGAAATAGAGAAAAATAAGGAAATCGGATATAAAATCGAAGTGAAGACCTTTTTTTTTTTTTTAGAGAACACCCTGATTTTCGGAGAAAAAAAGATTGTTCAAAGAAGTAATGTAACTGAATACCTTTTTTCATTACGGCGCCGCGAGTATTTTTAAGTCTTCAAAGGGCGCCGTGAAAAAAAAAAGTTTGGGAACCGCTGCTCTAAACAAAAAAAAAAAAGAAAAAAGGTTTTTACTTCGAATTAATCTTGTATTTCGCTACTTTTCTTCCAAAATCATCGTAATCTCTAAAAATCTAAAATTTAAAATCTCGCGACCCCCATTGAACCACTTTGCGACCCACCAGGGGGTCGCGACCCACAGTTTGAAGAGCCCTGGTCTACATTAAAAAATAACCAAAAAATATTGCGCTTTTCCGAAATAAGAGCGGAGCGCATTAAAGCGCAATCGATTTGTTTAATTCTTAATGCGCAGCGCAATAAAGCGCAATTGATTTGTTTATTCCTTAATGCGCAGCGCAATAAAGCGCAACTTAAAATTTTTTTATGATTAATGCAGCGCACTAAAGCGCAGCGCTTTCAAAAAAGTATGAAAGCGCAACGCAACTTACGCAATTGCGCAAGTTGCTGAAGTTGCACTTTGCGCTTTAAGTTGCGCTCTGCCCACCTCTGCATTCAAGGTTGTATAGAAAAAGAATTTCATACTCTTTTGATAGAGATACTCAAATGTTGTAATAAAATATTTGTTTGGATTGAAAAAGCGAGTTTTCGAAAGGTAGTCGTTTCGAAACTTTCGTAAATTGGCCGAAAAGCAGAGATTGGTTTTAGAAAGTTAACGACTTCGGCGGTTTGATTGATTGTAGTATAATTAAAAGTAAAATTCTTTCACAATTATAATCCCCTTAGGGAGGTTACTGCAGTTCACAGAACAAGAAACTCTATTTCAGCAAAATCTGATTTCATTATTAAAATGCTTCGATCTTAGCAAAAACGAATGTTTTGAAAATTTATTGAACTTTTTAAACAATTTTGGAAATGAACTTTTCATACAATAAAAAGAAATACAATTCATTCCAAGAAAAAATTGAAATTTTAAGTGTCACATCGTACTTTTTTACAATTATTTCAAAATGTTATAATAAGCCTAATTTAAAAAATTTAGTAAGGATTGATTACTTTGATGAAATTAATTTTTTTGGATTATTGCAAGCTTTTTTCTTGTTTAGTAGGTTAGTCTAGCCTACATAGTAGAATATTTTATAGTCGAACTTGACTAATGCTCTGGCGTATATTTTTTGATTTTAAATTTACCGTACATTGAATTATTTACATTTCGTCAGAGCAGGGCTGCCCAACCTGAGACCAGCAAAGTTTATTGTTGAAGTCCACCAAAGAATTTGTATAATTACATAATTGATCGAAATTATTGTAATGCTTTGAATCAATCTAATGACGCGCAGAAAACTCGGAATACGTAGGCTAATTTTCGTCTCAGTAGAGATTTTTCGCTTTATATAAGAATAAAACACGTAGTTATATCAAACTGGTGACCTTTTTTGCTTTGTCTTTAACTGAATTCCTGTTATCAAGAAGGTTCATTAAAAAATAATACATTAAAATTAAGTAAAGACAAAAAAGAAGATACTTTGATTTCTGCACCGATTGCGACCCGCAATGAACTTTTTGACAAAAGTTGGACCTTAATGGTTTAAAGATCGAGCATCCCTGCGTCAGAGTATAAAACAACCGAACATTTTCCAAAACAGTCATTAGGCTATCATCGAAATAAATTTCTTCCGAGAGTAATTTTAGATTTTAATGTTGATTTGTTAATAAATACGACACCGACATTTTTTCTTTTAGAATTATTTAATTTATAGTACGAATTTTGACATTAGAATAAAAACTAAAACATCGGTACAACCAATTAATGATATTGCACTCAAGCATAGCACAATATATATTCTATTGTCTTTTGACTGTTGTATTGAATGTCTTTTGACCTTGTTTACGTAAATATTCGATACAGTCCGCAGCATAATTCAAAAGTAGGACAAAAGTTCTTTGATAATTTTCGATTACATCAAGCAAACTGCGATAAATATTTTTTGAATTTCACTTTTTAAATGAATCTGTATACTGTAGCTCGATTTTTTGGTCATTTTCGTTAAACGCTCAGTGCAACAAATAAAAGTAAGGCTATTCTATTTAGAGTTATTTCAAATATAAACTTACAAGAAGGAAAAATGAACGCACACCTATCTAGATATTATACTGTACAGAAAATAAGACATAAATATGAAATAGTTATTCACGCCAAGTCATTTATGCTAAATTTTAATACCGGCGCGTAGTGTTGTAAAATAATTTCCACTGCTCGTTCTTGTTGCAAGCAAAAATACAAGAAAAAAGCTGGAGCAGGCATCTTTTAACTCTGCTACATTTGATGTGTCATCTGCTTGAATGAAAAAAAGTCAAATAACCTCTGTTGGTGCGTTTTTTGTTAAGTTCAATACTGACTCTTAAAAATGATTGTGTTATTTTTTGTGGTAATTAGAATTTTATTGGTTGATTTCACTTTAAAAACCTCTTTTATTCTGTTAAAATTGGTCAAAAATTGGAGTTTTAATAAAGTTTTAAGAAAAACACAGATATTGGATATGTACAATATGTAGGAAAGGTCGAATGACATAGACTGACGCTAGCGTAAAAAAGAATGATAAAAGTAATTATATACAGTACGTAATGTAAGACTTCAAGCGCATAAGTAATTATCGATCTTTCTTCAATTTAATCAAAACAAAACATGATATTTAAACCGATAAGTTAAAACAATATTTCTTCAACCAATTTTAATTTTGTTTCTTTTTCGATGCACATTTAAACATGATTAAGATTGATGGAAAAAAAATGAGACAAATTAAGCTTCATACACAAAGCCATCATTCGTTTTCAAGATTTAATATTTTTATTGATTTCTATCGTATTTCAACTCTTTTTATCCTCCTGACTCGTACGAAAACGTTGAAGGCGTTATACTAAGGGCAACTTTTAAGCGATACCGTAGGCCTGCCTGCTTATTTAATGCTATATATGCGGGAGCAAGCAACCAGAAGATCTAGCAGATAATTGCTTTCAGAGATGCCAAGATAAGGTAGTGGATTGGATTTTTAAATTTACTTTTTTAGTTTTTATTTGAGACATAACTAAAATGTTAGTCTACCCAGACTACCCTACTAGCCTGAGTAAGCTAAGCCTAAACAAAAAGTTACAAAAGGGCTACTAGCTATGAAGTGCGTAAATGTTCGTAAACTTGACCTTACTTAAAATTAACTAGTAACTAGTACCGGAAAGATGGGAAAAATACTGGTAAACACTTAATTATGACAAATGTCAATTTGTGAAAACATTACTGTAAATCAAGAAACTCCTTTGACGCTGCAAACGATACGAAAAACAAAAACATGTCGCAATGCTTGCAAAAAAAACTTTCAATGACTTTAGAATTACACGGTGTACCGCGGTACTTTACAAAAAAAAGTACCGACGTCTACTTTTAATTTCTATTTGAATAAGTAACCACCTGACGAATCTAAGGATGAAACAGACTGTTGTGGTTTTTAAACAGTGATTAAATAAATTTTGTATTAAATTGCTCTGATTTTTTTCATTGAGCACCCTGCGAGGAAGATCGATTCACTCCTGCAATATATATATATATATATATATAGAAGTACTGATTTTCATACGGTGTTATATATATATATATATATAGAATTAGGGTTAGGGTTAGGGTTAGATTAAACTAACCCTATATACATATATAGGGTTTTATTGTATACTTGCCACTTTTATTATTATATATATATATATATATATATATACCGAATTGTCTCAAAATGCTGGTATAGTGCTCGATAACCAGGTTAGAGCAATTTATTTAAAATTAAAAACACTACAACAAAAAGATTGAAACCACGTGGTTTCAATCTTTTTGTTGTAGTGTTTTTAATTTTAAATATATATATATATATATATATATATAGCTCCCCATCGGAGGTTACGCTCGGGTCGAGCTAAGTCTATTTCGGTTGCTGATGAGCGTCTGCGAAACAGCTTAGCGCCAGGATACGAGACACGCTCTGTTAAATTATTGTTGATCATGCTTATAACTCGTGCTCGCCTTTACTGTACTTTCTTGTTTTACAGTGTTTTTGCCCTAAGGCGATAAAAATTTTTGCAATTTTGCTGTATATACGTAAATCGTGCTGGCAGAGTAAGATGTGTACATCAGAACGATTTATTTTACTGTATATATTGCTTTATTATTCGTTTGTGCACGCCTTATAATCGTCATGTCGTGCCGAGTTCTATATCTCGGGCCCACATGTTACAATCGTGACCAGTCCTCTATCTGGTGCCAATTGTATTCGTCAGGCAATAATTCAACTGAATATTATCGTCCTTCGTAGTGAATATAACTGCAATTCGTATTTTCTATTCATGTACCTGATGAGTCCCTTAAGGACGAAACAGGGCCTTGTCGTACATTTAAAATGCGAATATATTCCAAGATATGATTACTCTCGGTTTTATTGTATGGTCGGACGTGTAGTAGGATTCCTGGCGTTGTCCAACCCCTTGCTTAATATATATATATATATTAGTTCGTATTGACTTTCAAACCACAAAATCTTTTAATTTAACCTTGATTTTATTTTTATTCGCCTCAACAGACTGTTTCGCCTGCCTGGGTTTGTCAGGGGGCGGCTAAAAATCTGAAAAACAAAATGAATAAATAAAAATATAGTTTAAACAAAGCGCTTGAATGCCGGCGAAAAGCGTAAAACAACAACAAGAGAAAAAAAACTGCGGTTGTAATATTGATTGATAAATGAATTTTATTGCCAAAGAAAAAGTTTTTTTTACGGAGCTTGCTCTATTGTTTAAAAATAATGGGTAAATTTGAAAAAGTTTGCCTTAAAAATGCGTTAAAATTAGATTAAATAGTCTGCACATTAGAAATGCCGTGAAAAGATGCTAAAGAAATGCATTTAAAAATGACAATTATCAGGGTACAAATTAAAATTAAAACAGTAAATTTTTTTTTCTTTTTTTTTTTTACAGGGTATAATTTACGAAAATTTTTTGTTCGATAAGTATGTAATGTAGAGATGGGTTATTTTATTTGCTGATCAAGAAAGTGGATAAAGGTGTGATGTAAAAATAAGGTAAACCGAGTTTGTAAATATATTAACTGCCAGCGTAATTAAAACTTTGTAATTTAAATTTACTTCGATGTCGACATTTTGAAACCAACTCCGAGCGTTTATTCAGTAATTTATTTGGGTCAGCCTGAAATATTTGTAATTTTTCTGATAAACATAAGTTGCATGTTTTTGAACAACATTGGTATGGAGTTGCGTGTTGTACAATTTTCCATCTTATTTCTGGCGATTGCCCTGATTGTTTTAATTTCCAAACGACTTTTGACAGTTTTGTGGAGTTAATTTTTCTATTGTCTTTAAAGGATTGGTTATGGTTATTATATCGGAGTTTAAATGATGTTTCACAGCTGTCATAATAAAATTTGTCAGTTTCACCAGTATTATGAGAGCCTTTGTAAACTATTAAGTTTCTGCAACATTTTCCGTTAAGTGGACAATTTTTATCTGATCTACAGTTGCATTGTTTGGCGTCTACTTTGTTGTCCGAGTTGTTCAGGCGTAAAGTGTTTTGCTTTATCATAGATTTTACATTTGGCATGCAACTATAGCTCAGTTTTATGTTATTTTTGTTAAAAATTTTGTGCTATTTGTTGCTGGGTGGAAAGTGTTTATTGAGAAGGGTAAAAAATTCTCTGCCAATGTTAGTGGTGACTTCTTCATTGAAAGGAGGGTTGAACCAAATAATCTTTCTTATTCTGTTTCTTGATCGGTTTTTTGAGGTTGAGTTGAATTGATCTGTTTGTTTCGGTTCTTCTTTTACATAGTTTAATTTTTCCCTGTATCCGCTTTTTTCAAGGGCTAATTGATATTCCGGGATTGTTTTATTAAATTCTTGTAAGCTGTATGAATTTTTTTGATGAGCGTGATGAGATCATTTTGGGTAATTGTTTTTTTATATTGGGAGGGCGATTGATTTTGCTTTAATATAAAAGGGTATGTCTCCGGGTTTGCGGTATGGCCAGTATTTACCTGTAATTAAATTTAGGGTGATATCTAAAAAATCAGTTTATAAAAGGTTAGGTTCTATTGCAATTTTGAGACCATAGTTTTGTAAAATTGTCGATATATTTTTCTTGATTCTTTCGATGTTTGGTTTTGATTTACTATTTATTATTGCCAAGCCATTGTCTCTATATAGCCCCAGATGTTGATTTTTATGTTTTTATTAAGTTCGTGTAATAGATATAATCCAACTAGTTCACATATTTTTGCCCCATCGTATGAGCCCATTGTTACGTCAAAAAGGCTGCCGTTTTTCTTTGTCCACGTACTTTCATCACTAAATAGTAAAGATTTTCTGCAGTGCATAATGAGGTTAATTGTGTCATCATCAATATTGATGCATTCTTTTGCGAAGTTAATAGATTTTTTCAGTAAATTCTCAATTATGGATGAGTAAAATTCAGTAATGTTAAACTTTATAAATTTGCAGTTGTATTTGTTTGGTATGTTTTTGAACCAAGATATTACTTCGGAAGTATTTCTCCATTGATGAAAGTTTGTTTTAGAGCGAATTACCTTATTTACTTTGTCTAAACATTTTTTACTGATCATTCCGATTTCCGATTTTGCGGGGTTGATGAGGCGGCATTTCGGGTTGTTAATAAAATTAGATTTGTGGTCTTTGAGAGTGATGAATACTTTTCGAGCGTTCAATGCGGTCGTCAAGTTTGAGTTTGCTGGCTATTGCTTTAGCTTCTTTGTTAATTTTCGCAACTGTTGAATCTTCTGTTTTTTGCAGGGAATCGAACCGTTTAAAATAACGTTCCGGTTCAGGTTTAGGTTCGGCAAAATTTATTTTTAAAGGTTCAGTTCCGGTTCAGGTTCAGCAAAAAATTTTTTTTCGGGTTCAGTTCCGGTTAGGGTTCAGCAAAAAATTTTTTTTAGGGTTTAGTTCCGGTTCAGGTTTAACAATTTTTTTTTTAGGGGTTCAGTTCCGGTTCAGCTCCGGTTCGGGTTCGGAATATATATTTTTTATCTATTTCTTACAAGCGTTAGGACTGTAAACACAATTTCTTACCTCATGTTATCATGGGCGCCCGTAGACGCCCTTCCAGGAGGAGTGAGGGCAAACAGCCGGAAACACAAAAAATATTCTTAAAAAGGGTTTTTTAAAAAATTCTGGTACAATTTAAAAAAAAATTAAATTAAACTAATTCACCGGCATGGGTCTTGGTTGTAAAAATCAAGTCTTACTAATAAATTTATAGTAATGATCTTGCGAGCGCCAAAAGCGGAAACGGAAGTTTTTTGTTGTTTTGTGATCTCAAAACTTTCTTATAGATTGCGTTTACATGAGTTTATATAGATCTTTCTTGGACTAGCCACTGATACACTTGTCTAAGAATTTTTTGATAATTTTTTAGTGGCGGCCCTCACGCAGAAGGTTTATTAGGTATGAAACGTCATTAAGGTTCATTTCTACTACGAGCGTAGTTTGGAGTATTCTTTGTTTCTTTTAATGATTTTTTTCTTCGTTTTGCCTTTAAGCGCCGAAAGAAGTAAAAAAATTAATAAAACAAAAAATAATTCGTTTCAAGCCGGTAGTGGAAACGGGCCTTTATCTTACGTAATCTAAACTTTTAAAGTTTTGAACAAATTAAACATTTAGTCATTCAAGTTTATAATAATAAAAAATTGACGCATAAAGGCTCTTTTCCCACTATGAGCGTGGAATGGAGTACAGTGGCGAGCAAAAAAGTAAGACTTTTTATTTTATCAAATTTTTTTAAAATAAGTTAGTTGCAATTGAATTATATTTTTAAAAAAGAAATAAATTAATATTGGATTTAATATAATTTTTTGTGCTCTTTTAATGATATACTACTTGATATATATTAATATAATTCAATTTTAACAATGATATTTTTAAAAAATCTTAAAAAATAAAAAAGTTTTACTTTTTTTGTTCGCCTCTGTACTCTTTGCTTGATTTATTGACTTTATTTGCTTCGCTTAGATTTTAAGCGCGGAAAGATGATCAAAAGAAACAAAGAATGCTCTATTCCAGGGCTCTTCAAACTGTGGGTCGCAAAGTGGTTCAATGGGGGTCGCGAGATTTTAAATTTTAGATTTTTAGAGATTACGATGATTTTGGAAGAAAAGTAGCGAAATTTAGTTCGAAGTAAAAACCTTTTTTCTTTTATTTTTTGTTTAGAGCAGCGGTTCCCAAACTTTTTTTTTTCACGGCGCCCTTTGAAGACTTAAAAATACTCGCGGCGCCGTAATGAAAAAAGGTATTCAGTTACATTACTTCTTTGAATAATCTTTTTTTCTCCGAAAATTAGGGTGTTCTCTAAAAAAAAAAAAAAAAGGTCTTCACTTCGATTTTATATCCGATTTCCTTATTTTTCTCTATTTCCCTCCCAAAATCCGGCTGTTTGAAAAAGGTCCTCAATCGGAATCGTTCTCTGAAGGGAAGTTGCTGCTAATAACCTTCACACTGCAATTATTGTGAGAAAAGCAGTAAGTACAACAACTTTCGCATACTTTCGCGGCGCACAATTTGGGAACCGCTGGTTTAGAGAACACCTTGATTTTTGGGCAAAAATAGCGGAATGAGAGATTGATTCTAGGTGAAGACCTTTTTTTTTTTTAGAGAACACCTTGATGTCGTGGGAAAAATAGCAGAATCAGAAATCGATTTTAGGTGAAGACCTTTTTTTTTTTTTAGAGAACACCTTGATGTCGGAGGAAAAATAGCAGAATCAGAAATCGATTTTAGGTGAAGACCTTTTTTTAGGGGTTGCGAAAAAATTTGGCTGTGCAAAATGGGTCTTGATGAAAAAAGTTTGAAGAACACTGCTCTATTCCACGCTCGTAGGGAAAACGAGCCTTAACTTTTAGAAGTTTTTAATGCATATTTATGTATTATTTTGTAAAATTTAAAATTTAAAAAAGCGAGTCTCCCTTTTGGTTCTCCTGGCGCACGTTCATGTATCTAGTGCACATATTTTTTCTTCATTTCTCGGCTGATAAAGTCGTTAATAACGTTTCTTTCTTGGCACACAAGTGCTCAAACAAATTGTGGCAACTTCAAACGGTAACATTTGATTTAATAATTACAACTAGAAATAAATTAAAAATTAAATCAATTTTTTGTATAAGATTTTTTTTTCTTAAGAGACAAATCTTTGACGTAAAGTTGAAGCGAACATTGATGCAAATGAAAAATTTAAGTAATCCAATTTTCACTGCTATAATATCTTTAAATAAGCCTAAAAACTATGAACAGCTCATCCCGAATCAACCTTACTGCAAAAGTGAAGGCCTTTTTAGATTCCAACATGCAAATTTGAGCCTAATAAGAAGCTGAGAAATAAGAGAAAAGCAGTTAGCTTACAAAATTTTACTTAAACTTCACGCTACAAGGCGAAGGTTAATAGTTTCTCTTCCTAATCTCAACAAATTTTTTTTTTTAATTTTGTTTTTTTGAAAAATCAAAAATTAATTAACTTTATTGCATTGCTTGCTCAACATTATTTTTTACTCAATCTCGACTGTTAGGGATACCATCATGCTAGTGAAAACCATTTGAGGCAACTATAAGTTACACTGAATTCGAATCATTCGATAAGTTTACACTGCTTTTTTATTAAACTTCTCCACGTAACTAAATTTCAGTCGAGTGGCTCCCCAACAGCATGCACTGTGCAGCTTTGATTTTTCAATGGCGTTAAATAATTTTGCTTCACCAACGATGGTTTCACTATGTTTGCTACGTCTCTATATTAATATGTATTTTTTTAAAAGTATGGCACTGTAAAAAGCTTAAGAACAACTGCTTTAGCATATATTTAAAATTTCGCTTTCTTTATCTAGCAAGTGACATGTTTTTGCTTTAACTTCTCGTCTGAAAAAGTCGTTTATAACGTTTCTGTATTGCCTAACACAACAAGTATTGTGACCAAAAAAATTGCGGCAACTTCAAAGACAAAATTGTGATTCTGATTCTTCTACAAATAACTTTAAAATTAAAATTTGTGCATCAAACGGTCGAACCGGATCCATTTAAAATAAAGTTCCGGTTCAGGTTCGGGTTCAGCAATTTTTTTTTCTACGGGTTCAGCTCCGGTTCAGGTTCATCAAATTTTATTTTTAGGGGTTCAGTTCCAGTTCAGGTTCAGCAAATTTTATTTTTTCGGGTTCAGTTCCGGTTCGGGTTCAAAAAATAATAACGGTTAATACGGGTTTACGGATCCGGTTCGGGTCCGGTTCGACACCCTGGTTTTTTGGTAGGTTGCTGTAATGTTGTCCCGGAGTAGTTTTTTGTAATTGTCGATTTCAACGCCATATAGATTTGTTGTTTTATCAGCGGGGACGATTATGTTTTGTGAAGAATTTAACGATGCTATGTCTTTTACTAAATGTTTTTGAAAGTTATTGGTAACTTTACGGTATCTTAAGTTGCGAATCAATTCATAAAGACCGTTTTCGAACCGGATTAAGTCATTGTTTGGTGGCGGTGTTTTTTCTTTTCTAAATCCATCGGTGTTAAGAGGCTCTTCATCTTGGTTTAATTCTTCATCTTGGATTAATCTTCAGTCAGCCAAGCTTCGAGCTGTGGAAAGGCCACTTGTAAACAGATTAAAAATCCTCATGGGACCAGAAAATACTATTTGATTTTTATGAAGCAGAAATTCTTTTCCGAGAAGTACGCTAGAGAGTTTGAAGACTGCATGCATATATGACTTTACAGTATATTATTGTACTAGTATCGAGCTCTTTGTCTTGTATATGTACGTAATTATACACACCTGATGAGACCTAATTAGGTCGAAACAGGACCTTATCAAAATTTACAATTGTACTACATATGTTATCTTTAGTTTTGGAGTTTCTTTTGAACAGATGGTAAAAAGGTCTTTAAGTAACAAATTGATCGTGAATGCGGCAGCGCTAATCACTTAACTTATAAGGTACCATCTTGTACACGACTACGATTGATTCAACTTAGTTTCGCAAACTTGTTTTTCATATAGAAAAAGATTCATTAAATATTCTCTTGTATAGTCTTGTAAAAAATTTTTTTCAATTTCAATGTGCAACAAAAAAATAGCCATAAATTATTTTTAAAACAAGCAAAGCTGCTTTACTGATTTAAAATTTTAAGTTTTAAATTTTACAAATTGTACACATGCTTTATACTCAGTGATGGCATTAATAGGGTGCAAACCGAGCGACTGCACCAGGCCCTCCCTAAAATGCAATAAAAAGTGCCCCCCTACACCAAAAATTTGTCTATATCTTCATAGTGGCACCAGGACGTCGATGACATGTCAAAAAGAAAAAAAAATTTTTTTGAAGATCAGCAGCTTCTGCTTCCTTAGGTTGTTGTGTCACTTGTGCTTGTAGAAGTAAAGACCTTTATTTTTAGAGATCATAATGTCTTGAGACAGTAAAAAGTGTTTCTTAACGCTTAGGATTACTCAATAGTGGCCCCCTCAAAATTGAAGACCTTTTTTTTGCTTACTTTGTTTCTCCATGCTTTGAATCACTCACTGATGGCCCCCTAAATTGAAGACCTATTTTTAGAGATCACTTTGTTTACATACACTAAAGATGACTTCAGCTTCCTTTTTTTAGTACACTAAATAGTAGCTCCTCTTTTCTTTCACCAGGCTTTCCTTTTCGTCATGCCAACACAGTTTATACTATATATGGGACAGCAATATTGCACTTCCAATTCATGGAGAAGGAGAAATTACAAATATAGCGAATAGGTTGTAAATCAATGAAGCAAGTATTAGCTGCCAAAAGGACTTAGTTCTAGAACAGTATTGCCTGACATAAAACCTTATATCGATCAAATGTCGCTAAACAAAGCCGAGATCCTAAAAATCGCTGCTAATTTGATCATCATCAATATCGAATTTTTGCATTATTGTGAATTGTAGTTTAAAGTTTTGTCTTATATTATTTGGCATGATAAACGTGGTAGTAAGACAAACATGGTTCATTTTCTTCCAACGTACAAGCCAAGACCAAAAAAAGATCTCCACTTTTATTACAGTGTAAAGTGCTATTTTCTCTTGCGTGTGTTGTTGAAGAACTGCAAAATAATAACTTAATATTTTGCAGGTGAATTACCTTGAAAAAGGTCATGATACATTGGTACCATACAACCCCTGATTCAAGAACCTAATGCGCAAAAAATCGTACCAGAGCTACGGACGTTGGCTTTCGATATTTGTGTTCACGTGATCAACGCAATCTCTAGAGTATAAATGTACCACATATTACTGACTTTCATGTTAAAGCTACAGTCAAAACGCTTTCAGTGACATCGCTTTTTCTTTTTTCAACGTTTTTTCTTTTTAAGTTGCATTGCAAATTTGGACCTGGTTAAGTTTTTGACAGTCTGATATTAATTTAAGCACATTTTATATTGTTATTTTTCAATTTTTGTAATAATTATTTGTGTTTTGTATTTTCTTGTGCTACTGCATAGAAAAGAAAAAAATTGTGTTCATCCATTACCATACTGGCTACACTGAAAAACGTCAAAAAAGTGATTTCCCTAAGCAAAATATTGCTCTATTTTTTCATAGTAGCGGTATGACGGTGGTCCCCTGTGATCATGTGCTCGATTAAAGGAAATGATTTTTTTTGACATCACTATGGTTTTGAAAGGAAAATAGATTTTGGACATAAATTGAAATTGATCACCTTTTTTATTTTCAAAGGTCACTATATTTTGATACGAAAAAAAATGAGACACTAAAAAGAGGCCCCTTTTTTTTCTTGCACTGGACCCTACCTTTTGTAAGGCCATCACTGCCAGCATATACTTATGCTCAGTGATGGGATTCAAAATTTTAAGAACAGGTTCTCTTTTGTATCGAACTCGCTAACAACAGTTTTAGTGTTGGGATTCAAAGTTTTAAGAACAGGTTAAAAATTAGGGTGTTCTCTAAAAAAAAGAAAAAGGTCTTCACTTCGATTTCATCTCCAATTTCTCTATTTTTCTCCCAAAATTATGGTGTTCTCTAAAAAAAAAAAAAAAAAAGGTCTTCACTTCGATTTCATCTCTGATTTCTCCATTTTCTGATTATTTTATCTCTGATTTCTCCATTTCTCGATTTTATCTCTGATTTCTCCATAAAATTATGGTGTTCTCTAAAAAAAAAGGTCTCCACTCAGAATCGTTCTTTACCCTCTAAACAAACATTTGCAGCGGATTGAAACTGTTACATCAAACACAGAGGTATTGAGATACATAGATTACGTAAAGTTAAAAGCGGTTCGCTAAACGTGCTGAAATTCCAAGAACGGGTTCGCTAAACGTGCCGAAATTCCAAGAACGGGTTCGCGCGAACCCGTGCGAACCCCCTGAATCCCATCACTGCTTATGCTTCATTATTCTTTTGCCCAATTCTCTTTTTTTTCGTAATGCTTTTTTTGTTTTGCATAGAATAGAAAAAAGTTTGTTCTAGCAATTTGTTACTTGGATTATTAGAAGCTACTCAATGCATTGTTTTTGGTCGCAAACATCAGAAATCTGTAAAATGTTCTTTAGCGATCGCCACATTTTCACATTTGACATAATTGTATATTTTTGTTCGTTTTTTCACTTTTTTCTTTTTGTATAGAAAACGAGAGAGTCTTGCGTTGTAAAAAAGACATGTAGAAAAGTTCTCGTACTGTTGGCTTGAAGAATAAAGAAAGATTGTTGTTTTAATAATAATAAAAAGAAGATCTGTAAAAGTTTGTGAAATTTACATGTAGCTACATATATATATAAACCCTTCTAACCGCTACAGTTCTTTATAAAACTATCTATAAATTTTCCAATTCTGTGAAAGATTTTGTTTTTTTTTAGACTGATACCTTTCCATAAATAACCAAATCAATAGTGCTGTTAAAAAATGTTTTTGTACTTGTAATATTGGTAAAATTCATAAGTATATTGATGAAGAAAATTGTAAAACTTTACGTTAATGCTCATGTTATTTCTCAATTCGATTACTGCAATGGTCTGTATTATGATCCGCTCATTCTGCATTAACTGTTTGCAAACAGTGCAAAATATTTCAGCCAGGCTTCTTGTGTCCATAAATCACTCTTGTAACTCCTATTGCAACTCCTGTCGGCTGCATGGTCGAGTGGTTAAAGCACCGGACTCATGATCAACATGGTCTCGGTTCAAAACCCACTTGCGCCATTCTGTTGTGTTCTTGGGAAAGACACTTTACGGCACTTTCCCCTGCTTGGTGGTCTTGACAAGCAGTTCTAAATTACAGTAATATCTCTATTAAATTACTAGCGGACAGCAATATCTTGGCATCTCCGGAAGCAGGTCGGGGAAATTGCTTACCCTATGTATAGCGCCTCCGTCGCTTTCCTGCGACTCAGGAGGATAAATATAGAGATAAAAAATAAATAAAAAATTATGAAATTATGCTGCTTACCTGTGCGTTTCCGCCTCCTATTTAAAATTTAATTGCATGTTCAATAGTGCTTTGCTCGATTCAAGATGTTTAATAGTGCCTTGCTCTAGTACCTAAAGCATAGGCCTTCTCGCTCTTAGGCTCTTTTGATGCTAACTTTGTTTTTGTCTTTTGTACCTTTTTCCAAATTTGATGATCGTAGATTTAGCGTTTGTGGTCTTTTAGAATTGGATAATCTACCTAATCAATTAAAAATAGTTCAATCGCTTTCCCAATTTAAAATGTTATTAAAAACTCATCTTCACACTCTTGCTTTTTTAAACTAATATTATGGTAATGTCTCAAGATTTTTACTTTTTTGATTTCTTTTATTGCGCTTTTATCAAATTAGTTTTTTGAAAAAAGCGCTATAAAATTTGTGTATTACTACTGTTATTAGAAGCTACCCAACACGAAGACCTAAATAGTTTTGTTCTTTTCGTAATGTTTTTTTTATATTGTATTTTCTCATCGCTATTATAAGCAATACAAATATTCTGGTAAAGATAAAGTTAAACTGCTATTAAATCTTTATTCAAAGATAAAAACAAGAATTAAAAACTCGACGTTTTGGCATAGCCTACTATGTATAAAATCAGCAAACTTTCTTCAGTAGATTAAATGAAACATAAGCATGACAACGACGAAACGTTGCTATGAAGAAAAATGTTAATAAAAGTACTCTCTCACGACATCTAACGGCTTACAATTATTTAAAAGTTTTTATATTATGATAAGCAGTTGAATAAAAAGAATTGCCTTAGCAACGCGTCAATCTTTTTATCATTATTTTTTAATTAAAATCCTTGTTTATAATCTTCTGGTAATGATAGAGTTCAACTGCTATTAAATCTTTATTCAAAAATAAAAACAAGAATTAAAAACGCGACGTTTCGGCATAGCCTACTATGTATAAAATCAGTAAGCTTTCTTCAGGAGATTAAATGAAACATAAACGTCACTGCAATGAAAGCTTTGCCGTGGAGAACCAAGTGTAATGTTGTAATGTATCATAATTTTTATTTTTTAAATTTCTTTTGTTGTGAAGCGCTTTTGATCAAATTAGTTTTCTGCAAAAAGCGACATATAAATTTGTGTATTATTATTATTATTAGATGCTATTCGACACATAAATAGTTTTTTTCTTTTCGTAATTTTTTTTTATATTGTGTTTTCTCGTTTATTATAAACAATAAATATATTTCACATGTTAACAGATTGTTGAATTCACCAAAATTTGTAAATAAACTTAAATATTCTGGTAAAGATAAAGTTCAACTGCTATTAAATCTTTATTCAAAGCTAAAAACAAGAATTAAAAATTTGACGTTTCGGCATAGCCTACTATGTATAAAATCAGCAAACTTTACATAAACATAAACATGACGACGATGAAAGCATTGCCGTTTAAAGTTTTCAAAACATGAGGTTTAAAGTTTTCAAAAACCCTACTTCTAGAATGAAAATACGCTAAGATTTCAAACCTTTGTGCTATTCAAAAAGTGATTTCCGTACATTATCCTGAAAATATTTTTTGTCAGAATATTTCTGGCGAGTAAACAAACAATTTTTTCAGCGTATGGGATATTCCATGTCAACTCACACCCCTCTTTTGCTGACCATCTCTGATTTTGCTGAAATTTGGCATGTTTGTAGGTTTGGACGAGAAAATGTCTCACACCAAATTTCAAGTTTCTAAATCAAATAGTTTTTGATATATGAAGGTTGAAAGTTAGACACAAAATCGCCGCTTGAGCGCCCCTGATCGAGCAAAAGTGGCCCTCCTGGCTTTATTTTTTGTTCGATTTCAAAGATGTTAATATCATTGGAAAGCTCTTTTCAGTAGCTTTTCAATAATATTTATATTTCAAATGTAGCTATATAAATAAAAAAGTTATCTTTTGTCGTGACCTTGTGACTTTGACCTCGCATGATCCCAAAACCCCAGTCTAGACAAAAAAATTTTTCAATATAAGGACTATCAGCATGCCAAAAATCAAAGTGGGATCTCTATGGGTTGTCAAGATATCTTTTAATTAGAAAAAATTTAACAAAAAACTTGCGAAAATGATTTATTTGAAAATATCGACAAAGTTGCGAAATTATTTATTGCGAAAATACGATCAACAAAATTGCATCATTAGGCACACCTGTTCAATAAAATGCAAATATTTTGAAAATCTATAGAGATCCCACTTTGATTTTTGGCATGCTGATAGTCCTCTACGTGAGGAACAAAAATATTGAAAAATTTTTTTGTCTAGAGTGGGGATTTTGGGGTCATGCGAGGTCCAAGTCACGACAAAAGATAACTTTTTATTTATATAGCTACATTTGAGATATTGATATCATTAAAAAGCTGGTGAAAAGAGCTTTCCAATGATATTAACATCTTTGAAATCGAACAAAAAATAAAGTCGGGAATCCCACTTTTGCTCGATCAGGGGCGCTCAAGCGGCGATTTTGTGTCTAACTTTCAACCTTCATATATCAAAAACTATTTGATTTAGAAATTTGAAATTTGGTGTGAGACATTTTCTCGTCCAAACCTACAAACATGCCAAATTTCAGCAAAATCGGAGATGGTCGGCAAAAAATGCCGAAAAGGGTGTGAGTTGACATGGAATGTCCCCTATCTCATTTTTTCGAAAATGTGACTTAAGGCCCGTTTCCACTACGAGCGTGAAAAAGAGCATTCTTTGTTTCTTTTATCCATCTTCAATTAAAGCGAGCGGTTAAAATTGAAGCGAGCGCAAAAAAATCAATAAAACAAACAAAGAATGCTCTTTTCTACGCTCCTAGTGAAAACGGGCCTTTAGGTACTTTTAGAAATAGGGCCTTCAATTATAAAACATCGTCCACGTCACACAGTCTAGCTCATAGGTTCTCAAAGTGCTCCGTCCGGAGCCCCAGGGATCCGCGAGAGAAACCTAGGGGCTCCGCGAGCTATTCGTTTACTTCAGTGGTTTTCAACCTTTTTGGTGGAGCGGAATCCCAATAAAACATTCCAGAGGCTTGAGGAACCCCTGTGCGGTAATTTGATTGTCTTATGCCAGGGTGGTCCAACTTCTGCACTCTCGTGGGCCACTTTTCAAAATTATTCGAGTTTGCGGGCCGCAACCGGCTAGAAACACTTATTTTCGTCCCAAAATTATGGTGTTCTCTAAAAAAAAAAAGGTCTTCACTTGGACACTCACTTAGGGACACTGAGGTGCTGATATTCAGTCTTATACCTGCTTGTGCAGTAATCGCCACAAGAAAACGGTTCCTGGAAGAAGATAAAAGATACAAAAGGTTTTCATGAAGCCAATATGCTGACGGTTTTTGATAAGAGTAAATAAATAAAGTATTTTATCTTGAATAAAATGTCAATTTATCAACATAATTGCTTGCTATTCTTTTGTATCAGATCAAGTGCTGGTATCAAATATTAATTTAGTCAGAAGCATGGCCTGAGTCGGAGTGTTGGTTTTATTTTATCTCTATATTTATCCTCCTGACTCGCAGGAAAGCGACAGAGGCGCTAATACATAGGGTAGGCAATTACCCCGAACTGCTTCCAGAGATACCAAGATATTGCTGTCCACTTGTAATTTAATAGAGATATGACTGTAATTTAGAATGGCTTGCCAAGACCACCAAGCAGGGGAATGTGTGGTTTTTAGGGTGTCTCCAATCTTCAGGGTCTTGTTTAAACTCCTAAGCTTGTCAAGATGTTGTACAGCACTTTTATTTGGTTGGGTGTCTAAACAAGCAATTCTAAATTCAGTCCTATTAATAGATTAGAACAGAACAGAACAGAACAGAATTTATTGTTTTGCCCGAAAATAAACACACAATCAACGTCAACACAGAACTATTCAGGCCAGGAAGCATCGAAAAACCCTAAGGTTTTCAAGTCAAGATGCTCCCTGTTTATTATCAATCAAGCATGAATTAGAATGAGTAACTATAAATTGAGCAATGTTTACATAAATCACAGTAATAGGTTTACATAAAATTCAAATAAGCACACAAACATAATAATATACAATTACGCATATCTTTAAACTACCATACAGACAAGACTATTGTGGACATTATTTATAACTTGTAATTAAATATTTTTTTAATTGTTTAGAAAAAGCATAAATGTGGCATGATGATTTAATTAAATCTGGTAATTCATTCCAATATTTAACACCTCTATATTGTAGTGTTCTTAGACCAATTGTGTTTTGCTTTCTTGGTAAGAAATAGTTACTTTTAGAAGTATTTCTGGTGTTATAGTTATAAATTGAATTGTGTTTAGAAAAATATTTTGAAAAGACATTTGGCAGCAGATCATATTTAAAACGAAACATAAATTTACATATTTCAAGAATATAGATGTCATGTATTTTGAGTACATTAGATAATGCATATAGATCTGTTACATGGATTTGCCTTTTTCCTACCATATTTATGCATCTTAGTATTCGATTATGAACAACTTCAACAGGTTTAGAAACAGTTTTTGAGCAGCTACCCCAGCAAATTACACCATAAAGTAATATTGGATATATTAGTGTATAGTACACTTTCTTAAGTACTTGCTTATCCACATATAATCTTAATTTATAAAATAGTTCACATAATTTTGCTAGTTTAGAAGCAACAGCTGACAAATGTGGTTTCCACGATAACTTTTCATCTATAACGATACCTAAGTACTTATGAGATTAAAATTAAGTTCTAATGGATAGCAATATTTTTGCATCTTTGATAGCAGATTGAGTTGCTCAACAATTGCTCTATTTTTTATATCTTTAATATTGGATGGTTTCTGTTCATGAGCTATTGTTTGCTTCGCCAAAGCAGGCATGTATACAGCATGTCTTGAATTTCTAAAAATTAAAAGAAACTAATAATTCAAAAACAAAAAAACTAAATTTCTAAAAATCAAAAATTTAAATAGCAATAACGGGCAAGCATTTAATTTATTTGATCACAAACATATTTCAAAAAATAGGTTCAGATACAGTTCGTAAGGTGATTAAATACCTTCTAATCTAAGCAAAAAATTTGCTGTAGCTAGCATACTTGTAGCACCTTTCTTTTGCATGTGTAGAACCACTCCACGGAGCTACAAAAATCATGCAATCTGCAGGATTCACAAGATGATAGCGAAACGCAAAAAACGACATATTTTAAAGGTAGAATCAAAGGAATAGAGATGTAAAATTGCTTGCATTGGGTTGCCACAAGTACAGCACTAATAAGTCTACCTTCGACCAATCTTAGAGGAGGTCATAGTCTATCACAAGACAGCATGTAGGGGTAGAACCAGATGTAATCAGCATGAAATAATTTCTTGTTTGTAAAATTTTTTGTTGCAAAACCATGCAGTAAATTTACGGTAAAAATGGGTAAGTGGGATTGAGTGTTTTATCCTGTTTCATTACATATAGCCCAGCTGATTTACACCAGGGTTGTAAAATAGTTAGCACTTTACCTTTTAAGCCAGAATTGAGGTGAATTCATGTACATGACATTAGACCTTTGCAAGAAGTCTTTTGAGACACATTGTTTCTTTACAATGAAAGTTTGGCTGTGTTGGAACCATTGAAGTTTCCAACTACTGTACTTTTACCCAGTGTGTCGAACCGGACCCGAACCGGATCCGTAAACCCGTATTAACCGTTATTATTTTTTGAACCCGAACCGGAACTGAACCCGAAAAAATAAAATTTGCTGAACCTGAACTGGAACTGAACCCCTAAAAATAAAATTTGATGAACCTGAACCGGAGCTGAACCCGTAGAAAAAAAAATTGCTGAACCCGAACCTGAACCAGAACTTTATTTTAAATGAATCCGGTTCGACCGTTTGATGCACAAATTTTAATTTTAAAGTTATTTGTAGAAGAATCAGAATCACAATTTTGTCTTTGAAGTTGCCGCAATTTTTTTGGTCACAATACTTGTTGTGTGGCAATACAGAAACGTTATAAACGACTTTTTCAGACGAGAAGTTAAAGCAAAAACATGTCACTTGCTAGATAAAGAAAGCGAAATTTTAAATATATGCTAAAGCAGTTGTTCTTAAGCTTTTTACAGTGCCATACCTTTAAAAAAATACATATTAATATAGAGACGTAGCAAACATAGTGAAACCATCGTTGGTGAAGCAAAATTATTTGACGCCATTGAAAAATCAAAGCTGCACAGTGCATGCTGTTGGGGAGCCACTCGACTGAAATTTAGTTACGTGGAGAAGTTTAATAAAAAAGCAGTGTAAACTTATCGAATGATTCGAATTCAGTGTAACTTATAGTTGCCTCAAATGGTTTTCACTAGCATGATGGTATCCCTAATAGTCGAGATTGAGTAAAAAATAATGTTGAACAAGCAATGCAATAAAGTTAATTAATTTTTGATTTTTCAAAAAAACAAAATTAAAAAAAAAATTTGTTGAGATTAGGAAGAGAAACTATTAACCTTCGCCTTGTAGCGTGAAGTTTAAGTAAAATTTTGTAAGCTAACTGCTTTTCTCTTATTTCTCAGCTTCTTATTAGGCTCAAATTTGCATGTTGGAATCTAAAAAGGCCTTCACTTTTGCAGTAAGATTGATTCGGGATGAGCTGTTCATAGTTTTTAGGCTTATTTAAAGATATTATAGCAGTGAAAATTGGATTACTTAAATTTTTCGTTTGCATCAATGTTCGCTTCAACTTTACGTCAAAGATTTGTCTCTTAAGAAAAAAAATCTTATACAACAAACTGATTTAATTTTTAATTTATTTCTAGTTGTAATTATTAAATCAAATGTTACCGTTTGAAGTTGCCACAATTTGTTTGAGCACTTGTGTGCCAACAAAGAAACGTCATAAACAACTTTATCAGCCGAGAAATGAAGAAAAAATACTGTATGTGCACTAGATACATGAACGTGCGCCAGGAGAACCAAAAGGGGGACTGGCTTTTTTAAATTTCAAATTTTACAAAATAATACATAAATGTGCTTTAAAAACTTCTAAAGTTAAGGCTCGTTTCCACTACGAGCGTGGAATAGAGCATTCTTTGTTTCTTTTGATCATCTTTCCGCGCTTAAAATCTAAGTGAAGCAAATAAAGTCAATAAATCAAGCAAAGAGTACAGTGGCGAACAAAAAAAGTAAGACTTTTTTATTTTTTAAGATTTTTTAAAAATATCATTGTTAAAATTGAATTATATTAATATATATCAAGTAATATATCATTAAAAGAGCACAAAAAATTATATTAAATCCAATATTAATTTATTTCTTTTTTAGAAATATAATTCAATTGCAACTAACTTATTTTTAAAAAATTTGATAAAATAAAAAATCTTACTTTTTTGCTCGCCACTGTACTCCATTCCACGCTCATAGTGGGAAAAGAGCCTTTATGCGTCAATTTTTTATTATTATAAACTTGAATGACTAAATGTTTAATTTGTTTAAAACTTTAAAAGTTTAGATTACGTAAGATAAAGGCCCGTTTCCACTACCGGCGTGAAACGAAGTATTTTTTGTTTTATTAATTTTTTTACTTCTTTCGGCGCTTAAAGGCAAAGCGAAGAAAAAAATCATAAAAAGAAACAAAGAATACTCCAAACTACGCTCGTAGTAGAAATGAACCTTAATGACGTTTCATACCTAATAAACCTCCTGCGTGAGGGCCGCCACTAAAAAATTATCAAAAAATTCTTAGACAAGTGTATCAGTGGCTAGTCCAAGAAAGATCTATATAAACTCATGTAAACGCAATCTATAAGAAAGTTTTGAGATCACAAAACAACAAAAAACTTCCGTTTCCGCTTTTGGCGCTCGCAAGATCATTACTATAAATTTATTAGTAAGACTTGATTTTTACAACCAAGACCCATGCCGGTGAATTAGTTTAATTTAATTTTTTTAAAACTTGTACCAGAATTTTTTAAAAAACCCTTTTTAAGAATATTTTTTGTGTTTCCGACTGTTTGCCATCACTCCTCCAGGAAGCGCGTCTACGGGCGCCCATGATAACATGAGGTAAGAAATTGTGTTTACAGTCCTAACGCTTGTAAGAAATAGATAAAAAATATATATTCCGAACCCGAACCGGAGCTGAACTGGAACTGAACCCCTAAAAAAAAATTTGTTAAACCTGAACCGGAACTAAACCCTAAAAAAAATTTTTTGCTGAACCCTAACCGGAACTGAACCCGAAAAAAATTTTTTGCTGAACCTGAACCGGAACTGAACCTTTAAAAATAAAATTTGCCGAACCTAAACCTGAACCGGAACGTTATTTTAAACGGTTCGATTCCCTGCTTTTACCATTTTTATCTTTGACTTGCTCCAACCTCATATTACTATTATTATCCAAGGCAACCATACCTAATTACAAATGCATATGGTTAAAAAACTGCTGTGTGGGACTACTTTATAACTGTACAATAACATATAAGGATATAGAATAAAATAAAAATTTTATTAATTTTTAAATCTTGAGTAAACAAAATTTTTATATCACTTGGTATATCATTTCATGTTCTGGTACCAATATATTTCAAGTTTTTATTATGTATTAAATGTTTCAAAAAATACCAATGTTTTTTATAAGTGGCTGTAAGTTTGAAAACAGATAAGAGAAATTTTCAGATTGTTTATCAGCAATTTCAACTTTATATTAATCTATAACCAATTAGCTAGACATCATTTATATATGTCTGCCATGACAAGTGCATTGAAATTATGAGCAAGAAACACAAAAAAGTTCTCTAAATATGTCACTCAAAGTAAAGCTACTAGAAGTTACTACCTTTTACAATTTCAAGTTTATACAGTATAGGGTTACCATATTTTTGTGACTTGAAAGCGGAACACCTCTAAAGACTAAGACTAAGCTGTGATTTTTTTAACTTTAGATTTTCCGATTGTACTACATAGGCCTAAATTTAAAGCCATCCCGACTGTCTTCATTCACCATATTATTATCGAGAGTTCATGCGCATATTCTCTGTCTAAATAGCGGTTTCAGATCGAAAAATAGAAAAGAATTGACGTTAACGATATAAAATAATTCGAATTTAAATCTTTTATGTACAGCAAAAGGAAGAAAGAATAATAAAATAGCCTGCCGTTTTCAAGCATTGAGAATTTACTTATTCGCCCAATCATACTTTTCTGTAGATAAAACCTTTTTCAAAAAAACGTTGTTCAATTTTACATTCTCGTAAAAGTCAGAGCAGGACCAATCAGTATTGACTTTACATGTGATAACGGCTTTCACGTTCTGCTCCAGCATCCTGTTTCTGCTCTCAGACCACATGCTTTTCACGATCGAAAAAATTCTTTCAACTGGTGCGGATGTTCCGGGTAAACAAAATATGAACTCTACCAGCTTTTAAAAGTTTGAAACTCGTATGCGTTTGTTTTCAAATTCTTTGAACATCTCGACTCACTTTTGTTCCAAAGACACATTTTGCCAGCCCTCTTCCTTACAACGTTCAGACATGTGTTTTTTCACTAGTACTTGTTCGTCGAAAAGAGAGTCACTGTTGATCACCTGCTTCCCATACATTGTGTTGATCTTTTCCGCAAACTCGCACACTCGCACCCAGGATATTTCTTCGTTTAGGTCGATCCAAAGATGAGGAATCACATCTTTATAAGAACCATCATAAAGATTCAGATACGTAAACATTTATCGTAAAAATCTCTTGCTTCTTTGTAAAACAAGTTTACGTTTACTTCGCCTGCTTCTTCTAACTTGCCCAAGAGGGTCAATGCTGCAGATAGGATGAAGTTGTTTTCTTTCTTTTCAACTAAGTTTAGCTTTAGCTCTGACAGAACCGATGCCACATTTACAGCACTAGCGTTTTCCTTTTCTAACTTTAGAATAGTCTCATTGAAGTATTTTAACTGCCGATGAACAAATATCAAATAAAGCTCTTGTGTTGGTTCTTCGAAGCATTTTTTGATAAGAGTAGGACAACCTTCTTGGGAGTTGAAGTAACTTTTCAATCCCACAAACATTTCAAGTATTCTTTGCAAAGCTGGTAGTAAAGAGAGAAATCTTGTATTGCCATGTTGCAAGATACGCTGATGCTCAATTTCTACAAACTCGCAAAAATTTTTCAGCTCAGTAACCCGAACAGTGTAAATGTGAAAAAATTTATAGATTTTCACAACAAGACTTTCGACACATACAGGGAGAGTATCCACAGCATTTTGGAGGCAGTTGTGAACAATATGAGCTGCACATCCGATCCCTGTCAGATCTCTTTCGATCTTTTCTTTCACTTTGAAGAAAACATTATTTTGTCCTCTTCTTTTCACACCTCCAAAATTAGTGTTGCAGTTGTCGGCACAAAACCTAACAGCTTGTAGCGATTAATTGGACAGCCCAAGTATTTTCACACGAAATACAACTTTAATTATTATCGGAGTTATAGAATTTAGTTCAAAACGTTGGATTTAACTTTCACATGCTCTATTTTTATGCAATTTCGAAATTCACATCCTGCCGTTCCATATCGTATGATCACGTGGTAATACGCCCATTTGTATACAGCGACGTGGCTTAGTCACAAATTGAAACATAATGAGTTGCTCTCCGGCAGATATCGGTTAGATGAGTAACTTCTGTCATGGTAATGCTATACTAAATTGTTTGTATTATTGTAATTATTTGTTTTAATTTTTATTTTGTTTTTAATTCTATTTGAATAAGTGAATAAATGTGCTGTAAATAGAATCAAGTAGTGGTTAACCTTCTGATTTTGGATTGCTGCAATTAAACTTGAACATAACGCACTTAACCACGACATTGGTGACCCCGACAAAGCAAAACCCGACGGGGTCACATTGGTGACCCCCGATCAAAAGAAAACCCGTCAAAAGAAAACCCCGATCAAAAGAAAACCCGACGCAGTCTCATTGGTACCCCGCCTTGGAAAAATTGAAATCCGACGGCGTGAACAACATTGACGAAAGCAAACCTGACGAAGCAAAAGTCGCGGCGACGGAAAAAAACTTCAAAGCCAACGTAGAAAAAATCCTACGAAAGAAAATTTTAAAACCAAAAGAAATTCTCGTCGGTGAGTTCACTATATTATTACCGCTATTGTCTAAACCTGGAGCTAGCCAAAAAAATCGTTTTTTTTTCAGTGGCAACTAGAACAAGGAGTAAAACTATGACTACTACCAGTGAGTCTCAAAAAATAAGTGTTCAGAATGACTCCAAGCAATCTTCTAGCAAAGCCGAATCCGCTGTCGAAGGTGCATTTTCGAATGTTACAGTTCAACCACTTTTACATGCTCCTAAAATGTGGAATATTGATAGTTTGTTGCCCGCCTATTTCGTGACCCTGGAAAAGTATTTCCAAATTAATAACATAAGTGACAAAAATATGCGTTTTGTTTGTTTGTCAAATGTAATGTCGCCTAGTCAAGCTGAAGCGCATGGTTTAGCTTTAAGCAGAGCTTCCGAAAATATTGAACCATACACAGCCTTAAAAAATTTAATTTTATCGTCTGTTTCGTTAGAATGCATGGATAGATGTATTAAACAAAATTGAATATGCAAATGCGCAAGAAAAACCTTCTACTTTAATGTCGCGTATAATTGCTGCATGTCGTAATAATCCTGATAATGATTTCTGTAAAAAAATTTTTTATGTGCTTACAACCTGAGAATATTCAACAAATATTAAAGGCTCAAAATTTTAACTCATTAAATGAACTAGGAAATTTTACAAATCGATTTCATAGTTAAATAGTCGCTCAATATTTTGACCAAAATAGGACAACGACTAGCGAATTTAAATATTTGGCAGATAAAGTTGACGAGTTAAGCACTGAATTATGTAATGTCAAGAAGCAATCACAGTTTCAAAAACCGCATAATTCATCTTACTCTGATAAATGCCAATCGAAGGCTAATAGAACATTTTTTACAAGTGATGCACAAACGTATAGTAAGCATGCTACTAATTCTACATCAAAATCAAACCGAGCTTTTCCTCAAAACGGATTTTGTTTCTATCACGCTAAGTTTGGTAATCGCGCCTTTAAATGTAAAAGTCCTTGCACCTTTCGCTCTTTTAAAAATCACTTTGTAACTACTATAACAAAAACTGTTCCCTTGACGCAATCTATGATTCTTCCCAAAGTCTATGATAAACTTTCAAAACAAATGTTTTTAATTGATAGCGGTGCTTGTGGTAATTTTTTACCGGTTTCTGATGACCAAGCCGAAGAAGTAGAAAGTCACTTTTATGACGCATCCGGTAATCCTATCAAATGCTTTGGTAACGTGACTTTAGATGTTGATATTGGCTTTGGCAAAATGTCTGACGTATTTTGCATATGTGCTATTGAACAACCGATTTTGGGTTTTGAGTTTTTGCAAAATCACAAAATTACTCTTGATGCTTCTACTTGCTTTCTAAAATGTGAAGATTCTAAGAAACAAGTCAATACATTACAAGGACCGATAAATTCTTACGATTTTTTTCCCTGCACATGAAATTAAATGCACAAATCTCCTACAAAATATCCTGGTTTTCCAGCTCCCGAAAAAATTAAAGCAATTCGCAATTTCAAGCGACCAAAAAAGCGTTAAAAGTTTACGCCGTTTTACTGGCATTGGCTCAGTTTTATGCTCCATCAATACCAAATTTATTTCGTAAGTTAGTGCCCCTATATGACATGATTAAAGGAAAACAGAGTTCACAGTCATTGTTAAAATGGACCCCTGAGTTAGTTAAAAGTTTTGAAGGTGCAAAAGATTGTTTGGCAAACTACACGGCACTTGCTTTTCCTGCTCCACACGCAAACATTTCACTTGTTACCGGCGCAAGTAATGACGCAGCTGGCGCGGTACTTCAACAGGAAATAGATGGCGTCGTTCAACCGCTTGTTTTTTTCTCCCGCATATTTTCTCGTACTGAACGAAAATACGCAGCTTTTGACAAAGAACTCACTGCGATTGTAATGGCTCTAAAACATTTTTGCTACTTTTTAGCATTGCGAAATTTCACAATATATACTGATCACAAACCAATTGTTGCTGCTTTAAATTCTGAATCCGACCGTGAGAACGCCAGACAAGCACGTCAACTCGCTTACATTAGCGAATTCACCACTGATGTTCGAGATTTACCAGGCACTTCAAACATAGTTGCTGATACACTTTCTTTATAATATTCCAGCAATTGATTCCGCAAAGTCAGAATGCTTGAAATCGGATGCTATATGCGGTTCTCATAATTCTTATTTTCTCTTAATACTGCCAGCTAGAAAAGCAGCTACTACTTGAACGTGCGACAAGCACGACAACACTGCGAAATTATACGCTGCTCACTTACAGGACCTCGAGGATAATTTAATAGACTCGATTAAACGCCTTGAAGCGTCTCATAATTACTTACAGTGCAAAATACTATGCAATCTAAGGTGTATTCTTAAAAAAAAAAAAAATTGAATGCACTATTAGGCACTACGGGCCGCGGCTATAGAAGGTGACGTCATAAGCAAATTATCTTGCTCACCTCTGAAAGTGCGGTTAAAGAGGAATCTGATTCATGGCAATTTTATGCTACTAGACCGTTGTTCGAACCAGTGCAGACCGGCCATCTCACGAACTCGTTTCCACGTGTTTTTCAATTGAATCAAGATTTCTACCTCTCCGATACAGTGTCTTTCCTCGAGTCGTATGGTCCTCATCGAGTTTTTTCGTTTTAAATTGACAAATCATTTTACTTATTTATTAATTACACGCTAGCTGGTATTGCTCACGATATAGCAAAAAAAACTTTCTCCTACTCTTTCTCCAATAAATGAAATAATTAAATGGAGAGATTACATTGTTGATTCTTTCTTAATCGGCTACGAGCCAATAGTAGACCGCAACTTAAACGCAATATTTACAACTTCGGCGACAACAAGTCGTTGCACCGAAAGCATTCAAGTATTTCTTGATAGCCAGTCAAATTGCCTATCTATTTCGTCTGCCGATATTCATTTCTCTGACGTAACACATTTGCTGCACAATAGTTTTTTACTTTTGCTCTCAAGCATTTCTAGCCCTTTTTTCAACGCTGTTTTATCACTTCTTACTGTTTTAGCGTTGGCTTGGGGTTTAATCCTGACTGTCTATACAATTGCAAACATTATTAAAAATCTCAAAAATACGCTTACTCCTTTTGTGGCATCTAAACTGAACCGTTTTCGAAAAGAGGAGAATACTAATGAATCTTCCTCCTCCATAATTAATCCCAATTCGGATCCTTTAATTGATAGCGCCACAACTCATGTGTAGAATTATACAATTGTTATTATCGTTTTCGAATATTTAACGATCTTTCACAAAAAAAAAAAAAAAGAATTATTAGTCCTATTTTGTTGTGTTTTATTGAATCTTTAATCAAGATATAATTATTAACCAGATTTGTTATTTAAAAAAAAAAAAAAAAAAATTGTTCTTTTGCGTATTCAATATTGATTGTGGATATTGTACTGTAACATTTTCGAACATGTACTGCTGTTAGTTCCTTTTAACAAATGCAGCACTATAAACGGCACAATGACGACACCACGCGACAGAACAGATTGTTGACTACTTCTTCTACAAAAGAAGCAGAACGAAACTTACTGAAGTGTTTACTGCTCCATGTAGACATCGCAGCGATTATATTCGGATACATCGCAAGAGTTTCTTTCTTTGTCAACGAACTAAAAAAGAAAAATATAACATTGTTTTCTGTTCTAAGTCGCGCTATAATCATCTTTTTTCTGTATTTACATGTACGTCCCTTTTTCACCGTCGTGTCGTCGTACTGCAAATTGCATTTTTGAGAATTTCTGCTATATTTAGAAATTGTTTTATTTTCTTATCCGCCGGGGGGGTATCTGTAGCGATTAATTGGACAGCCCAAGTATTTTCACACGAAATACAACTTTAATTATTATCGGAGTTATAGAATTTAGTTCAAAACGTTGGATTTAACTTTCACATGCTCTATTTTTATGCAATTTCGAAATTCACATCCTGCCGTTCCATATCGTATGATCACGTGGTAATACGCCCATTTGTATACAGCGACGTGGCTTAGTCACAAATTGAAATATAATGAGTTGCTCTCCGGCAGATATCGGTTAGATGAGTAACTTCTGTCATGGTAATGCTATACTAAATTGTTTGTATTATTGTAATTATTTGTTTTAATTTTTATTTTGTTTTTAATTCTATTTGAATAAGTGAATAAATGTGCTGTAAATAGAATCAAGTAGTGGTTAACCTTCTGATTTTGGATTGCTGCAATTAAACTTGAACATAACGCACTTAACCACCAGCTTTTTCTTTAAGCTCATTTTGCTCAAGAACCGATACCAGGTACCTAATTGCCTAGTATTTCAGCAGTTTCACCGGAAAGTGATTTAAATTCTAACAACTTTACTTTCACGCCGATATCAGGTACAAAGTAGCGAACCACAACAGGAACAAGCTTTATCTCTTTCCTGTTCGAAGCATCAATAGTCACGGTGACGAAGTTGGCTTTGCCCAATTCTTCTCGTAGATCACCAGCTACCATCGGGGCAATGCAATTTACAATCACTGCTTCGCATTTCGTCCTTGCTAGAGCAAATTTAATTTTAAAAAAATTTTAAATTAACTTTGAGTTACAATCGGAAATCTTGAAGGTCTGTCCGTGAATAGCAGTGTGATAAGCAAACGTAGCTTCTTTTGCTGCTAACTTTAAAGATTCATCAGAATCAGATTTAGCCGGTTTGAAGAAATTTGTTACGCGCGACGACGACGCTGCCGCCTCAATAGAGAACTTGTGTTTTTGGGTTTGCAAGTGTTTGTTAATATCTGATCGTCCGCCGTGGCTAATTGAAAACACATTGTTAGCGGAAAACGACGAAACAAACAAAATCAGGCATTCACCGGCAGTAAGTAGGCTACCGCGGTACGCTACAGAGCAACAACAGTTACGAGAACATGCTAATTGGCAATGTTAATGTATTCTGCTGGCTGGCTGAACGCCAAAGCGGGATTTGGCTGACCGGTCGGGACGCCGGGACAAGACGTTAAAAAGCGGGACTGTCCCGCCTAAAACGGGACGTATGGTAAGCCTAATACAGTATAAATTTTATAACCAATTAGCTAGACAGCTTTATATAAGTCATGACAAGTGCATTGAAATTGTGAGCAAGAAACAAAAAAGTTCTCTTAAACATGTCACTCAAAGTAAAACTACTAGAAGTTACTACCTTTTGCAATTTCAAGTTTATACAGTATAAATTTTATAACCAATTAGCTAGACAGCTTTATATGAGTCATGACAAGTGCATTGAAATTGTGAGCAAGAAACACAAAAAAGTTCTCTAAATATGTCACTCAAAGTAAAACTACTAGAAATTACTACCTTTTGCAATTTCAAGTTTATACAGTGTAAATTTTATAATCAATTAGCTAGACAGCTTTACATAAGTCATGAAAAGTGCATTAAAATTGGGAGCAAAAAACACAAAAGAGTTTTCTAAATATGCCAGTTAAACTAAAAATACAAAAAGTTACTCACCTTTTGCAAAAACTTCTTTTGTTCTCTTTGTTTTATCCTTTTTTGTCTTGCCTTTGATTTTTCTAACATTTTTGGTTCTTTTTTTTTAAAATTTTTACCAGTTAATATGTTAAACGAGGAAAAATCAAATGAAATTGGAACTGCATCATTCTTTAATTTAACTTGTTCTTTGATTCCTAGCAATTGCAATCTCAGGTCTCGTTCATTACAATCTTTAGTAAAATGCTTGCTACAGAACTTGCAGTAATTCAGTTCAGTTTATTCCCATAAGCATGAAAAGATCAGCTACAATAACAACAAAATATAAAAGTGTGAAATCTATATTTGCTCATGGAGTCGACATTGAAAAGACCAAAAGGTCATCAAAGTCAGCTGCCACTGTATTAATTAAATTTGAGAGTATCCACAGTCACAAGTAATGTTTATATATTGAATATATAAATATGATATGTAGGTATAATAATACCAAAGTAGCAACAATAACAGCAAAAAAACAAAAATAGTAATACACAGAAAAAAACACATAAACACACATAACAAAACAAAACAATAAAAAAATAGAAAAAAAAAATAATAATAATAAAAATTTGTTATATGATTTCAGTAAAAGTTTTTTATATTCTTTTTTAAATTGATGTTTTTGAAGTAATTTTATGTGTTGTGGAATTTCACTCCATACTTTAGGTCCTGCTAATGTAATCATGTTTTATCTAAGTTTGTTTTTATTGAATGTAAATGGTAATTATTTTTTTTTACTAATCTAGTTTGATGTTTATGGATTGTATTAATGTTGGTGATTGGTTGGGTTTTACTATCAATGTTCCAGATTTTATTACTTATGTTGTACATTGCAATTGCAACCTGCAATTTGTAAATATCATTAAGTTTTAGTAGTTGTAGTTTCATATATAATGGGTCAGACCTGGTTCTGTTAGTGCTGTTTGTCATAATTCGAAGAACTTTTTTTGTGTTGTTATTAGTGGTTGGAGAGTTTTTGAGTTAGCCTTTCCCCAGCTGGTGATGCAGTACTTTAAGTGAGGATATGTTAGACTATCCTCTTGACTCGCTGGAAAACGACGGAGGCGCTAATACATAAGGTAGGCAATACTTCGATCTGCTTCCGGAGATGCCAAGTTATTGCTGTCCGCTTGTAATTTAATAAAGACATGATTGTAATTTAGAACTGCTTGTTAGGATCACCAATCAGGGAAATATGTCATAAAGTGTATTTTTTCAATACATGAATGGCACGAGTGGGTTTTGAACCAAGACCGTGTTGATCACAAACCCAGTGCTTCAACCACTCAATCATGCTGCCAACACTATTTCACTTAAACATGCTTTTTTTCAGACAAGGCTGAATTGCGACGTAGCACTCAAAGCTATACACCTACAAATAAATTACTTAATTTGCATTAACATATTGTATTTAATTAGTTTGTGTCTTTTGGGGCTATTGTCATTTTAGTTCTTATTTCGCCTAAACAAGTATCTGCATTTTGTAGTAATATCATTATAACCTCTGTGAGTTTCATGCCCTGGAATACTTCCATAAAAAACTTATTGCTATTTTGCTTATCAGTAAATGGCACAATTCAAAAGTTTTTACATAACTTGGAGTTATTAGCAAAACAACACAATGATTCATATGCTAAAAAAATCCCAATTGAATACTATGCACAGGAAAAATAGGGGCCTTGTAACAGACGTTTGCACTAGAGCCCCAAATGTCAAAGTTACTGCCTCATTAAATATCGTAAAATGGGGTAACTTCAAGTAATTTTGGAGGTTTCTAGTTTCTAACAACCTGATGCTGTCAAACAAGAAAACTTTTTCCTGCTAATCATAACACTCTGCCTCTGAGCCATCAAAAAAAATATGAAGTTACCCCATGCTTGGGGGTAACTTCATTGCAGAATGTTGAATGTTGCAGAATACTTTCAAAAAAATACCATTTGCCACTGCCCTAACATTAACAATTAATGAACCCTTTGGCTCAGTTAAAATTCTTGAATTAGGCAGTCCAAAACTTGTTAAAATTTACATTAAAATTAAAGGTAAATTTTAACAAGTTTTGGACTGATTCTCGTCTGCCTAATTGAAGAATTTTATTGAGATGCATTTTATGTAAATCATCCTAGAATCTTCATCCATTGGGGTTAAACTGATCCATTGAGTTTTTTAACAAATTAAGCCCTTAGCCAAAAATTTCACATAAAAATAGTTAAACAAGTAATTGACTAATCCTGACTTGTATCATATAAATGACATTATTTTTTATTGAATATTTATAGGTTTTTTTTATACAATAATATTATGTAAATTTTTTGTCATCAATTAAGGTCTTTTGTAGGTGTTATAGTACAAAGCTTTTTAGTGCAATTTTTTCAACTCTTGCTGTTCATGAAACAATTTAACAAGTTTTTCTATTTGACTTCCAAAGGTTCAATTGATCCTGATTCTCAATGGAAACAACAAAATGAGCAGCACAAAAAAAATAAAGTTTATGCAATGGTCAATTTTGCTGGCGGAGGAACTTTAATTGAAGCATACAGCAAAGGTAATACAGAAGAAGAAAGCAAAGAGTTGGTTCAAAATTATTTTAAAGAAAATGTTGCACCAGAATGTCTGTGTGAAACTCTAGAAGTTGTAACAGAAGATGATTACCAAAAATGGCACAGCCGACAAAGTCATTTTGCTAAAGAGTTGATGGAAGAAAAACAAATACATACTCACAAAGTTTTTAATAAAAGTGGTTTAGATAAAATTGGTGATGAATTTTCAGTTATTTCTCTTGATTCTGTTGTCTTACCATATTCAATGCATCATGTGAAATGGAAACTTGAACATCGTGGTGCAATTGGTGAAACTCCTTTACACTTGTTATTTCTTCTTGGTTCTAAAAAGCATATAAAAATTGCTGAAGCATTGTTAGAAAAATATCCAGAATTAGCTATGGATGTATATGAAGGATTTGAATATTATGGAGAGTCTTGCTTGCACTTTGCTATAATTCAAAACAACTTGGAAGCAGTTGATATACTTTTAAAAACTAACAAGGTTGATTTGCATGCACAAGCTCGTGGAAAGTTTTTTATTCCTGTTGACATTAAGCGTGGTGACATTAAGTTACGCAAACACAAATTTGAAGGTTATGCTTATTATGGGGAATATCCATTGTCTTTTGCTGCCAGTACAGGGAATAAAAAAATCTATGACAAGCTTATAGCCAGTGGATGTGATCCTAATCGAGTTGATCGATATGGCAATGGTGTTTTGCATCTTGCTGTAATTCACAATCAACCTGATATGTATTACCATGCTTTAACTCATCAAAAAAAACAACCAAATCCAGATCTTTGCAACAATGCAAATCTTACCCCTTTGGCACTTGCTGCTAAACTTGGTAAAACAGCAATGTTTAAAAAAATTTTGGATGTTTCATCAAGACACTATTGGTCTTACAACACAGTAACATGCTCATCCTATCCATTGAAATCTTTAGATACTATTGGCCCTAATGGAGAAACTGATTGGAATTCAGCTTTGATGATGATTGTTCGAGGAAAAAAGATTAATCATTTAGACATGGTGTCTGATCATGTTGTTCACCAGCTTTTAAATGAAAAATGGAACAAGTTTGGTCAAAAAAAGTTTTTTCGTCTGTTTTTTGTTTTTGTTCTGCATATTTTGTTTCTATCAACTGCAATTTACTTGCGACCCAATGTAGCATCTGATTTGCGTTATGGTGTGAACAGCTCAGACATTGCTCGTTATGTTTTTGAGATTTTTGTAATTATCATTTGTTGCTTTGTTGTTTTTTATGCTGTTCGAGAAATATACTTAGAGTCATTGTCTGGTTATTGGCAAAATATTGCAGCAATTCCAAGTCGATTATTTTATCTTGTTGCAGTATTTTTATTGTTACTGTGTGTACCAATTCGGTTTTTAGAACTTTATAATGTGGAGGTGTGGCTTCTTGTGTTTGCTGTGCCTGGGTTGTGGTCTTATATGCTGTTTTTTCTCAGAAATTTTTCTTTGACTGGGCCATTTATTACAATGATATTTCGAATTTTTGGTACAGACATGATTCGGTTTGTGGTTATTTACATGATAATGTTACTTACTTGTGCAGTTGCTTTTTTCTATCAATTTGAAGGTCAAAATGTATTTGCATTTTTAAGTGAACTAGGCACTATTATGACACTTTTTCAAATGAGCTTTGGTGAATTTGACTATACTACAATTTTGCAAGGAAAATATGAAGCTTTAACTATTGTAATGTTTGTTGTCTTTATGATCATGGTTCATATTTTACTATTGAATATGCTTATTGCTATGATTACTCGAACATATGAAAAAATTACTAACCAAGCTGAAAAGATTTGGCGTAGACAATGGGCATCAATGGTGATTGTGATGGAGAGATCACATCGAAACCATGAAAAAGTTGCTTTTCAAAAATCTTATGATCTAAATATTGATTCCAATAGAGTGACTTCAGATGGTGATGCTGAACATAATGAAGCATGGAGGCAAGATATTACAACTGACCGAAGAGCTTTAATGGTTGTGTATAATCAAGAAAAATCAGAAACTAAAAGAAAAATTGAAATAAAAAAAAAGCTAATTAATGCTTATCATCAAACATCTGTTGAAAAGGCAGCACACCAATCCCCACAATTTAAAATACACAGCATGACTGGATTGAGCGATCTGATAAGAGATGCTCCACGTCTAGAAGAGCATGAAGTAAGTTTGCATAAAAAAAACAGTTCTTTGCCATTAACACACTCTAACGACAAATTAAATTACTCAGATGAAGAAGATTGAGCTGTTATGTTTTAATTATTTCAATACATTGTTTAATTTACAAAATTCTTTTAATCATTGTTTTTATTGGTTTGAGCTTGTTAAAAATCCACTTTGGTTGTTTTTTTAGCGCAGAAATATTTGGAACAATTTGACCAGTCTACATTTTTCTTTAACAATGTTTACTTTATTTGATTTTTAACAAATTAGGTAAACAGATTTTTTTAAGTGTTTTGTTAATACTTTTTCTTTTAAAGGTTATGAACTGTGTAAATTCCAAATATTAAGCTTATTGAATACCAGTTACAATATGAAGTAAAAAGTTTATGCTGTGTACTAATATTTAAAACAAAAAAAGGCTTTGGTTGGGTTAGACATTCTAACCGTAACCCTAACTCTAGCTATACTAACCCAAAGTTTATATTATTTAGAGTTCTCAAAAAAAGCCAGGTGTTTTTTTTTCATGATTTGATAAACTCCAAACTCAAAAAGATTGAAGGGAAAGGGACTAGCTGTCATCTATTTTAAAATTTATATATACTGTATATTTTTAAAAATGCTAGACTGATTCAAATCCAGTTGTCAACTAAAAATTTGGTTTAAAGTTGGAGTATTTAAAAAACTGAAGTTGAGTTTATTGAATTTTTTGTTGTGAAGTTCAAATTTAGAACTTCTCAGAAGCTTGAAAAAATAATATAGTTGTTATTTTATTCTGAATCTTGTTAATCTTTTTGAAAATATTATTATGATTAATTTTAAATAATTTGCTTAATGTTTATCATGCAAACTTTCTTTTTAATCATATTATAAATTTTAGCTTAATATTTACCTATCTTATTCTCCTGACTTAACATAAAAATGTCATAGGCCTTCTACTTAAGGGGATTATCTAGCGATTATCCCCTCCTGCTTTGCAGATGTAAGGATATTTTTATTTGTTGTATCAAAGATTGGGACAAACCATACACCATATTTAAGACTAAATACAATTATGTTCTGAAATTTTTTTATAAGTTTGTTTGAAATTTATAAAACTGTTCATTGTTTTGTATTCTAAATATTATTTATTTATCTTTAAAATATCATTACTCATATCTGTGGCTTGTTGTGGATTGTTTCAGAAAAATAATTATAATTTAAATTAAATTATTTTTTGTTTTATATGCATTAAATAAGTTGCCTGTTGTTAAATTTTTTGTATGTTACTGACAAATGTCAACCATATATTATACTGTATATTTCGGCGTATAAGACGACCCTTAAAGTCAAAACACAACCCTTAAAAATTGGGGTTGTCTTATACAACCGATATAAAAGTCTTTATATATATATATATATTCCAATCATTGAGCACTGTCAAAAGTGAATTGCCAGCACTGTACCTTATATATATATATAAAATTAATATAATGTTGTACCTCGTCTTATCTGACGGTCGCTTTATATGCCGAAATATACGTTAAAACCAATATAATTTTGTACCTCATCTTATTTGACAGTCGTCTTATACGCTGAAATATATGGTAACTAAAATTTCAAATCCACTGTACTTATTGTTTTTTTATTGCACTTAGTTGTTTATTTGTAGAGAATGGAATATAAAAAATATGTAGTTTTAACTTTATTAGTTTTTCAAACTTCTTTGACTGTGACTATTTTACGTTATCTTCGAACTTTTACTACCTCTAAACCACGTTATCTCTCAAGCACTGTTGTGTTTTTAGTGGAAGTTATAAAAGCTTTCTCTAGCCTTGTTATTGTTTTTTACCAATCAAGTATGTACAAAGTTTTAGAATTTTTTTTTTATAAAATTTTATTTGGATATTTTAAAATTGTCATGAAGTGTGATTATCAATAATTAGTTTTAGAATTATCTCCAAGTGGGTTTGGTTTGTGTGGGTTACATTCACGGCTTGCTGTTACTAACCTCTCAGGCTTTGGGTGTCCCCGAAATTTTACAAGCTTATAAAGTAGGAATGGCAAACAGGAAACAAGTTCTGTTTGTGTTTGCTTGAATTACAGTGCAATAAATAATGTTACACATATTTTACACCGTATTTGTTAAACAATAACTATCACTGATTATAACAAGACCAAAATGCAAGAATAAATACTAAAGAATAAAAAAGGCCAAAGTAATGCAACATATCCTCCATTTGCATCAATAACTTGTTGAAGATGCTTAGAAAATTAAATGTCACGAAAGTTGTGGAATTTTTGCCCATTCTGAATTGAATTTTTCTGCAAAGCTTATGCATTTTTACAATGGCAACCCTATGGAACTTAATCAAATATTATATTTGAAATATATAATGATCTTCATAATCAATCATTTTTTTTAAAAAAAAAAGCTGCAAAATGATATTCTTGAATAGTTTAATTTTTATAAGGAATGTTGAATTTTAAATATTAAACATCTTGTATTTACAGTTTTGTAATTAGAGCAAAAAAATTAATTTATTGCTAATTTTTTAAGTAGTCTTATATGTCATCTAAATCTGTTTTAATATAAATCAAATTTTAAAAGTTTATGTAATTTTAATTTGAAAATACAGGGTGATTCACCGAAGTGTTGACAAATTAAAACTGAATTATCCAACTTACTATAAGGGCAAAAGAAACAAGTTTTTAATAGATAGAATGGAAATTTAATGGGCTTTCACATAAAATTCAAATTATTCAATGTAGCCCCCTTTGTTTTTCACAAGGCGCCTAAGACGTGGAAGTACTTGGGCGCATGTGGCACGCACCACTTCTGGGTCAATTTCTTCCCATGACGCCTTCAGTTTTCGTTTAAGGGTTTCAATATTTGGATGGGATGTTGAGCAGGCTTTTTGCTCCAGAATGGACCAAATCCCAAAGTCCATTGGGTTCAAATCGGGTGAAGAAGGGGGCCATACTTCCTTCTCCCAAAACCCTTTAAAATTGGTCTTGCACCAATGCTGGACTGCTTTGGCTGTGTGGGAGGTTGCCCCATCTTGTTGAAGCGTAATTCCTTCCTCTCCCACTGTTTCTTGAACCCAGGGAATGACTTTTTCTTCCAACATCCGACGATAGATAGTTTGGTTAATTTTCACGCCTTCGTCGATAAAGATTAGAGGTGTTTTCAGGCCTGTTGAAGTGACTCCTGCCCAAACCATCACGGAAGAAGGTTTCTGCCTCCTAAATGAACTGCAACGTTCAACTGGCACCATGTCCTTGTTTGGAATCCAAATCCTGTCATTTTGGTGGTTGTGGATAGCTTGGACAGTGAAAAGCTTCTCATCTGTCCAAAGCACTTGAGGCTGCGTGCCAACAACAAGTCTCTTGATCAAAACCTTAGCTCTATCAAGCCTTTTCTTCTTAGTGGCGTTTGACAGGAGCTGCCTCTTGGTAAATTTGTACAGGTAGACGTGGAGATCATCCTTGAGAAGCCTTTGCATGGTGCTCACGCTTACAGAGGTGTCCTTAGCCAGTTTTCTTGCGCTCCTTGAAGGGTTCCGCCTCAACCTCTCCCTGACCTTCTTAATCAGTTCCTTTGTCCTGATGGGTTTTTCAGGAGTACTTCTGATTCTTGGAGCACAACTTCCAGTCTCCCTGAACCTCTTCACAGCCTTGTAAACACCTCCACGACTCACAAATCGCTTCATCAACCGGAAAATTTTCGCAGGTGGAAGTCCTTTCTTGCAATACCCTTCAACGATGTCATTTACTGTCTTTGCCATCTTACTTTTCTAGATTAAATATTCTTATTGATATTGAAAACTTATTCTAGAATATATAATAACAATCTGAAGAGGTAATGCGAAGTTAATAATGGAATAAAGTACATGTAATAACAATCTGAAGAGGTAATGCGAAGTTAATAATGGAATAAAGTATTTTTCAACACTTCGGTGAATCACCCTGTAGATTAATTGAAAAGTTCTAAAAAATTGTCTGTATTAAGGTTGGTTTAAAATGAAAGTAGTCACAAAAAAAAAAACTAGCAGAAAATTATGCTTCTTGGAATTTTCATGACCACTTTTTGTCTGAGCCCAGCTAAAAAGTTGAAATGTTTTAACTGCAATCTTTTGCTAAGGACCAAAAATTTTGCTTTTTTGGTGATTTTATTACAATTTCTGCTTTTAATCAGAGCAGTCTTTTGCATTTTCAACCATATGCTTTACTTTTTATGACTATTTGGTTTGAACTTACCCTAATTTCATGATGTCATTTTTGCCAACAACCTTTGTTTAAATATAACAAGTTAGTTCTTTTTTAGTTGACAGAACAGGTGTTGCCATAAAGTTTTTTGGCCATTGTTTTCTATCAAGTGTCAATTTTTTTACAACTTATTTATTCAACCCTTGAGAAATCAAATATATTATTTGTTCTCTTAGTAAAAGCTGGAATTCTGAAGGCAATTTTTTTTAGCATAAATAAAATAATCACCCTATAGCTTTTGCTCTCTGATGGGTTGGCTGTCTCTGCAATCGAATGCTATGTATAAGTGAAGAAATGACTTGCTGACACAAACTACAAATTTAAAAAAAAACCTTCAAATTTTGAGCATTTAAAAAGAGCAGTTTTAAGGATCTTGTTGCCTTGCAGAAAAAAGCAGTCTTCCAATCTTGAATAAAAAAAGACAGAAGCCAAGCTTAGAAGTCTAATATTTGCCAAAAACATCTTGCTTTGGTACAAGCCTCTCATTTTTAAATACTATTTTTGTTACATGTGGTATGAGATAGTGCTGGAAAGGGCTTGTAGCCTTTTTTTACAGGGTGATTCAGCGAAGTGTGCACAAATAAAAACTCATTTTTCGGACTTATAATTAGGTCAAATGAAACAAGTTATATGCTGTGAAGATAGTAAATTTAATAAGCTTTCAGAAAATATACAAGTTATTCAATATAACCCCCTTTGTTTTTGATTACTTTCCGAAGTCGTGGCAGAACCTGGGCACATGTGGCACGCACCACTTCTGGGTCAATTTCCTCCCATGCCGATGTCAATTTTCGCTTTAGAGAGTCCAGATTTGGATGAGAAGTACGGCAGGCTTTTGTCTTAATAATATTGTCTTAATAGACCATAATTAATAATATTGTAATAATAGACCATTATTAATAATATTGTCTTAATAGACCATAACCCAAAATCCATAGGTTTCAAGTCTGGTGAAGACGGCGGCCAAAGCTCTTTCTCCCAAAAACCTTTGAAATTGCATTGACACCAAGCTTGAACAGAGTTGGCCGTGTGGGAGGTTGCACCATCCTGTTGAAGAGTAACTCCTTGTTCTCCGACTACTTCTTGGACCCAGGGAAGGACTTTCTCCTCCAGCATTCGCCTATAGACGGTCTGGTTTATCTTGACCCCTTCTTCAATGAATATAAGAGGAGTTTTCAGCCCTTTTGATGTTGCGCCTGCCCATACCATTACGGAGGCGGGTTTTTGTCTTCTGAAAGAGCTGCGACGCTCAACTGGGACCATGTTTATGTCTGGAAGCCAAATCCTGTCATTTTGATGGTTATGGACAGCTTGAACAGTGAAAAGTTTTTCGTCTGTCCATAAAACTTGAGGCTGCGTGCCATCGACAAGTTTCTTGACCAAAACCTTTGCTCTATCGAGCCTTTTCTTAGTGGCCTCCGACAAGCGATGTCTTTTGGTGAACTTGTATGGGTAGCTCTGGAGATCATCCTTGAGAATCCTTTGCATGCTGGACACGCTCACAGAGTAGTCTTTAGCAAGTTGTCTGGCACTTCTTGCAGGATTTCTCCTCAACTTCTCTCTGACCTTTTTGATCAGTTTCTTCGTCCTTACGGTTCTTTCAGGGTCACTCCTGATTCTTGGAGCACAAGTCCCAGTGTCCTTGAACCTTTTCACAGCTTTATAAACTCCTCTACGGCTTACAACCTCCTTCATCAACCGGAAAATTTCACTTGGTGGGAGCTTCTTCTTGCAATACTCTTCTATCACGTCATTGATCGTTTTACTCATCGTTTATTTTTACTTCAAATAATACCAGATTTTAAATTTTAACTCTTAAATAATAAGAAACTGAAATGTTAATAATTGAAAGTTAATAATGGACGAAATACATGTACATAAAACTAAGAAAAGTATTTGTGCACACTTTGCTGAATCACCCTGTACAACTACACTTGCTATGTCACATCTGCTTTGTTATATTTCTCTCAAGCTTGCTCTGGCTAATATTCACACAACCTATATTACACTTTTCTTTCTCTTTTAATCTTTCAAAGTAAAAATTTCATTTTCCAAGATTTTTTTTTACAAACTTGTTTATTATGCCTAACTTTAACATGTTTCGCTGAAAAAGAGAATTAATTTTACAACTGAAAAAAAATTTTTTTTTAACTATGCAATTTTTTATAAAGTACAAATTTATTTGTGTGAATGTAGACATAGATTAATTTTTAAAAAAGAAAAATAGCTTAAAATTAAAAAAAAATTCTTTTGATAAGTTTCAAAAAAGTCAAATATCTAACTTGTGTGTTTTAAATTAAAGCATTAAATACATAGATATGTATTGTCATCATATTATGACAATAAGTTATTATGTTATTTATTATGGCAATAAGTTGCTTCCCTTTTTCTTTCTTGCTGTCTTCATTTCATTCTTTATTGGTCAATATTAACTCATAGCACCCCCAACACCTCTTTCTTGTTTTCTTTTTGGGGAAAGAATCTTTGATTCTATGAAGGCCTGAAAAAAATTTTTTTTTTATCAGGTTATAAAACAGATGGCACTAAAGAGTACCATCTATGGCTTTGTGCCTTGTGATAACATTAATGTTGGTGTGTGCAAGGCACAATGCTGTTTCTACCAGTGCAATCTTGTATTTGGTAGAAGCCACAAGTCTTAGATTTATATTTTCTTTTCTACATAAAATTTGTTATACAATATCCAGGCATTTTGCACACGATGTACCAGCAATCAATTCAAATACAACTTTTTTAAACCATTTTCTAGTTTGCTTAAGTAGAGTATATTTTTCTTAACTAGAGTATAATAGACTGTCATTTGGTCAGACTTGGAACCCTCCTTTTTTACAACATTGTAATCTTAAACACTTTAAAGTTTATTTATAAGTTTTACATTTTTAGTTGTTTTTCTGAGTAGAATAGACCCATGTGGAATATGTGGCAAAAGGATGTCTTATGTACAAAATGTGTACAAAGTACATTTTGTACATAAGACATCCTTTTGCCACATAGAATCTTTTTCTAAACACTATCTCTCCACACTCTCTGAATTTCTTTCATTCCACTTTTGTTCTTGCAGTCATTGTGACTTCACATTTTCCACTGGCATTCAATTTATCACTAAGATAACAAAATCCATTTACAGTTTCCACTTCATCACATTACCTCCTGTTGCACTTCTCCCACACCAGCTTTATTACATTTACTGCAGACAAAAAATATTGCTGCACTTAGAGTTATTTTCTTCAACTTCAAACACCTTCCATAAATTCATTGATACATAGGACACTTTGTAAATAAGACACCCTTATGTACACATTTTGTACATAAGGGTGTCTTATTTACAAAGTGTCCTATGTATCAATGAATTTATGGAAGATGTTTGAAGTTGAAGAAAATAAATCTAAGTGCAGCAATATTTTTTGTCTGCAGTAAATGTAATAAAGCTGGTGTGGGAGAAGTGCAACAGGAGGTAATGTGATGAAGTGGAAACTGTAAATGGATTTTGTTATCTTAGTGATAAATTGAATGCCAGTGGAGGATGTGAAGTCACAATGACTGCAAGAACAAAAGTGGAATGAAAGAAATTCAGAGAGTGTGGAGAGATAGTGTTTAGAAAAAGATTTTCTTTGTCGATAAAAAGAAAATAATATAAAAGCTATATTAGATCAGCTATGTTATATGGAAAGAAAATGTGGTGTTTAAGAGAAAATGAAGTAGCTATTTTGAGAAGAGCAAAAAGATCTATGGTGAGGGCAATGTGCAGTGTAAAGTTATCAGATAAAAGGAATACAAAGGAGCTGATGGACATGTTGGCATTGAAGGAAGCAGCAGATAAGCTGGCAAGAGTAAATGGTGTGAGGTGGTATGGTCATGTTTTGAAACAACTGGGGAAGATGTTTTGATGAAAACAATGGTATATTAAGTGTTTAGTAATTTTTGTGACTTTTTGGATACTGGTCTTTAAAACTCCTATATTTTACTTACTTTTTAAGGCATTTTAATAAAATTTTAAACTAATCAATTAAGTTAATCCTACTTTTCATAATTAATTGATGTAGCTGCCCTCAGCCTTGATAACATGCTCTAGACAGCCTCTGAAGGCACAGCAGACATTGACAATGCACCTCGACCAGGGGTACGTTGTCCAGGGGTATGACCAGTTCTCGGTGATGTGGGCCTTCAGCTCTTCGATGTTCTGTGACTGAGTATTACACACACTACTCTCCACTTGCCACCACACACTGTAGTCCAGGGGGTTAAGGTCCAGGCTCTGGGTAGGCCACATTGACTTGGGCCACAAGTCAATGTTTTTTTTTGAGGAAGGCCTGCATCTTGTTGGCCATGTGGGCAGGGGCCTTGTCTTGCTGGAAAACAAATTTCTTCTTGCCAGCCACCTGCCTCATCCAGGGGATTATGTTTGAGCTCATGATGTCAATGTACCAGTCGGCATTCAGTTGCTAGCTGCTGTCAAATAAGACCCCTGTTGCTGCACACCAGACTGAGGAGCATCACTGCAGCTCCATGTTTTGTCGAGGAAATGTACCTGATGTGGTCCTCCATGTTGTTGACAAAGTCCACTTACCGGTCATTGCAGCAGTTGCAGACCGGGTTGACCATAAACATCTTTTTGTCCAAGAAGATGAGGTGGTCCTTGGTGTGCTTGAGGTCCTTAAGCAGTTTTTTTGCATGCTATAGCACAGTGTTTCTCAAAGTGAGCCACTTGGCTCCTGAAGGAAGAATTTGTAACCTGAAGGGAGGAAAAATTGTTAAGGGAGAAATTGGGGAGGAATGTGAATGAAATATTAAATTTATTTTTGTGAATTAAATATATTAAATTTATACCTGAGTCCGGAAAGGGAGGAACGCAGCAAAAACTTTTGAGGACCACTGCTCTAGTCGGATAGTCCAAGTCTTTTTTGACAGCAAAGGTTTTTTTTATAATGGCCTTGGACTTTCACCTGGCCTCTTTCAATTTTCGAAACAGTCGCAGGCACCAAGAAGTGCTCCTTTGCAAAGGAGCGCATGGACTTTGTCAATTCCTCCTTCAGTGACTTAATGATTGCCTTAGTGGCGTCCTCCATTCTCGAAGCACATTTTCTTCCAGTTGGCTTAGCGCACTTGATCAACTTCCCCTCCTTCATCATTTTTTTGACCCAAAAAACAGTTGCATGGTGGAATTTGAGGCTGTCGACAATGTCGTTGACACTTGATCTGGCACAAAGCATTATGGATATCTTGTTTCTTTTTGCATTATTTGACATGATGCAGTAGTTTTACAATTTCACTTTTTATTGCACTTTAACTTCTAAAGGACATGGAAACTGATGCTGTTTACTTTTTTAAAATCAATTAAGAAATAGGTATGAAAATTCAAATTTAGTTGCAGGATGTACTAAACACCCGGTATGAAGTGGATGGAAAATGTAAACAGGACCAACCAAAGATGAAATGGAGGGAACAAATTAAAGGAAGTATAAAAAGGATTGGTTGAAGGAAAGAAGATGCAGCAGATTGGTGTAGGTGGAGGAAGGGGTAGGAAGGGTTACAGAAGTAGTAAGATAAATTTGGCCACCTCCATTCACTGCCACCTCCATTCACTGGGAATGTTTAAATCAGATTAAAGTTGGATTGTTGTTGTTTCCAGTTAGAACTGAGTTGTTCTTATGTTCTGAAATGGTGGATGTAGTCAGAATCTTTCATTTGTCCTTTCAATCGAACACTTATACACCTAATTTGCTTTATGCTGCTTTTCTCCTTTTTTGAGGTTAGCATTTACAATTTCCTTGGGAGTATTTTTTTCTATTTGTTCTGATGGTGCCACAAAGACATGCTTTTCTTAAAACAAGTTGTTCAGCTAACATTTTGATATCAAAAATAGTTGTTAGTTTATAATATTGCACCATGATCAAGGTATTGTTCAATTAACCTCATAACAAGGGGTTCTTTGCAAATCAGTGGAGGACAAGAATTTTTTGAGCACAATAAACTTCCAAATTTAGTTTATATCCGTCCTTTGTGCAGAGTTTAAAAAGTTTTACACCCATATGGTGTCTTTGTGTGATATATTGCCTAAAATTTACCCACCCCCTAAATGGCACCATACTTTCATCAATTACAGCTTCTGAACCTACTTTATAAATAGTCATAAAATTTGTAAAAATTGCATCATTTAGTTTTCAATTTTGTAATCCCTTCTGTCATTATTTCAAATAATGTTATTGCAGAAATGCATTATCTGTAAAATAGTCAAAAATCTATCTCTTTGTGTTTTGGTTGGCACAATTTTATTTTCTCATAAGACATTTTTTTGACCAATAAAGCATTACATCTGAAAGAGGCCCTAAGCCCACACACATCACAATTCCTCTGAATGTTTTTATTTTTTCCTTGTTGGAATCCATGCTTTTACCCTAGAATTTTTACAGCAGTTACAGTTTGTTAGGGTAAAAATTCCTCAGCATATTGATTTAAAATCTAAACATCCTTTTTACCTTTTGCTTATAAATATCACTAGGCCATATTTTGTTATTAGGTAACGAACAGTAGCTTTTTAAGCACAGCATTTCCTGTCCATAAAAATCAAATCCTTGTGCAAGAAGTTAAGATCTTATCTTGGAATTATTAGGCGATTAGCTGGATCAAGCTGGGGTGCAGATGCCACAATAATTCTCATAGCCACCCTTGCCTTGTCCATTTTACAGGTGAGTACTGTGCACCTGTTTGGTGTTGCAGTGCTCATTCTTGCCTTATTGGCAAGCCCATTAACAATGCTTTGCACATAGTGACTGGATACCTGCATTCCACATCAAGATGCAATCTTTTTATTTTAGCAGATATCCAACCAACTGAGCTTTGCTGCCAAAAAGCTGAACTGTCTTTAGCTTGCAGCACTCAGGAGCCAGAACACCTTTTATATAAAAGGTTTTTGTCTCCACTTTGTGGACAGCTGCAGCAACTTAAATCAATACAGCCATTTGTGCCTGCTAGGAACTGCTACACTGGAATGACCCCACTTAGTCAGGCACCAGTGCACATTTTGGGTGAAATATAGATGAGCATGGAGTGGTAAGAAAACGCCTCTCAACTCGATACATTTATTAAGAATGTTATCCCAATGGCACCAGAAAGTAGTTTTCCCAGACCTGTATGGGTCAAGCTTAACCACCACCAAACTGGCATTAATCTATACTGCTCAGAAATGCACAAATGGAGTATGGGTCTATGGCGGCCTGTGAGTGTGGCTCAAACGAGCAGACAGCTGAGCATGTAATAACATCTTGCCACATATATCACCATTTAAACCCCAGCTCGTACTCTCTCAGATTTTGACAAGAGCCTAGTGGTATAATTAAAGGAAACATGTCCGACTATTTAGTGGCCTATCCAACTCCCATCCATCTTCCCCAAATGAAGAAAAAAAATCCTTGAGTCTTTAAACTATTAGGTTGAGGAATATGCTCGTAGTGTTTTTATCAAAGATTTTTATTTAAACAAAAATGAAAAGTTATGTCTATAAATTAATAAATTATGTATTCTCCATTGCTGTTTACGACCTCCTCCCACCTCTCGACCAATTTGTCGATGTTGTTCTGCCAAAAATCCTCAGGTCTGGTATTGAAGAATTTGTTGGGCCAGTTTTTAAGGTCCTCTTCATTGTTGAAGGTAATGCCTCTCATATGGTTTGACAAAGAGTGAAAAAGATAATAATCCGTGGGTGCAAGGTCTGGAGAATACGGCTAATGTTGAAGGACCTTCCATTCAAGCTCTTGGAGTGCAGCTTTGATGACTTGTGCAACATGAGGCCTGGTGTTGTTGTGAAGAAGTATGGTTTGGCCTTGTCGATGGGGTCTTTTCAGTGGAATAGCCTCATTCATGCGATGTAACTGGGCTATGTAGAACTCCTTGTTGACTGTGGCATTCTTTTCAAGTATTTCCCAGTCCACCATGCCCTCCCAGTCTCACCAAGCACAGATCATGGTCTTCCTTGGATGGAGATCAGGCTTAACTCTCGGCTTTGGTGTATCTCCAGGAGCCACCCATTCCTTATGCTTCATATTTATATATAAGCACCATTTCTCATCTCTCGTGATGATTTGGTACAAAAAGCACTATTTGTGACCACGTGTTGCTTGATGGCAGGCGAGATGTTGAGAAGCAATTTGAAGGCAATTTTCTTTGTTGTTTTTGCTAAGCTCAGGAGGCACCCAGACTCCCAATTTTTTGGCAAATCCCATTAAATAAGGATGATTGAGAATTGTTTTTTTATTGCAGTTTATTTTTTCAGCCAATTCATAACTTGTTTGGTGACTTTCTTCCTTCAAAAGTGCTTTGAAATGGTCTTCGTCAAATTCAGAAGGTCTTCTGCTGTGGGGCGTGTTGTCAAAATTGCCATTTTTGAACTTTGCAAACCATTTTCTTGCTATAAATTTGCCTATGACACCTTCCCTGTATACCATGCAAATGTCCCAGGCTGCTTCAGCAGCTTTTTGGCCTCGATGAAAAGTGAAGAATAGCAGGTGTCAAAAATGTTGCTTTTTACCCCCTGGATATTCCATATGTAAGCCTCACAAATAATAAAATCTGAAAATCCTTAAAAAGATGATCAGCACAGTTTTTTACAGTAGAAAGAGCTCTATCAAATGAATATATTTTGTTTTTGCTATATATTTTGCTATATATTTTGCTTTTGCTAATTAAATATATTTTACTTTTGCTATATGCATTTTGCCAAGTAGTAAAAAATCATTGTAAAATAAAAAAAAATATAAAAACGCTACAAACATATTCCTCAACCCAATAGTTCATTGCCATTATCTTTATTATCTTCACGATTGCTTCCAACACTCTAATTCTAAAATTGTATCATCTATTTCATAATCACTAGCAGAATCCATTGAGCAGACATTTTCTTCATCAGAAGAAAATTTATCCCCATGAGGAGATACTGTTGACTTTCCATTAAAATAATGAATTCATTATGATTAAAATAAATTATTATTTTACTGGGTGTTTCAGATAAACAAAGCAAGGCGTTTCCGCATAGGAGTTCAACCTAATTCTTCTCGTTTTTTTTATTTCCAGAATATCCTTATTTTGACTTTCTAATTTTTACAAACAGTTAGTAATTATTCTTAAAATAATGGTTGTAATACCCAAAAGAGAAAAGGTGGCTGTTTTTCTGTGTGCTGGACACAAGACTAATGGGATCATTGTCCTCACTGGCATATCTCGTAGCCTCATTTACACCATAAAAAAACTTCTAAAAACTGGTGCTCCACTTGACAAGCAGTCCAGGAAATCTAGAACATGCACTGTCAGGACCCCTAGACTCCTTTCTTGCCTCAAAAAGAGCATTAAAATGACACCAAACAAGTCAATCAGAGTGCATGCCAAGGATCTGGGCATCTATCGTAATTCTGTCATGTGCAGTGCGCAATGACCTTAATGGCCAGTTTCTCGTGAGAAAGTGCATCCCTTTGCTCTCAAGAGAAGAACATTACAGCCTGTCTGAAGCGATGCAGAAGCCTCATGAATCACCTAAAGCATGCACATTTAGGCAGGATCATCTTCTTTTCGGATGAGAAAAATTTTTGCGTTGACCCAGTTTGTAACAGTCGTAATGACCAGTACATTTGCTAGGAAGGCTCAGAAGTTGATGAAGATGTTCCCACAACTGCTGAGTTTATTACAAAAATGAAACACCAAGCCTTGCTGATGTTTCTCGGTGCTGTGGCAAGCACAGGTGAAGCTTCATTGCTGATTTGGTTCCCAACTGAATTTCGCCTTTTTGCATCCAACTACCAGGAAGTTCTCCGAAAAACTCTGATCTTGTGGATGAAAGAAGTTGCAGAGAAGTACAACAAGGACTTTATATTCCAACAAGATGGTGCACCAGCCCACACAGCATAATCAACGCAGGCTTGCTTAAGGGAAGCTGGTGTCAATTTCTGGCAGAAGAACATGTGGCTGCCTTCATCCCCTGATCTCAGCCCCCTTAATTTTTCTATCTAGGGGCACATTGAAAGCATGGCCTGCTCTAAATGTCACAGCAGTCTGACTGCCCACAAGAGGTCAGTAAACTGTGCCTGGTGCAACATGAACAAAGACTTTGTGATCAAGGTATGCTCCAAGTTTGGACAACGACTAGAGGCATGCATTAAAGCAAAGGGCAAACTAATTGAATGAATTATTTTACCTTTGTAAACAGCTTATTATGTTTCAGTTGTTTATTTTGAAATTAATCTTGATTTGTATCACTTAAGATACAAATAAATAACTATGAAGTTTTTGCTCTTTTATCTGAAACACCCAGTGCCTTTCAAGTATTTAATAATCCAATTTAGTGTCTGTAATAAATAATAAAAATCCTTAAAAATTTAAAAGTTTGCAATTTTTAACTAAAAAACTAGTGTAAGGTTTTCTGATATCTATTTTATGACCTGATAACCCTACAGCATAGCAGCATTCAACATAACTAATCAGTTTATTACAAGTTTTTAGTACAATTACAAGTATTATTTAGTTACAGGTATAGTATTTATCAGGTACTGTATTTTACAAAAATATTACTAATGATAACCTTACTTAAATAAAAAGGAATAATAATGATTATAATTATAAAAGAAATAACAAAGTTTACATAATTTTCAACTTATTCTCTTTTACTATAGATTACCATGCCCAGATAATTAAACAATTCACAGCAATTTGTGTAGATATTATTTTAGGTTGATTAAAGAGCTAGATTTCAACAACAACAACAACCCAATTTTAACCCGTTAAGTGCGGAATTAAATTTTCGTTATCTGAGTTACAGTGCGTAATTAATTTTGTGTCTCGCTTTTTTTCTGGTCTCAATTGATTATAATCGCTGCTAGCTTTGCAGGGAAGTCGCCGACGACGAATGAACTTTCTGCGTAACAGCGCTTTGAGAAAATCATTTATGTTGAAGCTCACGAATCGCAAAATAAAAATTTGTTAAAGTAATTTTAATTGAAAAAAAGCATTGTTATAAAAAAATTTGCAGAAAGTTTATTTGTCATCGGCGACTTCCCCACGCTTTGAGAAAATTATTTATGTTGAAGCTCACGAATCGCAAAATAAAAATTCGTTAAAGTAATTTTAATTGAAAAAAAGACAAAGTTCAAAAAGAAAAGATGCAAGTGATATACAAATTCAAATAAACTGATAAAAAAAAAAATGCAAAAATAAAATAAATTCAAATTATCAATATTTTAAAACTGTATGATAAATTTTAAAACAAGGTACTATACAAAGTGATGCTCATTTGCAGCAATAATAAATAATTTTTTTTTAATTGCTTTTGCCGCACAAACGTGGCATTGTCTTGCAAGGCGTTTTTACTTGGTGTCAACAAAATATTTTCTGAAAAATGTCAGGCAGTAAGATGCAACGGTGTATCTGAAAAAGACTGTTGCCCCTTTTGAATTTGAATTTTTTCTTGGCTGTAAGTTTTAATGATGCGATCAACTAGCTTTAGAATAAAATTTTACCTTGATATAATCCCGCCACTTTTTTTGTACAAAATGTGGGCATTCAGTAGTCAGTACTGCCAAGTCCAAAATGTGCCAAAATTGTTTTTGGTAGTACTTTTTTAGTCGCTTTTGAGCGCTGGATACGACAATAAAAAACAGTCACTGAGGTTGACACCCCCCATTATGTTATTGTAATCAGAGCAAACGACGGGTTTTATTTTTCTGGTATTTTGATCTTTAATTTTTTTCGTGTTATTATTTTGAAATGTACTGAGCATAAGCACATCTTTTTTGTCCTTCCACTTCAGTACTATCAACGTTGAGTGTACATAGCTGCGATTTCACCTTTTTTCAATTTCTTAGACGCAATTTCTTTTGGCTCTTTTTCGGTTAGCGCTCTTGCTCTGACTTTACTTTAGAAATGTTTACTTTACTTTAGAAATTACTTTAGAAGTGATTGTGAAATGCTTTTACTGTTGAGTATACGAAAAAATAAATCTGACCTGAAAGAAAGAATTGCTGCAAACGCAAGAAAATATCAAAATTGATTTCTATAGTATACGTCTAATCTAGTTATAATATCTAAAATTCTGAAAGTGGTGTCCACAATCAAACAATTTTGCTGCGCTTCTGTAAGACCACTTGCTAAATCTAAGCTATAACCACCACACGAGACAAAATATATTTCAATCAAACTCCTAAAAAAGTTTAAAAGATTTAGATGAAAAACTAAAAATAAAACAATAGCATTTTTCTGGCAAGAGACTGATTTTATTGTAAAAATATTTTATTGTTGTTATTGTAAAAATTTGTTTTTTGGTTTTCTCACACGAAACTAGATAATTGTTTACATTGTTCAGCATCGAAACAATAGCAAGTGTGAGAAGCGAAATAATCTGTGCTGTAAATAGCTGCGACGATCAAGACGTATATATCTGTCATGCGCACTGAGAGAGCGTTTGGCTGTGACGGATATATACGTCATGTGCACTTAACAGGTTAATTCGGTTTAAATTTCCCCAACGAATGGAGTTGGTCTGGTTAATCTTACTATTTCCGGAACTCTTTCTACTCTTTCCTCTATCTACACCAATCTGCTGCATCTTCTTTCCTTCAACCAATCCTTCTCATGTTTCCTTCAACTTGTTTCCTCCATTTTATTTTTGGTCAGCTCTGATTATGTTTTCCATCCATTTCATATACCATTGTTCATCAAAACATCTTCCGCAGTTGTTTCAAAACATGACCATACCACCTCATACCATTTACTCTTGCCAGTTTATCTGCAGCTTCCTTCAACCCCAACATGTCCATCAGCTCCTTTGTATTCCTTTTATCTGATAACTTTACACTGCACATTGCCCTCACCATAGATCTTTTTGCTCTTCTCAAAATAGCTACTTCATTTTCTCTTAAACACCACATTTTCTTTCCATATAACACAGCTGATCTAATATAGCTTTTATATTATTTTCTTTTCATCGACAAAGAGAATCTTTTTCTAAACACTATCTCTCCACACTCTCTGAATTTCTTTCATTCCACTTTTGTTCTTGCAGTCATTGTGACTTCACATCCTCCACTGGCATTCAATTTATCACTAAGATAACAAAATCCATTTACAGTTTCCACTTCATCACATTACCTCCTGTTGCACTTCTCCCACACCAGCTTTATTACATTTACTGCAGACAAAAAATATTGCTGCACTTAGATTTATTTTCTTCAACTTCAAACATCTTCCTTTCTGTAAAAAAATACTGCTGTAAAATAAAAAAAATAAAAGATGAGTTGTGATCCACTTATTTGGCACATTGCATGAACTGTTAATAATACAGGGTGTTCAATATTTTTTGTTACATTTTTTATAAAAATTTAATTAAATCCATTTAAAACTTCTTGATGAAAAGTGATTGATTACAAATTTTATTGTACAGGGTGTCTATAAATTATTGTTACAATTTTCAAAGTTTGTCAAAAATTTATTTTATGAGGTATTTTCATTTGATTTTTTTATAGTGAAGGAAAATGCTTCAAGTTTCTTCTTTTGTAACATGTACTTCTGGAAATAATTAGGTTTAAAATTACAATTTATTTAGTAATTAAGCTTTGATATTTTTTGATATAAGCTTTGATATATTTCAGGTGATATTTTTAAATTTAGTAGCAAAGGTAGAGTTCATGAAAATGAGCACTCCTCAGGAAAAAGCCCAGTGTATTTCCTGGTTTATGGGGAGACAAGGTCAGACATCCAAACACAGGAAAACTTTAGATGCAAGTATGGAAGAAAGCCACCTGTGCGACCTACCATCATGGCATAAAAAGTTTATAGAGACTTATTGTGTGCTACAGAGAAAGGGAGCTGACTGACTTCAAATATCAGAAGGAATTGAATCTGTGTGAGTGGCATATATCAGAAGCCCTAGAAAGTCCATTTGCAGGGCTTCTATGCAGTTACAGATTCCTTGCACAGAAACTTATGACTTTATGCATAAAAGTGCAGTTACTGCAAGCCCTTAAGCCAGAAGATACGCCATGATGATGCTGGACAGGTTAGATTCAGACCCAGGGTTTTTGAAACATGTTTGCTTCAGTGACGAGTCAACATTTCATGTTTCTGGATTACTAAACAGACACAATTTGAGAATGTGGGACTCAGAGAATTCACATGATACCTGTGAGCTGGAATGAGACTCCCTTAAACTAAACATTGGTGTGGAATCATGCATGATAAAATTATTGGTCTGTTTTTGTTGAGAAATCAATCACAGCTCAAATTTTGCTCAACATTTTGACAGAATACGTGTCACCACAACTTGAACAGTATCAACCACAAGTTATTTTCCAGCAGGATTGTGCATTGGGGCCTTGAAGTTTGTCAATTTTTGAATGAAACATTTCCAGATAGGTGGATTGGACATGATAGTCCCATTCCATGGCCACCACGTTCCCCTGATATTACACCATTGGATTTTTTCCTGTGGGGCTATGTAAAAGATATTGTTTACCAAACCAAAGTCAGAGACATTAATGATTAAATAAATAATTAAATAACATTACAACATTAAATAATTAAAGCAATTCATACAGTTACTGTGGATATGTTAGCAAGAACATGGCAAGAAATTGAATGTTGGTTGGATATTGTACGTGTGACTGATGGTGTATACATAGAGGTGTACTAAAGCATGTAACATAAACTTGAAGCATTTTTCTGTACTATGAAACAAATCGATTGAAAATATCTTAAAAAAATAAGATTATGGTAATTCTTTAAATTCTAACAATAATTTATGGACATCATGTATATTTCAAATACAATATTTGTTTAATCTTGTTCCTTCAAGCACTTATGAATTTTTGAGTGACTTTTTTTAAACAGACTTAGGGAGAATTTCTACACCTAATCTCCAAGCAATCACAGAATTTTAATTACAAAGTCAATTTTAGTTGTTACATTAATGAGGCATTAGTAAGGTGTCAAGGCCAGAAGAGCCATACAATGAAGATATGGAAAAAAATAACTGAAGCCAGGCTAAGGGATAGAGTAGAGATCAGTAAACAGCAATATGGGATTATGCCAGGAAAAGGAACTACTGATCCATGTTTTCTTTAAGAATATTGATAGAAAAGTACAGGGAAGACGAAAGAGAACTACATTGTGTATTTGTAGACATAGAAACTTACAACAGAGTTTCATGCAGGGCTGGGGAGCCAGCCTAATTTAGGTTTGACTCCGGAGCCAATTAATTTAAAACTTCAGCTCCTGCTCTGCAGCCAATGATTGACTCTAACTCAGCTCCGGCTCCAGCTCCAACTTAATAATTCATGTATAAATATTAGCCTATAAGGGATAACTAGATGATACCGTATATTTCGGCGTATAAAACGACCCTTAAAGTCAAAAAACAACCCTTAAAAATTGGGAGTCGTCTTATACAACTGATATAAAAATCTTTATATATATATAAAACCGATATAATTTTGTACCACGTCTTATCTGATGGTTGCCTTATACAGCAAAATATACGTTAAAATCGATATAATTTTGTACCTTATCTTATTTGACGGTTGCCTTATATGCCAAAATATATGGCATATCAATCATTAAAAATTTACTAACTTGTGCTATCCAAGGGCTTAATATTTCTCAAGTATTCAATGGGTACAGTTATATGTTATCCAAGGGTCCTATTGATTATATATCTCAAACAAAAGAAGAACTCAACATATCCAGCACATTTACATACAAAACAAATTGTCCAAACAAAATCATCACTGCAGATGTTAATGCTCACTAGCAATTATGGTATGCACCAACCAAAAGCCATTGAGAAGAACTGATTGAATAACTCAAATCACATCACATTAAACATAATTGCTCAACCCATGGACCAACCAATCAAACATAACAGCCTACTTCAGCAGACTTGTATGATTGCACCAGCTGGAAGACCATCCCCTCCCTCACATCAGATCATTTATTGTTACTCTCTGCCCTCAGTATACATCACAAGACCAAAGTAGCTGCATCTCATTTCACTAAAACAATAACAAATTACCAAAAATCCAATTGGACATTATTTAAATATCATGTTGCAGATTTCATCTTCTACAGAACCCATCCACAAATGTTCATAAGGCATATATGAGGCAAACAAACATCTTATTGAGGTAATACTGGATACCAACAGACTCTTCATCCTTAAAGAAAATCAAAACAGCACAAACTGCATTCACTTGCAAAGGCATATATGCAAGCTTATTCAACAAAGTAATCACACGTACTAACAAAACAGATCACCCCAAATCATTACTTTGACAATCACATAAACAAACAAATACATGAACATAAAACAAACACCTGAAAACAACTGTGGTAAAATTTATCTATGTGGAATTTACCATGGTAGAATTTAACGGTCACCCTTGAAACACCTAGGGTCGCTTTCTATCATATACCTTGCAAACATGTACAACACTGCCCCCAACACTAACACAATATTACATCTGGGTAAAGGTGCCCCAAAAGTAACACAAAAGTGCCAAGAGTAAAGAAATTTAAGTATTTAGGATCACTGGTGCAAAAACTGTTAGTTGTAAGAGGGAGGTAAAGAGGAAAGTGCAGGCAGGTTGGAACAGATGGAGAAAAGTATCAGGAGTATTGTGTGACAGGAGGTTACCAGCTAGAGTAAAAGGAAAACTGTATGGTTCAGTGGTGTGACCAGCAATTGTGTATGGAATTGAGACAGTGGTGGTTACCAAGAAACAAATAGAAGAGATAGAAATTGCAGAGATGAAAATGTTGAGGTTTGTTATGGGAATGATGAGAAAAGATTAGAAATGAATACATCAAGGGTACAATTAAAAGTAGAATGGTTAGGAATGAAGATGAAGGAGGGCAGGCTGAGGTGGTATGGCCATGTCATGAGGAGAGACCAGGAACATGTAGGAAGAAGGGTGATGGAAATGCAGTTACTGGGAAAGAGGAAAAGAGGGAGGCCAAAGAGAAAATTTCTGGATGTAATGAAGGAAGATATGGGGAAAGCTGGTGCAAGGGAAAAGGACATTGAAAACAGGATGCTGTGGCAATCTCTGATTAAAGGAAAAGGCTGAAAGAAAAAGTAAACTGTTAAAGTGCTTAAAGGCCTTAAATTAGATTTTTTCTTTGTCTAAATACACCAAAGTTATTACATGCAAGGGTGGTTTATAAAGTAATGCCTCCTATAGAGGTAAAGAAATAGAAAAACAGAAGCGACATCACTAAATCAAGCACACATTATGTTCAAGAATTTTATTTTTCTATGTAGTCACCACCATTTTCAATGCCATTGTCTCTTCCAGTTGTGGCAGTCCATTTTTTGAGTGTATCTATGACAGCATTGTTGTTAATCAAATGCTGCCCTTGGAACCTTTTAGAGGCTTGAACAGATGAAAATCTAATGGTGCAAGGTCAGGGAGGGCTATATGCTTTGATCTCATTATCAGAGTATTTATCTGTGAGAATGTCAGTAGTAATAATGGAAAGAAATATGGTAATTTTAATTTAATTATCTTAATTTGTTTGTGACAAAGCATCATTTTCAGATTAAATTTGCTCAAAATTGTAAAGTTTGTGTTCTTATTTTTATTATTTAGTTTTTAATTTTTCTAAAAATCTTCAAAGCATTATACCAATACAATTTAGAAATCTCAATCATTTCTTTCTTTTTATTCTATTTTAGATTCTTTCTTCTATTGAAATTTCTTTTATCATTACTCTGCTTATATGGCAGTGATTATTAGAATATATAACCATGGCTCTGGTTATAATGACAAAGATGCAATACTTACTAATGTGTTTATTATAAAATATGCTACACTTCCATTGCATTGTTTCCAAAAATAACAATCCTGGCTATTTTTATTAAACTATATAAAGCCATAGCCCACTGTAAGAATTGCTAAATCAATTACATAAACAGACATCTTTTTATATAATTTTTTAATTTTGCTTTACTTTTGGCTGGCATCCTATATGTTGGATGCCAAAACTTCAAACAAAATTGCTGAAAAACTTGAAATTGCAGCAGCTAGAAAGTTTTTTCAGGAAAGGTTAGATGCATAGTGATTGCAATAAGATCATAGCCATTGAAATATCTCCAATTTACCAAACAATTACTGGTTGTTGTTTTAAAGCTCCTGCAGCAAAATATAATATCGAAAAATCAATCAAATTAAAATTGTTATAAATTTGTAGTAAAATAGAAAAAAAGTTTAAAAAATGCAGAAACCTTGTAATAAATTTACTTTATATCAAATTGAAGAAATTTGATATGTTGATCCAAAAAGTTTTAAGGTGTTTTTAAACGGGTGTACTACATGCAGGACGCTGGGCATAAATGGGTTCAACAGACTCTTAATGTTTTTTTCATAATTTCAATACCCATTTTTAAAATTGCATTTGCCTGTCAGAACTTTGAGCTTAAGTCTCCACCTCAATGTGAAGACCAACTTTTTTCCACAAGGCAATAATATTCCTAAATACTTAAAACTTGGGAGCTTATTCAAAAATTGCAGTTTGTGTCAGCCAGTTTTTTCAGTAAAAGTAGTAACTTATTGCATTAGAATTTTAGGAAACCATATTGCCCTGTAGTTGTTGCATAGATATAAAAATACTAGATCTTGGAAACATGTTAAAATTTTTCTGTGGTCTGAAATAATCCTGCTTGCAAGCAAATCATGTTTGCATTAAGTGGTCAAAAAAAGTCAACCCTTCCCACATTTTGATACTAATTTGATTGCTTTATGATCAGGGTTGCAGAGTTGAAAGGCTTAAGATCTGACTTTGACTCTGTTTACGACAAGTGTTTTTGAGACACTAAAACTGAATTTTAACTGTTGCATACCATATCTTTATGATAACATAAGATAAAATTATAAGTGTCATGTTTTCATCCAAAATTCCATTGCTTGAGATCCCAGTCATTTTAAATTTATATGAAACGCTCTAATAGAAATATAAAGGCGAAGAAATCAAACAGAGGATAGCTTGGTCTATTGTTTTCAAGTCATTTGCATTTATTAGCAGTCCTCTAAATCAGTGGTTCTCAACCTGTGGTATGTGTACCACTAGTGGTACATGAGACCTTTTTAAGTGGTACGTAAATAGTTTTTAGATTCCATAAAAATCCAACACTCGGAATAAATCTTGTTTTTTAGATATTCATTCATGTTACTGGTATATTAATAAATAAATTTGAGCTTTGTTTTCATAAATTATAACACTTGCAATAATCAAAGTGTGAACTTGGCATTAAGATTTTTGAAAAACTTGCATAAACATTTGCGCTGCAATTATTTTAGCCATTTTCAAAACACAAGTTTAATCTGATACATTTTGCTGTGTTTCTATTGCTTGTGTTCGAATATACACAAATTTGGAAAAACAAATGCATCCTTTTGTATTCAAATCTACGTTTGGCTGTCACAAGGAAATATAATAAGAAGAGTTGCTTGAATTTTACACCCAAATTTGATTAACCTGAAGTTTCTCTTGCAACCAGCTACTTATCGGATATTTTTGATACACTCAACCTATGAATTTGTTTTCAAGATCCAAGGCTCTATTGCCTATCTTGTTTTTACATTGTAAGCCTCTGCATAGAAGCTAGACTTATGGCCAATAAACAAAGAAGGCAAACAGTATTGAATGTTTGCACATCTCATTGTAAAAACAACCCAACAAAAACCTATTTCAAGAAATTTTGCTGCTATCTAAAACTTTTTAAATGGGTGTTTATGCCTTAGGTCTCAAACATAAATAGTTGTCCCTTATTTTCAATATAGTCCCTTTATTTGGTTTATTATCGGACCTACACGTAGGAACAGCAAAACTAGGAAAAATTATTGGTATCCAGTGTGATGAAACAGCTAAAATTAAGTGTATAGAATGCTTGGCCACCAATATTTGGTTAACAACAGACTCTATTTACCATTGACTTAAAAAACTATTTCTCAAGTAGTATCATAGTATTCTCCATTACATGAGGATGTGAGCAGTGCTTTTCTGCAATAAAAAGTATTAAAACCAAAAGCAGAAATCGCTTTACATCACCTTTTCATGATTTCCAATGTGCAATTAGCGCGATGGATCTGCACATAAAGCAACTTGCTTAGCAAAAGCAGATACAACCATCACACTAAATCCTATTACTATATTTATTAAGTAAATCAAACTAAATAATTTTTTGATGAACTTTGTGGTACATAGTGTAAAGAAAAATTTGTAGATGGTACGTGCCAGCAAAAAGGTTGAGAACTACTGCTCTAAATGCTGCAATTTTTGTCTAACCAAGAAGCTTGCCATATGCAAGCTGACTAGTGCATTGATCCAACAGTTGATCAAACGATATTTAATCGAAACAACTTGATCGAATTGACATTTGATTGAAATGACATTTGATTGAATAATGAAAGAGAAAATTTATAACTTTGAATCTGCCCTGATGTTGTCAATTTTTTGTCCCAAAAACATAGTGATATCCAAAAAAAAGGTCTTTTAAATCTGTACTGGTTTTTTTCAATTTTTTGCACCAAAAACATAGTAATCTCTAAAGAGCTTATTTGTGGTACAGAATTTTAATATCGCTTTAACCCTTTAAGGCAGTGGTTCCCAAAGTGGGCGCTACCGCCCCCCAAGGGGCGTTGGCAAGATTTAGGGGGGCGGTAAGAAGAAGGGGGCGATTGGGGGGCGGTAAGAGAACAAAGGGGCGATAGGAAACAATGAGGAGAAATATACATGAAGGACGATTAAACACCTTTTATAGGTGATCTTGCAGCAGTGTTTCCCAAAGTATTTAATACAAGATCGATTCAGGGTAAAGACCTTTATTTTTTTAGAGATCACAATGAATTTGGGAGAAAAATAGCAAAATTACAGTTAAAATCAAAGTGAAGACCTTTTTTTTTTTTTTTTTTTTTTTTAGAGATCATCAAAAATTTGGGAGAATAATAGCAAAATTACAGTTAAAATCAAAGTGAAGACCTTTTTTTTTTCTTTTTTTAGAGATCACCAAAAATTTGGGAGAATAATAGCAAAATTACAGATAAATGTTCTCTGTCGAACATTCTTTTCACTTAAAAAAGAAGCGAGGCGCGCTGGGAATCAAGCTGAAAATCAAGGGGGCGCTGGGAATTTATCTGGAAGCCAAGGGGGCGCCAGGCCGAAAAAGTTTGGGAAACACTGCTTTAAGGGATATAAGAATTTGATTGTAAAATAAAATGACAATGGTTCAATAATGATGTCACAAATACCTAAAAATTAGAATTATAATGCCTTCACAAAAGTGCTCTTATTACATTACAATTACAATTATGGTACACATATGTACCATTGTCCTTTAAAGGGTTAAACAAGGTTGATTTTATCGGAGCCATACGCTTTTTGTGACGCTCTCATCAGTGGCAATTGCATCAAAATGGGACAAACCAGAGAAAATCGAGGTATTTATAGTCTCAACAGTTGGGAGAAAGGTGCTATTTTCTCTCAACAGCACCTTTCTCCCAACTGTTGAGACTATAAATACCTCGATTTTCTCTGGTTCGTCCCATTTTGACACGATTGCCACTGATGAGAGCGTCATGAAAAGCATATGGCTCTGATAAAATCGACTTTGTTTAAAGCAATAGTAATCTCTAAAAAAAGATCTTTCCTTTGAATTTGTCTCTGATTTTTTTAATGGGTCCCCAAGGTTGAGGCCATGGCACACTCCCCCCCTAAATACAGGGTAGCCCAAAAGTAGGTTTACAATTATCATGTAGACCAGGGCTTCCCAAACTGGGGGTCGCATAACGAACTTTAGGGGTCGCAGAATGTATACCAATTTCACAAAAAGTACTGCATGAACTATTGTACTTTTAATACGTTTAAAACTGGTGCAATTGTACAAAACATCATTTTGAACTTAGTGGTAGATTTTACATAAGTAAGCCTAGCTTTAGTGCTGAATTGTTGGACTTTGTTAACTGACAGCGGATGAACGTTTCCACAATCGTTTCACGTGGCACAGCTGAATGCAAAACTTTTGTTTCATCATTTCGGTTTATGACTCATAAGAACTTGCCAGACGAGAGGCTAGGTAGCAAGCATTTTTATTGAAAAAAACTAAACGTTTTCAAACTGTTTTCTAAATTAAAAATAATTGATTAATAATAAAAAATTAATAGTTAATATTAATCAATTAATATTATTATTATTTAGCTTTGAATTAATCTTACTAAGTGAAGTTAATTTTGAATTTTGCTTTACATTACTTTAATCAATGTATAACTGGTTAGAAAAGTTCGACGATAACAGTAACAACATACTACTGCTGATGTTGAAGCGGGAATTGAGGCAGATACAACACTGACTTGCACATAAAAACTGCAAGTTTAATGAGAAAAACGAGGCTAGTCATACCAAAAAGAGAACTTATAATGAAAGTTTTTTGCAATATGGCTTCACTTTCATATCGGAAAACGATTAACATCGCCCACTTTGTTTACTTTGCAATAAAGTGTTGGCAAGTGAGAGTCTTAAGCCTGCCAAATTGAAACGACATCTTAACACCAAGCATGATTCTCATTGCAATAAGCCTGTGGAGTTTTTTCATCGTTTACTGCAAACATCGGAAAGACAAAGACAATCATTTGAAAGTGAATTTGTAAATGAAGGAAGTATATAAGAGCATCGTTTGAGGCTTCCTTGTTGATTGCAAAATGTAAGAAACCTTAAAACATTGGTGAAGAATTTATTTTATCAGCAGCAATTAAAATGAGCGCAATTGTTTACGGCAATAAGAGGCGAATGAAATGCAAAAAATTTGATTATCAAACAATACTGTGGCAAGACGAATTTCGGAAATCAGCAAAGATCAACGCGAGCGACTCATTGTACGAATTAAAGAAAGCCGTAAATTTGCTATTCAGCTTGATGAGTTGACGGACATAACCAATAAGGTATATCTTTTGTCATATGTTAGATACATTTACAATAACGACATTCTCGAGGATTTACTGTTTTGTCAACCATTTCATGGACGTACTACAGGGATGGATATTTTTCAGATAGTTGATAATTTTTTCACGAAAGTGGGACTATTTTGGACGAATTGTGTTGGTGTGTGTACTGACGGAGCTGCTGCAATGACAGGACATACAGCTGTGTTTCATGCAAGAGTGCGATCTGCAAGTGATACATCTATTACTCTTACACACTGTATGATTCACCGAGAGGCTCTTGTAGCTAAAAAAATTTCTCCTGATTTAAATGCTTTAGTGCAAGATGCTGTGCAAATTATTAACTTTATTATGAGTCGCGCACTGAATACCCGTATTTTTGCAAATTTATGTCGTGAAATGGAATCAGAGTTTAAGACCCTTTTACTGCATTGTGAAGTAAGGTGGCTTTCAAAAGCCAAAGCTTTGAAAAGGTTATTAATGTTGAAAAATGAAATTGTGATTTTTTCAATGGAAAAAAATTTAGATTTGGTCCATCATCTTCGCAATAAGAGTTGGCTGTTGAAATTATGCTATTTATCAGATTTGCTTGAAAAACTGAACGAACTTAATTTGTCCCTCCTAGGAGAAAACACCAATAGTTTTACGTTAAAATCTAGAATTGATGAAGTGTTCATCAAAAAATTAAACATTTGGAAACAAAACGTTGAAAATGGTTCGTTTAAAATGTTCTCATTTACAGAAGAATTTTTGGCTAACAATGATGTGGAATCAAACGTTAGTAAACCTCTTGTAATCGAGCATTTGTCAAATCTGTTAAAACAGTTTCAGAAGTATTTTCTTCCAGAATTGGATAATATCAATTTAGATTGGATCCAAAACCCATTTGCAATGCAAAAACAAAGTACAAAGCACCTCTCTCTTAAATTTCAAGAAGAGCTTGCTGATCTATCTTCTGACTCAAAGTCGCGGCTTGAATTTTCTGGAAAAAAGCTTCATACTTTTTGGCTTAGTGTAAGAGTGGAATATCCATTATTATCTGACTTAGCAGTAAGCACACTCCTGCCGTTTGTCTCAACGTATCTATGCGAGTCAACGTTTTCAACGTTGACCGCAATTAAAACAAAATACCGTTCCAGCCCAAGCAATATTGAAACTGCTTTGAGATCAGCATTAACAAATATTGAGCCACAGTTGGACTTGCTTTGCAGCAGAAAGCAGTCGCACCCATCACATTGAATAAATTGGCTTGCTTTTTTGTTTTGGTTTGTTTCCAATGAGCTACCTACGTGTAAATTAGTAGGCTTTGAGTATTGGTAGCTTGTTCTACTTTTTGCATTTCAATAAATTATCACAAACGCAAATTCCGCACTGCTTATCATTTTAACTGTAAAGGGTCGTGAAAAATTTTTGGAGATTGAAAGGGGTCGCGAGTGAAAAAGTTTGGGAAGCCCTGATGTAGACTATTTATGTAAAAATTTAATGCAAGAATAGTTAGATTTAAAAAATGTAAATGCAAGTTAGATTTATACTCTGAGAAATGTTTTTACACTTGCTGTACTCAGCAAAATAATGTAAGTTACTTTGCAGTGTGCTCAGCAAGTAACTTTAAGCATAAGAACAATAATTTAATAACTGTAAACCTACTTTTGGGCCTGCCTGTATGCTACCAACTACAATGTAAAAAAAGAATGCAAAATATGGCTGCAATAGGCATCTAAAGAAACATAACCATGACAAGAGATCTACTTGTTGCTCCCCTAAAATGCTTTGCCCAGGGATCTTGTTAAGAAACCCTGACCTTGACATCAAAAAATTATAAAAAAAAATCAAAACAAACTGTCTTCTTACTGATTGCCTCTGTTTTCTATAAATATAATTTACAGCAACAAAGAAATTTTTTAATCACCAAAACATACAAAATTAAAAAATTTTTTTTTATTACCTCTCATTTCAATTGAATGTCATTTTAATCAAGTGTTGTTTCAATCAAATCTTTCAATCAAATGTCACTTTGATCAAGTGTTGTTTTGATCAACTGTCATAGCACTGACCTGCACATGCTTTTAAACAAATGGTCTGAGTTTTTTTCTAAATGCCAACACTAGAACAAATTCTAACCAAAGAAGTCTAATCCAAAATTTTTAATTTGTTTGTTATGTCATGCTTGCTGTTTTTTGTGTTTTTTAGCATTTTATATATACAGGGGGTGCAAAAGTAGGTATACAATAGTACAACATCAGTGACATATTATAGTAAAGTAAAAGAGATATATATTAAGTTACAAAAATGCATTACTTTTAGTTTTTCCTTTTAATTGAAATGCTTTTTTATTCACTTCCTTTTAATAAAAATGCATGTGCTTTTAGTATTTCCTTTTATTCATTTAAGTTTAATTGGTAACTTAAATGGACTGGTAGATGGATTGGATGTTGTGGAGTCATCAAATGGCCACCACGCTTGCCAGATTTAATCCCAATGGATTTCTTTCTTTGGGGCTTTGCAAAAGAAGATTTTGCACGAAAGCCCCGTACTGTTGAGGATATGATTCAGTTCACTATTGTGGCTTGTCAGAAAATTGATGATGATAAAGACCTCTGTTTTAAGGGTATGCATGAGTGTCAGTTCTCGACTACAACAATGTGTGAATGCTGATGGCAAGCACTTTGAGTACTTGAGGGATTAGTGTTTTTAATACATGTGCTTCTTATTGCCTATTTAAGCAACATTCATTTGTTTTTTAATAAATGCAATACATAATCTGTGTGTTTTCCCTTTTTTATTACTGTATACCTACTTTAGCACTCCCCCTGTATATGTATATGTAATCCTTTCTTGTCTTGTTGGTTAAAAGATGATGGGTGCTTTCACGCAGCCTGGGCCGTGAGTAAGTCTGTTCATTTATTTAAAATGACAGACCGAAACCAAACCTACCAAAACGGAAGGGTATCCACCCATTCCGATGTTCAGTGTGGGTCTGCTAATCGGCAAACGTCCTTTTCAGGACGGGGCAATGCTAGGATAAAACTGCCCTTTTCAGGGCACATTGCCAACAAGTTCCGAAGACCCACTATTCTTCAGCTGAACATCAAAGGCCTCACTGCAAACAAGATGAACGTTTTTCATCACCTCACTATGCAGTCTGAGGCACTCGTCATCCTACTGCAGGAGACCCACTGCACTGATGCAGAGAAGTTGGTACTACCAAACTACCAACTAGCTGGGTCTTCTTTAAGGAGGAAGCATGGCCTTGCCACGTTTGTCCAAGAGCGACTGAGATACACGCTTTTGGACCAATCTCCACCAACATCGGAGATCAAGTGGTTGTGTGTGGACGTTGAAGGCTATAAAATAGTCAACGTCTACAAACCACCGCCAACGCGATTGCGAACCCTGGATCTCCCAGTGTTTCCTCACCCCTGTCTGTACGCTGGCGATTTTAACTGTCGTCATGCTGACTGGGGTTACGACGACAACAGTCTGGATGGTGAGTGCTTGGCTGGCTGGGCAAGTATTAATTGTCTTGCCCTCCTATATAATGCCAAGGACGCTGCCAGTTTTTATTCCGGCTGCTGGAACACTGGCACCAATCCGGATCTAGCTTTCGCTAGTGTAGGTCCAAACAGTTGTTTACTGGATAGACGTGTCCTTGAGAAGTTCCCCAGGTCACAACATCGACCTTTGCTTATTACACCACCAAGGTTTGCTATGGCAGTGCCAAGCATGCCTGTTAAGCGATGGAACTTCCGCAAGGCCAAATGGAGTCACTACATTGCTTTGACGAATAAATTCACAAAGACTTTGTTGCCGGCTGATTCACTTGATGTGGATGCGGCTTACCAGGACTCCTGTAACACCATTAAGAAAGCATCCAAAAAGACTATCCCACGCGGGTATCGAAATAACTATATTCCGTGTTGGGATGCAGAGTGTGAATCCCTCTATAAAACCTTTCTGCAGTCTCCTCAGGGAGACGACTCAAGTTTGGCTGCTACAGCTCTGCTTGCCAAGCTTGACAGAAAGCGGATGGATCGATGGTCCGAAGCAGTTCGGAGCATTGACTTCTCACACTCTAGTTGAAAAGCGTGGAGTATTTTGAACAACCTTACTGGTAGGTCACAACACTCTCCTCATCACTGTCCCGTTTCAGCCGATGCTATTGCATCTCAGCTGGTTAGAAATGGGAAATACGAGGCTGTTGATTGCAAGTCATCTCGACTTGTCTGTAAAGAAGTGTCTGACCTTTGGAGGGCCACAACACCAGATGCAGTAAATATCTCTGACAGTTTTTTACAGAGAGAATTTACTGCTGCTCTTCAACATTTAAAACCAGGTAAAGCTCCGGGACCTGATTCCATCTGCCCCGAGCTTATACTCCATGCCGGAGCTGCTTTGAAGTCCTGGTTACGTAACTTCCTTTCTTCCTGTTTGCGCCGACTCAAAATTCCCAAGATCTGAAGAAGAGCGCTTGTGGTCGCAATCCCAAAACCAGGAAAGCCCGTGGGGGATCCAAAGAGTTATTGACTGATATCTCTGCTCTATGTCCCCTACAAGATCCTCAAGAGGCTTATCTACGCCCCCGTTGAACCGTTAATCGATCCACTGCTCCCTAAAGAGCAGGCTGGGTTCCGACGCAGGAAGTCAACTATAGATCAAGTTATTCTGCTAACCCAGAACATCGAGGATTCTTTTGAGGCCAAAAAGAAGGCCGGTGCCGTATTTATCAATCTGACAGCTGCTTATGACACTGTCTGGCACCATGGCCTTACCTGCAAGCTGCTGAGACTACTTTCGGATAAGCACATGGTCAAAATGATCATGGAGCTTGTCCAAAATCGAAGTTTCATCCTTACCACCGGTGACAGCAAGCAAAGCAGGCTACGCTGTCTTAAAAACGGCGTTCCTCAGGGATCGGTCTTGGCTCCCCTCCTATTTAACATCTATATGTACGATCTTCCTTCCATGATTTCCAGAAAGTTTGCTTATGCTGATGATCTAGCATTGCTGCATTCTTCTGGAAACTGGAAAGACTTGGAGGGGACATTAAGTCAAGACATGTCCACACTTTCAGCGTATCTCCAGACTTGGAGGTTGAAGCTCAGTCACACTAAGACGGTGACGGCAGTCTTTCATTTAAATAACCGAGAGGCCAAACGTGAGATAAAGGTCTACAACAACAGTAGACTTTTACCGTTCTGTCCAATCCCTACATACCTTGGGGTAAAACTGGACAGATCGCTCACGTTTCGTCACCATTTAGTGGGATTGCGCAAAAAACTATCCTCGCGCGTCACACTGCTGAGGCGACTTGTGGGCTCGGGATGGGGTGCTGGTGCTAAAACACTACGCATAGCCATCTTGTCTCGAGTCTACTCAACAGCTGAGTACTGTGCGCCAGTCTGGTGTCGCAGTGCTCACACTCGCCTCATTGACAGTGTCTTGAATGATGCCTTGCACATAGTTACTGGATGCCTGCGTCCCACTCCAACGGACCACCTACCTGTACTTTCAGGCATCCAGCCAGCTGAGCTTCGCCGAATGGGAGCGACACTCTCCTTGGCTTACCGTGGATCTCTGGACCCCGATCATATTTTGCATGGTCTATTAAGTGGGTCCTCAGATACTGGCCAAGTGAGACTAAGATCCAGACGCCCGTTTGTGCCAGGTGCGCGGAATCTTTTGGACAATCTTGCCAAACTTGGCATCCGTGCCTCTGAATGGACAAATCACAAATGGAACGTGGAGTACTGTGAAAATGCTTCCAGGCTCCGTGGTTTTGTGCCCAAGACCAGTGCCAGGCCTGTTGGGATGGGCTTACCCTGAGTAGCTTGGGTTAAGCTCAACCGCCTGCAGACTGGTGTTGGGCGATTCCATTTGTCCATGCACAAATGGGGTCTCGCTCCTTCACCGAATTGCGAGTGTGGCGCCTCAGAGCAAACCGCAGACCATGTACTAACAGCGTGCCCTATACATCGGGCACCACATGGAGCACGAGGTCTGAGGGTTTTGGATGACGAAACTCGATGCTGGCTTAATGACATCACTGCCAGCATCTGATTCAGGCAGTACAGCAGTCTGGGGTAGTAAGAGGATAAACCCTCGGCCCCAGTCCTGTTTGTGTCTGACCTGGAGTGGATACCCTTCAAACGATGACGATGACGACGTCTTGTTGGTTTCCTTTTTCTTATAACCAATTGGGTGCTTGTTCCACGTTTCAGTTTTTGATACCAACAGTCAGACACGAGGATGAAAATGTTTCTCTGGTTTACTAAAACCTATTGGCTATATAGTTATCTATTCTTATTTTTTATTTAAAAGAATATTTTGCTTTAGCTAAATATGCTGTGAATAGTTTTACTTTCTGCTCTTAATTATTTTATTATTTTTAGCTATGTTTTATTATTTATGTAAGTTTTTTGTCTGTGTTTTTAATTACCTCTTGATGAGCTATAGGTGAAACAGGCTGCTAAGGTTTTTTATATATAAGAAAAACTTTTTGCATGGCTTTTATAATTGAATTTGTTCCTTTGAATGTTTCATTAAACTCCCTTTTGACAGTTTTATTACTTCTATTATTATGCATATATACATTTGCAACAGAGTTCAAATCATTATCTCAAAAAGTGCTTGATGACAATGTCGGAGCTAGATAACTTGAATATAAATCACAAAATAAAAGCAAAAACCTTATTAAAACCTTTTTTTATTGTTTTCAAAATTTTATTGAAAAGCCCAAAATTTGTTATTAATATTTAAATTGAACTAATTAGTAAACAAGTGTAGGCATAGAAGCAAATACAAATAAAAAGAAACCAGTGATTGCAGGTTGATTTATTTTTATGTGTTTGTTCATTTAGTATTTTTGCATTTTTTAAACTAACTTAATACTGCATCTCTTACTGACTTTTTATAGTAGAGAAGCAGCGCTGCTCTTTACCTAGCATCTGTGTTTACTTGTCATTCCCATGCTCATGGTATGTGCTGCAAGCACCATGTTAACAAACTGTTGCATTTTTGTCATCAGTTGAACTAAAAATGTTAGATCTTTTTTAAGTCAATCTTAATTTCAAATTAATTTTTTAAAATAAAGTTTTAACCTTTGGTTTTTAGTTTGAAAGCTTTTCCAGCCTTAGTTTTCAGTTTTAGTTGAATTTTCAAGGGTTATTTTTTTGGTAATAATTTTTTCATGTTAGATTTCTGCTTTTAAAACTTTTATGTTGAAATTGTGCTTTTAATTTAGCACTTTGTATTTAGATATTTTAATGATTACTTTAATTTGTGAAACAGTTTGTTTGTTTTAATGAAATTTTTGCTATATTTCATGATTTTAATTTAACATATCTCACTTTGACATGATCATATGAGCACTTATTTAAGATAATGATTTTAACTCTGTTATCTGCTATCTATTCAAATATTAGCACTTTCACTGGAGCCAACACAGTGCTCAATAATGAAATCAGAGCAGGATATTTATTAACATTAATAAATACATTAATCACTGTGTTAGCTCAATTGTGAAAGCACTAGTATTTGTACGTATATATGCAGGTAGCTGTAAACTGTGCATGTTTATAACCAATAGATGCAATTATTTATTGTACAATGTTCAAAACTCTAGATTTTGATCCTATGCATTTCAAAAAATTACTTTTTACTGGTTTGATGAGCCAACCAAGTGAGACAATAAAAATGGTGATTCCTGCTGGTCTGTATGCAATGCAAAACAATCTCATGCATGTTTCTCTAACTTACCTCGATGCTGCAACATTTCAGGTAAAATATGATTTGATTGTTATGTAATAAACAAACTTTAATTAACATTTTACCAGCATAGGCTGCCTCAACCATGTACTATTGCTTATGAGTAGGGCTATTTTTTACAACCTGAAAAAAATTTAACTTTATTTTTGATTAAATTTTGACCTAACATTTTTTTTGTCTTTTATAGAAATTTTCATGAACAAATTTTGTTAAATAGTTTCAAAAACACTTATTTACATCAGCTTTGAAAAGATTAATTATATTTTTTTGTCGACAATGACATAAGTAATCTTAATTTATTTTCATAAATTAATGAATCACTATAAAGAACATAACTAAAACAAGCTTTTCTGTGCAACAATAATTTTTTGATAAATTCTTGGTTGTACAAAACTTTAAAATAACCAATGGTATAGATGGAACCATTAACTCTTTTAAGTTTGGAAGTCTTTAAAAAGACTGTTATTGTTAGAATTTTTTTTGACCAACTCATATCAGAAGAAATTGTTGGCAATGACAAACTACAAGAAAATTTGGTATATAAAGTATTACAAAACATTAAAAGTAACCGCATCTCTGATTTGTTTAAAAAAGAGAGCAAGTTATTAGTTGTGCACTTACTTGTGCCACAAGTAAGAAAGCTTCAGTTTATAGACAACTTTTTTCTGGCAACAAAAATAGGTTCAAGAGAATTTATGACTGTAATTTTAAACATTACCTGTTGAAAAAATGATTGTGTTGTAGCTAAAATGTAAAACATTTAATGTAGAAATTTTCTGTGCGAACTTTGTTATCTAACTAATGTTGACCAATGGTTGAATCCAAAATAGGTGCATTTTGAATATATTTATTTTGTCATTTAGGGAGGGCTTTGAAGTTATGTATCAATTTACCAAAAACTTATTAAAAAAGATAAACTACCCCAATCTGTATGAAGTCATGTGTTCTACTGGTTCTTAAAAACCAAGAATGCATGGATTACCTAAAATCCATAAAAAGAATACCCCCTTCAACTGATTCTCTCTACAACCAGTTTTGCTTAAGATAAATTGGCCAAATACTTATCTTTTATTCTTCAACCTTTTCTAAATTTTACTGTGTCAAAGATTCCTTTACCTTTACTTGGACTATCCATGATTTTAACCCTAAAGCTACTTTTTTCTGTTTCTTTGACATCAGTAGCTTGTTTAGTATCGTCCTACTTGATGAAGCAATTAACATATGCACTGAAGTTCTCTATACAGTAACTTCACTCTACTCAGCATTTCCAAGGACAAGTTTTGTCAACTTATGTACTCTGCTACCAAATCAGTGGAATTTATCTCTGATAACATCATGAACCAGAAGAGTGATAGTGTTGCTATGGGCAGTCCCCTTAACCCTGCTCTTGCAAATATTTTTGTGGGATTTTACCAACATCTACTCTTTAAAAACACCACTAAACCTTTTATTTAATTTAGCTATGTTGATGACAGTTTTGCCATTTTTAGTAATGAAACGAATTGCAACCAGTTCCTTCCAAAACTTAATTTTTTACACTAATTTTACTTACAAAAATAATACTATAAAAATAATACAAAAATAATACTAATTACTTACACTAATTTTACACTAATTTTACTTACAAAAAGAAAATTGACAATTCTCTGTCATTTTTTAATATGTTGGTCAAAAATCTAAAAAAAAGCTTCAGTTTTTATAAAACCCACATTTACTGGACAGTATACATGCTGGGATTCATTTGGACCAAAGAAAGGGAGAACTAATCTTACTTGCACTCTTGTTCATAGAGCTCTTGAAATTTGTTTTCCTGAAAGGCTCTCCAGCAAAGTCAGTTATTATCAGATATCAATCAGTCAGATCAAAAATATCTTGCAACAAAAGGGATACCCAGAACATGATTTTGGAATAAAAATTTTTTTTTAATTTTCAAACATCCTAGTAATTTGGCCCAGAAAAGTGTCCTGTTTATCTAAAATTACCTTGGATTGGAAATGTTTTCCTTAAAAACAAAAAAACAAACAAAATCAACACTTCAAAATAGTTGTTAAAACCTTGAAACTTTTATTCACTTGAAACTTTTATTAAATAAGTAGCCTTAAGAAAAAGTATTTTGGAAAATTGAATGTTTTCATCTAGCACTCTTCAGGAGGTTTCTCTAGAATGAACTAAAGAACTGTATGTAGTATTAGAAATTTTTAAGGCTGCTTCTGATTAATTAAAAATTAAGGTTTTAAAAAGTCTATTTGGTGTTGAAGTTTACTGGGAATGAAACTGGTCAAAAATGTAAACAACCAGAACACCAAGGTAAATTAGCTAATTCTATACCTTTTTGTGACTTGGCAATTGGAAATCATTTGTTACACAATTAAAAATGTGCATTTCACTACAAGAATAATCAATTTTTTATTTTTTCTAAAGCAAGATCTAACTTCTATTTATCTATCTTAAAATTGATTTTTATTACTCTTTGTAAACCTAATTTTTGTGGAAAGAAAGAGTTGGTTTACAACCATGAATTATTAGTATAAGCCAACATTTTTTTTTTAGTTTCAAATTTTAACAAAAACTTGCATAATTTTGTTTCTTTTTAGCCAAAAAATTCTTTATGTTGCTGAAATGTGGTTTTACTGTATTAAATATTTTCAAATACTATGATAACTGTTACTAACCTTAATTTTTAAACAATCAAAATCAGTTTTAAAATTTCTAATATTACATTCAGTTCTTCAGTTCATTCTAGCAAAACCTCCTGAAGAGAGCTGGATGAAAATATTTCGAGTTTTCCAAAACAATCTTTTTTAAGGCTACTTATTTAACAAAAGAGTTTCAAATAAAACACTTGATTTTATTAGCTAATTTGAAGTTTTGTACCAACAAAAAACTTTTTAAAGTCAACACTTAACAATTGTTTTGATTCAGTGTCAACAAGAATAGTTTTCTCTTTCTAAAGTTGTTGCCTTTTCAAAAAGCTGTTTTATCTACTCATCAGCAAAGCAACATTGTATACTGTATAAGTACTTGTGCCACTCCGATAGTGTGTATGTAGGTAGAACATTCCTACAACTGGAAGAATGAATTGGACATACAGGGTGATTCAGCAAAGTGTGCACAAATACTTTTCTTAGTTTTATGTACATGTATTTCGTCCATTATTAACTTTCAATTATTAACATTTCAGTTTCTTATTATTTAAGAGTTAAAATTTAAAATCTGGTATTATTTGAAGTAAAAATAAACGATGAGTAAAACGATCAATGACGTGATAGAAGAGTATTGCAAGAAGAAGCTCCCACCAAGTGAAATTTTCCGGTTGATGAAGGAGGTTGTAAGCCGTAGAGGAGTTTATAAAGCCGTGAAAAGGTTCAAGGACACTGGGACTTGTGCTCCAAGAATCAGGAGTGACCCTGAAAGAACTGTAAGGACGAAGAAACTGATCAAAAAGGTCAGAGAGAAGTTGAGGAGAAATCCTGCAAGAAGTGCCAGACAACTTGCTAAAGACTACTCTGTGAGCGTGTCCAGCATGCAAAGGATTCTCAAGGATGATCTCCAGAGCTACCCATACAAGTTCACCAAAAGACATCTCTTGTCGGAGGCCACTAAGAAGAAAAGGCTTGATAGAGCAAAGGTTTTGGTCAAGAAACTTGTCGATGGCACGCAGCCTCAAGTTTTATGGACAGACGAAAAACTTTTCACTGTTCAAGCTGTCCATAACCATCAAAATGACAGGATTTGGCTTCCAGACATAAACATGGTCCCAGTTGAGCGTCGCAGCTCTTTCAGAAGACAAAAACCCGCCTTCGTAATGGTATGGGCAGGCGCAACATCAAAAGGGCTGAAAACTCCTCTCATATTCATTGAAGAAGGGGTCAAGATAAACCAGACCGTCTATAGGCGAATGCTGGAGGAGAAAGTCCTTCCCTGGGTCCAAGAAGTAGTTGGAGAACAAGGAGTTACTCTTCAACAGGACGGTGCAACCTCCCACACGGCCAACTCAGTTCAAGCTTGGTGTCGATGCAATTTCAAAGGTTTTTGGGAGAAAGAGCTTTGGCTGCCGTCTTCACCAGACTTGAACCCTATGGATTTTGGGTTATGGTCTATTTTAGAGATAAAAGCCTGCCGTACTTCTCATCCAAATCTGGACTCTCTAAAGCGAAAATTGACATCGGCATGGGAGGAAATTGACCCAGAAGTGGTGCGTGCCACATGTGCCCAGGTTCTGCCACGACTTCGGAAAGTAATCAAAAACAAAGGGGGTTATATTGAATAACTTGTATATTTTCTGAAAGCTTATTAAATGTACTATCTTCACAGCATATAACTTGTTTCATTTGACCTAATTATAAGTCCGAAAAATGAGTTTTTATTTGTGCACACTTCGCTGAATCACCCTGTATTTCAAAACAATTAAAAATTAAGTTAAACCTAAAAAACATTTTCCTAGATGTCAATGCAAATGCACTCAAAATGCACCTATTTTGGATTTGCCTATTGATCAACATTTTTTACATGACAAAATTTGCACAAAAATTCGATACTCGTTTTCAATTTTAGCTATAGGACAATCATCTTTTCATATGGCAATGCTTGAAGCTACCTTCATAGAATCTCTTAAATCCTTTTTCTTTGTTGTCAGAAAGAATTTGTCTATGGACTGAAGCTTTCTCACTTATGGCACAAGTGAGCACACAATCAATTGTGCATTTTTTTTCCAAACCAATCAGAGATGCCATTACTTTCACTGTTTTCCATATGTTTTGTTGCTGTTTGTCATTGCCAACGGTTTCTTGTGACGAGAATTGGCCAAAAGTTAAAAAAATTATTTATTATTTTCCACCCTTGTACTGTACATTGAGCCTTAATGATCTGCTCAGACGTTAAGATGAACTTAAAGATTTTTTTTCAATTCTACTTATAATAGCTAACCTCTACCTTGTCATTTAGAAAACAATTGCCTGTAAATTAAAATACCTACTTTACATACAATGAAGAAATGTCCTTTTGATCTTCATCTGCCCTGTTGGGAACTGCTTCGGTTGGACTGGAAAATAAAATCAAAGCTACTGTGGAAAAATGCTTTTTTGCAATAGAACAACATGTCATTTTTACATCTTGCCTACTTCTTCCTGCAATCAAAAATGATGTGTTGCCTGTTTCACTTTCAAGCAATGTATTAATAGAAACCAAACTGCTTAAAATGAGAAGCACCAGACTCAAGTTTCGCTCTTATTAGAGCTTGTCTCGAGTCTGGTGCTTCTCATTTTAAGCAGTTTGGTTTCTATTAATATTCCTAAATACCTCATGTTGTTTATAATATCATTAAAATCCTTTCTTCGCCCGCCAAGCTCTAGGAGTGTAAGCGCGATGCTTAACGCTTGTCGGGTAAGTCCCGGTCATGAGGTGCGGCCTTGGTCTTACCACACAGTGGATTCTGTGTATTCCTTGTGCGGCAAAGCTGGGAATCATTTCCAGCTGCTTGTGATCGAGTTGTTGTCGGGCTCGCGTGGTCTAGTGGTGTTGTCTCCTGCTTGGAAGACAACACGTAGCGAGTTCGATTCGCAGTAAGATATGCATCACTGACGAGCTCTAATAAGAGCGAAACTCGAGTCTGGTGCTTCTCATTTTAAGCAGTTTGGTTTCTATTAATATTCCTAAATACCTCATGTTGTTTATAATATCAAGCAATGTAGTTTATAATTTTTCATGCCACTATGATAAGTGGTATGTAGGCTGCACATCTCAACAATTACAAGACAGAATTCATCAACACATAGAAAATTTATTAAAACCAGCCAAATTTTAAGTTCTTGCAATATCTCCACTCGTTTTGGCAAATCTTCAACCCCAGTCATGTTTAGTGAATCTGTGGTTGGTCAACACCTTTTAGGTAACCCTATGCATGCCAAAAATTACAGTGATAAAATTTACTATTCTTTCATTTGGCTGTTCATCTTTTGATTTATCTGCTTTAGAAGCCATTTGCATCGAATCAACGCTGCCAAAACAAGTTTGTTTAACAACTTGAAACTCTTGTGTTGATCGCATGCTGTGACGCTTTTCTCAAACATCCAATCATCTTCATTCAACTTTATTACAAATTTAATTGAATTTTTCTTTCTTTCATTCTGACGTTTATCTGCTGACAAGTGTCGGATAAAAAGCTTAAGAGATGAGTTTTTTGTTGACTACTTTTTAAAGACCACCAAACTTCAAAGAGTTAATGGTTTTGTCAGTACCATGTCATTTCAAAAATAACTTCATGTATTAACAATCCATAGGTGTATCTGTGAGAATGTTTGCGGGCAAATCACCCAGAAGGAAGTGCACAAACCACTCAAAATAATTAGGGCATGAAAAAAGTGAAAGCGAAAAATAAGCCTTCACTTTTTTTAATTATTAGTAATCATGTTTTTGGTTTGTAAACTCCCCTTATGACAAATTTCTGCATATACAATTGCCGGCAATTGGCAATCGCCACTACTTTACCATTAGTGATGACAAGCTTTTAGCAATTGTTACTGTCAACATTTTAACTTTCTGAAGATATCACTTGATTTCTGACCCACTGAATGTTATTTTAAGTAAAAATACCGTACTGATTTTTGGTTTGGTATTGTCAGTGGTAGAACATTCAAAGTTTTCAGCAATACTTTAATGATGTCATTATAAGTTGACAGTTACATTTTGAGATAATTCAGCATTGCAATAGATCAGTGTTTCTCAACCTGTGTGCCACGAGTGATTTCCCAGTGTGCCACAAAACTTTTTAAAAAATACTAGTCCATTATTCCGCAATCTTTTTTTAAAGAATGTTACTTTTCAGGACTTATTGAGTCTCTTACGCTGCTTTTTTAAAAAATAGATACTACTTTTTGGGGCAGTGCTTATACTCGCCTCATTAATAAGCCCATTGACAATACCTTGTGCCTAGTGACCAGATGTCTGCGTTCCACACCAATGGAGAATCTTTTTATCTTACCCACTATCTTTAGCAACTGAGCTTCGCCGCAAAAAAGCTGTATTATTTTTAACTCCCTGCACTAGCCAGAATACCTTTTATATAAAAGGCTCCTATCTTTACTTAGTGCACAGCTGCAGCACTTGAATTAATACACCCATTTGTGCCTGCTCCACTGAAACTGCTAAACGACCCCACCCAGTCAGGTATCAGTGTAGCACGATGGGCAGAGTATAGATAGAGCATGGAGTGGCAAGAAAACAACTCTCGACTCCATAGATTTACTAAGAATTTTAACCCTATGCCACTCGAAATCAGCTTTTCTAGACCTGTATGGGTCAAGCTTAGCTGCCTCCAAACCGGCATTGGTCTACTCCACTCAAAAACGAACAAATATGGTATGGCTTTTACTGCGGCCTGTAAGTGTGGCAAAAAGGAGCAGACAGCTGAGCCAGTAATAACATCTTGCTCTATCTATTACAATCTAAATGGAGCCCATGTTCTCTCAGATGTGGACAAGAGCCTGGCAATGTGGCTGAAAGGAACATGTCCAGCTGTTTAGGGACCATCCAACTCCCATCCATTCCCCTAAACAAAGAAGAAAAGAAGACTACTTTTTAGGGATGAAAATCAAGAAATTCAAGACAGATTCAAAGTGAAGACTTTTTGTTTTAGAGAACACTACTTTTAGCGACTAAAATTATGAAATCTGGTCCAAGTGTAATGCAAATTTCAAAAAAGTCGCAAAATGTGGCGCAAGCAGAAAAAGGTTGAGAACCACTGCAATAGACAGAGTTACCTGCATGTATAAATATAAGTTGTATTTCTTTTAAAAAACTCTTTAATTCTTAAGTATATGGCTTCTTTAGATACTATGCACCCAAGCTCATATCGATTTTCCAACCAAAATATTATGTGCTTGTATTAATTTAGTGATTTAATTTACTCAACATTTATTACTATCATGAGGAATTAAATTTTCCTGTTACCCAAAAAGAATTATTTGGGGCATACTCTCACTGCAAAGGTTTTTGACTAAACAAGACAACTACAAAAAGAAGTAAACATTAAAAAGAATTGGCAATGTGATAGCAGCGAGAAGACAAAAGGAGATTCACGTGACAAATGAGAATACGAACATAAATTTAAAGGAAGACAGATCGGAATCTGCAACAAGAGTGTTTGTGAAATGAACAAAATAGATTATGATGAAACCAAAATAAGAAAATCTATGATTTCTTGTATTGTAGTTTCATAAATAGACATAGCAAAAAAAAGCAGATCCAACAAACATGAAAAGCTAGTTCTACCATTGCCCTACACGATTTACAAAATCGTATTTTACCATAGTCACTATACATAGTACAGCAAAATTATTTGCTACATTTTTAGTGTCAAATTACTGAATCCAAGCTTGACCATAATTTTTTTAAATTTTATTTATTTTAAATTATAATGCTTGAATTTATATCAATATCAAGTCACAAACTATCACTAAAAATCTCTTTTTGTTGAAAAAACTTTAAAAAAAGCTTAACCTTTTTTTTTTTTTTATCAAAGACTTTTATTTTAGTTTCTCATTGATATGCACCACCATAACCTTGGCCTTTGCTTTTTGCTATGTAAAGAGGTAACTTTCCTATTTAAAGCAGTATCAGTTCTTTTCCACTTTCATCAATTGCATGACTGAAGCCTACAAACTCTTCAGCTATTGTGCCACTAAATCGTTTATGAATTATCTTAACCAATTTGATTGATCTTATCTTAACCAACTCAACACATTTAATTATCTTAAACAACCAAAAACCTACTTAAATTCTAGATGTCTGCGGTGTGGTATATCTTTATCAGAAGGGGTAAGTAACTATTCGGTGGGACAAATTCGTCGGCAAGCCAATTCGGCGTTAAATTAGATAATTTTGATTTTACTTTACTAGGATTAAAGCGACTACAAAAAATTTTTGTTATATCACTTAGCAATATTATTCTACAATTTATTTTTAATATGCAAAACTTTAATCTCTATTGTTGCATGTTTAAAATTAAACTGTAATACCAAAACTTGTTCTTAACCATTCGTTGTTCAGCTGATAAGAGTAAAAAGTTGCATTTAAAAATTGTTAAATGCGTTAAATTTGTGTATGTTCCTAGCCGATTATTAATCTATTGGAATTAACAATAGGTTAATTTTGAATATTCAAATTAAAAAAAGGTATTACTTAAATAGTTAAAATTTTGAACCAAGGTCGAATAACAGCATTTTTTTTGATTTTTTTTCGAAAAAGTGCAACAATGTACTGCAAAGACGATAGGTTTGAAGTTTTGCGAGCGTACAAAACTTATGACGTCATAATAAATACTATACAACAGTGTTCGTCAAACTGTAGGTCGCGCCTGAATATTTTGTGGGGTCGCTTTATTACTGGAATTCTGCACTTGAAATTCCTGAGCTAAAATGTGTACAGGATGTTCTCTACACATTAGCCTGAGCTAAAATGTGTAGAGAACATCCTGATTTTGGGATGGAAATAGGGAAATCAGAGATGAAATCGAAGTGAAGACTTTTTTTTTTTTTTTTTTAGAAAACACTATGAGTTTCGGAGAAAAAAGATTGTTCAAAGAAGTAATTGAACTGAATACCTTTTTTTCATTACGGCGCCGCGAGTATTGTTAAGTTTTCAAAGGGCGCGATGAAAAAAAAGTTCGGAAACCGCTGATCTATAGCTATTAGCATTTTAAATTTGTAGTTGAATCATTTTGTTTTTGTATTGGTATTGTTAATATTAACTTGGGTCGTATTTTGTAAAGGTTGGAGAACACTGCTATACAATATATAAACAGTTTTCTTTAAATTTATTCTGGTCGGCGCACATGACGCATCAAAAAATATTCAATGATGGTTATGTCAGAGCGGTTATTATATTAAACTATTAAACCATGAAAATTATTTTAACTATTTTTCATTAGCTCTAACAGTTTGTTTCGTTTATTGTGCTCGTCAGAAGGCAATCAAAAATCTGAAAAGTAAATGCAGTAAACCTCGTTTAATCCGGATTCGATTTGACGCACAAATTCAGGGGTGTCCAACCTTTTTGAGCCGAGGGCCATTTTGAGCCATCGAAAATATTGGTGGACCAAACAAACAAAACGCCCCACTTCTTGCCCCAAAATCATGGTGATCTCTAAAAAAGAAAAAAGGTCCTCGCCAGAAATCAGTTTTAGATTTCCCACTTTTAGCCCCAAAATCATAGTGATCTCTAAAAAAAAGGTTCTCGTCTGAAATCGGTCTCAGATTTCCCACTTTTTGTCCCGAAATTATAGTGATCTCAAAAATTTGAAAATAAACATAAAAAAAGGGTCTTCACATCAAATCTGTCTTCGACTTCTGCCAAAATTGACGGGACAGAGGGCTTCAAAAAATACTGCGCGGGCCACTCAAAACCTTTACGCGGGCCACGGGTTGGACGCCCCTGCACAAATTGATCCGTGGTATGCGAAGATCCGGATTGTCCGAAGGCTATTGTTTCAAGCCAGACGTTTTTCAAAGTAGTAAGATGTAAATAAAAATCACCTTATTTGAATACATAAAAGACTGAATGATACAATTCTTTAAAATAAACAAATTTATTTATACAGTTTAAACGTGCAATACATATTTAAACTATCACATATTAGACATAATTATAGCAAACCAGCAAACACACTCCCTAAGTTGAACTGATATAAATTTAGCAACATAAGCCAACGCTTGTAAACCATAACGTGGAATAATGTTGATGACGTTAACAAAAGACATCCTGCTGCAGTTGTAAAACGGGAAAATCCGGATAATTAATATAAAAAACAATTTTTATCCGAAATAGGCGAAGATCCGGATTATCCAAAGTTTTCTGTTAACCCTCTTTTCCTCAACCTTTTGCGAGCTGTTGACTTCTCAACGGCTGGGCTTCAGAAGCCCACCAAATTAACAATTTATAACTCTAAAACTACTTAAGCTATCTTTATGTAATTTAAGCAGAGTAAAGATCATTTATTTGACTTTTGTTAGAGCAAAAAAGTTTTTTTAAATTCATTTTATAAAGTATGCGAAATTGCTATTTAGCAAGGTCACTTCAATTTTTATGTTTAGACACTCATCTGGCGTGAAATGCGATTGTAACGGATTAGATGTTGTAACAGTCGTAAACTTAATTAAAAATTGGACGTAAAGAGTGATGTTAACGCGCACGACAATTACAAACAATGAAGAAGCTAAGAGAAGCTTGTTTCATTGTTTGAATGGTCGAATTGTGAAAAATATTTTAGACCAGTTTTGCTTACTTGCTCACATATTTTGCCCACACGTTTTTGTCGTTACTAATAGTTATTGCTTATTGCTGCTTTTTTAAAACAGGTTAAAAAAAAACAAATAAATTTTTTTTTACATAAAGGAATTTGAAATTGGCTATGTTTTAATATTTAACAGTGTTAAAATATCGACTTACAGATATTGTAAAATCAACAAAACTTTATCTTTTATATATCACTGTTTACATGCACATCGTATTTCACCGCCACAAAAAGAGTTTTTTAATTATTGAAATGAAACTACGCCATTGCATTACTTAAAAAAAAAAACACTTGAGAAAAGCAATGTTACTCTATATAATTGTTACTATTAGTCGCCAAACATATCTCAGCATCGATCAAAGCATGAAACACAAAGTTGTAAGCAGTGCCCCAAACACGTGGAAGAGCCACATGTTTGACACTGGTTTCGTGATTTGTTCATGTTTTGTATTTTCTGGCCTGGTCCAATTTCATTATCATAGCGGAGACAACAACGTTTCCTAAAATTAGACTTTGAAGCATAATTTCGAGGTGTAAATGTTACAACACTGGAGTCACTTGCACGGAAATGACGTTCGCCCATGATCAATTTAATTTTTCGTTGAACATCAAACTGTAAGCCAGTCAAAGGCCTTCTTTCAACGTGCGGTTGAATTAGGGCTGGCGAGAGGTTGGAACTGCCGTTTTGATGGAACGAATTTTTTCACATTTTATTCTATTAAAAAAAACATTTTATAATACTAAAGGTCTTTATCAGCAACTCTAAATTACAGTTTGTAAAAACTAGAGTGCTCAAGAAAACATTTCTTGAACAGCAATATTCAAACATTTATGAAGGTTCAAGATTTACATTTGTTATTTGTCACTAAGCATCTACAAATATTTGCATAACATACTGTATAATTGAGATTAAATGTAGGATAACGTGACTGGAAAATAACTATAAGGTGTCTATGTTAATTGTGTCATTCAAAATAACAAAAAAATTATAATAAAATAAGCCTTTGAAAACAACCAGCGATAAGGCAAAAAAGTAATTAACAAGTGAAAACCTAAAAGCGAAACTAAAAAATAAGCAAATCTGGGTAACAAAGGTAGATGTATTTTTTATTTTGTAATATGAAAAGTGTTGCATGAAATACGGGATAAAATAACACATTTTGGCTTTAATATATTTAATTGAAAAGTTCGTTTTTTTTGTTTTACACTGTGGAAGATTAGATTGATCACTTTCGGAAGATATTGATCACCACAAGACCTCTCCGAGATAGCTTCGAGAAAGAGATGTTAAGCTGTAAAGGCCCTTTTTTGACATTACGTACAACAGGACAATTTTATACCGAAATTGTTGTAGCATGTAAAAGTATCTACTTCAAGTAAAACATATAAATAGAATGGCTTCCGTGTTTAATTTTTTTACTGCAAGTTTTTATTGTATTACCTGGATGAAATGCTGTTAACAATGTACCAAGGCACAATTGTTTATTTTTTCATCCAAAACTATTCGACCTCGTGCGCCTTGTAATGCCCAATGCATGAGACACGTTACCTCCGGTTTGTGCAATAGCGGCGCATTGCAATGAGAAAAAGGAACGAGACCCCATTTGTGTATGCACAAATGAAAACGCGCAACTACACTCCGCAGGTAAAATAGGCCAACTGGCCCCAACCTACTGGGCGGAACCCAACTAGACGCAGCCGACTGGTTAGTTAGGCTGCGCCAGTCGCCTGCGGCCAGTTGTCTTGAACCCGTCTGAAGGCGTTTAAGCATAACTCAAACTGTTCTGGACACACTGTTTTAAACGGGTAAGACAAGGCTCTGGTAATGAAAGCATGAGGCCGGATGTACTCTCATAGTACTCTGTATTCGATCTATGATTCATGTGATGGGCAGAACGGATGTTTATTTCAGCAAGATTGTTCACGTTTTAGGGAAGCAGGCACAAACAAGCGTTTGGTCCTTGGTGTTTATCGGCAGTCATTTAATAACCAATAAATAAACCATCATCAGGATCGAGAGCAGTGCTCTGCAACTCGTGCGCTGCGAGAAAACGAGAAACGTTCTCTTTGAAGTGGAGAAAAAGTTTTGTTTCTCTGAAGTAACAACCAAAAAACTTAAAAAATTCATTATACAGTACATCTCATTGTGTAATGTCAAAACCTTTTTTTTGGTCTTTACTTAATTTTAAACGCATTTCTTCATATGAAGCTTTATTTAGTGAATATAAAAACTCTACAAATAAATTGATAAGTTTTTTTGATCAACTTTCACCCAGGGTCGATTGTGCACGATATTCGCAAATTGGTAACTTCTAATGAAAAAAAAAGTCATCACTTTATTTTTAGGGTTTAGATTAGAATTTTTAGGTTTTTTTAAAACAGCCAAATGAAATTTCAGGTAACGGAAAGCATTCAAAATTTAGCTTTTTACCTGGTCCAGGTGTTCTGCTAATTTTTGAAATTTTTCAAAGTTTGCCGCAGGTTCGAAAAAGTAGCTAAGCACGAATCTACAGTACCACTTTTGGCCAAAACAAGTGTCGCTACTAGTTTTCAAAGCTCAGATGGCTAGATGTTTGAAAAAATAGTAAGTGGTCCGTTGGAGAGGGACGGAGGTATCCAGCGACTACGCCAAAGCGTCATTCAAAACACTAAATATAAACCAAGTATTACGAGAACAAACGAGATTCCAATACGCGGCTATTGAATAGACTTAAAATATCTGTATCTGATGTTTGGCAGCAGCACCCGCTCTGATGCCGCAAGTTACCTCAGCAGCGGGACACACATAGAAAATTTTTTTTGCAATGCCAAACGGTGGTGACGAAACTTGAGTGATTTGTCTAGTTTTACTTCAAGATAAATCGAAACTAAACACAATTGTGAATGTTAATTATTGTAAACTTTTAGCTCACGTTTTTTCTTAATCTGAATATTGTGGAAAGCAGATTATATAACTGGATGTTAAAAAAGTCGTGATTGATTTTGGAGTAACACGGTTTCTCTGACACCTGTGACTATTTTGCGTACTGTCGCCGTTAGAGTAAAATTTTTGTTGCAAACTAGTTTTACAATCATTAGAACCATGTATTTATCTAGCAGAAAACTCAGCAACTTGCAATTGAAGTCAAGTTTGTATGAAATAACGGTATCATATGCAGTTGTCAGATTGAAAAATAGCACTGGCCTTCTTCTTAGTCTCGAAAAAATTGTCTTTGATTTGTATTAACAGAACGACTTGATCCATGGTTGACTTTTTGCATTAAAACCATCAATTGGCTCGTTGCGGACGTAGATAATAAGCGTCTCAAATTTTTCTCAGGGGACGTAAAGTTGATAAATTTGTCGATAACGTTTTGGGTCTTCTATAGCCTTCTTTGTCTTTCGAATCGCAACTACAAGCGCTCTTCCGTAGATTTCGAAATTGGAGTTGACGCAATCAGGAAAAGAGAAAGTTATGTAATCAAAAATTCAAAGCAGCTCTAACGTGGATTATAAGCTTTATGCACATAAAATTAGGGCTTGAAGCTTTATTTGGTTTTACGTGGAAAAACCCTTGTAAACAGCCCTGCTCATCCGTAACTAAGATATCAAAATTAATTTTATTCAGAGTTTTTCAATTAGTGAGTCATTTTAAAACTACAAAGACGTCGGATTGTAATAGGATAATCATATTAGACCAGGAGTCATATCAAAATTTTTTTAAAATGACATTTTGAGTTCAAACAAAATTTATTGCAAAAGGTAAATGAAGACCAAAAATGGTCTTTACGAACATAAAAAGTTCTTTTCGAATTTTCGGAGTGGAGCTTTTTTGGTCTTTATTTAACTTTCGAAATAAATTTATCCAACAGTTTGCAATAAGTAAGAACCATTTTTTTAAACTTTGGCAAAAACATTTTTTTGTAAGAAAGAAGTCATTTGCGTAAATCTCAGACTTTAAAACTCATGAATTTATACAAGTTGAAAACCCCTGTTTTATTGAAATTCAATCGTATCAAACGTCTTGTTTTTATTCTATGTTTTCTTTTTGCAAAACTCACATCTAAAAGCTATAAATTTTTTTACAAAACTTTTTTAAGCAAGTAAACTTAAACATAAAAAATACGTCGGATTTTTTATTGTAAGGAAAATTTTCAACATAAAAACGGCCTGTTGCTTCAAATGCAACGTGAAATGGTATTATAAAAAGTCAGGTGTTGTTTAATTGTCTGAAAGCGTCAACATAAGAGCTGAAATTCGAACTAGTTTATTCATTTATTTTTTCCCACAAATGAATAGTTATAAAAAAGTTTTAAAAAAATGTTTAGTGTAAAGATTAAATTTCCGCTTGATTGGTATTCAAGCAGTCCAACAAATATTTTATACAGCAGAATGTATATGTGTAAAGTGTTTCCAAGCAATCCCTAAAAGCTTAAAAAAATGCGATTTACATGAAATAAGTTCTGCATTGCCTAAGGCATATCGACCTCGGCAAACGACGTAATTCGCTTCGTCGCGCAAAACCAATTCTTGATAAAATTCGTATCACTTAATAAAAGCGTAAAATTGAAATTCCACGCTCTGCTTCGAAAACAAGCAAAAATTCACAAATTTGTTAAAAAACGTCTATTTTACCCGTTAACCCTTGTTTGGGGGCACCTAAAAATAATACCATCTTATTCCGGAATTCAAATTAGGAAAAGTCAAGAAATTTCAGAATTTTATCTAAAAAGATTAGAAATCGTTCGTACCTTAAGTTTTATCCGGATTAACCGAGGTTTAGTGTACTAAAAAGAAAGCTTAAAGGCCCGTTTCCACTACGAGCGTGCAAAAAAGCATTCTTTGTTTGTTTTATTGCTTTTTTTTTGCGCTCGCTTCAATTTTAACCGCTCGCTTCAATCGAAGATCAATAAAAGAGACAAAGAATGCTCTTTTCCACGCTCGTAGTGGAAACGAGCCTTAACAAAGCGATTAAAAGTCTGCAGACGAACTTAAAAACTGCAAGAAAAATACGGCAGCAATCCGATTGTTAAACCGGGTAATGATGTTAATCGCACTGATGTTACCAAATAACGAATAAAGTCATTGGAACAAACAGGGCACCTTAAAAATGCTATTAAAAAATTAAGGATTTTTAGTGCATTCCATTTATCCAATTAATTTATTTGCTATTTGGTAACATCAACGTAAGCACCGAAAAAAACTACACATTGAAATTTGATTTAATAAAATTTGTAACCGGATTAAGTATTCAATCGCTGCCATATTTTACAGACTTTTTATCGCTTTGTTAAGCTTTTCTTGTATTAGTTTTTCAGATTTTTGATTGTCTTCTGACCAGCTCAATAAACGAAACAAACTGTTAGAGGTAATAAAAAACAATTAAAATAATTTTCATAGTTTGATAGTTTAATATAATAACTGCTCTGACTTAAGGCTCGTTTCCGTTGCGAATGTGGAATGGAGCATTCTTAATTTGTTCCATTGATTTTTTGATTTTTTTACGCTTAAGCGCTTTACGAAGCAAAAAAAATCAAAAAAGAAACAGAAAATACTCCATTCTACGCTCTCAGTAGAAGCGAGCTTTAACCGTTATTGATTATTTTTTTGATGCGCCATTCACACCCACCAGAACAGATTTGAAGAAAACTGTTTACATACTGTATAAAGTTTATTATAATGTCATAAATTTTGTACGCTCGCAAAATTTTTAAACCTGTCGTCTTTGTAGTACATTGTTGTACTTTTTCGTACAAAATCAAAATTAAACGACCTTGGTTCAAAAATTTAACTATTTGAGTAAATACCTTTTTTAATTTAAATATTCGAAATTAACCTACTGTAAATTCCAATATATCAATAGTTCGCTAGGAACATACCTAAGTTTAACGCGTTTAATAATTTTTAAGTGCGACTTTTTACTCTTATTAGCTGAACAACGAATGTTAAAAACAAGTATTGGTATTACAGTTTACTTTTAAATATGCATCAACGGCGATTATAAGTTTTGCATATTAAAAATAAATTGTAGAATATAATTAGTGACATAGCAAAACTTTTTTGTTGTTGCTTCAACGCTATTGAAATTAATCGCAATTATCTAATTGCGCGCCGAATGGTCTTGCGTCGTACCGTCATCACTTTGAATCTGTCTCTGTTTTTTCGATTTTCGTTTTTAAAAAAGCAGTGATCTCCAAAAAAAAGTTTTCACTTTCAGTCTGTTCCTATTATCCTGATTTTGGTGTCTATAAAATGTGGAGGTCTCTAGTCTTCACTTTGAATCTGTCCCGATTTTCTTGATTGTCGACTCTAAAATGTACTAACCCCTTAAAATAAAAAAAGGTTGTTTATCATCAGTAGCAGTGACTGACACGTAATTCTATCACTTTTTAAGTTGTCATAGAGGCTGCACAAAAAACTCATGGAGGCCCGCAGATTCCCGACCTATACGATATACCGTTGTTATATCCAGATCGCAAACATAAAATTGGATCCAAAATTCGAAAAATTATTTTAGACCTTAAATAGTTTTGTTTGGTGACAAAGACTTTTTAAAATTCCATGCACCAAACATTGTTTAGTATACAACTATTACGAGCACTTATTAATGCTAGTAACTGTATTTTCTGTTGTTGCGGTATTCTAGTCATGTAATCATGGGATATGCAGTTTAGTTTTATTTTAGTCTGTTATGTTTTAGGTGACCTATCAAATGAAGATTTTGACGACAGCTCTCTTTTCGGTTGTTCTGTTAAAACGATCTTTGTCGTCGCAACAATGGGTTTCTCTTTTGCTATTGACAATTGGCGTTGCCTTGGTTCAGGTATAGAATTTCTTTGTCATGAACGATCTTTTCTTTTGTATTTTCGCTACGTTGCCAAGTTATTGTCAGGCTACACAAAGGCGACGTAACATTGTTTAATCAACTCTGAGTTTAAATAAAAACTCGATTTTGTCGTTTCAAGCAATATTTTCTTCACGCACATAATGTTTGTTATTCTTACTAGCTGCCTGATCGTCCGCTAAACACCGTTTCCCCGTTACCAATGGATGGCCAACTTTGGGGATTGGTCATTGTTGCAATCTCGGCTCTAACCAGCGGATTGGCCGGAGTCTACTTCGAGCTGCTCCTGAAAAGCTCCTCCTTGTCGTTGTGGATGAGGAATCTCCAGATGGGTGCGATTCTTTACTTTGTAGATGAAAGCTAAATCGGGAAACTTCTATTTTTACTTTTTGTGAATCATCAAGAATTTTCAAAATAATTTGTGTTTCTCGGGTGTTTATTTTCAGAAACAACTCTATTATAATGTTTTCTATTAATTTCTATGATTTTATTAGAGCAACAATGATTACGTAAAATCTTTAAGCAAGATATGATTACCTAAAAACATTTTTTTTACAAATTAAAATGTGTTCCGCCAAGCATTTATGTGAAGGATCCAACAAATCAAAGTGAAGACAGACGCCTTTTTGGTCTTCAAGTAAATTTGAGGCACGAATTCACATTGTGAATACCAGTACACCTTCGATCAAAATCTACTTTCGGATTCCGCTCACAAGCTTAAAAGTTCGCCATCCCTGCTTCAGACCATGGGAGAAAAATTTTGACAAAATTCTCTTTTTTTGACTGCTTGGGGGCCGAAGCAAAATTATTCGGTGTGGGAAACTTGGAGGCATCCCCATTTGGTGGCAACCGAATTCGGCGGGAATGTATTTAATAATTTCGTCAAAATCGATTTAATTTTCAAAGTTTTCGTTTTGTTGCTATCATGACTAATGATTGTTACGCTGTGGGTAAAGATAAACACGGTGAACTTATTGCCGCTGCACCAAACATTTTGAAATTCGAATAGGGTCAAATTTGAATATTATTTTACATATTCGAATATTTTGAATAAAAGTATTTAGTTTGTTCAACAAAAGTTTAAAGGTTATTAAAACGCAAAGACATTGTGAGTCACGTGGTAGGTTTGGAATGTGCAGTGGAAACCAGAAGCAAGTTCGGACGCGAAGCAACAGCGCATGACAGGCGACGTAGTTACATGTTATTTATTTTTGTTTTATCTTTATAAAACTATCTTCCCGAATCGCAGGAAAGCGACGGAGGCGCTAATACATAGGGGTAGGTAATTACTCTGACCTGCTTCCGGAAATGCCGGAATACTGCTGTCCGGCTGAAACTTAACGGAGATATGACTAAAATTGAAAACTGCATGCCAAGACCATCAAGCAGGGGAATATGCCCTAAAGTGTCTTTCCCAAAAACACAACGAAATGGCGCGAGTAGGTTTTAAACTAAGACCATATCGATCACAATCCCGGCGCTTTAACCTCGCTGCCGATATTTGAATTTGAATTCTTCATAACTTAACTTCATAACCATACAAGTTGTTTCATAACTTAACTTCCTAAGGGTTCAAGTTGATTTATGACTTTGTGGAAAAATAAAAGTATGGTATAATTGTTTTTAACCCATTTTAATTTATCAAAAGATATGACATCGTTACCGATCTTCCCGACAGTGTCTTGAATGACGCCTTGCGCAAAATCACTGGATGCCTCCAACGGACCACCTACCTGTACTTTCAGGCATCCATCCAGCTGAGGTTCGCCGAATGGGAGCGACACTCTCCTTGGCTTACCGTGGATCTCTGGACCCCGATCATATCTTGCATGGTCTTTTAAGTGGGTCCTCAGATACTGGCCAAGTGAGACTAAGATCCAGACGCTTGTTTGTGCCAGGTGCGCAGAATCTCTTGGACAACCTTGCCAGACTTGGCATCCGCGCCTCTGAATGGACAAATCACAAAAGGAAAACGGAGTACTGTAAAAATGCTTCCAGGCTCCGTGGTTTTATGCCCGAGACCGGTGCCAGGCCTGTTGGGATGGGCTTACCCCGAGCAGCTTGGGTTAAGCTCAACCGCCTGCGGACTGGTGTTGGGCGATTCCATTCGTCCATGCACAAATGGGGTCTCGCTCCTTCACCGAATTGCGAGTGTGGCGCCTCAGAGCAAACCGCAGACCATGTACTAACAGCGTGCCCTATACATCGGGTACCACATGGAGCACGAGGTCTGACGGTTTTGGATGACGAAACTCGATGCTGGCTTAATGACATCACTGCCAGCATCTGATCCAGGCAGTACAGCAGTCTGGGGTAGTAAAAGGATAAACCCTCGGCCCCAGTCCTGTTTGTGTCTGACCTGGAGTGGATACCCTTCAAACGACGACGACATTGTTACCTGATAAACAAGGTTTTCTACAAATTCTGTCGTTTTATTTAAAAAAGAGTTATTCCTTACGTGGAAGCGACAGCAAAAAAGTTTTGTTGTGTCACTTAGTTAATATTATGCAATTTATTGTAACTATCAATATTAATATAGTCCAATAATCGTTAATTGTACAGCTGCCCATAAGATTTGTGACATCATAAAAGATGTCGTTTGTGACCAGCATATGGATAAAAAACAAACCTTTAATTCGCCCTGAAAATTACGTTTCCAGTTATTTTATGTGGAATCGATTTGGCTGCCGCTTAATTAGAGTGTCTTCGAATTTGCCCCCCTGAGCATTGACATACCGCCAAGTACAGCCGCTTTGTTGCTGGTCGAACTGGCGAGACGGAATCTATGTTCGACATGAAAAAACAATCCCATTAGATCTAAAGGAGGGCAAGTTTAATAACGCCGCGAGAAACCACAAAAATAATTAAAGGCTCGTTTCTACTACAAGCGTGCAATGGAGCATTCCTAGTTTGTTTTATTGATTTTTTTTACTTCTATTGCTCTTAAGCACTAAGCGAAGCAAAAAAATCAATAAAAGAAACAAAGAAAACTCCATCCACGCTCGTAGTAGAAACGTGCCTTAACGCAGTCTCTTGGTGCATATCTCTTGTTATAATCAGGGTTGCGGAGTCGGAGTCGGAGGTTTTACGAAGGAGTCGGAGTCGGACTGTTAAGAGGACTAGGAGTCGGACTCCTCAAGTCCAATTTCTTTACATATGAGTGATGTTAATCGCGCAACTTACGCGGCCGCGTGCACCAGTGGAGTGCTTTGCAGTAATCTTTTTAAGAGAACCTTACCGCGTATCGCGCCACACAGCCCGCGACTCATAAAAAGTTTACATTTTAATTTGTAAGCAAATAGTATTTTGCGTAATGCTATGCTCGGGCAGCCGATTTAGCAACCCTAACCCTATTCAATCAAATGACAGGAAGCAAATGCTAGGTGCATAATCAATTACTACCCTAAGCAGCCTTTTTCTATAGTGTAGTGGTACCGTGAGATACGAGTTTAATTGGTTCCGTGACCGAGCTCGTACCTCAATTTACTCGTATGACAAAGTCAATCTTCCCATTGAAATTAATGTAAATGCCATTAATCCGTTTCAGCCTCCAAAATGCCCCCCCATTTTTTATTTTTGACGTGTCTTTAAATAAGTACTTCCTCCAACAGAAGCGAGTGTTGAATGTCTGTTTTCATCACTAAAGCTCATCAGAACAGACCAAAGGGCTGCAATGAAGGAGAAACTCACAGTAGCAATTTTATTTTTACGAGCAAATTATTAAATTAAAATTTTTGAAAATTAAAACTTACTCATCTTGCTCTATTTTTTCAAAGAAATATCAACCAAAGTTTAGAACCAAGGTGAATTTTTTAATAATCTCCTAATATGAATGTCAATAAACGGCAGGGAACCTGCATATTCAGTCTCGTACAAAATTACAATAATTGAAATATTCATGAGATAGAAACTACAGACCCTTTTTTATTTTGTTTACAAAATCCGACAAAATTCACATATGTATTCTTACTATCAATATATAACCATGAATTACTGTGAAAATGGACTCCATGCCATCAAACTAATGGCTGAAGTTTATTTGAGAGAAATAAGTATGAGCTTATTATTGGTATGGAAATGTCAACATTTTTCTCTGGAATTGCTTTGTACGTAGTGGGTGGTTCAGGAAAATTCTAAAATTAGTCGCATTTTATTGTTTTTCTTGTAGTCTATAATTGTGGGTTTTAAATTTTTAATTCTTTTACATATGGCTTTTTGCTTCTTTTACTTTTATAAACTTTTGTTTTCAAATTTTCATTGTTAATAATTCCATAGTTATTACTTACATTTGTAAAAATTTTACAACTATAAAATATTCATATTTACGTTTTAACCTCATCACCTACTGATAAAAACGAAATTAAGCCACCTAAACACAAGAAGCACCAGACTCGAGTTTTGCTCTTGTTAAAGTTCGTCAGTGATGCATACCTCATTGAGTTTCAAACCGACTAGATGTAGTCCTACACGTAGGAGACAACACTCAGAGTCTAGTCCTACACCCAGGGCCTACACAAGTCGTGGGTTCGATTTACCATGGGAAAAATAATAACTGTAAAATAGACTAGAGATAACATTATGATTATCCATAAAATACTTTGATGTTCAGAAAATGTGATAAGCATTAAGTATAGAACACATATTTAGTTTCGAGTTATGTATGCCATTTCGAGTTAGTTTTCTAAATGTGATTTGTATTAATATTTCATTCAAACACAATAAGAATTATAGTTAATTGGTTGTGTATATAATATAATTATATGTATATACGTATTTATCAAAACATAAATATAATAAAAAAACATGTTGTAGTAGTCCCAATATAGTCCCCACAGACAGTCCCAACAAACTGTTTCGCTTGTGAGGCTCATCAGGGAACACAACAATTAAAAAAAGCGATATTACGTTGAAACAAATAAAATATGCAAAAATTAAAAGTTAAAATAAATTTTTAGGCTTCAGATGAAAACTCGCATCTTAGAAAAATAGCGCTACCAAAAGTTTGGATTTAAACAATTATTTTACTCAAGTTAGTGATTGATTAATTATTAATAATTACTTTTGTCACGAGATATTAAAAGAAAACATGCTGTAATGTTGCGCATACTCGTAGATGTATTAAACTTGGCCAAGCTGCCGAAAAGTTTAAAGTGTAGAAAAGTTTATGGATCATTAGTTAAGAGCAAGTGTTATAACAAAAATTTTTTATACTGCATAAAACATTAGTATGGATCATTCGTTAAGAGAGAGTGTTATAAAAACTTTTTATAAAAAGATTCTTTTATAACATTTTTTTTAAACTAATGATCCATAAACTTTTTTACGTTTTACCGGTAATCTTTTCGGCAGCTCGGCCAAGTTTAAGAATACATCTATGTGCAACATTACAGCATGTTTTCTTTTGATATATCGTAACAATAGTAATTATTTGATAATCAATCACTTACTTTAGTAAAATAATTGTTTAAACCCAAACTTTTGGTAGCGTTATTTTTCTACGATGCAAGTTTTCATCTGAAGCGTAAAAATTTATTTTAACTGTGTCCTCTGATGAGCCTTACAGGTGAAACAGTCTGTTGGACTATTTTAATAAAAAATTTTTAATATTTGTGTTTTGATAATCAGGAATAATCGTTCTGACTATTGAAGCCATTAAGCACTCTTCTGAAGAGCACCAATAATTTGCAGTTATGTATATGTACTCATGTACATAATTTTTTAAAGTAAATATCTTTTTATGTATTTAAAAAACCTGACTTATTTTGTGCAACTGTCAACTCAAAAAGATGGTTTTTGCTTAGTTAAATCTAATTTAAGATAAATACTTTGCCCATACTAGGGAGTCGGAGTCGGGAGTCGGAGTCGTAGTCAAAGTTAAAGTCGGGAGTCGGAGTCGGCATTTTAGAAATTTCAGGAGTCGGAGTCGGATCATAATCCTCCGACTCCGCAACCCTGGTTATAATATTGCGTTAAAAGTGTGCGATTTGTAAAAAATTTTTAAATTGTATTTCTATTATTCAGCTGCGAGTTTTTTTAAATCAACGAAGATCGAAAAGTAACCAATAATAGACTTTATCGGGACTATAATAATAATAGCCCAGTTATTTTGTGTGGTATTGTTTATTTTAATATACATTAAATACATTTTTTGATTTCGAGTTTAACCGATTTAAAACAAAAAACTGTTTAATCTTTAGTTTAAGTTCATGATTTGATTTTCTGATGACTAAACTGACCAAACCAAAACCCATATTGCTAAGTACTGTGCTTTATTAATCAAAAAACAACTAATTTTGCCAAAAATAAGGGCGAGATGTATTTTGTTTAATAAAACTTTGAAAAGTTTCATGGTATCTTTCAGCGTGCGTAGTGTTTGCCTGACATTGATGTGCTCAACAACTTTATATCCAGCCTTCGGCCTCCTCGCCATGAGACTCAGTATCTACTTCCACGGTTTTTTTTTATATGATTTTTATATAAAATCAACTGTAAAATAAAAATCACTGTAACAAACACTTTCTCTTAAAAAACTATGGAAAAATTAAAAAATTATTTAAGTTTAGGGTTAGGGTTAAACACATCTACATCTATTTTGTGGAGGATTTCTAAAGATATCGGTTGAGCCTCGATTGACGAAATGTTGATGTACGTAAATAAAAGTACTTTTGATTATTTTTTTCGTTTTTGTGTTATCACCCGAAGAGCATTTTAATTAGTTAACAAAATTATAAAGTTGCATTGGTATTGGAAAAAAAGATTGGCAAGCAAGAAAAAAGAAGAAAAAAGGATTGATTTCTTTTAAAAGCCATGTAAAGTCCCACAAAATATCTTCATTTCAATGCGATAAGTTGTATGCCCAAGAAGTCGATTGAAAAAACTTGCTGTGAAGTTCAAGAACTTGGCAAATGACCCTCTTCATCCGTAGTTGCTAGTCTCTGGCGTAGATAGTTCTACTTGGTGCTGCGAATAAAATTTGTAGGATTTTTTCTAAACCTTATGATTTTAGACAATTTTTAAAAATGTCTGCCCTAAGCGGCGGTCTCTGACACTTGATTATTCTATTTTTAGCGTTTAAAAAATAATGAATACAGTACTTAATTTTTTATTTTAGATTGAGTAACAAAAATTGTAGAAAAATCATTTCCAAACGACAATAAATTTTTCATGAATGTTTTTATGAAATAAAGTTTGTCTTCAGCTACCACTGCATGATTAAAGTGCCGTGATAGAGATTTTAAAAAAGTATGTCAAAACAAAAAAGTTATTTCTAAATTGCTAGTGCGTTTCTTGTGGCTTCTGGTATTTTTATTTTTTTTGTTAAAAATTGGTTCAACTTTAAGTGTATTTCTGAGTAGGCAAAGTCGCAGTACGCCTTGAGTATATTATCTGTCACTGTGCAAGTGTGCATCAAGCAGCTGAAAAAGAATTGATTTCTCTTCTCTCATTGATTGTAAACTAATAACATAATTTTATCATCGCCTGACCTCAAATTTCTATGTTTTAGCTTTCTTCTGCATGTTTTTTTCCGCTGCAACCACTTGTTATAATGACGGTCAGATGATCAAAGCGTTTGGTTTTTTCCAAGGTTACAATTTTACTGTCTTCTTCATCATTCTTCTGCAGGTATTTATCTCGCTATATTTTTCTCAATGTATTCAGAGGGTGATTCTTCACTAAAATACCCAAACCCTAGTTTTTTTATTGGGTTGCAGAACGCCTGCTACTGCCCAAGGGCTTTATGTGCGTTAGAAGCCGTGGTACGACTGAATGCATTGTTAAAAAACGCTGATAAGAAACCATTGCCGGCAAGGGTTTGTCGGCGTCAGGAATTGTTTATTTGAATTTCAGCCAATAACAAGAACAATTTGTATTTATAGGATACATACAATAAATAATTTAAAGAAAAAAGCTTTGTATATTCTGTGAGGAGACGCAAAAGACCTTCCACCCGACCCAAGCCTGGTCGTCGTCGGTTCCGTCCTTTCTGCAACTCCTTGCAACAAACATTTAAGCTTTAATTAAAAACCCTGATGCGTCGTAAATACACAGTTGCCTAATAAAGTTTATCAATTGCGAATAAAGATCTATGGATATATACAGGGTTCAGCAGTGCAATGGCCTCCCCGGTCGGCGAGCATCTGCCCATTGCTGTAGTGTTGTCAAAGCGCCATCATGCGGAGAAGAACGCAATGAAATGTGTAGGAAATTTTGAAAATTGTGACTTTTTCTTGTTGAGAGGAAGGGTAATTCTGTTTGGAATGACGGAGATGTGTAGATGTTACTATAACCTACTTCCATCTTTTCTGTCGTCGAATTATTTGATGACCAACTAGTTTACTTTTTCGAATCGAGTTGAATATTTATCAAGTTCTAATTTAAATATTTTTAACTGTTTAGCGTGACGGTGAATGAGGTTTAAAAAAATTGGGATAGGGGCGTCCAATCCCTGGCCCACGGGCCACGTTTGGCTCCATAAAAGGTTTTAAATGGCTTCACGCTATTTTTCTAAATAATGTAAACTAAAAATAGGGTGATTGTGCTTCCACAAAAAAATGAGTTAAATGGATTTTATGCAGAGTGAAGACGAAAAAAGTTGTAGAATTGGGTTGAACTGCAATTGTAAAATGACCGCGGCTCTAGGGTAACCAAAATTATTTTTTTACGAAAATTTTGTATTATTTGGATAATATTCCAATACACTCGAGCAGAAGTTTGACTCGACTTGTGTGCAGGCGCTAGGAGGTCTGCTCGTCGCATGTGCTGTGCAATACGCGGACAACATCATGAAGGGATTCGCCACTTCGCTCTCCATCATTCTCTCCGCTTTCATCTCCTTTCTGTTCGGTGACCTGCAACCACGTTCGTGAGTATTTAAATGGCGCCACCCTCTGGTTGCCTTTTTCATCTCAGGGAGTCCCACTTGCTCCAGCGAACTTTACGATCCTTGATCATTACAAGTAACAATGTCTGACCAAATTGCAAGTTTCAGTTAATTCATGGTCAGATGATTATTTTCATTATTTTATGATTTTTTCGCCAGCAAGGTTGAGTGGTTAAATGATTGATGGTGAATGCGACCCACAAGGTTACTTGTGCCATCTTGTGCCCTTGAAAAAAGACGCTTTACCGCATTTTCTTCTGCTTTGCGGTCTTGGAAAGCAACTCTAAAATTTTTATAATATCTTTAATAAAAACTAAGAACCAAAAAAAACTTTATGGGGACAGCAATATCTTGGCATCTTCGGAAGCAGGTCGGGGTAATTGCTTACTCTATGTATTTGCGCCTCCCGCGCTTTCTTGCGGAGGATAAATATAGAGAAAGATTTTATTACTTGTGCACTATAGAAAAACTGCAGGGGTTTCTTTAATTATTGCAGTTGGCGCTTTTGATCTTATACGAAGTTTTGCAAAATTTAGATTTTGCTTCACTTTTTTTTTAACAGTGTAATACAACTTCTTTAGAACTACAGTATTTGTGAAGATCGCTCAGCAAAAAATCATAAGAGAGTGATCACGAGAAAATTGATATTGCTTCCCTTAATTGAAACTAGTAATTGCGTTAATATCAATCTGTATATAACTGTCAATAAAATAATATAGCCCAGTCAGTCTGGATGGCTATGTTGAGAGAGTCTTAATTCGCAGGTCTTTCGTGGTTGGCGCGGCTGCTGTTCTGTTTTCCAGTCTTCTCTTTGCACGAAAACAACGGTCGAAAATTTCTTGAGTGTCCACTAATTGGATGAAGTTATGGCTGGTTTTTGTGATACGCCAGTCAATTGTGACGTGTTTGGTTGTCGCTGTTGATGCACGAAATGTGGTGTCAGCGCAGATTGATTCTACTTTTTGCTGTGATACGTTGCATTGATTGGGTCCTCGCTAGTAAATGCAGCCGCTGAATTAATTCGATAGAAATATAAAGATTAAGAAGGATCAGGGTTGTCTCTACACAAGACCGGAATGCGCCAACGTAATTTTTTTTCACTAGTTCATTGAAGGTGATTTGCTTTGGGAAATTATAATTAACGATTCAAATAAAAAATTTATTGACAATTCAATGTTAACTTTACGTTTCACTACATAACCTAACCTTTGTCAACAAACAACTACTATCCTTGCCCCTAGCTTAATCCTCGAACCTTCACACAGCAGTTACTTGCGTATTTATCACTGATGCCACTCTTAGAGAGATAAAAGTGGTCATAGTAAGGAATAATAACATCAACAAATACTGAGGCCCCGGGCTGCCATAAAAGCAGGTGTTTCAACATAAGGTGAACACTGAACAGTCTTGACTAGAAGGGGTGCGAAAAAAACAAGCTAAAATTGTCGTGGTTTAGAAGGGCATCTACTCCGGATCGGATGCTGGCAGTAATGGTGTTGAACCAGCATCAAGTTTCCACACTTCGTGCTCCATGTGGTGCCCAATGTAATGGGGCGCGCTGTTAGGACTATTAAACCCACTCGCGCCATTTGTGTCCTTGGAAAAAATATAACATTTTTCCCTGTTGGGCGGTTTTACAGACTCGTTTCCACTACAAGCATGAAAGGGAGTATTCTTTTATTTTTATTAATTTTTGCTTTGCTTAAGCGCGGAAAGAAGTAAAAAAATCAATAAAGCAAAAAAAATGCTCTATTTCACGCTCGTAATAAAAATGGGCCTTTAGCAAGCAGCTCTAAATTTTAGTCATATATCTTTTAAAAAACTAGCTAAGTTGTGATGGAACAGAAGTGTAGAAGAATACGAAAATTTACAGGTTTACCCATTAAAAAAGTACAATATATTAAGAATCTTTTGTAGAAAGCCCCCCGCCATCTATTACAAGTAATTTTTTTTAGTAAAACTAACCCGGAATCCACCCTCCAAGTTTCTTTTTTATTTCATCCTAGTGTTTAGGGGGATTTCAGGTTAGTTTCACCAAAAAAAATTACTCGCAATCATAGCCGTACCTGCCGGGGGGGCAGGGAGGGCAATTGCCCCCCCAAGTTTCGAAGATTTGGGCAAAATTAAGATTTTTCGGGCAGTGAGAAGAAAATATTTGGGCAAAACCATAATTTTTCGGGCAGCGATACGAAAAATTTGGGCAAAGTCAGGAAATTTAGAGAGGTGACGATGAGGAACTGCAAAAAATAATAACCCAAATTTAGGTGAAGACCTTTTTTTTTTTTTTTTTTAGAGAACACCTTGATTTTGGGACAAAATTGGTTTTTCGTCTGAGAATCTCAGACAATTTTTTTGTCATATCCGAAATGTACTATAAAATCATAATTTGGGCAAACGTCACAAAATTTGGGCAAAACTTCATTGCCCCCCCAAAATTTTTTGGGCTGGTACGGCTATGCTCGCAATAGATGGCGGGGGCTTTCTACAAAAATCCTATTTTAAAACAGACTATTTATCTAAAAGTAATGTATTTCTTCAAAAATAGTTTTTACAGGATTTTTCAAAAATAAAGACCAAGTTTTCAAAAAAAAAGAGCAAGTTTTACTTGTAACACATATTGCTTCAAATAATAAAAATAATAAGTAAAGAACAACAAAGAAAGAAAAGAGTTAATGTAAATCTCAAGATATTTAATCAAGTAAAGCGGCTATATACAAAAAAACTAAACAAAAGCTGCTTGAAATTACAAATTTAAAATTACCAGCTAAAAGACTCAAATTTGTTATTTCAAGTAGCTCTTTTTTAGTTTTTGTTGTAGGATATATTCGCTTTACTTGATCAAATATTTTGAGGTTTACACTAACTCTTTCCTTTCTTTGTTGTTCTTCACTTATTATTTTTTGAAGCATTTCGTGTATAGGGGAAGTAAGAAACCAATCGGACAAAATCTATTAAAGTTGATTTTCTGCTTGACTGATTGGGCATTGTTTAGTGTTCTCAAGTTTTTTTTTATACTTTGGTCTACAACAGTGCTTTTCAACGTTTGAAAGTACCATCCGCACTTGCTTATTTTGCAAAAATTTCATCCGCACAAACAAACATTGTGTTACCCCACGTTTCTGTTTTTCTACTTGTTTAATATCACGTGATTTTGCTTTTTTCCTCGCGACGTGATTGTCATGCCATTATGACGTTTTTTCCTTAATTCTGTGTTCAGAGTTAACATGCACCTGTTCTATTCGAATAAGATTCTATGTAAGACTGACCTAAATCAATATAGATTGATAAGTAAAAATTGACTGAGCTGAGTGAAATCAAGCAAGAAGACAAGAGGAAGACTTAACCGACGGTGCTTGTGTCCAGTGACAGACGTTCATTTTCGTCACGCGGAGATTAGTCTATTTCTCAAGCACATCCACACACAAGAATCAAGTGAGCTCAACTACTAACATTAGCGGCTCGGAGAATACTATACGGGTGCTAGCTAGCCCTAATTGAATTGTTGTTGACGTTCCACTAGTGACGTTCGCAACAATAGTTTACAGCTATTAGTTATTCCATTTGTATAATAACAATGGAAGGGTTAGACATAGGAATAACAATAAACGAGTACTTTTGTTTAATTACCAACACATCAATATAAACGAAAATTATTACACACAAAAAAAATCAACAGTTTTTTTATTCAAATATAGAAGTATATTAATGACTCGTTTGCTGCTGAATATTTTGGAAAATTTCATACCAGTTTGGTTCAATGTCTTGCTCCAAAGCATTAGGTCATCAAGTGTTTTATTAAGAACACAACTCCTTTTTGACGTTTTGATGTCAACTAATGCACTAAACCCCTTTTCGGCCAAGTAGCTAGGTAGTAGGGTTTTGCATAGGGATAGTAACTACGGGATTGATAACTTGTTTTTGAGGTTGCCAATAGTAGGGCAAAAATTTCAGATAACAGTTTTACCACCTAATAGTCGCGAAAACTTTTTTGCATCAAGAAAAGCTTTAATATATGTTTTAAGAGACCAATCTTAAACATCTGGGTTCAATTCCCTGCCCAATCACCTTTTCATAATTTATTTATTTCAGGCAGTGCAGCCCATATCATAATAAAAAGCGAAAACAAAGCAAAAGCAACAAACAAAAAAACAAATTACACCCAAAAAAAAGGCAATACAGTAAGTTATCATAAAATACACACGCCAAAATCACTTAAAGACAAAAACAGTTTGCTATAAAAAGGGGACCTATTTCTTCAGTAAACTAATTCTGCGAAATACTTAAAATAAGATTTTTGAAAATAATCAGAGTCATTAGGGATACGATAAGAATATTACACGAGTCAAAACATCGAGATATGAATGAAAAACACATTTTTCTTCGTAGAGCGTCAAAAATAGTAACGTTACACAGTACCTGCTGTTCACGAGCACTTATACGTTTGGGTAGACCATGTAAAAGGCGGAATGAATTACAAGCAATACGGACTCGTTTTAGGTTAGATGTCAAAAAGTTTTCCCACAGATGACATACATAGCCTACATGAAACAACAATACGCACGAAACAAGACATTTTTAATATTAGAAAAGCATAGGTATAAACATCCTCTTAGTCTATTAGCAGTGGCATATAAATAACATTATGTCTATAGTAGTTACCAACCCTAGTCTATAGATATTATCGTCATCTCGGAAGTAAGAGTGAAGAAACACACAAAGATATTTAATTTTATCAACAAAACGTATTTTGGCCGTATCCAGTTTCACAAGAGGTTGAGTTTTAAGTTTAAAATTTTTAGCCATATCAAAATAAGTAATCAACAGTTTTTTGAATAGTAAATACTGCCTTTTGAAGTTAATTTTTGACAAACACGAGTGGCTTTGGGCAGTGGGCACTGGTTCATTTGCAATAGACTGAGCATTCATTCTTTTTAGTCCGTTTTTTGCAAAACAGTTAAATATTATGTTTAAAATAAGCTTGAAGTTGCAATGTAACTGGTTGCATCTCGTCGAGAGCAAGCACTGCAGCATGTCATTTGAGCTAACCGTTTCATGTATCGAATCAACAAAAACTTGCTGATGATTTTTCCTTAATTATGAAATTCTTCCATTACAGTTGGTGGACCATTCATCATTGCACGGTAAAACTTGGCCCCAAGTGTGGCAACTGCAAATGTATATTAAACATTTCCAAACAGTTAATTGCAGTACTGATGAAAACTTTAGAATTAATTGAAGAATCCATTTGTGAAAGTGATTTGCATAAAGCTAAAATTTTAAGAAGCTCCAAAGTATTAGATAGCTTGGTACCTGCTATTATATGACAAAAAGATGATGATGGCAATGGTGTGGATAAAACAAAAGGTTTAACAATAAGGTCTTCTGTCACAACTACAGAAGACAACAACTTTGGTGTACCATAAAAATTTTCTTGGCAAGCAATGTATGAAATTGCATGCTGTTGGAGGTAGATATTGCTGTAAAACAAAAGAAGTAAACGAATCAAACTGCTCACAAGCAAATAAATTACTATTGCAAGACTCTATTCTTGCGTTTTCTAGATCTTGACGAGTTGAAGAAGTAGAAGCAGTCGTAGAACGAGAGAAAGTTTTTTTGAAAGATACTGAGGCAAATTTGGGAAAATATGGGGAATAGCCATAGGTTTTAATCAAGTTCACATTAAAGCAAGAGAGTCTTGGCACCTGTTTCTTTTATCAGTTGATATTGTAATAAAATCATTCATATCAAAATGAAGAGCACAAACTTTTGAATTGCAGGTAATTTTGGAATTTTTTTGTGGTACTGCTTTAATCCATTTTTCTCTCAAAACTTTATCGGCAGGAAATTTAAAAAGAAGAATTTTTTTCTTGATTGTTATTTTCATCTTTTTTAGGTTTATAACCTGTTCGGCATCCAGTGACATTGCAAGTGTATGCCATATTCAAAGAAATAATCTAAATAATTTTATACATTACATGATCACAAAAACAAAGAAAAAAAAAATTATTTCTTTTAATATTTTATTGTTTTAACCAGATTTTAAGTAAGGTATTAATAATCATAAAATGAAGGTTGTTGAAAACTTATATTTAACAACATAACATTATAGAAATTGCTTTTCTTTATTGTAAGACTAATTTTGGGCAAACTCAAATGCTGTTTCAATTTTTAACTGTCTAGCATCAATAAGATGACATTGAAGTTAACATTAAAATTTCCATGCTTTAAAATCCATTTGAAAAATCTTTTTATATATCTGATTACACATAGATGATAGTCACAAAAAATAAAATAAAAGAAAAAAAAACTGGATTTAACATTTTTGTTATATTCTTAATAGTTTTGAGATCTAAGTTTGAAATCTGATTCGAGTTGGCCTCAAGACATGGTTATATAGTTTTGATTATGTCATAAGTCTTTTGTTAACTAACCAGAAACGGACAAAATGCATAAAATAAAAGTTTTTGTTATTTATGAGTAAGTTTTTGCAATAGATACAAACCAAAAGCAATAGTTTCATTTATCAAAATCTTTTAATTTTTTGTTTTTGAACAGTGCTTAGTAACACATACTGTAGATTGGAGCCTAAATAAAAATTTTACATAACCATTTTTGCTTTTTTTTTAATTTGAAAAGTAATTATTTATTTTTGCTTTTGCAAAATCATTCTTCGACACTTTCAAAGTATTTTTACATTAAAAAAATTTTTTTAAGTGCTTGCTATTGATAAAAATATAAATTATTTACTTATTACTTGATGTCAAACTGCTGTAAATTATTTTTGTACTTTCCTCATGTATAACTTTGATTATAAAAAATTTTTTATGCTTATGATGGGCTGATTTCATATCTAATTTGATTTTTTAAACACTTTAGGTTTCATATTTTAAAGGTTTTAATTTTCCTGCTGTAAAATTCATTAATCAGAAAATTAAATAAATGCTTTGATTTTTTATAAATTTGTTTTCATTATTGAGACTCTGAAGAAAAAATAAAAAAATTTTCCAAAATTGCCAAAGCTAAAATATTAATTTGCACTATTATTGTTATATCTTATTGCACATAGATGATAGTCATGAAAAAAAAATAGAAGAATAAAAACAACAACATAAGTTTAACATATTTATTACATAACATTTTACATTTTATTTTTTGATTTGTTCACTAAATTCACCCTGGTAAGTTTTGCACCCAGAGGCTGGTAAAAAGAAAGCCATGTGAGGATTAGACATGAGAACATGAGAACTTACTTTGAGAAAGTCATTTATAAAAAAACAGCGTTTTTAGTTATGAATAAAGATATATCTCACTTAATCAAAGTACTGGTATGTGTTTTGAACATATCTGTATAACCAAAACTGGAGCTGCTTTCCATAGTGCTACAAATCAGCTATACCGTATTTACAGACTAAAAACGGTGGTTTAAAATTGACCAATGCTAATTGTACTTGAGTTAATTTATATATGTACACTCATTAGATAAAATTGTTCAGCATAAAGTATCATAATTTGAAAATAGCTGTGTTTACACGGTAAAAATTGCCGGTACTGGTAGCTTATCATCTCAGCAGTTCTTTTTACCTTTGCGCTCATAGCCTTGGTTTTAAAACACAAAAAATGTTTTTAAGAGTAATATTCTTACTATTCAATATTATAATCTCAATTATATCAAAAACTAATCAGTAAACTATACTACGAAGAAGAATGTTTAGTATGCAGTAGGGGAAGGTAAGGTAGTTTGATACAATTTTGACATTTTTGACATTTAAGCAAAAATGGTTAGACTTACACCTCTAAATTTATGTCTATAATAAAGTTTGGTTCTTTCCCGACATTTCAAAAAAACTTTGAGCACTTCACCTTGTCATATTTTTTTCTTATTACTTTTTGAAATTACTCACTCAATCGTATCAAATTACCTTTACAGGAAGGTAATTTGATACTCGTCAAACGCAATTTGATACGCTGAAGGTACATTGATACAGCATTATTATTAATAAAAATAATAGCACCAACAGCAGTCAATTTGAATGAAATAAATACTTGCACACTCAGCAGCAATTCTCTGCAATTTTCTCAGCAGACATGCAAAAAGAACGTCCAATTTTGCATCACAATTACTTTGAATAAATATAACAAACATAACGAACAAACATAACGAAAATTTAAGAACAAATATAAAAAGACAGTCTACACATACCGATAAAAAGTCTGCAACCCTACATAAAAAAAAGTACTAGTCTGCCTAACGTAACATGTGAGTCGTTATGTAAATTGTTATAAAAAAATAAATTTGACTCTAGTCATATTTGAACTCCAGTCACATTCTAGAGCAGCATGTTTTTTTGTTTAATAGTTTCATGTTGGTTGTAGCTTTATCCCCAAAATCTCAACTAAAGAGATTTTCAAAACTTTTATGCCAAGCTTTATTTGACCCCGATATGCCCAAGATATAGCAAAATATGTTAAAATTGTTGTAGTTTGCTAAAATATTTCTCAATAGTTAGAAAATGATAATTTTTAAAGATTGTTACATGTGTAATATTGCTTCAAAAAAACAAGTTTTTCATAATCCAAGAAGTTTTAAAGTTAATATTTCATAGTTTAATTTGTTAAGAAAATCCATTTCCTGAAGCATTTGTATGTAGGCTGCAAAACACAGTAACCACTATGCAGTATTGAAATGCGGTTTTAAAAAAAAGCAAATTTATGGGAGTAACAAAATAGGCAAAGCATTGAAGTTCTTGGCACAAGCAATTGATTAAGCTAAATCAAGCTTACTAAAGTTATAATTAAATCGTAGCTGACTGCTCTTTCTGGCTGAACCGCCAATAACAAGTGGAGTCAGAAGTTTTAAAACAATATCTTGTGGTGCAAATGAAGCACCATTTGCTTTGTCAGTATTAAATATTCGGTCAGCCGTTAAGTGATGTTTATCCAAAACGTTCGCAAGGTTGTTAAAATACTCCTAAACAACAGCCTCATTAATTATATGAAGAATCGTTAGCTCTATTAAAATACGCAGAAGTGCGAAAACGAATTCACTAACTTGAAAGGTCAGAAAATAATCAAATAACACTCAACACAATAATCAAATAAAGGTATTTAATAATTAAACACTCACCATTAATAATCACGAGTATAGAGAAATTCACCTCGGAGATGCCTTGATTAATAGATGACCAACAGTTTTCAAAATTATTATTTTAACGTGCACTCGATACAACGAACTAACACAAAGAGAGCGATTTTCTTTCACCACCACGTATTTAAGCTTAAGCCGATCCTCAATAGGATCGAAGGATCACAAATAACTTAATAGGATTAAAAATCGTCCGTAACACTACTCCCCACAAAGACGGAAGCTACTAGCGGACGACTTTCATACAAACGGACGAATTTCACAATACAGACTTACACACGCATGTACAATATTAAATGACGCCATAAAGATTATAAGGATAAATCGACACGGACGATCCGAAACAATGCGTTATTGTTCTTCAATGCCTTCAAGCAGACACACCTTCCTCACATCTCGGACGAATGTAGAACGAGCAGTTCGAACTTTCACTCTGCGCACAAGGTTGCTGCTGTCGGGCATCACAGCCTCTACAATATCTTTAGGCCAACATCCGCGGCTAGCAGACTCATCGATAATGAGTACCATATCACCTGGTTTTAGATTTCGGGAGGTACCAAACCACTTCTGGCGAGGTTGAAGCAAAGGTAAATACTCCTTCAACCATCTGCTCCAAAATTGATCCGCCAGGTATTGAGTCTTCCTCCACGATCGTCGATATGCGTCACCTTTCATAAATATTCCAGGAGCTACACCAGGGGAAATAGAACCAGTTAGAATCATACTGGGAGTGAGCGCTGCAAGTTCATCAGGGCTGGAAGGTAAATAAGTTATTGGACGATCGTTTAAAATTCTCTCTATCTCGGTTATAAGAGTTAACAAATCAAACTCGTCCAACGTTGCCTCTCCGACCAAGGATCGAAAAATTTTACGAACAATACGAAAAAATGCTTCAGTAAAACCGTTTTGATGTGAAGCTAGGTGGCCCAAAGTGCCACGTGATTCTTTCTTGCAGCATTGCATCTTGAAAGTGTTTACTCTGCCAAATTTCAACGCCGGACTTCAGTTCCTTGTTGCTAGATATAAAATTCCCTCCGTTGTCGCTGTATACGTGACGTACTCGCGTAATACGACGATTACCAAATCTTCGGAATGCTTGAATAAAGGCAGAAGCTTCAAGCGACTGAACAATCTCGAAATGCACAGCTCTGGAAGCCAAACAATTAAAAATACAAACATAACGCTTGACATTGTTCCTTCCTATCCATAAGATCGGTTCCACAACTCTGAAAGGGGGGACTTGGAGTAATTCGGTGAGCTGGCAGATCTCCCATTTTTTGCTCTCCCGCTTTCGCTTTCCAAAATTTGCACTTAAGACATGAGCGCAAGACTTCCTTTACAGTCGACCTTCCTTTCAGAATCCAGTATTCTTGATTCAAGGCATTCAGGGTGTGGGAGGTGCCCATGTGTCCTTCTTTGACATGATAAAACATGATCAATAATTTAGTAACTGCATGCTTAGAAGGCAAAAGTATCGGATGTTTGACCGACTCTTCGACGGGCGCGTTTTACAAACGTCCACCAACACGCAACACTCCCTCAACCAAATATGGACTTAAGGATTGAATCGTCGTCGTCGTTTAAAGGGCATCCACTCCAGGCCAGACACAAACAGAACTGGGGCCGAGGGTTTATACTTTTACTACCCCAGACTGCTGCACTGCCTGAATCAGATGCTGGCAGTGATTTTATTAAGCCAGCATCGAGTTTCGTCATCCAAAACCGTCAGACCTCGTGCTCCATGTGGTGCCCGATGTATAGGGCACATTGTTAGTACATGGTCTGCGGTTTGCTCTGAGGCGCCACACTCGCAATTCGGTAAAGGAGCGAGACCCCATTTGTGCATGAACGAATGGAATCGCCCAACACCAGTCCGCAGGCAGTTGAGCTTAACCCAAGCTGCTCGGGGTAAGCCCATCCCAACAGGCCTGGCACTGGTCCCGGGCATAAAACCACGGAGCCTGGAAGCACTTTCACAGTACTCCGCGTTCCATTTGTAATTTGTCCATTCAGAGGCGCGGATGCCAAGTCTGGCAAGATTGTCCAAAAGATTCCGCGCACCTGGCACAAACGGGCGTCTGGATCTTAGTCTCACTTGGCCAGTATCTGAGGACCCACTTAAAAGACCATGCAAGATATGATCGGGGTCCAAAGATCCACGGTAAGCCAAGGAGAGTGTCGCTCCCATTCGGCGAAGCTCAGCTGGATGGATGCCTGAAAGTACAGGTAGGTGGTCCGTTGGAGTGGGACGCAGGCATCCAGTAACTATGTGCAAGGCGTCATTCAAGACACTGTCAATGAGGCGAGTGTGAGCACTGCGATACCAGACTGGCGCACAGTACTCAGCTGTTGAGTAGACTAGAGATAAGATAGCTATGCGTAGTGTTTTAGCACCAGCACCCCATCCCGAGCCCACGAGTCGCCTCAACAGTGTGACGCGCGATGATAGTTTTTTGCGCAATGCCACTAAATGGTGACGAAACGTGAGCGATCTGTCCAGTTTTACCCCAAGGTATGTAGGGGTTGGACAGAACGGTAAAAGTCTACTATTGTTGTAGACCTTTAGCTCACGTTTGGCCTCTCGGTTATTTAAGTGAAAGACTGCCGTCACCGTCTTAGTGTGACTGAGCTTCAACCTCCAAGTCTGGAGATACGCTGACAGTGTGGATATGTCTTGGCTTAATGTCCCCTCCAAGTCCTTCCAGTTTCCAGAAGAATGCAACAATGCTAAATCATCAGCATAAGCAAACTTTCTGGAAATCATGGAAGGAAGATCGTACGTATAGATGTTAAATAGAAGGGGAGCCAAGACCGATCCCTGAGGAACGCCGTTTTTAAGACAGCGTAGCCTGCTTTGCTTGCTGTCACCGGTGGTAAGGATGAAACTTCGATTTCGGACAAGCTCCATGATCATTTTGACCATGTGCTTATCTGGAAGTAGTCTCAGCAGCTTGCAGGTAAGGCCACGGTGCCAGACAGTGTCATAAGCAGCTGTCAGATCGATAAATACGGCACCGGCCTTCTTTTTGGCCTCGAAAGAATCCTCGATGTTCTGGGTTACCAGAACAACTTGATCCACGGTTGACTTCCCGCGTCGGAACCCAGCCTGCTCTTTAGGGAGCAGTGGATCGATTAATGGTTCAACGCGGGCGTAGATAAGCCTCTCGAGGATCTTGTAGGGGACACAGAGCAGAGATATCGGTCGATAACTCTTTGGATCACCCACGGGCTTTCCTGGTTTTGGGATCGCGACCACAAGCGCTCTTCTCCAGATCTTGGGAATTTTGAGTCGGCGCAAACAGGAAGAAAGGAAGTTACGTAACCAGGACTTCAAAGCAGCTCCAGCATGGAGTATAAGCTCGGGGCAGATGGAATCAGGACCCGGAGCTTTAACTGGTTTTAAATGTTGAAGGGCAGCAGCAAATTCTCTCTGTGAAAAATTGTCAGAGATATTTACTGCGTCTGGTGTTGTGGCCCTCCAAAGGTCAGACACTTCTTTACAGACAAGTCGAGATGACTTGCGATCAACAGCTTCGTATTTCCCATTTCTAACTAGCATCGGCTGAAACGGGACAGTGACGAGGAGAGTGTCGTGACCTACCAGTAAGGTTGTTCAAAATACTCCACGCTTTTCGACTAGAGTGTGAGAAGTCAATGCTCCGAACTGCTTCGGACCACCGATCCATCCGCTTTCTGTCAAGCTTGGCAAGCAGAGCTGTAGCAGCCAAACTTGAGTCGTCTCCCTGTGGAGACTGCAGAAAGGTTTTATAGAGCGATTCACACTCTGCATCTCAACACGGAATATAGTTTTTTCGATACCCGCGTGGGATAGTCTTTTTGGCTGCTTTCTTAATGGTGTTACAGAAGTCCTGGTAAGCCGCATCCACATCAAGTGGCAACAAAGTCTTTGCGAATTTATTCGTCAAAGCAATGTAGTGACTCCATTTGGCCTTGCGGAAGTTCCATCGCTTAACAGGCATGCTTGGCACTGCCATAGCAAACCTTGGTGATGTAATAAGCGAAGGTCGATGTTGTGACCTGGGAAACTTCTCAAGGACACGTCTATCCGGTAAGCGACTGTTTGGACCTACGCTAGCGAAAGTTAGGTCTGGATTGGTGCCAGTGTTCCAGCGGCTGGAATAAAAACTGGCAGCGTCCTTGGCATTATATAGGAGGGCAAGACAAGTAATACTTGCCCAGCCAGCCAAGCACTCATCGTCCGGACTGTTGTCATCATAACCCCAGTCAGCATGACGACAGTTAAAATCGCCAGCGTAAAGACAGGGGTGAGGAAACACTGGGAGATCCAGGGTTCGCAATCGCGTTGGCGGTGGTTTGTAGACGTTGACTATTTTATAGCCATCAACGTCCACACACAACCACTCGATCTCCGATGTCGGTGGAGATTGGTCCAAAAGCGTGTATCTCAGTCGCTCGTGGACAAACGTGGCAAGGCCATGCTTCCTGCTTAAAGAAGACCAAGCTAGTTGGTAGTGTGGTAGCACCAACTTCTCTGCATCAGTGCAGTGGGTCTCCTGCAGTAGGATGACGAGTGCCTCAGACTGCATAGCGAGGTGATGAAGAACATTCATCTTGCTTGCAGTGAGGCCTTCGATGTTCAGCTGAAGAATAGTGGGTCTTCGGAACTTGTTGGCAATGTGCCCTGAAAAGGGCAGTTTTATCCTAGCATTGCCCCGTCCTGAAAAGGGCGTTTGCCGATTAGCAGACCCACACTGAACATCGGAATGTGTGGATACCCTTCCGTTTTGGTAGGTTCGGTTTCGGTCTGTCATTTTAAAATCAATGAGCAGACTTACTCACGGCCCAGGCTGCGTGAAAGCACCTACCATCTGAGCCAAAGTCATTGAATCAGTCGCAAGCACGGAAACTTTCTCAATTGATCCTTCGTCAATTGTTTAACTTTAGCATCGAAGTCAGGATGATCATGCAAGAGATACAACACATCGGAAAAAGATTCTCTTTGTATGGCTTTCACGATAGCCATAGTAGCTGAAGTTAATTCTTTGACAGTCATTAAACCTCGCGGCGGTAGATCGCAATTTGATGAAACCTTCGATCGCAAAAACTGTTTGTATCGCAACAACCAAGCAACCGTGCGTTGCAGAGTACGAAACTTTGAATAATAATTCAGCAAATATGAAATATTATCACTTGTCGGCTCAAAGTGCGTCGAACAAATCTTGGTCTTCTTCATCTCAGGATCGTCTTCTTGGAGCTTTTCTACAAATACTGGCTGTTCGGACCACTCACTTCTATCACCGAGTAAAAACTGAGGTCCATGAAACCACAAATCTGCTGAGGTAGCTTCCTCAGGAGACAAACCACGCGAAGCGATATCTACTGGATTTAAGTGAGTCGGCACATAACGCCATTGTTCAACTGATGTCAAGGTGTGTATCATTTCAAGTCTATTAGCCACAAAGGTTTGAAATCGCGTACTCGTATTCCGAATATAGCGCAGCACAACCGTCGCATCAGTCCATAAAACAACACAATTTAAATCGTATTCAAGCTCACGTCGAATCATTACTGCAAGTTTAGCGCCAATTACTGCAGCAGTTAGTTCAAGTTGTGGTACACTAATAATATTTACTGGGGCAACACGAGACTTTCCCATGACTAAAGCACAGCTTATATAATTGTCGGAATAAATAAAACGCAAATATGCACAAGCGCCATAACCATCAGTGGATGCGTCACAAAAAACATGCAACTCGATTGATTTTACTTCCCGGTCCGTACATTTAAAGGTTCTAGCGAAGGATATTGCTTCTAAATTAGGGAATGCTCGGAACCATTGAATCCAAAGTTTACCCAAACCTCCCGTGACCGAAATTAATTCATCCCAGGGTAGCCCCGTTTGACATGCCTTTAGCAAAATTTTCTTAGCAGGTAGAATGAAAGGTTGCAACAGTCCTAAGGAGTCATAAGTTTGTGCGACCATCGACAGAAGCCCTCGTCGCGTACAGGTCTTTTCTTGTATGCTTACTTTCACCTCAAACCGGTCAGTGTTGGCGTTCCAGAAGACACCCAAAGCCTTTTGCGTAGGCAGTTCCCGCTGATTAAGGTCTACGATACCAGACGCTCGATCACTCTGAGGAACGGAACTTAATACCTGCTTGTTGTTTGAAAGAAACTTGGTCAACTTAAAACCGCCACTATCAAGTAACTTGCACAACTAATTTACAAGATTAATTGTCTGATCTACCGTGGAACACGACTTGCACAGATCATCAACATAAAAATTTTTACATACCGTTTGGACGGTTTCATCACTTGCGCCAGTCAAATTCTCCCTCGCAGTTCGGCGCAACGCAAACGCTGCAACGCTGGGAGACGAAGTGGCACCAAAAAGATGAACACGCATTCTATAATCGATGGGCGACCTGCTCATATCGTTATTAGGAAACCAGAGGAACCTAAACACATCGCAATCTTTTTCATCCACAAGGACCTGGAAAAACATGCTCTTTATGTCCGCCACCACAGCACAGGCTTCTTGCCTGAAACGCAATAAAACTCCAACAAGGTTATTTGTCATATCTGGGCCTTGAAGAAGCACATCATTAAGTGAAAATCTCTTATATTTTGCACTACAGTCAAAAACTATTCTAAATTTTGTTAAAGCTGAAGTGCAATGATGCGGTACATACCATATCTTATCCTGTCTTTCAGAAGTCCCAGCTGGCACTGGACCACAATATCCGTTCGACACCATCTCGGTCATTTTCTTGCAATATTTGGCACTTAATTCCGGATCAGCCTTTAGCCTCTTAACAAGACCTTTCAGACGTATTTCAGCCATCTTCCTGTTATTTTCAAACTCAACCTTATCGTTCTTCCAAGGGAGTGCAACCTTATGATGCTTACCGACTTTAACAGCTGATTTTTCCATTATGTCTAAGGCCCGTTTATCAAAAAATTTATCATTTATCATCAATCGACATGCAAGCATGTTGCGGTAGGTTAATATCAGTAAAATCTTGATTTAGCATCTTTAAAAGTTTTTGACAGGAATCTTCAGAGGACACTGACTCCCTCACAAAATTTACATACACAGTTAAATCAGTGCCATCTGTTTGGCTGGCATGGTTAGCTCCCCACAATGTCCAACCTAATGCAGTGTGCAGGCCAAAAGGCTGGTGCTCCTCACCATACCTCAACTCACTAATCCGGAAGGCATTGTGGACGTTCTGTCCAAGCAAAATTTCCACTTGGTTTGACTCTATACTAGGAAATGACAAATCTTGAAAATGTGGAAACATACTTATCAACTTGTCATTAGGTATACTAGCACTTACATCAACCATGGAGTCCTGCACAAGCATATGTTGCAGGCAAAAAATCTTGGACTCATCGATGCCCTGAATGTGTAAATCATTAATTTTCCACTGTATATTGGTAATTGCATTGTTAGTATGCATCTGAACATTGGTCCTAGTCAGGGTGGCACCTAATTTCTGTGCAAATAAACTTGTGCACAAACTGGTCTCTGACCCATCGTCCATATATGCCCAAGTAAATACACTCTTCTCGGGATCCTTGAGCCAAACTCTAATTGGAACTACTTTTAATATCGCTTTAAACAAAGTCGATTTTTTCGGAGCCATAAGCTTTTCGTGACGCTCTCATCAGTGGCAATCGCGTCAAAATGGGACGAACCAGAGAAAATCAAGGTATTTATAGTCTCAACAGTTGGGAGAAAGGTGCTGCAGTCTCGGAAAGTAGAAAGGCACAATTGTACAGTGTGGTGCAATACAGTGTAATCTCGGAAAGGAGAAACGCACTATGTGCAATTACCCAGGAGAAACACTGTTACTCGCAACTTAGGTTATTTGAAAAGTTTCAATGTGTAAACAAATTCCTTTTGTTTACATAAAACCGGATGTTTGGTTTTGATAAAAGTTGCCTCGAGTAGACACAGATGGAACGAGTTGCGTGCCACAGCAAGAATTTTAAAACGTTTGTCGTTATAGTTTGCAGCACATTGCTCGTTGTCAAGCAAGTGTTGTCCTATGGCAGAGTCACAATCTGGATTGTTACGTTTTAGCTTACAGGATCTGCCAGGTTGAGATCGTGTAGGGCGCTTCGCTTGCTGTTGTAGCCATTTAGGAACATGCTGCTTGATTCTATCTTGTAGTCGCTGTGATGTTCGTCCTACGTACCTACTGTCACAGTGGCACGAATATTCATAAACAACGGAGCTTTTCAGCGTGGTAGGTAAAACATCTTTGCGGGCTACAGGCAACATGCGTTTCGATGTAAATACAACTCTGGTGGTAACGGAGCCATAGCAGCTTTCAATAGATTATCTATGACAGGCTCATCCCATCATGAGCTCAGCAAGTGGTTAGCAAGCCTCTTGGAACCGGTATTAAAGCGTTTATCGACCCATTGTATTCGTGACTCATTTACGTTTGCTGATGCTATTCAAAACTCTAAAGATTCTAACAATCTTTTCATGTGCTCCTTCGACATCTCAAGCCTCTGTACAAACGTCCCACTTGAAGAGACCATTAATATCTGTGCGGATGCCTTATATTGCGATGATTCGGATGCACAACCACTTATTTCGAAGGCTGTCTTCATTGAACTGATGAAAAGTGCCACATCTGGAGTAGAGTTTAGCTTTAACGACATCATGTACAAGCAAACTGATGGGGTTGCAATGGGTTCACCACTAGGCCCAGCCTTAGCTAACATCTTTGTTGGGTTTTATGAAGAAAAACTCTTTTCTCAAAAATCAAAACCTTCCACATATTTTAGGTACGTTGACGATACATTTGCTATGTTTCGCAATGAAGAAGAGTCGGATAACTTTTTCAAACAACTAAACTGTCTCCATCCTTCTCTCAAATTTACCTTTGAAAAAGAGAAAAATAATTGTTTACCGTTTCTCGACGTTAACGTGGAACGAACAGCTACCGGTTTTGAAACATGTGTGTATAGAAAACCTACCTTTACTGGACAGTACTTTACGTTGGTAAAAATCAACTTAGTAATGTTGGCTGTGAGGATCTCTGGGTTTCTTTAAATTTTCCGGGAGTCCAGCGCACAGTCGTAATAGCTGTCATATATCGTCATCCTAGATCTGATTCAAATGCTTTTATTGAAACCCTTAATAACAAACTGGGTGAAATTGACTGCAATAAAAACGATTTTTATTTAATGGGCGATATCAATTTAAACATTAGCGAAAGTGATTGTTCTTCATCTTCTATTAATTATTTATCTATGTTAGAGAGCAACGGTGTTTTTCAATTAATAACTAAACCAACCAGGGTCACCAAAAATTCAGCATCCTTAATTGATCATATTTTTACAAGCGCTTTATCTAATCCTATATTTCCGGGGATAATTCTTAATGATATCAGTGATCATTTTATTACTTACTGTGCAACTTCTCTAAAAAGTAATTCTGAATCTGTTACACACAAAAAATATATTTGTAGAGACATTAAAAATCTCGATATAGAAAGCTATTTACTAGACCTTGATAAAAATATGAACGAATTCAAAAATTGTCTTGACTTTATAAATGCCAATAATTTTAATTTCATTTTTGATGATTTTATAAAAAGGGTAAGATTAATAATCGACTTTTACGCTCCCTTACGTCAAATCTCTCGCAGACAAAAGCGTCTTCGAGCTAAACCTTGGTTAACAAAAGGTCTTCTTGTTTCCATAAAGTATAAGCAAAAACTTTACCGTTCCCACTTTTTGTCGAATGATGTAGACAAAAAGACATATTATAAGCAATATTCAAATAAATTAAATAAAATTAAAACCAAAGCTAAAAAAACGTTTTACTATAATTTATTTAAAAATAACTGTAAAAATCCTCGTAAAACCTGGTCTACAATTAATTCAGTTCTCCATACTAAAGACGATACTAAGTCTACTCCATATAAACTTAATATTAACAATCGTACCATAATTGACCCTACTGTAATATCAAATTGTTTTAATAACTATTTTAGTGAAGTCGGACGAAGTGTTGTAAGTAATGTAAGTCGGACGAAGTGTTGTCGAATTGTTCTGCAACCTGCGTAAAGGATTTTTTGATTAATAGAGTCACATCTACTATATTTCTAGAGCCAGCTTCCGTCAATGAAATCCTTAATATTATTAATGAATTAAATATTAACAAAGCTGCAGGTTATGATGATATCTCATGTTATTTTATTAAACTTTCTTCCACAGTGCTTACCCCTGTACTTTCAACATTGGTTAATTCGGCTATGACTCTAGGTATTTTTCCTGAAAAATTAAAGCTATCCAAGGTAATTCCTTTGTTTAAAAAAGGTGATAAACTTGATGCAAGCAACTATCGCCCTATATCTATATTAACATGTTTCACAAAAATTTTTGAAAAAGTCATTTTTAATCGTCTCTTAAATTTTTTTAATAAACATTCTGTTCTGGTTTCAAATCAATATGGTTTTCGAGAAAATTGCTCTACGTCTCACGCAATTCTAGATATAGTAACTTCAACTTATGATAATATTAATAATAACCAATATACAGGAATGGTTACACTTGATATTACTAAAGCATTTGATACTGTATGCCACAAAAGACTCTTGATAAAACTTGACCATTATGGAATAAGAGGAACAGCCTTTAATCTGATACAATCTTATTTAAATAATAGATTGCAATATGTGTACGTAAATAATATTGAGTCCAATCGAAAAAGAGTTATAATGGGTGTACCTCAAGGATCTGTTTTAGGCCCGCTTCTATTTCTAATTTATATCAATGACCTTCAAAATTGTTTGAAAAGTATCCCTAGACTCTTTGCTGATGACACTGCCTTGTTAATTAATGCTTCCAATATAACTGAACTCGAAATCAAAATAAACGATGAATTGTCTAGAGTTTCCCAGTGGATGAATAAAAATAGTCTTACTATTAATCCCTCCAAGTCGCAAGCTATAATAATACGGCCTTTGCTATCACAAGTAGTTTCGCCGAGCAATATTAATATTAAACTTAATTCTAGTATAATTGCGATTTCAGACAGTATTAATTATTTAGGCGTCCTAATTGATTCCAAATTATTGTTTCATGATCATATTCATAAAATTCGTAGCAAACTCTCTCGTGCAGTTGGTATTTTATGCAAACTAAAAAATTTATTTCCTTTTTGTATCTTAAAAAAACTTTACTTTGCTTTTTTTCATTCACACTTACTATACTGTCTTACAATATGGAGTGCTACATATAAAACTTATCTCGAACCATTAAGAAAATTGCAAAATAAAGCTATGCGAGTCATCAATAATATGCAATGGTCATCAAATTCTGATCCTTTGTTTAGAAAAAACAAAATTTTAAATTTAGATGACTTAATCAAGCTTGAAACTTCAAAATTAATGTTTAATTTAGACAGATGTAAATTACCGACTTCTTTTACAAAATATTTCAAAAAGGTATCTCAAATTCATTTCCGTGTAACCCGTTCATCAGTCAATAATAAGTTATACTTACCAAGATATCGATCCAATCGTTTGCAAAGATCTCTTAAATATAGAGGAGTTAAAGTTTGGAATGATGTTCCTTGTAATTTAAAAAAAATTGCTACTCCATATATAATTTTGGCTGCATGTATAAACGTTATATCTTAAATTCTTATCCTTAAATCCATTAATATTTCATATCAAACCTGTATCTACAGTGGTCCATTTTTTATCTTTTTCTATAACATACGTTTATTTTTATAACTTTAGTTAATCGGTGGCTGCTCGACTTGAAGACCAATTAATTATTTTTTGGTCACTTCGCAGTCTCCGCATACATTCGGTATAATTATTATGTTTTTTTTTTTTTTTTTTTTTTTTTTTTTTCGTGTAACAAATTACGTCAATTAAACGCACTTATTTTCTTCATTATAATTATTTTTACTGTTATTGTTTTGTGTGCATCATATATTAATACGGAATTGTATGAAATAAACTTGTCTGTCTGTCTGTCTGTCTGTCTGTCAACGAACTAATAGCAACTATAGTGACGTCACAATAAATAGTTATCAAGTTATATTAGAGAGCTTGTCTCAACTTAATAGAAATGTGTCTTTAAGTCTACCAGCGTTCTGGGAAAAAGAACCCATCGCTTGGTTTAAATGTGTGGATGTTTTTTTACTTCTCAGCGTATTTGTTAGCAAAGCGAAATGTTCGACCATGTGCTTAAACGTTTACCGCCTAAATATTTGGCGCCATTAAGTGATGTTATTGCAGAGTGTTCGCAATCTATTAATCCTTACCACATTTTCAAGCGTGCTTTAATATCGCGCTATACCTTTGTTACAAAACTATAACACGTAACATTGCCTAAGTTAAGGTTTAATAAACTAAAAACGAGGCACGTCTAAACACAATACAATTAATAATATAAGACTCTAAGATAACCGATAACATAACAAACGTAAACCACTACAACATAATTGCAACTGTATAAAGAAAGAAAACTGAAAGTCGCTGCAGCATGAAGTAATCAAGGCGCGACAAAAGGTGCACGCTTATATTAATTAGTTCAATTGGTAATGGCAAGTTCGACTACCAATCATATCATTCTCCCCCACTAATGATCAGTGGTTGTGGTAATACATCAGTCGATCAGGTTCTTTTCTTATTCGAGAGGAACGCCGTAAAGGTATAGCTTCATCTGGGACATCTTTAGAATTAGAACTGGAACTTTCTACAGCCATTTCAACATCAAAACTTCTTTCTGTGACCGTTTCAGTGTCAGTCTCTTTGTTATTTTCTTCTGGTAAAGTCTCATTGTTTGTTTCTACATTGGTCACAGTATCGTTACTCGTATTTGACGAAATCGATTCTTCACTATCTGGTAGCGGAGCAATGTCTCTCAAAGAAACCGTTGACTCATGACCATTTTTGAATCGGACAAAAGCATATTGTGGAGTGGCATGAATGAGATCGGCTTCTTCTACTACGGGCTCGTATTTGCTTGCCCTATTGTGTCTTCGCACTAATACTGTTGATGAAGAATTGAGCCAAGAAGGAGCCGAAATTCCCAAAGCTGAACGTCTTTGGAAACAAAGAAAACGCTCATGCGGAGTTGAATTTGTTGTTGTGCAGAGCAGGGACCGGACAGAATGGAGTACTTGCGGTAACACCTTCTCCCACTGCGAAATAGGAAGGCCACGAGATTTTAAAGATAGTTGCACACCTTTCCAAATAATATCATTATATTTTTCGCACTGGCCGTTTGACCTAGGGTTGTACACAGATGTTTTGCTGGCGGGAATGCGTAAACTGTGCAAAAACGATACAATTTCATTCGAAACAAAAGATTTTCCTCGGTCAGAATGCACGTACCCAGGAGCGCCAAACAAATAAAAAATTTGCTGCAAACAATTAATTATGGTTTGTGATTCAATATTAGAGCAAGCAAACGCAAAAGGGAAACGTGAATATTCATCTACGACGGTTAATAAATGCTTATTTTTAGAAGAAGAAGGTAACGGGCCTTTGAAATCAATGCTTAAGCGCTCCATTGGTTGCGTTGCTTTTATTAAATGCGACTCGATCGGCTTATGAAAACGAGGTTTGATTTCAGCACAAACGCGACATCCATTTTACAATTTTACGAACTTCTTCAATAGAGTAGGGCAAATTTTTCATTTTAATAAAATGATAAGTACGAGTTATACTGGGTGACAGAGTCCGGCGTGTATCTCATACAATGACGAAAAATTTAGATTAGCACAATATATTCTAGACATCGTGTGCGCGGCTGTATTAAATTTTCCTGCACGATAAACAATATCATATTCAAACTGAGACAGCTCGATACGCCAACATAATAGTTTAGCATTTTTAATTTTCGTATGGTTTTTGCCATTAAATACGTAAGTTATGGAACGCTGGTCTGTGACCAACTTGAAGGGTTTTCTTGAGAGCAGATGGCTCCATTTACGTATAGCTTCAACAATTGCCATTGCTTCTTTCTCAACACTAGATTGGGTTAACTCGTTTCTTCTCAGCGATCGAGACCAAAATGCGACTGGTCTGTTATTTTGGTTGAGAGTGGCGGAAATCGCTACATCAGAAGCATCAGTTTCGACTGTTAGAGGATCTTTCTCATTAATAACGCCTAGAGTTACGTCCGCAAGTTCAGATTTCAAGTTAACGAATGAAGACAAAGCCTGATCTTTTAATGGAAAGGCCCTGTTGATGACAAGCGGTTTTATTTTGTCGGAATAATGCGAAATCCTCTGTGCATAATATGCAAATAATCCCACAACACGCTGTTGCTCTTTGGTAGTTTTAGGAGGGGGAAGCTCTCGTAGAGTTTTTACCCTGTTGGATCAGGTCGCAAAGAACCATTGTGGATTTCATATCCCAGTAACTTAATGATATCAGTAGAATACGCGCATTTTGCCTCATTAAAAGTAAGATTATGTGTTTTAGCGACAGACAAAAATTTAGAGAGATTTTTATCATGGTCTTCTTGCGTGGCGCCACCAACAGTAATGTTATCTAAATACGCAAAAGTACCTTCGCATCCATTAGACTTGATGATATCGTCGACGATTTGTTGAAAGCATGGAACAGCGTTTGTGAGACCAAAAGGTATTCTTTTCCACTGCCATAAAGATCCATCAGCTTGGAAGGCAGTGTACAAGCGATCAGAAGAAGGCAGTTCTACTTGATGATAAGCACTCGTCAGGTCCAACGTTGAATATACTTTATATTGAGCAATTCTTCTTACAATGTCTTGCATGTGTGGTAAAGGATACGCATCGAGCAAGGTAAACTTGTTTACAGTTTGGCTATAATCAATAACCATCCTTTTCTTGTGGTTGACTTGCGTAACAACTAGAGGCTGTGCTCTCCAGGGAGAGCTACTTGGTTCTATCAGGTCATCGTTAAAAAGTCTTTTTACTTCGGAAGAAATAAATTCTGTATCAGCTTGTGAGTACCTTCTAGGTTTTGTTGCAACTGGCTGTGTATTTTCTCTGAGGTGTTCAAAAAGTTTTACAGGACTAGAAGTCTTGATAGCTTGCAATGCTCCTAGGTGCAAAGTAGGTATTTCTCCACCAAAATGAATGTTCACATTTTTATGTCGTGCCATGAAATCTTGCCCCAAAATAGCATCGGTCAAAAGATCGTCAAGTACAGTGAAAGACACATTTTTATACTCATTACCATTCAGATGGACATCAGCTTTACATCTACCCATACCTTTCGACAAATGTCCTTTAACAGCTAGACCAATTGAGCAATCAGATTCTTCGAGTTCTAAATTTAAAATTTTTGAGAACCGCTTACTCAAGTGGCTTAGGGTAGAACCCATGTCTATTAAAGCGTTTGCTTCTACACCGTTTATGCTGACTTTTCTATTTACCTTTGAATAAGTTCTACTGTGACAATCAGGTTTTAGTGCAAACAGTGATGCAGTTGAAGCATTTGGTTTTTCAGTGGTTTCAACCTTGAAGCGGCAAACTTTCGAAAAGAGCCCCCTTTTTGAACAATTAAAACAAATCACATCTTTTTCTGGACAGAACTTACGTGGGTGTTTTTTATTCCCACAGTACATACATTTTCTGATTATGGCCGCACTGTATTCTTCGTCAGATGAGCATTCGGCTAATCTTGGTTCCATGTTAGCTATAGTTTTTGATGGAATAACGAGTTGCGATGGTCCTACGCAGTAAGCTTCAGCATTCTTCTGCGCTATCTCTAGTGACCTTGCTTTATCAAAGGCATTCTGCAAGCTAAGGTCGTGATCTTCAAGCAATCATTGTCTAATTTCGTTGGACAAAATTCCACTTATAAATGCATCTCGGATTGCTTCTTCTTTATGAAGTTTTGCTGAGACTGCCAAAAAGTTACAATCTAAACTTAGTCGCTTCAACTTTTGAAGGTAAACGTCGAGTGATTCTCCAACTTTCTGGTTACATGTGTTTAAAGTATACCTTGCAAATATAGGACTTGGAGCTCGTGCATATGTATTCGTTAAGAGATTAATAGCGTCATCGTAATCAGGTGCCTCAGAGAATAGTTCGTAAACAGTAGCGTCGACGTGGTTGATAAGAAGATTCAGTTTGTCATCCGCACTTACTTCGCCCAGTTTGTTGATATAGGTAGCGAACGTTTTGATCAAATGAAGCCACTGCCCTTTTGCACCGTCAGTTTCGGGATGGGTACTGAAGACTTTCGGACGGAGATCTTTAACCTCCATTGCTGCTACTGTTATCAACAGATATTTAACTTTTAGTTTATTAAATTGTTACAAAACTATAACACGTAACATTGCCTAAGTTAAGGTTTAATAAACTAAAAACGAGGCACGTCTAAACACAATACAATTAATAATATAAGACTCTAAGATAACCGATAACATAACAAACGTAAACCACTACAACATAACTGCAACTGTATAAAGAAAGAAAACTGAAAGTCGCTGCAGCATGAAGTAATCAAGGCGCGACAAAAGGTGCACGCTTATATTAATTAGTTCAATTGGTAATGGCAAGTTCGACTACCAATCATATCAACCTTGTCGGAAGACGCTCAATTAGACAAACTACATAAAATCCAATTAGGTGAAATGTCCCCAATCAAATTTTTAGCAAAGCTTCGGGGTTCTTTGGTAAGTTTTGATCACAATGAACCTACTTGCAAAAGACTTATAAAATAGGTTTTCTTTGAGGGTATGCCCGTGATGGTTCGTCAATTACTGTCGGCTTCTGGCGAAACAGAAGTTGATTTACTAGCACAAAAAGCCACTGATATTTTATCTGTAAGCCCCACCAATCCTCCCACAGATGATAAACCGTAATACAAGGTCAATGAGTATTTTAATAAGCAGTTGGGAAATATGTCGGACGCCGTAGACGAATTAAATCAAAAGCTTGAAAAGTTTACCTCCGACCAGCGTAATAAAGGTTCCGCAACCACATCAACAATTTCTAAGAATGAATTATGTTTTTACCACAACCGTTATGGCAATCGAGCTCGTAAATGCATATCCCCTTGCTCTTGGCATGCAAATGACGCAATGTCTCATTCTCAAAAGAATCATTTAAACTGATAGCTCCGGTAAAGAAAGGCGACTTTACCGGAGGAAATAATGAGAGCTCAACTCTTACATCGCAGCTATTGTACATAAAATGTTTCATTACTAATTTGAAGTTTTTGATTGATACGGGCAGTTCTTGTTCTGTAATTCCTGTGGAACCTAATTCTCTAGATCATCCGCAGGATTATTTGTCTGCTGTTAATGGAAGCTCTGTCCCTATGTTTGGTTGCAAAAATATTACTATTGACCTGGGAGGTTCGGTGCCTTTTAACTGGGAATTTTGCATTGCTGAGACGTTAAAACCCATCATTGGAATAGATTTTTTATCGCACTTTGATATCAAGATTGATCCTAGAAGAGGAAGATTGATATTTCCCGAACACATACGGCAATCTGCAAATATTAAATCATTCTGCTGGTTTCATCGACGTTTTGGTCCTCATGCACAAAAATGTCGTGATCCTTGTTCTTTTTCATCTAATACTGAACTTAAGCCTAGTTTGTGTAATGTCGAACCTCCTGTTTACAACTTAGGAGATTATCAATTTCTGGAAGCTGAATTTTCCGAGGTGTTCTCTGTTTCGAACTTGAGGCTTCCTCCAAAACATGATATCGTTCACTACGTTGAAACAACCGGTCCACCCATCAAACAGCGGCCACGCCGTCTTTCTCCCGAAAAACTTGCTGTTTTAAGAAAGGAATTAAGTCAGCTTGAGCAATTGGGGATAATTAGACCCAGTTCCTCCCCGTGAGGATCTCCCGTTCATATGGTAAAAAAAATCTAACGGATCTTGGCGAGTAGTAGGAGACTATCGGCGTCTGAATCAAGTAACCGTCAAGGACTCTTATTCCATTCCTTTCCTTCATGACTTTACCGAAAATATATCCGGTTCCACAATATTTCCAGCATTGATTTGTTTAAATCATATCACCAAATTCATATTCACCCAGAACATATTGCCAAAACCGCAATTTGCACTCCGGCCGAAAATTGGGAATTTTTAAAGATGTCTATGGGCCTAACTACCGCTGGCCAAACATTCCAACGCTTTATGAACTCTCTATTTCAAGACTTGTCATTTGTCTTTGTCTATATAGATGACATATTAATATTTTCGTCCTCCATTGAAGAACACCGAGGCCATCTTCGGCAAGTATTTGAGCGTCTACAACGCAACGGATTAATCATCAATGCAGCTAAGTGCTTATTCGTCCAAAATCGGCTACGCTTTTTAGGGCATATCGTTTCGGACGAAGGTATAGCCCCTGATGCATGTAAAGTTGATGCCATAAATTCTTTTTCGATCCCACAGAACGCCCAGTCTTTACGGCGATTTCTGGGCATGGTCAATTTTTATAGAAAGTTTATTCCTCAATGCGCAAAAATTTTGGCCCCTTTTCCTGCCGGTCGCAATGCAAATCTTTCTTGGAACGAGGAGGCATCGACTGCGTTTGAGGACATAAAAGTAGCTCTGAGTAATGCAACACTGCTAAATTATCCTCAGCACGACAGTCCGACAGCATTGCTTGTAGACGCAAGCGATAAATTCTGTGGTGCTGTACTCAGTCAGATTGACAGTAGTGGTTCGCACAGACCATTGGAGTACTTTTCAGCCGCCTTTTCTGATGCCCAAAAACGGTATAGTACTTTTGATAAAGAATTGCTGGCAGCTTATTTGGCAATACATCATTTCACATATTTCTTAGAGGGACGTCCGTTTACTCTTTACACGGACCACAAACCATTAGTTGGTGCTATATCTAGAAAAAAACTCCTTAAGTAACAGGCAAGCTCGATACCTATCGTTTATCTCAGAATTCACAACTGATGTTAGACATATTGAAGGAAAAAACAACGTAGTTGCCGATTGCTTGAGCCGTCCTAAAATCACTGCTGTTCTTTCGCCTTCTTTCACAGATTATACCGAGCTGGTTTTAGCACAGAGGGACGATCCATCGATTCGCGAGCTCTCTCAATCGATGACTTCATTAAAACTATGTGAACGTGCGATTCCTAATTCAGGCCTTTTGTTACTTGGAGACACTAGTACGGGTAAATTTTGCCCTATCATTCCAAATTCATTACGAACCACAATTTTTGAGCGCATGCACAACCTTTCCCACCCAGGCATTAAGGCTACTCAAAAACTCATCGGAGAGCGATTTGTGTGGCCGAATATGAGACGAGATATTGCTGAAAAGTGCCGTACCTGCATTTCTTGCCAACAAACGAAAATTAACCGACGTCAAGTTACACCCTTACAGCATTTCAGAACCCCAGATGCCAGATTTTCACATGTACACGTTGATATCGTCGGTCCTCTTCCCGATTCTTCTGGTTACAAATATTTACTGACAGTTGTAGACAGATTTACGCGTTGGCCGGAGGCCATACCCATGAAGGATATCACTGCGCAATCTTGTGCAGATTCTTTTCTTTTACATTGGGTGGCCCGTTTTGGATCTCCTACAATAATCACTACAGATAGAGGGGCCCAATTCACGTCTCTCCTTTGGACAGAAATGTGCCAATTTTTGGGTTCAAAATTATGTCACACAACAGCTTTCCATCCGGGTGCAAACGGATTAAACGAGCGATTCAATCGCAGTCTCAAAGTTGCATTGAAATGTCAATCTTCTCCCGATCTTTGGTATCAAAACTTGAGTCTTGTACTCTTAGGCTTGCGATCGGCCATGAAAGAGGATATGGGGTGTGCTGCAGTTGAAATGGCTTTAGGGACTTCTATACGACTCCCCGGGGAATATTTTGAAAATTCGATTCCTGTAGAGTTGTCCGAGGAAAACACAGTCCAACCAACTTCACAGTATGCTAAGACACTTTGTTCTTTCATGAACTCATTACGTTATACTGTACCACGTCATCCTAAAAAACAACAAACTTATGTCGACCCACTTCTTTTCCGGTGTTCCCAAGTATTTGTTCGCATTGACAGTGTAAAATCTCCGTTGCAACGACCTTATTCGGGACCTCATTTTGTACTTGAACGACACGATAAATATTTCGTCATCGAAAAAGACGGTCACACTGACACCGTAACAATTGATCGTTTAAAACCGGCTCTTGTTGAGCCTATATCTCCCACTGGCTCCTCAGTCGAGGAGGAAACTTCCGAGACTCTATCTTTTTCGCCCACATCTTCGAGTGAGATTGATAACATTTTTTCGGGAGACCTAGACGAACTCCCCGCTAATCGCGTTTACTCCCGCAAAGGCAGACTGATTACAAAACCTATACGCTATCGGGACTAGTTTTTTATTTTTATTTTTTTCGATGTCTTGTTTGGTTCGACGTATTAATCACGCGTTGCATTTTGTGTGTTTGCTTGTATAGTATGATTTTTTTTGCCTCTGTCGGTGCTTGTAGAATTTTGTAGTATTTTATATTGCAATCGCTTATTTTTATTTTTTCTTCTTTCAGTGGTATTTGCCTTATTGCAGATATACCACTTGGGGGGGGAGATGTGTAGCGATCGCCACATTTTCACGCTTGACGTAATTGTATTTTTTTGTTTGTTTATTCATTTTTTTCTTTTTGGATAGGAAACGAGAGAGTCTTGCGTTGTAAAAAAATACATGTCGAAAAGTTTGGAGTGGTTGTTGTTTTTTTAAGAAGTACTGTTGGCTTTAAAAATAAAGGAGATCTGTAAAAGTTTGTGAAATTTACATGTATCTAGATATATATAAACTCTAACCGCTACAGATTTATTGCCACTTGTACTATCGGATAATAATACAGTAGATGCATGGATATATCACTTTCACTACTGGAGGATACTGTTCTTTCTGGGCGTTTTTGCGGAACGTTCTTGCAGCGAGAAACTAATTTTTCTCTTTCAGATGTATCAGTAATTATCGCAGACTTGCATCTTCTTTTGTTGGGACGTTTTCGTGAAACATTAGCTTTAGGATATGGATTGATTTCTGCAAGAAGTTCTTCATCATTCAGTGTCTGAGGCTCAGCTACGCTTGTCGATGGAGCAGTGGATGAATCAGCCTCATCAAGCTGAAGGGGAATATCTGTAACAAGAGCCGGTAAAAATGCATCATTGGGGAAAACATCTGGGTTGAAAGGGTGAATTCAGCTGGACCTGAAAAAAAGTTATATTTTCAACAGTAAATGCTTTATGATACGCATGGCCTGACAATTCTGCAACTTCATAAATTGAGAGGGGTTTTCCAGAATTTGATGTTATCCATGAATCGCAAAAAGAAGAATAGTAGCGTTTCGTCGTCGTCGTCGTCGTCGTTTGAAGGGCATCCACTCCAGGCCAGACACAAACAGAACTGGGGCCCAGGGTTTATCCTTTTACTACCCCAGACTGCTGCACTGCCTGAATCAGATGCTGGCAGTGGTGTTATTAAGCCAGCATCGAGTTTCGTCATCCAAAACCGTCAGACCTCGTGCTCCATGTGGTGCTCGATGTATGGGGCACATTGTTAGTACATGGTCTGCGGTTTGCTCTGAGGCGCCACACTCGCAATTCGGTGAAGGAGCGAGACCCCATTTGTGCATGGACGAATGGAATCGCCCAACACCAATCCGCAGGCGGTTGAGCTTAACCCAAGCTGCTCGGGGTAAGCCCATCCCAACAGGCCTGGCACTGGTCCCGGGCATAAAAGCACGGAGCCTGAAAGCACTTTCACAGTACTCCGCGTTCCATTTGTGATTTGTCCATTCAGAGGCGCGGATGCCAAGTCTGGCAAGATTGTCCAAGAGATTCCGCGCACCTGGCACAAACGGGCGTCAGGATCTTAGTCTCACTTGGCCAGTATCTGAGGACCCACTTAAAAGACCATGCAAGATATGATCGGGGTCCAGAGATCCACGGTAAGCCAAGGAGAGTGTCGCTCCCATTCGGCGAAGCTCAGCTGGCTGGATGCCTGAGAGTACAGGTAGGTGGTCCGTTGGAGTGGGACGCAGGCATCCAGTAACTATGTGCAAGGCGTCATTCAAGACACTGTCAATGAGGCGAGTGTGAGCACTGCGACACCAGACTGGCGCAGAGTATTCAGCTGTTGAGTAGACTAGAGACAAGGTGGCTATGCGTAGTGTTTTAGCACCAGCACCCCATCCCGAGCCCACGAGTCGCCTCAGCAGTGTGACGCGCGATGATAGTTTTTTGCGCAATGCCACTAAATGGTGACGAAACGTGAGCGATCTGTCCAGTTTTACCCCAAGGTATGTAGGGGTTGGACAGAACGGTAAAAGTCTACTATTGTTGTAGACCTTTAGCTCACGTTTAGCCTCTCGGTTATTTAAGTGAAAGACTGCCGTCACCGTCTTAGTGTGACTGAGCTTCAACCTCCAAGTCTGGAGATACGCTGACAGTGTGGATATGTCTTGGCTTAATGTCACCTCCAAGTCCTTCCAGTTTCCAGAAGAATGCAACAATGCTAAATCATCAGCATAAGCAAACTTTCTGGAAATCATGGAAGGAAGATCGTACGTATAGATGTTAAATAGAAGGGGAGCCAAGACCGATCCCTGAGGAACGCCGTTTTTAAGACAGCGTAGCCTGCTTTGCTTGCTGTCACCGGTGGTAAGGATGAAACTTCGATTTCGGACAAGCTCCATGATCATTTTGACCATGTGCTTATCCGGAAGTAGTCTCAGCAGCTTGCAGGTAAGGCCACGGTGCCAGACAGTGTCATAAGCAGCTGTCAGATCGATAAATACGGCACCGGCCTTCTTTTTGGCCTCGAAAGAATCCTCGATGTTCTGGGTTACCAGAACAACTTGATCCACGGTTGACTTCCCGCGTCGGAACCCAGCCTGCTCTTTAGGGAGCAGTGGATCGATTAATGGTTCAACGGGGGCGTAGATAAGCCTCTCGAGGATCTTGTAGGGCACACAGAGCAGAGATATTGGTCGATAACTCTTTGGATCACCCACGAGCTTTCCTGGTTTTGGGATCGCGACCACAAGCGCTCTTCTCCAGATCTTGGGAATTTTGAGTCGGCGCAAACAGGAAGAAAGGAAGTTACGTAACCAGGACTTCAAAGCAGCTCCAGCATGGAGTATAAGCTCGGGGCAGATGGAATCAGGACCCGGAGCTTTACCTGGTTTTAAATGTTGAAGGGCAGCAGCAAATTCTCTCTGTGAAAAATTGTCAGAGATATTTACTGCGTCTGGTGTTGTGGCCCTCCAAAGGTCAGACACTTCTTGAAAGACAAGTCGAGATGACTTGGGATCAACAGCTTCGTATTTCCCATTTCTAACCAGCTGAGATGCAATAGCATCGGCTGAAACGGGACAGTGACGAGGAGAGTGTCGTGACCTACCAGTAAGGTTGTTCAAAATACTCCACGCTTTTCGACTAGAGTGTGAGAAGTCAATGCTCCGAACTGCTTCGGACCACCGATCCCTCCGCATTCTGTCAAGCTTGGCAAGCAGAGCTGTAGCAGCCAAACTTGAGTCGTCTCCCTGAGGAGACTGCAGAAAGGTTTTATAGAGGGATTCACACTCTGCATCTCAACACGGAATATAGTTATTTCGATACCCGCGTGGGATAGTCTTTTTGGATGCTTTCTTAATGGTGTTACAGAAGTCCTGGTAAGCCGCATCCACATCAAGTGGCAACAAAGTCTTTGCGAATTTATTCGTCAAAGCAATGTAGTGACTCCATTTGGCCTTGCGGAAGTTCCATCGCTTAACAGGCATGCTTGGCACTGCCATAGCAAACCTTGGTGATGTAATAAGCGAAGGTCGATGTTGTGACCTGGGAAACTTCTCAAGGACACGTCTATCCGGTAAGCGACTGTTTGGACCTACGCTAGCGAAAGCTAGATCTGGATTGGTGCCAGTGTTCCAGCGGCCGGAATAAAAACTGGCAGCGTCCTTGGCATTATATAGCAGGGCAAGACAAGTAATACTTGCTCAGCCAGCCAAGCACTCACCGTCCGGACTGTTGTCATCATAACCCCAGTCAGCATGACGACAGTTAAAATCGCCAGCGTACAGACAGGGGTGAGGAAACACTGGGAGATCCAGGGTTCGCAATCGCGTTGGCGGTGGTTTGTAGACGTTGACTATTTTATAGCCATCAACGTCCACACACAACCACTCGATCTCCGATGTCGGTGGAGATTGGTCCAAAAGCATGTATCTCAGTCGCTCGTGGACAAACGTGGCAAGGCCATGCTTCCTGCTTAAAGAAGACCAAGCTAGTTGGTAGTGTGGTAGCACCAACTTCTCTGCATCAGTGCAGTTGTGCTTTTTAAAGCAAGTTGAAGTTGATCATCAGTAAGCAAACAATCTTTCTCTTTTGGTTTTTTAAATATATGCATTGTAAAATTAATAGCCTATCCTTAATCTATTTCTGCCAAAAAAGTAGACTTCAATAACGTTTTACAGAAACGGGGACCATTCGGACAGTGTCAAAAAAACATTTCCGAAAGGTCCCCTGTCAGCCATATTAAACAACATTACAAATTTCATCAGTATAATGATATACAATAAATTTTCACTTGATTTACTTCTGTGACTATGGCTCAGTCTTATATTTTAACATAGAATGAACTAACTAGTATATCTGGGTTATCTTAGAAATTATAATATTTCTAACTGCTTTTTTTTCCTTGAAGCATTAAAAACACTTTTTCTATTAAAAAACACACGCTTCACGCTCAATTCTAAACAAACATGTGCACTAGCTTGAAATGAAATCTTGGTTCCAGTACAGTACAAATGAAATCTTGGTTCCAGAACAGCAATAGTTAAATAAATAAACCACGTGATGGCGGAAATACGTCACTGTCTAATTGGTCTCAGCGTCCGATTGGTGGCACGTCTCCCCTACTCATTTCGTGGCCACGTGTGGTGCACTTTGCGTACCAAACACTATTTCTGGTGATCCTGCATTGCCATTTATTAGTTATAAATAAAGTAAATTTATAAATTACCATTATAAAATATTAAAGAGCCGCAATTGGATTATGTACACTTCTTATTAATTTTTTTTTAGGTTCGTTATCAAGCATATTTTTAATTAAAAAAGTTTCATATTTCACAATTAACAGTACATTAATTTATTTTATTATCTTTTGGTTCAAAAAGAAATTATAAATTCAATTTTTGTTAATAAAGGGACTCGTAAATTTAATTTGTCGTGATTCGTGTGTGCCGAATGCGTGATTGCAGCATGCTCGGCTTATGCTTTGTTTTATCGGTCGTGCCCCGCTTCTCATAATATTCATCGTGTTAAATTTTGTGTGAAGGCGTTTCTGTGTCCCACGGTCGGTGATTTGTACATTCAGTCATGCTCACTATATATAGTAACGTGGCTATACGATTTAGGGGACAAGTGACGAAATAATGCATAACGTGATAGCACTATAATAAATTCAATAAAGTTTATTCGATATGGGTTTTTGGTTATACTGTGTTAGGGTTAGTTTAAAACAAACTCTCTAATCCTAACAAATTTATTGCTAGAAGAGAGACTCGCGATTTTTGGTTTCACTTTTTGTTAAAAGATGCTGGCTTGTCCGATGATTTAACGGAATTCAATAGCTTTATCGATTCTCAAAGTGCTGAACTTGTTTGAATAAGGTCAGCGAAATCCCCCAAGTTACAAACTACCATTATATTTAAATATGCGTAACTTTTACGCCCGATCAAGAAAAAATATAGTTGTAACTTATACAGTACAAACGAAAGGAGTTTATTTTTTACCTGCGGTTTTACAAACGCCGCAACTTAGCACAATACAACAAACTTCTTCAGCAAAGCATTAAAACTTATTCAGCAAAAAACAATGGTCACCTGACCATTCAGCAAAAATCACGGTCACCGTTCTATCAGCGAAATTATGGTCACTGTTTGATGAGAGCGATGTCTCTATTTAAAGTAAACTTGAATTGTGCCAGGTGGCTCGGACGACAAACTTTACAATGAAATCGATTTCATGCACTTACACAGATCACTGCCCAAAGCGAAGTCACATCGCTACTATTTAATTAGAACAATGCACTTAGGTCATTAAGAGCAAAGATAGGTCATCGCATCTAATTTTAAAAAGTCTAAATTGATCGATCTGTTAAAAAACGTCAAATACATCAAATCTCCTCGCTATTGGCAGTTGCAAATCGTGCATTGAGAAAGGTCACGAAAATAATCCAATTTTTCGCCGGAAAAGCGATTTGCATTACGAAACACCTTTATATATTTCTTTTCATAATATATGTCGCAAAGCATGCTTAAAAAGGTTTTAAAAATATAAAGTAAAAAAATGAAAACGTATAGATGTGTCCCACTTTGCGTGACAAAGAACGTCCTGTGGTACATCGGTGTGCCACTTTGCAGGAAATGTGTTAAATTAAAAAAAATCCTCAAAAGAGTTGCTTTTTGGGTCCAAAACTTTAATCGAAAGTGGTTTTAGTGAGTTGCCCCTAAACTAAGGTCACTACCTCAACGGAAGGTTACAGGAGAACAAATCATAAAAAAAGAACATATCTTCAAATCACAAGAGTTACAAACTTAATTTTAGTGTCAAAAGATGCGGTTGGCAGTGTGGTCAAATGGTTAAAAGCGATTGTGATCGACATGGTTGTGGTTCAAAACCGATCCGCACCATTCTGTTGTGTCTTGAAGAGACAATTTGCGGTATTTTCCTCGGGTTAGGGTCTCAGCAAGCAGTTCTCAATTTTAGCCATATTTCTAAATAATTAAAAAACCAAAATAAAAAATTTTAAGCAGACAACAATATCTTAGCATCTCCGGAAGTAGGTCGGGGTAATTACTTGCTCTATGTATAGCGCCTCCGTCGCTTTTTTGCGAGTCAGGAAAATAAAAACAAAGATGAGATGAGATTATAAAAAAAAACCACTTTCCTGTGATCACTAAAACAACTTTTTATCCTATTTTCACTAGAAATGCGCTAGTTGAATGATTTAAGTTAACTAACATGATTTAAAAATAGGCCCATGATGCAAGTAATTTTTACGCGTGTCTGTGAACTTGCTACAGCGTTTAGTCTAGGAGAATCGGATCATAGCTCAAAGGTTCTTTGAACTCGACGTCCCTAATTTCCCCTAAATTTAATTAAAATTGGACATAGAGTGACGTCAAAGCGTTACGAAAATTACAAACAATGAAAAAGCCAAGGGAAGGTTGCTTCATTGCCTTTAAATTCTTAAGTAATTGGAAGCATGAATCAAATGCACCCTCAAGGTCGTGTTTTACACATAAATCAAGTCTTTTCAATAAGCAACAGTAAGCGATTCGCTTTTTGTCGGTGAAACTAATAATGGCTTTAGTACGGAGCGGCCCCCCAAGCAAAATACCTTGGGGTAAAACTGGACAGATCGCTCACGTTTCGTCACCATTTAGTGGCATTGCGCAAAAAACTATCATCGCGCGTCACACTGCTGAGGCGACTCGTGGGCTCGGGATGGGGTGCTGGTGCTAAAACACTACGCATAGCCACCTTGTCTCTAGTCTACTCAACAGCTGAGTACTCTGCGCCAGTCTGGTGTCGCAGTGCTCACACTCGCCTCATTGACAGTGTCTTGAATGACGCCTTGCACATAGTTACTGGATGCCTGCGTCCCACTCCAACGGACCACCTACCTGTACTCTCAGGCATCCAGCCAGCTGAGCTTCGCCGAATGGGAGCGACACTCTCCTTGGCTTACCGTGGATCTCTGGACCCCGATCATATCTTGCATGGTCTTTTAAGTGGGTCCTCAGATACTGGCCAAGTGAGACTAAGATCCTGACGCCCGTTTGTGCCAGGTGCGCGGAATCTCTTGGACAACCTTGCCAGACTTGGCATCCGCGCCTCTGAATGGACAAATCACAAATGGAACGCGGAGTACCGTGAAAGTGCTTTCAGGCTCCGTGCTTTTATGCCCGAGACTGGTTCCAGGCCTGTTGGGATGGGCTTACCCCGAGCAGCTTGGGTTAAGCTCAACCGCCTGCGGACTGGTGTTGGGCGATTCCATTCGTCCATGCACAAATGGGGTCTCGCTCCTTCACCGAATTGCGAGTGTGGCGCCTCAGAGCAAACCGCAGACCATGTACTAACAATGTGCCCCATACATCGAGCACCACATGGAGCACGAGGTCTGACGGTTTTGGATGACGAAACTCGATGCTGGCTTAATAACACCACTGCCAGCATCTGATTCAGGCAGTGCAGCAGTCTGGGGTAGTAAAAGGATAAACCCTGGGCCCCAGTTCTGTTTGTGTCTGGCCTGGAGTGGATGCCCTTCAAACGACGACGACGACGAGCGCACGAATGCAATTAAAGTTAGAGTATAACCTAGCCGCTAATTTCAAACCAGTGTGATTACAGTCGCTGGTTGTCTAACGCTAGCATGCTTGTAATCTGTTCATGCTTATGTGAGCCTAACTTATTGTCGTGGGAATTGTTGAGTGATGCATGGCATAAATAAACAAGATGGATACGTAAATAAATTAACTTTTTTGACGTAAATATTCTTTTAAAATAGTTGAGTACTGACTGGTACAAGAATAATTACGCAGCAAATCTAATAACTAACATTTTTCACACAAACTTGCTCATTTACGATGTCGCTCACATATGAGCGACATGGGCCTAAACGTAAAAATTTTACCGTTGTGTACCTTGAAGCTCATTTTCAAAGTTTAAAAAACAAACATAAAAAAATGTTTTAAGGACTCCAAAAGACATATACCATCATATTAGGAGAAAATAAATTCATACGATATGAAATTGAAGTCCGGTACCAACAGGAATTCAGGAAAATTTGTCTGGTAGCGAACGTGTTAAGAAACTTGGCAATGTTTGATTTTTTACGGTATGAGGTACACGTAGTAGAGCGGCAATCTCAATTCTTTTTGCTTCCATCTACAATGTGTTATCTAACAATTAGATGATAATGGTTAATATAACCTAATCAAAGCAATAACTTTAATCTGGAATAGAAAAATATTCATTAGATTTTTAATTATTCATTTATTACATGTACAAGAACATAACAAACAAAACATAAATAACAAAACAAAAAAGAATTAACTATTATTCACAGGTTCTGCAGTTTAATGAAAATAATTTCAAGGTAATCTATAATACTATTAAGAAGTTGTCTAGTGATGTGCAACAGAAAACTTTCCCATGAGGGTATACTGCTAAAGAATTGGTTGAATTGTTTTCAAAACACTTTTTTGACATAATAGTGACTCTCCGTTTTTCGATAAATTCTAAGTCAGATGAATCACACCTGACAGAAAATAAAGTTGAATGTAGTGTTAAGTTTGAACAGATGGATATTTTTCTACCTGTGTCTATTAAAGAGCTGCAGCATCTTATTTTCTCAATGAATAATAAGAGCAGTTTACTTGACCCTGCTCCAGTAAGTCTGATAAAAGAGTGCTCTGATATAATTTTTCCCATTTTATAGTTAATAGTTAATAAATCTTTCGAAGAAGCAGAAGTCCCTTGTCATTTGAAACAAGCAACAATCACTCCAATAATTAAAGGTTCGGATCTTGATCCTAAAAACATAAAAAACTGTCGTCCAATAAGCAATACAACTTTTTTATCAAAAGTACTGGAAAAAGCTGCGTTTTCTAAAATTATTTCTCATGTTCACAAAAATGGCTTATACAATATAAATCAATCTAACTATACACAAAATCATTCTTGTGCAACCGCGCTTTTATATATTATAAATAGTATACAACAATCAATTCATAATGACAATCTTACTGCAGTGTTAATGCTAGACTTGTCTGCTGCATTTGACACTATAGATCATAATTGTTTGTTTTATAAGTTGCGCAATTACTTTGGAATTACTGGCAATCCTCTAAAATGGCTCACCTCATATTTAACTAATAGATCCTCAGAAGTTGTAATTGACAATGCCCACAGTTTAAAAACATCCAACAACTTTGGTGTTCTTCAAGGATCTGTTCTTAGACCTTTACTATTTATTTTATATATTAATGAATTAACTGACGTAGGGTATGAGTTTAATTTAAAAATGCACTTGTATGTTGATGATACAAGATTGTATATTGGGTTTAATCCCATAACTGAGTTTCATACTTCGTCTGAAAATTTGAAATCTTGTTTAAATAAAATTAACACATGAATGACAAAAAATTTCTTAAAACTTAATTTAAACAAAACTCAGCTTCTTGTTTGTGGCAAAAAAAGGTTATTAAACATACACCGAACAAACATATCTAATTTCAAAAATTTTTTGTAAATTGATTCTAACTTGCTGCCAAGTGCCAAAGTCATTTATTTGTTCTTCTGGAAGACTCAGAGGCAAGTTCAATTTCAACAAATAACAGAAGGCGTAATATATTTATTAAAGAAAAACTCAACACGACGTTTCGTCCATTACATCGGGCGGACTTCATCAGGTAAAAACAAAACACAATGCACAACGTATTTAAAAACCAAGAAGTTAAAAAAACACTAACTAATAAACACCAGGTGAGAGGCGAACATACATAACAATTTAATAACTACTTCGTGCAACGGAAACAAATTTAGCAGGTTGAAAACCGACATTCATTGTGAGATTTTTTATATTACTATATATTTTTGGAAAAAGATTCCAATCTTTACATTTATTGAATTTTTTGTATTATTGGTATATAATGATTCTAAGAATTTTCGTTTATCTTAATCAATGTTATAATTCAAGATTTCAAAATCCCAAAATCAATCCTATGTTCACAATTAAAACAATGTTTAACCAACGCAGTTTTTTTATTTAAATCATCTTCTTTTAATTTAGCCAAATTAATCGGTTTCAAATCACGTCTATGTTCAGACAAACGAGTATTAAAGCATCTGCCCGTTTCACCAACATATAGGCTACATTCGAACAATCTTTACACAGAATTTTATAAATTGCACCACGCTTATATATATCATCCACAGAGTCTTTTATTTTAGGTAAAATATTTCCAATTGTTTTATATGGGTAAGTATACACGCCAATATTAAATTTTCTCAAAATTCTAGACATTTCATCACTAAGACTTTTAATATATGGTAAACCAACATAGTTATATATCTTTTTACTCATGCAATCGCTTTTATTCACTTTTTTATGCTTAATTTCTTTTTTCACTTTATTCAATAACCAATCTGGGTAATCATTCTCACGTAAAGCATTACACACAAATTTAACTTCACTGGTCTTATCTCGATAATTTGTAATTAATTTGAAATTAGCCCGAAACAATAATGTTTTAACCAAACCAACTTTTTGAGAAAAATTATGACATGAATTAAAATTTAAATATCTAGTTGTATGCGTAGGTTTTCCATAGAGTTTTGTAGTTGATTGACCATTGTTACGAATTATTAACACATCTAAAAACGGAATGGCATTCTCTACTTCTTGTTCGACCGTAAATTTAATACTATCTTCAATATTATTTATAAATTTATGAAAAAATACCACCTCAGTTCTCTTTAGCACAACAAAAGTATCATCAATATAACGTAGCCAAATGCGAGGTGGGGATGCAAAATCTTTTAGCATTTTATTTTTAATCGATTCCATAACCAAATTAGCCACAATGACGGAAATAGGAGAACCCCATCGCAACAACAAAAATTTGACGATAAAATTTTTTACGAAAACATAAATAAGTATTGTCTAAACATAAATCTAAAGCATTCATAATTTCGTTGATATTCAATTTACATCTAATTTTTAATTCGCTATCACATTTTAGACGATCAAAAATAACTGATTTAGCTACAGTATATGTACAGGAATTTTAGTAAATAAAGAAACAACATCGAAAGAAAGCATCAAATCGTTATCATTAATTTTAAAGTAAGATATTCTCTCGATCAATTCAAATGAATTTTTTATTGATAAATTATTGGAATTTATTAAGGATGCTAATATTTTAGCCACAAATTTAGAAAGATAATAATATAAAGGTGAATTAATGAACGAAACAATTGGTCGAAGAGGCCAGTCTGGTTTATGAATCTTTGGTAACCCATAAATGCGTGGCGCAATAGCATCAGTGCTTCGCAAATAAAAATATTCTTTTTGAGATAAACGATCAATTTTACATAATTCAAAAATAAATTTATTTAATTTACGTTCAATATTTTTTGTTAAATCATTTTTTAATATAACATACGTACGTATCTTTATCGTTTAAAAATTTAGAAATTTTTTCTTCGTATTTATCTTTATCAATAATAACTGTACAGTTACCTTTATCTGCTTTTGTAATCATAATATTTGTGTCATCTCGTAAATTTTTTAATATCTTTTTCTCTTTAATCGATAAATTTAGAATACTTCTGTGTTTCTTGTTTAATACATCCACAACTTTGCTTCTTGTAGATGTTGTATTGTCAGGTAAATTCTTTATACTTTTCTCAATATTAGCCAATATTTCAGTTTTTGGAATGTAACTCTGTGAGACCGAAAAATTTAAACCTAATAATAGCAGTTTCCTTTCATCTTCTTATTTATGTTTTCGTAAAAAATTTTATTGTCAAATTTTTGGTGTTGTGATGGGTTCTCCTATTTCCGTCATTGTGGCTAATTTGGTTATGGAATCGATTGAAAATAAAATGCTAAAAGATTTTGCATCCCCACCTCGCATTTGGCTACGTTATATTGATGATACTTTTGTTGTGGTAGCAGGGGTTCCCAAACTGGGGTACATGTACACCCAGGGGTACATTTCGACTTTTCAAGGGGTACATTAGATTACGTATAAAGATATTCTTTCCATAACTTGTAATCTGCATTAAAATATTTTTTAACACCTGATGTTAATAATTTGAAGACCTGAGTTTAAGAACTCTTGAGGAAGTCAGATTTTCACCCCAGTAAAAACTTTAACTACAACTACAGTAACTAGCAAGTCCACTTTCGCAGTTCACATGCTTATTTTATCCAATGACGGCACGCAAGACAAAACAGCTGATTGATTGCTACAAGAACCAAATACAGTCCACCCGAACAAAGACTAGAAAGCAAATACAGTCGAACCCGCTTATTTTAAACAACATTTACTGATTAACATGATGGGTTTGCACGCGATGTCTACTCTGAGAAAAATTTGGGAGATTTTTGGTTTACGATGTGCAAGTCGTACAAAAGGATTGTGGAACCTGCTATTCAAGCATTGTTGTTGTTTCCATCGACATGGTTATGTGAATCGACATTTTCAGTGATGCTTGGAATCAAATCAAAGTACCGATCACAGCTCAAAACACCTGAACATGATCTTCGTTGTGCTGTTGCTAATGTTTCACCGCGTATTAATGAGCTTATTGCTAAAAAGCAGGTTCATCCATCACATTAGCTAGGACTGCTGGGCTTATTTAGCCGATATATTGTTAGTTTGATTGTAGTGTTTGTTTAAGCTTAGATTACATTGTTATGAATAACTCTATGTGCTATGATTAGTACTAATCACGCAGCTTTTTCGTTTTAAACTAATATAATCAATTTTAAAGATTTAGCAAATTTAGAGGGAATGTAATGAGTTGCCTAGCTATAGAAAATAAGTTGTTTATTAGAGCAAGTTGAGCTTTGCAGCTAAAAATATGAGAAAATTTTGGGGATACACGAGCGAATCTATAATTGTCCAAAGAATACCCATGAACAGAAAGTTTGGGAAACCCTGGTCTAGAGAGAAGCGCTTATTAAGATCGAAACGCGTTTGAGAAAAGCAAAAAAACATTGCGTCATGATATTACACAATTCCATAACAACTGGGCTGTTTTTATGAACATATTGAATGTTCACACATAGATTTGTTTAAGAATAAACCCAAATTTCGAACATCTCATTTTGTAACTTTTGGTTAATGGTAGGCCCTGATACTGGCTTCCGACTCCAGTAACTAAAAACCCTCCGACAGCACCTCACCATCAAACTACCGACTCTTCGACTCCGGCTCCACAACCCTGGTATCAGGTTGCCCTGCTAGGTATAGCCGAGCATCAGGTTTTGTTTTATACAATCTTGGCATGATGAGAGCGCAAGCAATTCCAGCACCAACGTGATGAGGCTCGCTAAACTTAAAAAATATTGTAAATATGATAAAGAGAAGAAAATTACTTCAATTTATTGGTGGTTTTTGTCACCACATTTTTGCTCATGCAGTCTGGGGTGACAAAACCCACCCCATAAATGATTCCTAAAAGGGCTCATTTACAATATCTAAAAACTACCTCACTTTCGTTATAATTAAAGCTACGAATTAACGCATAATTAAATGTAAAAATTTGAAACAATATTTGAGATACATATCAAAGTTTCCAAGGGTCAAATTTTTTAAAAATTTTTTGAATTTGAGCCGGCTGTTTTTAATCTATCGTAGTCAGATGCAAAAAAATTACTGAAACTCTATTTTTTTTACAAAGTAATCTAGAAGAATTACATTCAATTTTAAAATCTAAAAGCATAGATTTGAAAATAAAATGAAGCTTAATTTTAACTTTGAAAGTTGAGAAGATAATTTTTTGACCAGTGGTATTAGTCACCCATTTTACGGTACGCAATTTACGTTTATTTCTATAAAAAAAAACAAAATTTTGCTAATAAAAAGTTTTATTATTTCTCGTCTTGATTATTGTAATAGCTTGTATGCATGTATTCCGCAATATCTATTACGTAAATTGGAACGACTCTTAAATGCATGTATTCGATTTATCTATGACGTACCATCAAAAAACCATGACTTATCCAGATACTATGCTTGCAGCCACACATTACCTATTAAACATTGCATTAACTATAAACTATGTCTTATGGTCAACAAAATATTGAATAATTTGGTACCAGAATATTTTTCCAACCCGTTTTATGTGTACAAACCTTTTCGTAAAAATCTCAGATCAGAAAATGACTACACAATTATTAATATCGGACATCACATTGAAAAAACTATTTCTCATAAGATGTGGGCAACTTGGAATTCACTGCCCATAGATTTACGTTCTTGTAATCATCTAAATGTACCGTATTGAAGAAAAATTTAAAGACTTATTATTTTAGAACTGCTTTTAAAGTGTAAACAAATTAATCTTTACCTCTTCTGATATTCGTGATGTACTTTTTTCCTTGTTTATCATATTTAACCTGATATTTGCACCTCTTTTTATTGTTAATGGAATATCTGGGAAGTATCATATTGTATAACATTGTCAGCATAGGTATTCGATTATTTCTCTTCAAAATAGTGTGTACAACTTGTCTTTTTTGTTTTTGATGTTGTTTTTATTTTTTGGTATTGCTTGTATTTTTTGCTACCGGTACTGTATATTATTTTTTAACTGATACTTTTTCCGCTCTGAGAACATATGACTTTAAAAATCTCACGGTATAAAGCGGTCTACAAAAACATTGTTATTATTATTTCCTGAAAAAGAAAGAGTAAGGGAACTTTAGACCAGCTTGGTAAATTAAACGCTCTTATATAAAAGGACACCAGAGAAAAAACAAAATTTTTGTAGTTGCTATTGGAAAAATTAAGTTATTATACATGTATTATGTCATAGAATGTATAGTGTTCAAAAGCATTATGCACGAATTTAAAGGCAGTGTTGCAAATGTGCTTGAACTGCTTGTAGGTTACTATTTTTGTGGTTTGCTCATATTTTTGGCTCGTATACACTTTATTTTTTAACCACAGGTAACAGTCATCAAGTTAAAACTTTTAGCTTAATTTTTCTGTGTAAATGTTTTAGCATTATGAGGATTTACATGCACTACATTGTTTTTTGAATAGATATTCATGTTTTTGTTGAACATCCAATGGCAGGTTGTAAAGGTCTTTTTTTAACATTAGGAAACAGGGCAATCTTTTTTAGGTAAAATTAGGGTGGCCATACATCCCGTTTTTTAGGCCTTGTCCCGGCGTCCTGCCCGGGTAATCAATTTGTCCCGTTATGTATTTTTAATTTTAAGTGAAGGTCTTTTTTAGGAAACACTACGATTTTGCGACAAAAACTGGGAAATCTGAGACGGCTTTCAATTGAAAACCTTTTTTTTAGAAAACACCCTGATTTTGGGACGAAAATAGGGAAATTTGAGAATCTCAAACAAATTTATTTTGTTTTGGAAAATTTTTTTAGATGAATCGCCCACGTCTGCCGGAATTTCGCCTATTCAGATATGGCAACCCTACTTTTAACAAACGCCCCGATTCATCACTTCGAAAATATGGCCACTCTAAGTGAAACGCATTTTACAAGATTAGTCCCATTGGCTTATTTCTTTACTACTGTACTTAGGTTGCTATGCATTGCCTGGATCAAAAGCGGTCAGCAATGTAAGCCACCATTTTTAATTGTAGTTTTTTGATAATTTTTTGATAACGTGGTGATCGTACAGGCAACGTCAAGTGAAAAACCAAAAATTTTTACATTAAAGGTTGTTTTTTTGGTTGAACTTTTTGTCTTTACTTGACACTGCTATAGTAAAAACACTTTTAAAACAACTCGCATGTTTCGGCGCCTTTACTCCAGGTAATTAACAGTGATTATTTTTTGATCGGTTCAGAGCTACTATTTGAACCGACCAAAAATTAAAATGAAAACTGAACAGAACGCAGGAAATGGGTTTTAGGTTTGGAATACAATAAAAGTGGAATAGATGGAACAGGCTGAGATACGTAGTTTCCATATCATGCTTTGCGTAAATGTTTTTGAATATAGAATTTGTGGTGCGTGAGTAGTGAGTACAGCCGAGGTTGCCACAGCAACACAGCATTTTTCTATCGCAACGGCTCGCACATGCTTAAGCTAAATAAATTCTTGTCTAAAAACTTCTTTAGGACATCACTGGAAGTTGGTAACAGACTTGTGTTAGATACTTGGCCTAAGTAAAAAATCAAGGAAACTCGCATTTTTTATCTACTTTATGCTCTAACAGATTGACACGCACAGTGTATTACATGTGTACACCGCGGCCACCTGCGAGCTTAGGTGGCCGCTGATCAAATATAAAGGAACCGAATTGTAAAGTTAACGTCATTACCTCGAGAACAGGCAGTATACAATGATCGAAGCAAAATTAGATAATTAAATCAGTTATTAAACACAAGAGGGCACAAAAAAGCGCGGCCAGATTATGGGACTCGAACAACTCGCATGGTGTTGGTGAACCCTGAACCTGGCTGCCATCCAGTGACCACAATAACGAATCGCCCCGATTCAAAGAACTTTCGTTCCTTCCCCACTTCGATCGCGAATTGAACTCGGGCATCGACGTCATCGGACCATGGGGAAATAACTGGTTTCTAAAAAATAATTAACACTTTACTTCCCGAATTATTTTCCGTATGTTCAAAAAATCCGAAACTTGTGTGATACTTTGTTTTTACCTTTTTTGTTTTAAATCTAAGAAAAAGTTTGCTTTATCTTTGTTACTATGGCAGCTACTGCAAGTTGCCGTTCGGCAACATTGGTAAGTAAAGGGTAAAAAATTGTAAAAAATTCGAAGCGTATGTTGCAAAATTTTTCAGTTTAGATAACAGTTATTTATTAAAAGCAAGTAAAAAAATGTGAAAAAATGCGAGTTGCACACTGTGTTTGACTATTCAATCAAGAGTTAAAGGCAACAATTTTTATGTTACCTATAAATCACTTGTTATGAAATGCCATAAACCAGTTCTTTCGGTCGTTCAAGCACAAACCAACTTTACATTTGCTGCACAATATACGGGTGTATCCAGATGGACAATGCTTGCAGCGCATTCGCTTTAGGCTGAATTGGGGTCAGTGGGCCAAGCTGTCATACCTCACATCAGCAACCGGCAGAGCAACCCTGCTCCTCTTGTCTTTAGGTGGGCACGAAGCCTTGTCGTTCATTGATGGACGCCCATGTTTTTGAGGCGTAATTTTTCCAGCTATGGTTAGTGCGAAATTCTTTTAGAGGCATGTAGTTAGATTACTTGTGTTGACCTACATACCTTCGATAAAGAACCCAAGCATTTTCAACGGTTACATCTAAGCAATAGTACACTATTCTCAAGTACCATCTTCTGCTTCTGATGTCAGTAGGGTAAAGTTCCACCATCATGTCGCACAAGTCTACTCCTCCCATATGTTGGTCATATTCTTTGACAATATATGGCCTCTCAACATCAATTCTTTGCTTGTCTGCCACACTCCAACGCTTGCATTTGTCTTTTGGTTCAATACTTCAATACGACGAAATGAGATGCATTGGTTTGCTATCATACCATTTCACCACGGCGATATGCTCATTCTTTCCCGTTTGCTGTCAAGACTGCCACAACCTTGACCCTTCAACTCATTGTCAGATGCCAGAGTGCAGCCTTTCCATCGGTTTGGTCTGACTGCAGCCACTGACCAAATGCTTCGTTCTTTCAATAAGGAAACTAAGTCTACAGATCAAAACCAGTAGTCAAAGTACAACTTGAAGTTTTTATCGTTTGGGAGTTTTTCAACTAACCTCAGTACAACGTTTGCAGGAACACTAAGATCTCCTGACAATTTAATAGCCTTGCCAGCATACACTTCAAAATCGTAGATCAGCCCGAAAATTCCTGCTCTTGCAAATACTTTAAATCCCCAACGATGGGGCTTGTTTTTTCTGTACTGTTTTAGTCCCGATAGCCCTTTAAAAGGGATGATTTGTTCATCCACAGAATGTCTCTCTTCTGGTTCAATGCGTGCCATGGCATCTCGTAGTCGCTTCAGGAGCGGAGATACTTTGAAGAGTGGATCATAATCGGGATGATCTCGAGGTTTTGTTTGAGTATTGTCATTAAAATGTATATAACGAAACAAGAGTTGAAATCGGTTTCTCGAGATAATGTCTGAAATTAGGGGAAATTTTGAAAAGTTTGACCAGTATGTACAATACGACCGGCAGGGAAAAATTCCTGTATATACTGTAATAGTATTCCAATGAACTGCTCAATTTCTTTCGCAAAAGTGCATAACTGTTTCCGTCTTTTATCATGGCATACAGGTTGGTCTGTTCTGCAATATATTCCATGCACTCATTATCCAGAAACATCTTAAAATACTGCAATGGTGTTGGAATATCGTCAAGTGGATCTGAAAATGATCCTTTGAAGGGAACGTCTGGCAAATCAAAGTGTTTATTTGTCCATTTGTACCTTGACTGCTGGTTGCTTCTCCCTGTCGGTCGGGCTTGAGTAGGACCTGACTCTTTATTCCCTGTATCACTTATGTGGTTTTCTTCCACTTGCAACGGCCCAGCATTAACATCTTGATTTGGATAAAAGTTAAGATCATTTCCAGCATCCAATATTTTTTCAATAACGTCATCATCTTCTACGTCTGACTCGATACCATCATGGATCAAGATCATATTAACAACGTCATCAATATTAAATTTCGTTGCCATAATGAAAAAAGAGTAACGAAACTTAGAACTTGCACTTTTGTATGAGAATTACTCAATCTATAAACGCAAAACAATCAGTAAAAAGTTAACTTTACTTTTCATACACCCTTTACTTCCCATTGTTGCCGATTGGCAACATCAAACTTTAAAAAATTCTGTACAGAACATAGAGCAGAAATTTAGCCCAAATTTTTGACTGTACACACAGTACTTCAGACCAGTCATTTTAAAAGCTTGCAAAAAAATAAACAATGTCTGCTGCTTCCAATTACAACTCAATCTAGTTGCACCATCAGCAATTTTTTGTCTACAAACCACGTGCCTTATGTGAAGAGGCTGTGACCTCAAAAAAAATCACCCAAGCACGAAATTGACTTGAGACAATAGAAAAAAGATCTGTGAATGATGCAAACTGGCGTGCATCGCTGCATTGCTAAAACGTAAAGAAATATACTGCGTGAAAAGTTGCGTTGCCGATCGGCAACATTGGGAGGTAAAGAGTTAAAATGCTGATATGATAATGTAATGGACATGACACAACAATAAGACATTAGTGATGCACGGCGCGTGAATGCGCTTTCAACGAGCCGCGCGGCAAAATTCGGGTTGGCAGGAACTGTTTTAATTTTAATCCACAAAAGGTGCAGAACTGCAGGTGCACTTAAAATAAAGGACTACAACAACTCATGGTGCTGCACACTTTAAAGCACTTTTAACCATAAAACACAACATTACCAAGACTTTTTCAAATTTTTCAAGTTAATGCAAATGGCCAGCAAACAAACAAAACTTGTGACTATGAATTTAAGTTAAATAGAAACATATATTCCTATTCAATGAGTAAAATCTATTGTGCAATTGCCTGTGGACAGATGTTGGGAGATTCCATTTGTCCACGAACAAAAAAAGGTCTGGTTTCTTCACCGAATGTTAAGTGTGATGCCACTAAACAAACTAGAAATTACGTCTCAAATATGCGCCACGTGCATTAGGCACAACATAGAGTAAATGTTCTAAAGGTTCTGGATGACAAAACTAATGCTGGCTTAATACCATTGCTGCCAGCATCTGATCCAAGCAGTGCAGCAGTCTGGAACAGCAAAAGAATAAACTCTTGGCTCCAGTTACTATTTGTGTCTAACCTGGAATGGATGCCTTTTTCATATAATAACAAATATGATCTCGCTCTTCATCGAATAGAGTGGGGTTTAAGACCACATTGTTCACCGAGGTGGGTTCTGAACTGCCACTGACTCCATTCTTCACTTACAACTTGATTAGTTGCCATTTCTTGTTCTAATTTGCGATGTCGTTAGTTTGGTAATGCATGCTTTTTTCTCATTTCTGTTAGCAAATGGTAGTTATATGTTATATATTTTGTTTCATTGTTCTTATTTGATCTTTTGTTCACAAATGCATTTAGTTTAGTCTTTTAGAGCTTAATAAAAGATAATTAACTACAAGAAATATTACATTAACAGTAAACATTTTTCAATGTTACCTGTCTTGTTCATCTAGCATGACTAGTATAACATACTACGAGGGGCAGTCAAAAAGTAATGAGCCCTCTTTAATTTAATTGACATATAGTTCATACTTTTTTAAAAAATTTTTGACAGGGTGTAGTTAAAATAAATGTTAAAAAATAAACTGTTAAATACATGTATTTTGTTTGAATGTAACTACTTTCTGTCAGCCATTTTGGAAATGATGTTATCATTGGACGTCTATCGGGAGGAAAAAGCTGTAAATTCTTTGCTTCGGAAAGGGAACCACCAATAAACATTTTTAAAAGATTGGAAAAGATTTATGGGAATGGTGTAATAGGTTTTAGCACAGTCAAAAAGCGGGTATCCGAGATAAAAGGTGAAGAAGATCTAAGTTTGAGCGAGTTGGGACAAACAAGGGAGCCGAAGGTCATTATCAGCAGTCAATACTGGAAAGTGTGCTAAGGTCGAGGAACTGATCAGAAAAGATTGCAGAGTCACTATTGATGACATTGCTGCAGATGAAAGTGCAGCAAAGATTGTGAGGGGACTAGGCTTGGCAAAGATTTGTGCCAGGTGGTTTCCAAGACAACTTATGAACACCTACAAGCAATCTGTGTCAAAGCTAGTTTGAAGCTTCTCGAGTGTCACACACAGATGAAACTTTTCTCCAGTATATAGTGACAGGAGATGAGACTTGGGTTCATCACTATGATCCTGAGTCAAAATGAGAATCCACAGAATTGCGCCACCTTATGTCTCAAAGAGCAAAAAAATCAAGTATCGGCATTCAGCTGGAAAAGTTGTGGCAACAGTGTTTTAGGATAATGACAGAGTGATACTCATGAATTTTTTCCATAAAGGAGCCACCATTAACTCAGATTCTTACAATGACACTTTATGCAAGTTAAAAGCGAGACTAAACAAAGTGCGACCTAACCTGGAAATGTCTAAGGTCTTGCTACAGCACAATAATATCAGACTCCTGTAGTGATTAATTGGACAGCTTAAATATAATTTCATATTTTCACACGAAACACAACTTTACTTACTGTTATCGGAGTTATAAAATTTGGTTTAAAGTGTTGAATTTTAACTTTCACATGCTCTCTTCTTACGCAATTTCGAATTTCACATCCTGCCGTTCCATATCGTATGATCACGTGGTAATACGCCCACTTGTATACAGAGATTTGGTTTAGTTACAAATTGTAATATATTGAGTTACTCTTTGGCAGATATCGGTTAGATAAGTTAACTTCTGTTATGATTATGCTATTTTAAATTGTTTCTATTATTGTAATTATTTGTTTCAATTTTTGTTTTGTTGTTATTTCTATTTGAATAAGTGAATAAATGTGCTGTAAATAGAATCAAGTTAGTGGTTAACCTTCTGAGTATAAACAGCACCAATTAAACTTGAACATAATGCTCCTAACTACTACACCTCACACTAGTCTCAAAATTTGCAAGTGGTCACTTCTTTGGATGGATAGGCAACCGTAACCCATTCCCCATACTCACCAGATTGCACTGGTTACCATCTTTTTAGACCACTAAAAGAAATTAGAGGCTAGCACTTCTCTGATGATAAAGAAGTCAAGCAAGCTGCAAAAACTGGTTAAAAGCACTAAGTTTTTAGAAAACCGGTATACATGCCCTTATTCATCAAAGGACAGTTGTCATTCTAAAAGCAGAGATTACATTAAAAAGTAGCATTGCAATCCCCAATCCCTGAGCTTTAATTTTATTCCAATAAATACAGCTAGGAGAAACCTGGGCACAATACTTTTGACTGCCTCTCGTACAATCAATTTATCAATAGGTTTTATTCAATGTAATTGACCGTGCATTTTGCAACCCCTTCACAAAGACCCATTCCACATATTAATGACATGTCACCAATTGCAGCTGCAGATAAAGTTACTCACTTGGAAAAGAATGGGGAAGCACCCACGCCACAAGTGGACTTGACGAGCAGTCTGCTCGAAGCGAGTCACAGTAAGAATCGGGGCACGAGGGCGATAGCTTGACACTACAGCAGCTGATCTACCAGAACGAGTCAACACAATAATCCCAGCTGAAACACAAATTTTCTTGGATTGAAACTCATTATTTCCTCTAAATATTCAAAACACTTGATAGACTGAAAGTTGTACTAATCAAAAATAAATCATTATTGTAACGAAAATTAATTCACATTTTACGTGATTTAGATACGTATAAATCACATTACAACTGGGTTTTACATTGAGAATTTACACAAAATCTATTCAAACCATAGGCAAAATCTGTGCATGCATAGCATAGCATTGCAGTTGCCTGCAACAATGAAACCTGTGCATACATAGCACTGTAGAAGCCTACTATGGCAAAACTCACTGCAATTGCCAGTGGATTGTTAGCAACTGATTGACCTCAAACCAGTGTGTACGCTGCTCATGATGTCAGAATGACAAAAGTACATCGCAGAGCATTGATGCAGCAACTTACCTGCTTGGCACTTGTATGAAGCTTCCACAACAGCGCTAGCAATCGCTTCGGTGGGATCGGACGCCAACACACGAGCATGGCGAATTTCTTCAAAGACCTGCAAATACTTATTTCAACAACAGTGCACTGCAACTTGACGATTGCTGCTTTTTGAAAACTTAAATACCAACAACTACCAAATCAATATTTTTTGTTTTAAATCCAGCACATGTTTATTCAATTTACATCTAAATTATATTTATAATAGTCTTTTATTGTTAAAATATTATATGCTAAAATGCCCTATACTAAAAAATGTTGCAACTTCTTTATAAAACTAATAATGACTTTATTGCCAATATGGTCAAAAAACAATAATTATATGCTTGCTATTAAATTTAGCATAAGTGTTGCAGAAAAACTTCATTTAGCAAAAATTTACCTTTCTATGAAAAATTGATGCTTCTGCTTCTCTGGCAATACGATGCTGCATTTTCACACACTCTAAAGGATAAGAACCTGGAAGTAAACAAATATATAATCAAAACAAATCCAAAAAAATTTGTATTACAGTGCTCCCTCAAGTATTGTGGTTCAATTACTCAGTTATGCAGCAAAGTGGTGAATCCGCGGTTTAAAACCACAATATTCTGCAAAATCAAATATTTTACAAAAAATAGTAAAAATAATATGGCTGTTGGATGCAACGATAAGTGAACAGCAAAGTAGCAAGGAAACATGATACAATGATATAAATTTATTCAAATAAATTTAGTAGTGTATAATAAATATGTACAAGGGGCATTCAAAAAATACACAGAATTTTATAATTTTTTATAATTTATTGATACAATCAATCTATTTTTCAATGTAGTCTCCATCAAGATCGATGCACTTCTCCAGGCTGTGCTTCCATGCTTTTATCCCATTTTTGAAGTAATCTGCTGACCATTTTGTGAGCCATGTTTTTTGCTGCTTGCTTTGCCTCATTAGTGTCATTAAAATAAATGCCTTTCAAGTGTTCTTTGAGTTTTGGAAATAAAAAAAAGTCAGATGGGGCAAGGTCTGGGCTATAAGGTGGATGTGGCAGCAATTCCCACCAAAATTCTCTCAAAGCATCTCTTACGATCCAAGAAGAATGTGCTGGGGTGTTGTTGTGATGGAAAAGAATTCCATGATGGAGTTTTCCTGGATGTTTTTCAGCTAATTTTGCTCTCAATTTCCTTAAAACTTCTACATAATAGGCGCCTGTAACAGTTTTTTTACCTTCTAAAAAAATCTACGAGCACAACTCCTTCAGGTCCCAGAAAACAGTTGCCATTACCTTCTTGACAGACCTCTCAGACTTGAATTTGATTGGGCCAGATGATCCACGTGGGAGCCACTGTTTGGACTGCTGTTTTGTTTCAGGATCATATTGGTAGACCCATGTTTCATCTCCTGTGATAATTCAATCAAAAAAGTGGTCTTCATCTGCTTCAATTTTGAGCAAAATCGCTGTTGACAAATCACTTTTGAGATTGAGTTGATTTGGGCGCAACGCTTTTGGCACCCATCACGCTGAAAGCTTGCTGAGGCATAAATCATCATGCAGAATCAAATGAGCTGAACCAACTGATATGCCCACAGTCTTGGCTATCTGATAAACCATCAATCATCCATCTTCTTTGACTAGGTTCCTAACAAAATTAATTTTTTCATTGTTTTTTGAGGTTATTGGTCTTCCACGACCATCATCATCTTCAACAGCTTCTCTACCATCTCAAAATCTTTCAATCCACTAGTAAACACAAGTTTTTTTCAGAGCATCATCTTTATAAACGGTTGGCAGAGCTTGAATGATCTCTGTTCCTTTCCAACCAAGCTTTACTAAAAATTTGATGTTGGTTCTCACCTTGAAATCTTTATGCTCCATGGGTTAAAAAACTACTTTAAATAAACTAGCTCTTGACAACTTCGTTTACAAGCACAAAATGAGTGATAGCAATTATTTGATCACAAAGAACATGCTTTTTATGGCTAGATGCTAAAATACGTTTTTTCTTGCTGGCACTCTTGTCACAGGAGAATTCTGCATATTTTTTGAATGCCCCTCATATGTATATTCAGTATATTATATATACATACACATGTATATACATAGCACAATATCATGGTTTATGTATATACATATGCATATAACAATGTTGCAAAATCAGTGCTTTAAAAGTGCTCAATAACAAAGTTAGATATATGCATACAGTGGCGCCAAAAAGAAAATCTGCACTTGTCATTTTTTAAAGAACAACAAATTTAATCTAAATTGAATGTAACTGTTTAAACAAGCTATACCTCATTTGAATCGCCTTTTATTCCTCTATAATTTTACCTGATCACATTTGATTTTTAATTGATTTATCCTTGTGTTCACGTCAATTTATAAAATTAACTTCAAATCGAGAAGGCAAAAAGAAAGTCCGCACAATGGAAAATTTAATTTAAATGTAACTTTAGAACATAAATGCAACACAAATACAACCGGAACACAACTAACTAGTTAATATTTAGTAGCATAGCCCTTCTGCAATTTGACAGCCTTCAATCTTTTCGACATTCCTTGAATTAGTTTGCAGCAATACTCTGGTGAAAGGGCATCCCACTTCTCTTTAATTTTTGTTCAAAGTTCTTCCAGATTAGAGATTTTATCATTGCATAGCTGTTGCTTGATAAAGTGCCATACGTTTTCGATAGGATTGAGGTCTGGAGATTGTGCAGGCCAATCCAAACACGGAATATCATTCTCATCCAGGAACCTCTTGACATTGCCAGCTGTGTGAATGGGAGCATTATCCTGCATGAAGATGAGATTATCATTCAAATTCTGGCCAAAGTAGGGTAGAAAATGCTCAGTCAACATATTAATGTACTTGGTCGAATTAATTTGACCTTGCAAGCGAACTATAGGCCCTGGACCATTGGCATTAATAACGCCCCACACCATAACTGAACCTCCACCACCTTGCAGCATTGAAACTGTGCACCTAGGATTAAATTCTTCGCCCTTCCTTCAACGGACATACTGCCTGCCATCACTGCCTAGCCTATTGAACTTGCTTTCGTCACTAAAAAGCACTTTTGACCAATATAAAATGTCATGATCTTTATTGCATCTAATGAAGTTCAGATGGCGCTTTCTGTTCTCTACAGAAATCATTGGCTTGCGTCTTGCGATACTGCCTCACAAATTAAATTCCTTCAATCTGTTCTTAACTGTAGAAAGAGAGCATTTTTTAACAAGATTACACTGTTGTTGGATTTGGGGAGCCATTTCAAAACTGTTTCTGAGGCTGCGGATCTTGATAGCATTGTCTTCCCTGTAACAAGTAACTCTAGGACAACCAGATTTGGGGGCATCACGAACGCTGCCAGTATTTTGATGCTTTTTGACAGTCATCCATACTGTTTTCTCATCACATTTCAATCTGCGGCCGATTTCATGATTGGATAAACCAAAAAGGTGCAGATTAATGAGCTCATGGCGATCACTAATAGAAAGTCGAGGCATTTAGACTAAAAAATTATGTTGTATACCCTGGAACAACAAAAATAACAATTAGAGATGGCTAAAAGTTAGAAATTTTAAGCGGTTGTCCTAAAAGTTAGATATTTTAAGCGGGTTCCTAAAAGTTAAATATTTGAAGCTCATTTGTTGCCTGCGGACTTTCTTTTTGCCTTCTTGATTTTTAATTAATTTTATAAATTGACGTGAACACAAGGATAAATCAATTAAAATTCAAATGTGATCAGGTAAAATTATAGAGAAATAAAAGGTGATTCAAATGAGGTATAGCTTGTTTAAACAGTTACATTCAATTTAGATTAAATTTGTTGTTTTTTAAAAAATGACAAGTGCAGACTTTCTTTTTGGCGCCACTGTATATACATGGTGAACAGAAAGTCCTTGGACCATTTTAGAAACAGTTTATTAATAGAAAAATAGCACAATTACATTAAAGAGGTATCACAATGATAAGTTACAATACTAAGTATAAATTCCATTCATTAATTTTCAATGTGGTGGCCCTTCACTTGGATAACTCTCTCAATTCTCTGCCTGAAGTTTTCAACCAAGGCACGTAGCTCTTCCTGGGATATTTTAGCCCATTCATGTTGAAGTGATTGCTTCAGAGCATCAATACTTGGATGAGCAACAGAACAGACCTTTACCTCCAACAAAGACCACACAGAAAAGTCCAAGGGATTCAAATCAGGTGATGAGAGAGGCCACATTTCCTTACTCCAGAATCTTGGAAAGTGACGTTGGCACCAGTCCTGAGTTTTTCTGGAGGTGTGGGATGGTGCACCATCTTGTTGAAAGGTGAAGGGCTGATCTTTGAAGTGTTTCCTCATTTCTTCAAGGGCTGGAACCAAAATATCGTTGATGTAGCAATCTGAATTGATTTTAACCCCTTGTTCCACGAAAATCAGAGAAGACTTCCAAGTTTTGGAGATCGCAGCCTACACCATGAGGGAAGACAGCTTTTGTTGGCGGAAAACTGTTCTCACAGAATCTTCAATGTCTGCTGAAAACTTTGCTTAAACTCTGTCGTTCTGATTGTTGATCTGCGCTTCAATGGTAAAGAGTTTTTCATCCAAAAAAATGATTTCTTGTTCTGCCGTGCCTGCCTTCAGTTCTCTGAGAAGAAGCTGTGCTCTTTCAAGTCTCTTATGCTTTTGGAGAGGTGTGAGGAACTGCCTTTTCCTCTTCTTGTAGGGAAACAATTGAAGAACCTTTGTCATGATGGTTCTCATTGAAGTTACGCTAACATTCATATCTTTAGCCATTTGTCGAACGGATCTCTTTGGGTTCCTCCTCACTCTCTCTTGGACAGCCTTAATCACTTTTTTTGTTTGAGCAGTGTGAGGTCTTCCACTCCTAGGACGATCTTCAGATGTACCAAGTTCCTTAAATCTATTGACAACATGGTACACAGTAGATTTAGCAACTTTTAAGAGTTTAATAATCTCAGAGTTGGTTCTTCCCGCGCAATGAAGCTGAATGATGGCCTCTCGTTTGCTCATTTTAGACTTAAAATTTATATTTAAATATATCTGCAGAAAACGGTTAAATAGAGAGTTTGGAAAAATATTTAGCACATTTGAAATAATAAAAAGTGATATTAAATATATCTAATCGTAAAACTAAAAAAGGTCCAAGGACTTTCTGTTCACCCTGTATATAATATATGTATATCCAACCATATGTAAAATCTATTGCTTTTGGATGGAATTAAAAATCTAAAACTTGCTTTGCTTTGTAAAACCTAAATTTCTTTTATAAGCAATAGAAAATGCTTGTTGTGATCAATAGAACAAAGTTAAAAAATTAAATTTGAGTTTGGCTAACTTTAACCCCTAAAATTTGAGGGGTAAAAGTTGGTGACTAGAAATTCATTTGTGATCATTGGGCTTTGTGAGGCTACATTTGAAAACAAAGCATAAAATTACTTCAACTCATTTCTGCTGGACATCAAGCTGGTGCACAGCTTTTAGATTAGTGTAAATTCAAACAATTTGAATATAAACTTTAATAAAATTATTGCTCAGTATGTGATCATGTTGTCAGGAAAAGTTTCATTAAATGTTTTTATTACATTCCATAGTAAACAGTTTGGATGACAAATATCTTATTGTTTAAAAATAAGGTTGAAAACCATTTAATTTCAGTACAGTGGGGCCTCAGTCTACAATAATCCAATCCAAGGAATTTTTTACTTGGTCTACAACCAATGTTTTGCTAACCATCCAAAGTTCAGAAAAGCCTCAAAATGGCTGCCAATATGTTGGAGTTGCAACACATAAAAGTGTTGCATGAATTCAGTTCCAAGAGAGTGAGCCAGAGGAGCCTACAACCACAAGTGAAATTAAAAAAAAAGCTTGTGATGTGGGAGAAAGTGCATTTATTAAAAAGAAAAACTTTGAAAAAGTTAAAAGTGGTCATGCTTTAGCTCTGTGTAATGACAATTATTTGAGGCACTTCAGGGATGTTTTAAAAGGCAGGCAGAAACAATCCTCCTTGGATAGATTTGTTTATAAAAGACCTGCAAGTGAAAGTGCTGAAAGTCCCAGTGTTCAATTTGTTTAAAGTGCTTTGATTTTGATTTTTTTGCTTTTTTAAATGTTGTATGCCTGTTTTGCTTTCTTAATTTTGATTTCAATTTTTAAAACTTTGTTCCATTTTACGTTTAAAGTGTGTATCTTTGTGTTAAGTTTCATTTTATTTTTGGTGTTTAGTTTGCTTTTAAGTGTTTTTGATTTTCATTGTTTTGCTTTCTTAAATTTGATTTTTACAGTTTGTGTTAAATTTAAAGTGTATTGATTTTGATTTTTTGAATTGCATGTCTTTCTACTAAACATATGTATGTTTGGTGTCATAAATAAAATTTTGTTAATGTATTTTTTTGCTTTTTTAACCTTATTTATTGCTTTATTTCTATGTTGTATATTTATGATTATTAACCAAACATAAGTATTACAAGACATTACAATTGATTTACCAAGGTTTTGGTAAGGAATTTAAGACATCAGAACAGATTAAATCTATTTCAGTTAATTTAAATGGGAAAAATTGATTCAGTCTATGAGTGTTTCTGTCTACAAGCACATTTCTGAAACAAATTAATCCTGTAGACCAGTGGATTTCAACCTGTGGTACACATACCACCCATGGTACGTGAGACCTTTTTAGGTGGTATGCAGTGGTGGATATTGGGTCAGGCAAATGAGGCTGTTGCTTCGAGCCCCTTTGAAGATACTGCATATAGTCTCATTTTACTGTATAAGGTCTTTTAGAGGTCATTACAAAGTTGGGACAAAAAGTGGGAAATAGGAGATCAATCAGAAGTGAGGACCTTTTCTTTTTTTATTAGAGATCACTATGATTTTGGGAGAAAAGAGGGAAATGCGAGATCAAAGCCCTTTTCTTTTAAGAAAACATCAAGTTTTGGAAATCCTTGACTTGGGCCCCTAACTTTGAATATCCACCACTGGTGGTACGTGAATAGTTTTTAGATTGTATAAAAATCCAACATTTGGATTAAATTGTGTTTTTTAGATATGCCAAATTTTCAGCAAAGACCTTTTTTTTTAGAGAACATATAATTTTTGGAACAAAAATTAAAAAATTTAAAAACAAAAAAAATTGAAATAATTAATTTTTTGATGAACTTTGTGGTACGTAATGTAAAGAAAAATTTCTAGATGGTACTTGCTAGCAAAAAGGTTGGGAACCACTGTTGTAGACTGAGGCCCCACTGTATTTGATTATTTCCAATGATTATCAAATCACTGTTAAGAAAATAGAAATCATTGAAGGATTAAAAGAAATTTACTTAAAAAATTCAAGATGTACAGAAAGGATGGAAACAAAACTTTTGCAGTGATGGTAAAAACACTAAATATTAAAACATTATTTAGTGAAACTCAAATCTGGTGCTTCTCATTTTAGGTGGCTTAATCTCTAATTATAAAACATTATTCTTGTTAAAATATGTTTAAAGAAAATTGTAAAAAAAGTTAATTCATCATTTTTATTTATCCTTCTGACTTGCCTTATACTTTGAGTAACTATTAAGCAATTATTCCAGGTTACATTTAAATATTGTTAAAGATTTTTTGTTTGGTTTTAATATTTATTTACAGAAATTTTGAGACCATCACCTCACAATACCTCAGTTCTAGAAAAAACAACAAAGTTACTAACACCAGACCCAATGACATTCATTCATCAGAAAAACATTACCACGTCATATGTGTACAAATCTGGCACAGCTTAGAGCCAACAAATCACCACTCTTGCAAAGTTACCTACATACAGTGAATCCTGAAACTTACACACCACAATGCCCACTATGTTTGTCTCACACACATGATACTAATCACCTCTTTAACTGCAGTCAAGTACCAACACAACACAACACCACTAGTCTGTGGAAAAAAACCTTTAGAAGCAGCAGAGATAATCCAAAAGGGGGAATCTAGATTGGCTTCTTTGGGAGATTAAGGAATGGCTACTTCAAGATATCCTTGGAGGATCAACAACAACAACAACAACAACAACAACAACAACAACCAAGCAGAATAAAGTGCTGAAGTATCTTTTCTCAAAGATAAAACAAAATGATGCAAGTAATTTTCAAACTGTGACCATTCCAATCATGTTTGCTATGAATGCAGCACTTTTAACCAGTCAGCCATGTTAGCAATTCTCTAATGTCTTACCAGGCTACACAAGGTATAATCAACGAAAGATAAGGCAAGATAAATTTTGTTTGAAAACAGGCACCTTGTAAAATTGACAAAAGATAGAACTTAATACTGAATCTTGGAGTCATTACCAAAAACTAAAATTCCTTATTATCTTCTGTGGTTTATGAACAAAAGGTTTAAAGTCATGCAGAAGTTGATTTATCAGAATAATTATTGACTTTCTAATGGAAGGAAACAAAACAATCAACGACATGGATGAAACCATTAACTCTTTCGATTTTCAACAATCTTTAAAAAGACTGTTTTCTTGAAAATTCTTTTGGCCAAATCTCCTTAGAAGAATTTGTTAGCAAATGACAAACTGCAATGAAAGTAATGATTTATATAGCATTGGAAGATATCGAAAGTAATGGTGCTTCTAATTGGTTGGAAAAAAGGAGCACACGATTTGGAAAAAAAGTTTTTTGTTTCAAACTTCATATTTACATCTTTGAAAGCATTACAGCAGGCAAATTAGGTATAGTATAAAGGCATGACTCATCCCAATGCTTTGTCACAGAAAATTTTTTAATATTTAAAAGATTGATTATATATTGATCATTTTACAATAAGGTTTAAAATAATTTTGGTATAGAAAATTTACAAATTGCAAACAGGAACTTGTCACTGGCTCAATGAATTTATCAAAATTTGACTTTCTAATAGAAAACTATGTTTTTGTTGCTAGCCAATCTCTTAACATAGTCAAAATCATTGCAGAACATGCCAAACATGAATTTATAGACGACATTGCTCAAATGTTGTGTTTGTGCTTGTGTTTGTGCCATACAAACAAAACATACATTAATATGTTATCCAGACATTTGCAAATGGAACTTCATGTTGTGTCTTGAACTTCATGGAACATTTGCAAATGGAACTTCATGTTGACGCATGGTCGAGTGGTTAAAGTGCCAGGCTCATGATCAACATGGTCTCGGTTCAAAACCCACTTGTGCCATTCTGTTGCGTCCTTGGGAAAGACACTTTACAGCACATTCCCCTGCTTGGTGGTCCTGGCAAGCAGTCCTAAATTACAGTTATATCTTTATTAATTACAAGAGAAGACCAATATCTTGGTATCTCCAGAAGCAGGTCGGGGTAATTGCCTACCCTATGTATTAGCACCTCTGTTGCTTTCCTGCAAGTCAGGAGGATAAATATAGCGATAAAAATAAAAAAAATGTTTATTGAATTGATGGTAATTTTTTTTTCAATGACATAATAATCTGGAATTTAATTTGTATCAATTTTTTCTTTTACTTGTTTTGATTTAAAATTAGCTAGTTTGTCAAAAGTACATCCTGTGTTTTAAAATACATATTGCTCTTCTTTTTACCGATGCCATCAACTTTGCTAACGATTATATTAACATTAATGATGAAGCCATTAGCACCATCATGCACGCTCGCAAATCACTCCTTTTCTGCAATGGCGATTTATGGGTGAAAAAGTCGGGAGCTGAGTTTGATGTTACAATGGGATCATTTGATGGTGCAGAGGTATGCAAGCTGGTCGGCCTGTATCTTTTACATCACCTTGCTAAGATTTTTGGAAAAGAGGCTGTTAGCCTGTATCAAGATGATGGCCTTGCCATTCTTCATAATGCTTCAGGCCCAGACGCTGAAAGAATGAGGAAGTAACACAATTTTTTCAATACCATCAGCTTAAAGTTACTGTTGATACCAATCTTACTCAAACAGACTTCCTCAATGTTACCCTGAACCTTAGCACAGGCAGATACTGCCCGTATCGAAAACCAAACGACCAGCCCCTTTACATCAATGTGCAGTCCAACCACCCACCTTTGATTACTAAGAAGCTGCCTTGTATGATCGTCAAATGCATTTCCGATATTTCATGTGATGCCTTTAACTGTTTGTTACCTATGTATGAAGAGGCGCTAAAGCAAAGCGGACACAACATTCAGCCGCTCCTTTTTGAACACACAGCAGGAAGGAAAAAACTTCAACAGAGAAGAAGAAAAGTTATATGGTTCAATCCCCCATATAACAACCGGGTTTTCACCAACATCGAAAAAGCCTTCTTCCACCTTCTATGAAAACACTTCTCACCATCAAACAGGTTGCATAAAATCTGCAACAAAAATGTTGTCAAACTCAGCTACAGCTGTACCCCTGATATGGCAAACATCCTCGCAGCTCACAATAAGAGGCTTCTTAAGTTCCACAATGTCAAGTCAGAATTTAAACCCTGTAATTGCAGATATAAGCCATCATGCCCATTGAATGGCAACTGCCATGACAAAGCAATTGTTTATCAAGCAACTGTTCATACCAAGGACCAATCTAAGAACTATATCGGACTGTGCGAAACTGCATTTAAAGCAAGATACTACAACCACAACGATTCCTTCAATTCGGATTCCAAAAGAAATGATACTGAACTTTCCAAATTCATTTGGTCCTGCAAAGCTTCTGGTTTAAATCCTGTTATATCTTGGAAAATGGTTTGCCACGCAACACCTTATCAACACAGGGGCAAAGTATGCAACCTCTGTCTGGCAGAAAAATATGCTACTAAAAATTAACTGCTAATGATGATGCTCTGTTGAACAAACAAACTGAATTGGTCAATAAGTGTTGGCATAAAAATAAGTACAAATTGATCAACGTCAAACTTAAACTGTAATTTTTTCATTTTTTTTATTTCTCACTGTGTACAATGCTCTACCTTAGCTGATACTCGAACCCTTTTTAAAATTTTGAAATAATATTTGTATTTCTTTCATGCACTTCTCGTGTTTTCTTGCCGATCTTAATCAGTTTAGTTTAGCAGAGTCTGTGATGGGATGTTCTGACTCTAATAAGCATTTTTAAAGTTTTTAAAAGTTTTTTCAGTTTTTTCAATTGTTTTTAATTTTCAATTTTATCTTAACTTTATTTTACTTTTTAGATACCTTTGATGATCTCTTTTATGGGTGAAATAGTCTGTTGGGTTTTAGCTTTGTTTTTATTTCTGTGATTTCGCCAGTGTTAATTATTATTGCTCTTCTTCTGTATGTAAATTTAAAGATGGTTAACACTGCTAATATTGTAGAAACCTGATGAAGGCTAAGTAAGCTGAAAATAGTTGTCTTGGAATAGTAATTTTTTTAAGAACGTTTGTTTAAAAAATGAAGAATGTTGAGTCTACTATGGCTGCTTTTTGCAACTGTGTGGTTGAAAAAAATAACTTCTTTGTTAAAACTTTAGTTTTAAATTTATTAGTTAAATAAAAAAAAAACTCAAATCTGTAGCAATTAACCTTTATGGACAAATGGGACAGATCTGGCACATTTCAAAAAAAATGTTATTTAGTAAACCTTTTCAGAAATTTTTTTTAAATACACAACTTCCTTAGATTTGTCATAACTAGATGGTGTAGTTTGAGTTGGAAACTCTAAAACTTCAACAAGTGTGAAAGTATAGTCAGTTCTTTGCTTGTTTGGCAAGGTTAATGAAAAGTACTGATACTTACTATTTTGTATTAAAAAGTTCTTGATAAGCAAGCAAATTTTTTGACTAAATAAAATTTTTGTATTTAGTAAAAGTAATTCTATCATATCAATACTAAATTTTTATAAACATTTGGTGGTACAGAATTTGAAGATTGCTTGAAGTAAAAGATTTTTCTTCCCAAAGCTTTTCATCCGACACTCTTCAGGGGAAATCGTCAGAATGAAGTAGAATTGAAACCGAACTAATTTATAAAGGAAGAAAGTAGAGTTCTCATTGGCTGAAAGAGTCAACCAATGAGAGAAAAGATTAAGAAATTTTCAAAGAGTATACGAATTCTTTTTGCTTACACAGAAAAAAGAATGTGTAAGCAAAAAGAATTCGTATACTCTTTGAAAATTTCTTAATCTTTTCTCTCATTGGTTGACTCTTTCAGCCAATGAGAACTCTACTTTCTTCCTTTATAAATTAGTTCGGTTTCAATTCTACTTCATTCTGACGATTTCCCCTGAAGAGTGTCAGATGAAAAGCTTTGGGAAGAAAAATCTTTTACTTCAAACTAAATTTTTAATGTTTGCTTATTGTGATTAATGTGGTATCAATTAGTTTAAATGTGCCAGATCTGTCCACCTCGTCCATAAAGATCGATTTATATGCTGAAGATCTAAATATAATCTGAGTGTTATATTGCAGTTTTTTTGAACATTTTGAGTAAATATAATGTAATAAATTAATTTTAAATGTTTGAAAATTTTATGGCATAAAGAATTGGGCAGCTATTGCTGGGGGTGAAATTGGGGAGAGTGAAGTTGAATTTCTTGGAGAAAGTGACTCAGATGATGAATATATTTATTGTGAATCCAGTTACAACAACCCTCAAAGTGAAGAAAGTATCCAGATTACAGAGAAAAAAGAGCCAGATGCAAACTGCCTGGGTACACAAGCAAAACCTACATTTTTTCCATAAAATGCGAAATGTTTCTTTGCCTGAGCAAAAATAAAAACTGCTTCAAAACATTTCACAAAAACTAAAAGTATTCAAATTGTAATGTAAAATTAATTGTAAACTCGTTTTTGACTTTAATGGTTCTGTTATTGCATTTTATATATAACGTTTGATTTTTCATACTATGGATGAGTGGGACAGATCTGGCACATTTAAAAATATCAAAAATATATAAAAATTTTTAAAAATATTTTGTCAAATATTGTATAATAGAAAGTTACTGTCACCAAAAAACAGTTGAAATAATTTTTATCGGGCACAAAATTAAATTCGTCCATATAGGGTTAACTTAGAAACTTGTAGTGCTGTAGTTTACTATAGTTGTAACAATATTTATGACAGTATATTAATACTATGAGATTTTTCCACAAAATCAAACCATTAATTCGGATGTATATTGTCGACATTTGTCAAATTTGGCTGAAAAACTCAAGAATTAAAGGCCTCAGCTTGCAAACAAAAAGGGAGTCATGTTTCAACAAGATAATGCCATACCACATGTGTCTTTGGCTACCTGAACAAGGTTGCATGAACTTGGCTGGAATCTTTTACCTCACCCACCATATTCATCTGACATTGCTCCATCTGACCACCACTTATTTTTGTCTCTACAGAACTCATAGCAAGGAAAAAGCTTCATTGATTTAAAGATTAACTGAATAGGCAAAGACATAATTTCATATTTTCGTATGAAATACAAATATAGTCATAATATCAATTAAAGTTTTATTTCACACATAGAATTTAACTTTCACTTGCTCTAACCCTATACATATTGAGTCATTCCATATTGCTTGATCACATGATGCTATGACCTCTTGCAAGCAGTGATGTGGCTTTGTTACAGAAAATAATATATACAGAGATACTCTCCAGTAGATATCAGTTAGATAATATTAAACTTCTGTTTCTATTACAATCAAATAGCTATTTTTTAACAGTAGTACCAAATAGTTTTGTTTTGTTTTTATTTCTCTTTGAATAAGTATATATAAGTGTAAATAGAATTAAGTAAGTGGTTAACCTTCTGAGTTTGAACTACTGCAATTTAACTTGAACAAAATGTGTTAATTTACTGTTGCTTTTAATTTTCATCAGATTAAAAAGTATACCTTTAATACCTTGATAAATACTATCCAAACTAAGTAAATAACCATATAATAAAATGGGTTTTTCTATAACCTGATTGAGTTAATTACAGGTTTTTCAACTTAGGGATGGCAGCACATTTTCATACAAAAAATTTTTAAATGTTCCACTTTGCTTAATTTAACAAGTTGAATAAGTAATACTGGGTATTTTTGGCAATGACGATAAAAATATTAGAAAATTGTCTTCCAAAAAAATATGTGCTTTTCCATCAAAAATAACATTCTTGATTGGCTATTAGGTCAGTGGCAATGTTCAAAATGTTAAGCTATTTGCAAATTTCTGACAAATATTGTTTTTTTTTTTTTAGCTACATCTTTATCATAAAATGATCAATTTAAATCATTTCAACATCAATAAAACTTCTATAAAAAATTTAATGTTAGATCAGTAATTTATGAAACTGATCACAGGTGTATCTGCTGCAAAGTTTTAAAACACTGGATAAAATAATTTAACAAAGAATTGGGCATAAAAAACCCATAAGTTCTTTGACAAAAAAATGAAACTTTTTGTTAAGTTCAACTTCATATTATATTTTAATTGGTGTAACTACTAAAAAATTGCAGCAGAAAGGTAACAAAAAACTTAAAAATCTCTGTATTTTTTGTCGAATTTGTTAGTAATAAAATATCATAATTTGTTCATTTGGACCTTCATAATATTATTGAAATGTATCAAATTAACGTAAACACTAAAAGTTAGGCTTATTAATACTATCAAATAAGCCTGGTGTTTTTTTACCTGGCACAGTAACTGTGTAAAATATGTGCTTGACAAAACACTCCCCAACACAAACTATGCAGGGAGTTTTTTAAAGAAATAAATGTTTGGAAAAACATAAAAAAGATTATGTATACATATAAATTGTGTGAGTTTGCTTTTTTTTTGACACTAATATAAGTTTTATGTGACAATTTTAACTGCCATCAAACTTTGCATGATTTTCAACCCTGTGTTTGTCAATCATATTTGAGGAACCAACTGAAAAACAGAAAGTTGAAGCCATTTGCCAAATTTCTGGAAAGGACACCTTCAATTTCAGAAAACATATTTAGGTCAATTAAATATATACTACTGTGTGCTTTCAAATTTTCTGGTGCAGCATTAATATAATTCTAAATATGCTATACAGAAAAAAAGCTTATAAATACACAATGCTTGCTATCTTTACAAATTCAACTAACCTTTGGCTGTTTCTCCACTTAACATGATGCAGTCTGAACCATCAAGCACAGCATTGGCCACATCTGAGGCCTCTGCTCTGGTTGGCCTAGGTTTTGAAACCATACTCTCTAACATTTGAGTTGCACATATAACTGGCTTGCCTTGCAAATTACATTTTCCAATGATCATTTTTTGAGCAACAAAAACCTGTTCAATGTATGAGTGTTAATTACAATATAACAAGAAAATGAACTAATCACAAGTTGAAAAAATGTTAAATTAACAAGTTTTAGGACAAAACCAAAGCACACATAACAGTATCCACAAAAGGTTACTATAAAACAGAACTTTTTCAGTTTAACTGCTCTACTGCATAAAATTGGAAAATTACAACTTTGTTTCTATTGTCATCAAAAACTATTAGATCTAAAAAGTCACCTTAGTGACCAACATATAAAATCTGCAAAAAAATGTCACACTTTCAACAAAATTGTTTTCAGTAATTCACTTTTTCTGGTGGAATTTCAATTCCCATGTCACCTCGAGCTACCATTATGCCATCACTAGCAGCAATTATTTCATCAATCTTTTTAACTCCTTCATGGTTCTCAATTTTTGAAATGATCTGAAAAAATAGTATTTTGTAACACATTCAATCATCTTGATAGTGAAAAACTGATAAGCATATACAGCAAAAACAACAGTGGTAGTAAAAAATGAAAAGCTAATTTCATGCTTTCACTCAAATTTTCTTTTGTCTTTTAATAACTTCCAACAGTAAGTGAAAAAAATTCCAACAAGTGGGGGTTAAAATAATTAAACAATTTTTGTTTATTTGCTTATTGGGGATTACTAAAAAACTTACCTGTTCTCTTGATTAAATACTTTTTATGCTTGGGTTGAGTACAAAATATAAAAGAGAGCATATGACTGGTAGTCCAATTTTAAAAGGGAAAAGTAATGTAGGTCACTTATAAAATAGGTTAAATACCTTGAATAGCAGCAAAAACATAGTAATTTTTAATAAAGGACTTAAAAATTATTTCAGTTATATGAGTTCATATTTCACTAAATTGAACAAGAAAAATAAATAAGTTAAAATTTAAAATTAAAATTATAAACTAATAACACCAACTAATTTATAAAAAAAAAAAATGAAACAAAATTTATTAAAAATGTCTCTATTTTAAAAAGCAGTAAAAGTTGAAACAGACAATAATGCTAGGAATTAGAAAATTATTTTTATAGAATATTAACAATAATCTGACTTTGATGTTTTTCCCATCTTCACCCAGAACTCTTCTTACAGCTTCAACATCTGCTGCTTTGCGAATAAATGAAGCAAACACCATATCAACTCCTTGTGCAACACCAAATCGAAGATCACTCCTAAATTTTGATTGAATGGAAATCAAGTATTACATGGTAACAGTTTATGCAATGATAGTTTATTAAAGATAATTAATTAACTTTTTTGCATAAAAGCCTATAAAAATCAAACATAACACAGCACTGCATGGCAAAAAAAACAGTGACAGAGAAGCTGCAAATAGACTTGTAGTCATTCAGTCAAGCAACCACTCATATAAAAATGTTATTTAAATGCTTTGTTTTGACACACTCATCAGGCAGTAATAAAGTTTGAGCTATAGAACTACACTAAGCTCAAATATTAATAGCTTTTATTTCAGTAGTTAAGATGAATTTTGAGTTTTTAAAGTTTCAAACTTGGGAAATATTGATACTAAATAAACCTCAAAAATCTTTTGGCACAGTACTGTATCAAGATCAGTGGTTCTTAAACTTTTTGCACCAACAACACACTTTGCCTTGTTTCCAAATTTTGCGAGCACTTGTAACAGAGTGCAGAGTTAGACTTAAATTTTCAATGGTTTGTTTTCATGTACAGCATCTAAGTTTTGCATATCATGTATGAAATGTGCCTAGAAGACAGCTGTTCACCAAAACTTTACACAATGGGAATTATATTAAATTTTTTTAGCTCTTAGTTGCTGCTTCAAAGGAACATAATTTTTTTCTTTTTTAAAGAGTATTGTTTACATTGCTATAGCAAAGCAATTGGCTATTATTTTTTAAAAGCTCAGCAACACACTTGGAAATCTCTTTGAGCACTGTGTGGCAGCACACAGGTTGAAAGCCACTGATCAAAATGATTAATCCCTTTACTGTGGCACCTTACTTTAATGAAGTTACCAAAATCAAAATCGTTTTTTAGTAGACGTGTCCACAAAATGGCTGTTGCTCCTATGTTAATCTATTTATAGATTTACTGCAGTACATTATCATTCCAATTGATCTATATATAGATGCTACCACAAAATAGTGCACTTAATTTTTTTATGTGATTTAAAGTAAATTGTATATGCCTATTAAATTATAGTAAAAAGTAAATTGCATACCTATGGCATTATTGTATGGTTAATAATTTTTGTTTACCATATTTAATCTTTAAGGAGTAACTCATTTCATAGCTATAGAGCACTACATATTTGTTAAATAATTAAATATAAAGTTTCTGTAACTCTTTTTTTAATCAAATAATAATACATAATTTTAGAGCAACAACAAATTTTTGGGAATATTTAAAGTAATCTAGCAATTTCATAAAATTAATAGTGCTCTTTAGGTATGCCCAGGACTTGTGACCTGGGTGTGGTTTCTCTTTAGAAATAAAAAGTTGCCAATTGAAACATTTTTTACAGCAGTCTATTTATAATTTCATTGCAAAATGAAACTAGACATCATAGGAAAGTGTTGATATATATGAGGTGTGTCCGAAAAATAATGAGACTGGTGTTCTAAAAACTTTATTTAAAAATATTGAACTATACCAAAGTCAAATTCCTTCAAAGTAACCCCCTTCCACTTGAAAACGCTTGTGCATTTGCCTTTTTCCACCATTCAAAACATTCATGGAAGGCATTTTCTGGGATCTTTTTGAGCTTCATCATTGCAACTATTTTGATGGAATTGATTTCAGAAAAATGGGTTCCCTTCAGAACAGATTTGATTTTAGGAAAGAGAAAAAAGTCACATGGGGCCAGATCAGGGGGGGGGGTGTTCCAAAGTTGCAATGTTTTTTTCTGCAAGAAACTGACGAATATTCAGGGCTGTGTGAGCAGGAGCATTATCATGATGGAGTGCCACAGTGTGGGCTTCCCAAAGGGTCCACCTCTTGTCATGCACTGACTTTATGAGGCACTGAATAATCTCTTTATAGACAGTTTGGTTCACTGTTTGGTTTTGGGGTAGGAATTCAAAATGAACGATGCCTTGAATGTAGAAGAACACAATAAGCATCATTTTTACTTTTGACTTCGACTTCCTTGCTTTCACTGGCCTTGGGGATCCATAACTTTTCCATTCAATACTCTGTCTCTTCGTTTCTGAATCGTATTTTAATACTCATGTTTCATCCCCAGTAGGACAGAGTTGAGCAAGTCTGGTTCATTATTCCTGTGTGCCTTTTTTTCTCTTCCTTAAGATCAAATCTGTTCTGAAGGGAACCCATTTTTCTGACATCAATTCCATCAAAATGGCTGTGACAACAAAGTTTAAAAAGATCTCAGAAAATGCCTTCCAAGAATGTTTTGAATCATGGAAAAGGTGAATGCACAAGTGTTTTTAAGTGGAAGGGGATTACTTTGAAGGGATTTGACTTTGGTATATTTCAATATTTTTCAATAAAGTTTTTAACATCAGTCTCATTACTTTTCAGACTCACCTTGTAAATATCCCAAAAAATGGCAAAGCTTAAAAACCATCTATTTACGAAAGGCATTCAAAAAATACACAGAATTTTATAATTTTTTATAATTTATTGATACAATCAATCTACTTTTCAATGTAGTCTCCATCAAAATCGATGCACTTCTCCAGGCCATGCTTCCATGCTTTTATCCCATTTTTGAAGTAATCTGCTGACCATTTTGTGAGCCATGTTTTTGCTGCTTGCTTTGCCTCATTAGTGTCATTAAAATAAATGCCTTTCAAGTGTTCTTTGAGTTTTGGAAATAAAAAAAAGTCAGATGGGGCAAGGTCTGGGCTATAAGGTGGATGTGGCAGCAATTCCCACCAAAATTCTCTCAAAGCATCTCTTATGATCCAAGAAGAATGCACTGGGGCGTTGTCATGATGGAAAAGAATTCCACAATGGAGTTTTCCTGAATGCTTTTCAGCTAATTTTGCTCTCAATTTCCTTAAAACTTCTACATAATAGGCGCCTGTAACAGTTTTTTTTACCTTCTAAAAAAATCTACTAGCACAACTCCTTCAGGTCCCAGAAAACAGTTGCCATTACCTTCTTGACAGACCTCTCAGACTTGAATTTGATTGGGCCAGATGATCCACGTGGGAGCCACTGTTTGGACTGCTGTTTTGTTTCAGGATCATATTGGTAGACCCATGTTTCATCTCCTGTGATAATTCAATCAAAAAAGTGGTCTTCATCTGCTTCAATTTTGAGCAAAATCGCTGTTGACAAATCACTTTTGAGATTGAGTTGATTTGGGCGCAATGCTTTTGGCACCCATCGTGCCGAAAGCTTGCTGAGGCATAAATCATCATGCAGAATCGAATGAGCTGAACCAACTGATATGCCCACAGTCTTGGCTATCTGATAAACCATCAATCATCCATCTTCTTTGACTAGGTTCCTAACAAAATTAATTTTTTCATTGTTTTTTGAGGTTATTGGTCTTCCACGACCGTCATCATCTTCAACAGCTTCTCTACCATCTCAAAATCTTTCAATCCACTTGTAAACACAATTTTTTTTCAGAGCATCATCTTTATAAACAGTCGATAGAGCTTGAATGATCTCTGTTCCTTTCCAACCAAGCTTTACCAAAAATTTGATGTTGGTTCTCACCTTGAAATCTTCATACTCCATAGGTTAAAAAACTACTTTAAATAAACTAGCTTTTGACAACTTCAACTTCGTTAACAAATTGTCGGCAGCGTGGTCGAGTGGTTAACGCGCCGGACTGATGATCAACATGGTCTCGGTTCAAAACCCACTTGCGCCATTCTGTTGTGTCCTTGGGAAAGACACTTTACGGCACTTTCCCCTGCTTGGTGGTCTTGACAAGCAGTTCTAAATTACAGTAATATCTCTACTAAAATTACTAGCGGACAGCAATATCTTGGCATCTCCGGAAGCAGGTCGGGGTAATTTCTTACCCTATGTATAGCGCCTCCGTCGCTTTCCTGCGAGTCAGGAGGATAAATATAGAGATAAAAATAAAAAAAAATAAAGTTTACAAGCGCAAAATGAGTGATAGCAATTATTCGATCACAAAAAACATGCTTTTTATGGCTAGATGCTAAAATACGTTTTTTCTTGCTGGCACTCTTGTCACGGAAGAATTTTGTGTATTTTTCAAAAGCCCCTCATATAATTATGCTGCAAAATAGGCCCATTTTTCAGTGCATCTATATATAGACAGGCCAGAGTAAAGGGGTTAACAGTAGTGTGCTGCAACCTCAATGTGTGTACTAAAACTAACTTGTTTTGGTAAAATAGTTTGGGAATCGATTTAGTGCATGTTTTTATGATTAATTTTATATTTGGTAAAATTTAATATTGTACAAATTACAGCTTGAGATTTTTCAAGAAATTACAGGCAGTTTTGATTTCTAGAACTTTGCTTCATAGTTCCAACCAATCATCATATTATATGAAAGCAACATAAGAATAAGAGCATTACAAAGTTGTAATAAAATAGCATGAAATAATATTCCTACTGATCTACAAGGGTGGCCCAGCAAAGAGTGGACAAATAAAAGTTAAGTTTTTTCAGTTATATGAATGCCAATAAAAACAACTCATATATCAAATGAAAGAAAAATTTATTGTATTTAATAACATCCAAGAGTTATTCAATATATCCTCCTTTTTTTTGATAATTCAGAAAAGACGAGGAATCACCTGATCACATGTGGCACACAGAGTTTCAGCATTAATTTCTGCCCAAGATTTGGTCAGTTTTTGCTTCAGGACCTTCACACTTGAGTGGGATACAGCACAGGATTTCAGCTCCAAAATGGACCATATTCCAAAGTCAGACCATATTCCAAAGTATTCAAATCAGGAGAAGATGAAGGCCATAGTTCCTTGGGCCAAAAGGACTTGAAATTGTCTTTGCACCAGTTCTGGACCAATCTGGCTGTGTGAGAGGTTGCTCCATTCTGCTGAAGTGTAATTTCTTTATTTCCAGTGACTTTCTTTAACATCTTCAGATAAGCATGTTGGTTAATTCAGATAAGCAAGTCATGCACTATATCCCACTCAAGTGTGGAGGTCCTGAAGCAAGCACTGACCAAATTTGGGCAGAATTTGATGCTGAAACTGTGCATGTCACATGTGATCAGGTGATTCCTTGTCTCTGCCAAGTTATCAAAGAAAAAGGAGTATATATTGAATAACTCTTGGATGTTACTAAATACAATAAATTTTTCTTTCATTTGATATATGAGTTGTATTTATTGGCCTTTATATAACTGAAAAAGCTTAACTTTATTTGTTCACACTTCACTGGGCCACCCTATAGCAACCTTTGTTTTTGATAGTTTTGTTATGGACAAAAGTTAACCCCAGGGTGTATTGTATTAACTAGTTATAAGACAATGCCAATTTTTTTATTTTATTTCAATGCTAATTCTAACAAAAATTTTTGATTTCGATGCCAATTTTGATCACAATTCTTTTAATTTAAAATTCACTTCATTTTTTACAATAGACTAACAAATCTTTTTTTAAAACATCTTGTTTTAATCAGTTGGATAATTGATGTACAATGTCTCTACCTTGATTGCTTTAAATTGTTTACCATTAGCTAGTGTAAATTAAAGAATATATAGATTGAAAAAGTAAACCAATCTTCCTTGCAGAGTGTTCAATTAAAGGATAGGAGCAATATTTTAATACAAAATTTATTTAATCTCTGTTAAAAAAAACCAAACATCTGTTGCATCTCTATTTAAAGAGAATCTTGATCTTTATTCAAGTAGAAAGATTGTATTTGAAAAGGAATATTTGAATATACGAGGTGTGTTTGAAAAGTATCGGGACTGTATGCTTTGCACAAACAACACTTGCAACAGTGATAAAAGCTTTGTTTTTTAAGATGGCGCAATGTCTTGTGGTTGTAAAAATGTAGTTTCAGCATTCTGTGACAACCATATGCTTTTTTACAGGCTTTTCTTGAAAGGTGCTTTACTGTAGTTCGTTTTGGGATAATTTATTTAGTAAATATTTTTTTCTTTTTTTTTCTTCTTTTGTTAACAAATAATGAGCATTGAACAAAGAATCAACTTGAAGTTTCTCGTTTAACTTGGAAAAAATCCAACTGAAACATTCAATTTGCTCCAAGAAGTTTACGGAGATGCTACGATGTCAAGAACTCGGATTTTTGAGTGGCACAAGAGGTTCAGAGAGGGAAGAGAGGATGTGGAAGATGATCCTAAGAGTGGAAGGCCAACAACAAGCAGAACAAACGAAAATGTTGAGCGTGTGAGAGAAAAAGTGCGCAGTGACTGCCGCCTTACTGTTAGAATGATAGCAGATGAGTTGAGCATGAATAGTGAGAGGGTGTGGAGGATCATTACAGAAGATCTGGGGATGAGGAAGGTTTGTGCGAAAATGGTACCAAGGTTGCTGAATGATGGGCAAAAGGAAAATCGTGTGCAAGTGTGTCAAGACATCCTGAAACAACTTGAAATTACACCAGATCTGCTGAGTAGAGTTGTTACCGGTGATGAGTCGTGGATCTTCAAGTACGATCCACTCACCAAATGGCAGAGCCTTGAATGGAAGAGTGCATCCTCACCAAGACCCAAGAAAGCAAGGCTGTTCAAGTCCAAAATTAAGGTGATGCTGATTGTTTTCTTTGATGTTCATGGAATTGTTCATCTAGAATTCTTGCCACAGGGCCAAACCATTAACCAGAATGTTTACAAAGACATCTTGCGACGTTTGATGCATTCGGTAAAGGAGAAAAGAAGAGAATTGTGGGAGACAAAGTCATGGCTGCTTCATCATGAAAATGCTCCTGCTCACAATGCCTTAAGCATACGACAATTTCTTGCAGAAAATAACATTGCCGTGCTGGAGCAACCACCCTACTCGCCAGATCTGGCTCCCTGTGATTTTTTCTTGTTTCCTAAGCTCAAGGGAGTCATTAAAGGAACCTGTTTTCAAGACTCAAAAGCCATAACAACAGCCGTAACGAAGGCACTACGAGTGATCCCAATGGAATCTTTCCAGAAGTGCATAGAAGCATGGCAGCAGAGATTAGAAAAGTGCATTCGAGCTCAAGGAGATTACTTTGAAGGGGACAAGTTGTAATTTTTACGTGGCATTTCAAATAAAATAATTATTTACACAGTCCCGTTACTTTTCAAACAGCCCTCGTATAATACAAAATTTATTTAAATACTTAAAAAAAAAACCACAACAGTCTGTTTTATTCTATAAAATTGTCAGGTGGTAACTGAAAAAATAAAGGATATATTCATTAGTATTGAAAACGTAGTATGTGAAGTTAATCATACTTTGATAAATAATATGTAGTTCTGCAAAACATAGTTTATATGACAACATTTCAAAATTTTATATCATTTCTAAAACTAGAAATATTATTTAAACTTTCAAAATTTTACGCTTTAAAGCATGCAGTTTGTTAAATGAATTGAGCAAATAATGCAATTCCTGTGATATCATATACAAAAAAAATATAGTAAATGCAAGTACAGAGGATATGCATTCATATTAAGGAAACCTGACCCCCCTTCTTTTGCTTATTATGAATGAAACAGGCTGTTGTGATTTTTTAAAACATTGATTATGGTAAATAAGTTTTTGATTAAATTGCTCTTATCTTTTTATTGAGTACTCTGAAATAAAGGTCAATTCACTCTTGCTGTATATACATTGCACTATTATATGAAACTGTTTTGATTATGAATAAATTAAGAAAAATTAATCAACATGTTTTAGTAGAGAGCTCAATGAAATTCAGAACAAATTACATTGATTTTTTATTTATTAAAAAACAGTGGTAGAGCCTGTTTCATCTGTTTCTTAATTTTTTAATCAGATAAAACAGGCTGTGGGGATGTTTTTGTCTTAAAAAATGAAAAAAAGATATACAGGTGTTTAAAAAATACTGTTAAAAATTTTGTTACATGAATAATTCCTTAACTTTGTCAAATTCTAAATTTTTCTAATATATTAGTAAAATGATGACTATTGTGAAACAAAAATTTGTGATCGAACAGCACCTAAAGAAAAAGCAAGAAGTGAAATACTTAAATCTGAACCCAATGTTCATCAAAGAACATTGGATAGGTATGTGGAGACTAAAGATGTTTAGGAACGTCCTTGACTGGGCCAACCAAGGTCTCAAAAAACCAAAAATCTGATCAAAGCAATCAGAGAAAAACTTTGGACTTTGTAATCCTAGATGATATCAGACAAATGGCAAAAGAGCACATCAGTGGTATCAATGCATCGAGTGTGCAAAAAGGATCTAGGGACATATTCTTACAAGCTACAGAAGTTTCAAATGCTATCTGAAGTCACAAAGCAGAAGATAGTCCAAAGAGCCAAGGGACTGTTGAAGAGACAAAAGGACATCACACTAAAAAATCTCATCTTTAGCAACGAAAAGATTTTTACAGTTAAAGCAGCATTCAACCATGAAAATGACAGAGTCCTGTCAAAAAGCCTGCTAGCCATACCTGAAGGCATAAAAAAAGTTTGCACACCCCAAAAACCTCCTTCCTTAATGTTGCAATCAGCTAAAATTGACTACAACGTGGTCCGGGGGAACTCCAAGGCCTTCACCAGCTGCACTTCCAAGAAGCAATACCAAAGAAAGCAAAACTAAAATCTTTATTTGATACCAACTTTAAACATAAATCCAAGAACAATGGCACAGCCAAACTATTTTAGCTGTGCCGTTGTTCTTGGATTCTTCCCGGCAACCAAAAACGACAACTGAAGTTAATAATACAAAGACAAAGTCCAAAGCCATAATCAAGGAAAAATCACTTATTTTACCAAAAACAAAATGTATCAAACCAAAATGTAAGCACGGACTAATTATGACCTAAATCAAAGGGCAGGATGAAACCGAGTTCGAATCCCGGGGAAGTTATAAAGTAAAAAGCTGATTCTCCTACACTTAATGGTGTGGGCCACCATATCACCAAAGGGGAGGTCCCCTTTGATTTTTATTGACAGTGACATCAAAATCAATAAGGAGGTGTACATAAGAGAAATTTTGGAAGGTGCTCTGATACCATGGACTAACTCTCTGTACCTCAATGGAAATTGGACCTTTCAGCAAGATGGTGCAATGTTCCACACTGCCAACATGACTCAACAGTGGTGCGAGAACCATTATCCCTGGTTTCTGACCAAAAAAAATGGGCACCAAGTTTACCTGATTTAAATGTTTTGAACTTTTGTGTGTGGTCTTTCTTGGAGAGAGAAGCCTGTGCTACCCCTGCAACGTCTGTGAAGGTTTTGAAGAAATGATTGGTAAAGGCATGGGCAGAAATTGACCAAAAAATCTTCCATGCCACGGTTGATGACTATCCTTGCAGACTTAGGGCTGTCATCAAATCCAAGGGTAACCATTTTGAGAAAATGGTATTTTTTTCATTTGTTACAGTCCATCTTACATTGTGAAGAATGTATTTGTGTAAAGAATTTTTTGTATCATTTTTATAAAGGATTATTTCTTTAACAGTATTTTTGAAACACCCTGTATATATATATATATATATTTTTTTTTTTTCAAAATCTAAAAAATCAAAACAGTCTGTTTCACTCCTTAAAATTGTCAGGTGGTTACTTATTTCAATAAAGCAACATAACAATTTGATTTAAATGAGCAACCACTTGATGATTCTATAGGATGAAACATACTGTTGTGGTTTTTTAACATTGTTAAATTGCTCTGATCTTTTTATTGAGCCTTCCGCAAGGAAGATCAATTTACACTTGCTTAATGCAATATATACAGTATCTACAAGGTGTGGCTAAAAAGAAACGGGACTATTGCATTTACAAGTTTATTTAGACACATATCATACCATGTCCACTTTGAGTAACACATACAATTTTTTGTGTGATCTCTAATTGTCCCCTTCAAAGTAATCGCCATTGGCTTCAATGCACTTTGCCATTCTTTTTGATTATGCCTTGAAGCACTGTGCAAATTCCTCTTTTTTGATGCTTTTGAGGTAGGCCATAACATTGGCCTTGATGTCATCAACTCCTTCAAAGCATGTCCCCTTGAGTATCTGTTTTAGTTTTGGAAAAAAGGAAGAAATCACAAGGGGCTAAGTCTAACAAATACAGCGAATGATCCTACATGGCATTTTTTTTCAGGACCAAAAAAGTGCTTCATGCTGAGAAGTGTGTGAGCAGGTGCATTGTCATGATGCAAACTCTAGGTTTTGTCTGCCCAGGAGTCTCTTCGTTTTTGACTGATTTTGTTCACAAGGTGAGTCAGGACTTTCTCGTAAAATTCTTGATTAACTGTTTGTCTTCAAGGCACAAACTTGTGATGCACCATTCTGTGGTGGTCAAAGAAGGTGATCAACATCACCTTTACTTGCATCTGTTGCATGCAAGCCTTCTTCGGTCTTGGTGAAGACACACTTTTCCATTGACGACTTTGTCGCTTTGTCTTAGGATCATATTGAAAAATCCATGGATGACCTTTTCCAAGAGTTTGTCTTCTGCTTCCAGCTGCTGAAGGATGTCTTGGCAGGCATTCATGTGATGAGCTTTCTGCTCCTGAGCCAAAATCTTCAGCAACATTTTCACACAATAAATTTTTTTCAATAAGCAATTTATCAGATTCACTTATAAATCTGTAAAAGCAAACACAGTAGCATTGTTGTGTTGAAACAACTGTTAAACAGAGAACACATGTTATGCCATGCTGTGAAAGCATTGACTCCTGATGGTTATTTGTATTATGCAATCTGAGAAGCCAGTCCCATTTCTTTTTAGCCACAACTTGTGTATATATATATAAATGGGACTGGACCAATTGCTGCCACCAATTTGCTGCTGACAGTTAGCCACGGCTACTTATATGTACATGCTAAATGATAGTCAAATACCATATTTTTGCAACTATAAGGTGCACTTAAAAGCCAAAAATTTTCTCAGAAATTGAACATGTGCCGTATCATCCAGTACGTCTTATGTATGGATAAGATTATGCTTTATAAGAAAACTGCAAACCATCTTTAATGTTGCAAATAGCAGTATTTTTTTGTTTTAGCATTTCAAATGCCAGGAATTGTTTTGTAAACAGAACAGCATGTACACAATAAATTTATTGGAACACTGTATTATCTAATGAACTATTAAACAATTATTAGAAAAAAGGAATTTATTTTTTCTTCACGCTTGTCTTTGTAAAGAAAGTTTTCTGTCTTTTTTTCTCTATTTCTATTCCTGCCAAGTTGGTAAAGAGTACTTTTTTGTTTTTCTTTTTTTCTTGCTTTGTTTCTTTAGAGCAAATTGCTCTGTTCACGATTAAAAAATGTTAATATTTTACACATACATGCTTTGCACATGTAATGCAACAAATACAAACTAGCCTTATGCTTCCAACACAGTGCAAACACAACAAACTGCCGTAATTTTGCAAGATTGCAAAAACTTTATTTGGAAAAGTCTTTTAATGCTGCTAAATTGCAATAAGATAATTTATTTTCTGTATACATCTAAAAAATGGCTCCTGTTAAGAGACATGCTTATGATGCGAATTTAAAATTAAAAGCTATAAACTACACAAAGGAACATGGAAATAGAGCAGCAGTAAGGGAATTTAATATAAATGAATCAATGGTACGAAAGTGGAAGAAACAAGAAAATGCCCTGAGCCAAGTTAAAAAAACATAACTAAGTTTTCAAGGGCACAAAGCGAGATGGCCAAAGTTGGAAGATAAACTTGAACAGTGGGTTGTCGAACAGAGAACCACAGATAGAAGTGTCTCTACTGTCCTAATTACAGGGTGTCAAGAAAGTTCCCGATCCTAAACAAAATTATATAGGGCTAATGACAGAAGGTTAAATCAACAAAAGGTTTATTGTGGTGATAGAACAAAGCTCCATGAACATAAAAAAATCTGGTTTATTCAAAATGACCCCCATCTGTATCAATAACACGTTGGAGCCTCTGTCGGAAATTCTGACAAGCAGCACGAAGGGCATCTTGAGGAATTTTCTCCCATGCTCGTTTCAGGGAAGCTCGAAGATCCTCCAGATTGTTATGGGGTGAAGAACAGGCTTCTTTTTCCAGAATACCCCACACACAGAAATCCATAGGATTGAGATCAGGCGAAGATGGTGGCCACAAATCTTTGGTCCAGAATGAAGGAAAGCGCTCTTCGCACCACTTCTGCGTCTTTTTTGATGTGTGAGAAGGCGCACCATCTTGTTGGAAGGTGAAGGACTTGTTTTTGAACTTTTCCTTCATCGATGCGAGGGCAGGGGTTAAAATATCATTGACATACGAATCTGTATTCACTTTGACCCCCTCTTTAACAAAAATGAGGGGAGATTTCCAAGATTTGGAGATCGCACCCCATACCATCACAGACGAGGGTTTCTGTCGGCGTGAAACGAATCGAAGATGATCAGGGAGGTCCTTGGGCGACTTTCCGAGAATCCTGTCATTCTGGGTGTTGAACTTCGCCTCCACCGAGAAGAGTTTTTCGTCTGAAAAAACAATTTCGCCTTTCTCCGTGCCTCCCTTCAGACGGTTCAGCAGAATTTTGGCCCTCTCCTTTCTTTTTTGCTTCTGGAGGTCAGTTAGGAGTTGTCTTGTCCTGATTTTGTACGGGGACATTTTGAGATCCTGTTCAACAATTGTTCTGACAGACTCATGGCTGATATTCATGTCTTTAGCCGTTTTCCTCAAGGATCGTTTGGGGTTCCTCCGAATTCTCTCCCTGAGGGCCTTGATCTTCGCTGGAGTGCGAGCGGATCGAGGTCGTCCACTCCTATCCCGATCCTCCATGGTTCCAAGTTCTTGGAAGCGCAAGATTGTATCGTGAACAGTCGATTTTGGTGCTTTTAGCAACTTCATAATTTTAGAATTTGAATGTCCCGCATGATGAAGTTGAATGATTGCAGCTCTTTTACTCATTTTATTATTATTTTAGCCAAAAAAATTTGAAAAGTGTATCTGAAACATTGAAAAGGAGGATTAAGTGGAAAAATGACGTACAGAACTTATCATAATTCGTTGAAGTTTTTGAATTACATTAAATTTAAAAATCGATCGGGAACTTTCTTGACACCCTGTAGATTGAAAGCAGTAGTGATAGTGAGCGAGATGAAAATTAACGACTTTGGAGGTGGTCCTTCTTGGTGCTTCCGTTTCATGAAAAGACATCATCTTTCTATTCCCACAAGAACTACTATGTCACAGCAACTGCCAAGTGACTAAAAAAAAAAGCTGGCCTTATTTCATACCTACTGCTTGAACAAAATAAGTGAAAATAAAATACAACCAAAACACATTACTAACATGGATGAGGTACTCCTCACATTTGACATACCTATGAACCACACAGTCGAAAAAACAGGGAAGAGTGTAGTTACCATATGATCAACAGGTAATGAAAAGTTGGCTTTTACTGTAGTTCTTGGTTGTCAGGCAGACAGCCAGAAACTACCACCAATGGTCATTTTAAAAAAAAACATTGCCAAAAGAAGTTTCTGGCTGGTGTGACCATTAAGGCTAACACAAAGGGTTGGATGGACGAGGAGATGATAAGTGCTTGGCTGAGAGAGGTTTATGTTAGGAGACCAGATGGGTTTTTTCACATGTTTAAATCTTTATTGATTTATGATTCCATGCATGCTCATTTGATTGATTCTGTAAAAGTCCAAGTAAAAAAACAAATTCGGAACTTGCCATCATTTTGGGTGGATTAACAAAAGAACTGCAGCCTCTAGATATTTTTATTAATTGTTCATTTAAAGTGAAATTGCAAGCTGCATGGGAGAAATGGATGACTGACGGTGAACATACATTTACCAAGATGGGAAGGTAATGACAGGCAAGTTATGCTACTATCTGCCAATGGATCGTAGATGCTTGGGCAAAAATATCAGTATCCAGCATCATCCGATCTTTCAGGAAAGCCGGAATAATCTCTGAACAGCATAGTGAGAATGATTACACCGATTTAGATTGTGATAAAACAGATCCTAGCATGCTTTGTGGCAAAATTGCACAACTGTTTGACTCGGAAATAGAAGACGAAAATTTTTACGGATTTTTAGATAAAGAATAAACTAAAACAGTGTTTTATTTTCAATTTGTTATTTACCAGTATTTATTTGATTTTGTTTTTCTCTTCTTGCTTCTTATTTATTTATTTAATTTTTGTTTTTCTCTTCTTGCTTCTTCATTCGTTCATTAATTTCTTTATACACTTGTTTGCTTCATTTGAATACTCTTTGTTTATTCTTTTGATTGTTCGTTCAGTCATTTGTTTATTTGTTCAAATAATCTTTTGTTTACATGTTTTTTAGTCATTTGTTTGTTTATTTGTTTGTTTAATCATTTTTTTTTAATTTAAAACATGCAAAAAACAAATTAGGATTTTGTCTGATTTATTGCGCCTTATAGTCCAGTGTGTCTTATGTAACAAAAAAAATGCATTTGCAGCAGTTTTTTGATACTGCGCCTTATACCCTGGTGCGTCTTATGGTCGCGAAAATATGGTATATAAAAAAGGCATATACATGAATAAATTATAAATTGATTTCAAGAATTGAAATTTTTGTGAAAAAATTTTCAATTCTGATACCTAAAAATTTATCAATTCTTTCAATTTTGATTAATAGTCCCATCACTAGCATTACCCAAGATTATAATATCCAACATGACTTGCATTGTGGAGATGTTTCTATGAAAACCATATTGACGAAGATTAATTACATTATTTTCAATAAAGACTTGATAGTCTTTTATATATTATATTAATTTGTAAAATATTTCTGCAGAACATGTAAGCATAGATATAAGACTACATTTAATCAAAAAATCAGTTTACTGAAATGACAAACTTTTATCAAAACAAAAATTAAATTTTAAAATCATTTTGAAAAAAATCAGATCTCAGCTGTAAAATTCAATGTTCATATGTCAAATTGCAACTTTTTTTAATTCAACAATCTATTAAAATATTATTTTAAACATAGTAATTACTTACTTATCTTTTTCGCTAACTGCAGGTAAATCCACTTCAATTCCAGGGAGGTTCACACCTTTTCTAGAACCAAGCATTCCACCGTTTTCAATTTCACAAATCACAAAATCAGAACCTTTTTCTTGAACAATCAAAGATATAAGACCATCATCAATAAAAATCTAAAAAATTTAAAAGTTTGCACACCAAACAATTAAATAAAAAAACATAGTAGATTTTCTAGGTACATTCAACAGAATTATTTATCTACAACACCATCTGTCAGCAACCTGATGCTCTGGCTCCCGTGATTCAAAGACAGTGAGCTCATTAAGGTAAACCTGATGCGAATAAATAATGGTGTTTGTTAACCCGTTAACTGCATAATTAAAGTTTCACAAATCATTTCTCAGTGCGTAATTAAAATGTGCTTCACTGTTTAAAATGAATCTTTTCTTGCTGTCGCGAATTGTGTGGGGATACCCTATTAATCTGTTTTAAAAGCTGTAAAGTCAGACAGAGAAAAATTAATCCTCCTTCAAATAAAAGCTGATAATTAATGCAATAAATACGATACATTAGAGAAACTTTTAATTACTATTTCTGGATGTTTCGATGCATATAAATTTAATATTTATGGATGTTTCGATGCATTTCTTTAGTTATCCTATAAAGAAGTTATACAAAAAAATTACTTACATTTTTAACTAAAATTGATGATTACAATTTAGAAAAATTAAAATATATTTTCAATCTTGCAATAAAATATTTCAAAACTTGTAGGAAAACTAATATTGTACCTCAAAAAAATTAAAGTTTTGAAAACAGTAAGAACAGTAGCCACAAAATGTTAACCTTTGTATGAATAATCAGCGGTGTGGTCAAATGGTGCAGGGATTGTGATCAACATGGTCACAGTTCAAAACCTATTTGCGCCATTCTGTTGTGTCCTTAGGAGAGACACTTACTGCACATTCCCCTGCTTTTGTGGTCTTGGCAAGCAGTTCTAAATTGTAGTCATATCTCTATTAAATTTCAAGCGGATAGCAATATTTTACATCTCTAGAAACAGATTACATCAAAAATTTCTTACTCTATGTATTAGTCCCTCTGTTGCTTTCCTATGTATTGGGATAACAAATATAGAGATTAACAAAATACTAATTCTGAGGCTTATAATCTTGCAAAATATGCCCCCAAAAAATCAAAATATGGCTTAAATCTTGCAATAGAATGTTTTAAAACTTTGAGGCTATAAAATGAAATAAAAACTGTGTTCAATAAGTGCGGTTTTATCTGCCCTTAGAAAAGGCAATGCAAGATAAATGCAATTTTTTTGAAAAAATTTATTTTAGTTGCAAAATTCCCTATTTAGCAGAGATTATTGGGATATGTTTTAATATAAAAGTCAGCCCTCACATGACACTACAATCAGTTTTTAATCTTTATATATCATTACGTCTATCAGTTCTTTTTTACCATATGTACTAAATAAAATATTAGGCTATAATTTGTAGCCAGGTAAAATAAAATTTATTTTAAAAAAATGTACAACACTTCAAAAACAATGCAATGTGATAAAACATAATACAGTCGAAAAAAAGTACAAAGCAATTGACATAAAACAACTAAAGAGACATATAATATTTAATAATGCAGTACAGTGTGATATGTTTCAAAACATGGTACTGCACACAGACGCATATCACAATTTACGCAGAAATAACTAGTCTCTTTTCTTATGCCATGCGATATACAAACTTTGCATTTCCTCATAGTGTGCTTCTTTTTTGGTGTCACTGGCAGGTAAGTTGGAAAGTGACAAGCAGTGAGCCGTAGAGGAGTATCTGTGAGTAATCTTCTTCCTCTGAAACTGTCTTGCTTTTTTCAGTTGTAGGTTTCTACCAAACGATCTACTAAGTTCAAGATAAAAGCAAGTCTGGAATCTTTTCCCCCACTTTTTTTAAACAAAATATGGGCATTTAAAATGACCATATCAAGAATATGCCTAAATTGCTTTTGATAATATTTTTTTAAGCATTTTCTAGCACTTGGGTACGAAGACAAAAAGCAGTCGCTGAGGTCAACACCACCCATAGTGTCGTTATAGTCACAGCAAACTATGGGCTTATTTTACAGGCATCTTGCCTACCAACTTCCTTCACACTTGCATCATGAAAGGTGCTCATGATATGCACGTCTTTTTTGTCCTTCCATTTTTAAAGCATTAATCTTCCATTATACAATGCTTTTAGCTCTCCTTTTTACAGCTTGTGCTGGATAAGTTGCTTCAGAACACCTTTTCTGTTGGCTCTAATTGTTCCCACAGCATTGGTGCCATTTTCGCAAAGAGTTTCAAATAACTCTGGAGAGCTGAAAAAGTTGTCTATATTAATGCAGTACCCTTTTCCGTACAGTGGTTTCACAAGGGTTTGAACAACTTTGCTTCCCATTGGTATACTTTCGTTTATACTTTCATCATATATGGTATCTTTACCAATGTATATAAAAAAGTTCCAAATATAACCCGAAGCTGATTTGCATTTCAAATGATTTTATCCCAAATCTTGCTCTTTTTGTCAGGATGTATTGCTTCCAGCCTAAACAACCTTTATAAATATCATGAGGTATTTTGGATGATATTAGAAACCAAACTGCTTAAAAATGAGAAACACCAGACTTGAGTTTCGCTCTTATTAGAGCTCGTCAGTGATGCATATCTCACTGCGAATCAAACTCGCTACATGTGGTCTTCCACACAGGAGACAACACCAGGTGTTGTTGTCTCCTGCATGGAAGACCACATGTAGCGAGTTCAATTGGAGGAACACCTGGTGTTGTCTCTTGCATGGAAGACCACATGTAGCGAGTTCGATTTGCAGTGAGATATGCATCATTGACGAGCTCTAATAAGAGCAAAACTCGAGTCTGGTGTTTCTCATTTTTAAGCAGTTTTTATTTCTAATAAACAACCTTTCCAAAATAACAACAATTCATCCACCACCATATCTTGCTCTGGTTGGTAGACTTCAGAAAACTTTTTTTTTTTATATGAGTCAGTACAGGCCACAGTTTATAGAGTTTTTTGGGTATGTTGCTGTTGGGACTAAAATCTCTATTATTTGCAAAATGTAAAAATTTGCTCAGTAGAAGGAAGCGGTCTTTTTCAATAACTTCTTCAAAAAAAAGGCCTTAGTAGAGAAGCAAATATTGCTGGAGATATTGCTAAAATATTGCTGGAGTTCTGGCTTGTGACAAACTCCTTGCAGCAGAATGAGGGCAAGAACAACCCTTATTTCATCAGGGTCAGTTTCAACCCACTCTTTAGATCGTGACCAAGCTTTTAATTGACAGAAACTTTCTTCTAAAAACTGACTAGTGTAACGATTAATTTCAGTAACAATGATATTTATTAATTTGTCATTAAAAAAAATTTCAAAAAATTCTAAAGGATCCAAAGGAATTTTTATTTCTACTTTTATTCCACTATTGCCCGTGAAAGGAAATCTAATTCGTCTTCTTCCATTCAAGCTCCATTGTTCATCATTTTGAACTTCAGCATCATTATCACTGTCTAGAGCAGTGGCATTCAGTAAATAAGCTTCATCATTAAAACTTTCCTGGTTGGAGTCTTCAAATGACAAAGCATGATCACTCGCATCAATGATTTGTGATACCAAGTCTTCATCAGATATTTGAAGCCACTTGCTTGCTTGCATTATTTTATAGTATAAACTCACTTTTATCAAACAATAGCTAATACGCAACTAAAATATGTGCCCTGAAAAACACATTCAGTTTATTTATGACTTAGATCTAACTGCTCATCACGTTATTTACATAGCCTGGATGAGCAATTATGGTGAAAAAAAGGTAGAATGCATATTATGCACCTTTCTTGTGTCAAAAAATTAAAAAACTAATATTGTGCCTCAAAAAATAAGAGTTTTAAAAAAAGCTACAAAATGCTGATCTGTATGTGAATGCTTTTAACTTATACTGTTGTTTTATGTTAACTGTCGTTTTATTCGACTGTATTATATTTTAACACATCACATTGTTTTCAAAAAGTTGTAGATTTTTCAAAAAAATTTCATATTCAAAACAAATTAAAATACTGTACAAAGTAAATGTCTAAGGCCTAATAATACTAAATTGCATAATAGAACTTAAAAAAAGAGCTACTATTATTCAAACCCTGAATATCAATTTTTCTAACGCACTCTCATACAAGTAAACTAAGAAAAACAAGGAATTCTGTTACTACACAAGGAATTTTGTTACTAAAACTTGATTTCTTCAACTAAAAATATTGAAATCAAGCTTCAAACAATGAGTCTATGTAAAAAAGTGTTGAAGTTTTATTTAATTTTTTTATAACATGTTTCAAACTCGGCAAAAAGCTTGAGAGAACATTGACTATAAAAGTTTTGAACCACCAAATCTTAATTCGTTCTGAATTACTTAATGGCTTTACAAACAAAGCAACACAGGAAACTTTCAAATTGTGTCTGTTAAGCTGCTAAAATGCTTTTCAAATAGAATATAATAAAAAAACTTGCTCCATGAAAAAATGCGACTGCAAAAGGAGAATTCTCATTTTCTGCAGGGAGATAGCGATTACCGAAGACGAGAATTCTCATTTTCTGCAGGGAACGGGTTAATGTCACAATTTAATAACTTAATGCAGCAATTTCCAAACTTTATATTACTAAGGCTTCCTTAAAATTATTATTCAATCCTATGATGCCTCCCTCCATTTTATAAAATCATACAGACACAAAAAATCTTTTAATACAAACTATGGCAAACAAAAAAAATAACATTATTGTATTTTAATAAGATGGATGTGCTTGTCTATTAGCACAAAGTTTATCAAATGTTGAGCACGCCTCCCAGTTTGTAAAACGCCAACTTAATGTATTTGTCAGATTATTATTCAGAATAGTAATGGTTTATTCTAAAGATGCACTCATGCATATGCTTAATTTGACTGTACAATAAGCCCACAGGAGCAGCAGGTTTTTGTTAGAAGCTGTGTAGGAATAAGCCAATGATGAATTGCTACTCACTAATTACATATCAGATTACCTGCAGTATGTTATTTTTTATAAATTTATTTCTCATCATTTTAGACAACTTATGTATAGCAGTATAGTTTTGTATTGTTTAATCATACCTAATGACTGAATGCAAGAAAAGAAAAGTTTTTGAAGAAAACAGAAAATTTAACTTTGTCATGAACCGATTCATTTGCTTTTACTGCTAGCAGTACTGGTTTTCAGGTAAGTTTAATATGTGGTGAAAAAGTAGCAAACAACAAAAAATCAAACAATGAATGACATTCTTAAATAAACACAATGCTTTTGCTAAATAGTATATCCTGCTGGAAATGAGCAAAAAGACTGATTATAAAACTGCTGTGGAAAGTTGTTCAGAGCTAAGCTTTCTTGAAGAAGTGGATGAATTCTAACACTTCAAGTATTCTGCTAGTTTTATAGTGGCTTGAAAGATAGCCTGTCATGGAAAGCCATTCACAGATGGAGAATTTATAAAAGAATTATTTATCAAAATATGAGAAGATCTATTTTCAGACTTTAAAAACAAAAAAGAAATCCTTCAGAAGATCAGAGATATGCCCTGTCTGCAAAAACTGTCAAAGATAGGGTAGCAGCCTACATATGCTCTCAACAAATTTTGCCCTAGCATACTCAATTGCCAAAAGATATTAGTGATATTGAGCAAATCTTGTTGTTTTGTAGATATGTAAACTCTGCTGGACCAAAAGAAGAAATGATTGAGGTAATACTTCTAATCTTATTAATTTTTGAAATACTCTTGAAAACATTGATTTTAATAGTGTTATAACTGATTTTAATACAGACTCAGCTTATAAAAACTTTCAAAATATTTTAATAAATAATTTCAACAAGCACTTTTCCAAAAAACAATTAAAACTAACAAAATAAATAACTCTTGGTTTGACAAAGAGTTATGATGCTTACTGCACAAAAAAGACAGGCTACACAATATATTCTTGCAAAAAAATAACACTAAAGCTAAAGAAAAGTATATTGAAGTAAAAAATCAATACTTTCACCTCATCAAAAAAAAATAATATTGCAAAAACGAATTGACAAATTACCAAAATAATATTACAAAACTTGGCAAACTATTAATGAAATTCTACAAGGATCCAAGTATAATACTAATAAAATTAACTGTCTTTTAAAAGCTAGTAAAGATATATATGAACCTACTGAAATTGCAAACACTTTCAACAAGAACTTCTTTACTGTTTCTAGCAGAATGATATCGCAAACTCTTGTCATGTACATCCAAATATCAAGACTATTTATATTCCTCTAATCCATCTTTAGTGTTTTTTCACCCAACACATCCGCAAAAAATAAGAAGAATTATTGCTACTTTAGTGCCAAAACTAAGTGCTGGGTGGGATGGAATAACTTTTATTATACTAAAATATCTTCCTAGTAATGTGATTTCTATTCTTAGTTATACAGTATATTTAACATATCCTTATCACAAGAAAAATTTAACTCCAATTTCAAACATGCAAACATAATTCCTCTTTTAAAAAAGAAAATGTCGAAAATGTTTCTAATTATAGACCAGTGCTCTTCAACAGGGGTTCCGCAAAACATTTAAAGGGGTTCCGTGAGTTTTAAGGGTTTTGCTAGGGTTCCTTGTTTTGTAAGGAAAATGATTTCTTGCTTCAGTACGTTGATATGTCAATATTAAATTGTTTCTTTAGATCACCATCACAATGCTGCAATCAAACTCCAAGTAGGCCAGTTAGTTAAATAAGAGGTTGAGTGCAGTTTATAGCCGAAAATATTGATAGTTGTTGCGTAACGGCTCAACTTGATGTTCATTGTTATGAGGTTAACAAGACCGTTATTCAAAACGAATAAATGTTATTGTTGCATCACAGCTATGCATGATGCTGCCATTTACAGTAGTTAAGTAGACAATGAATAGAGATAGAATAACAGACTGCAGTTGAGCTGCAGCCAGGGGCACTGGATCTTTTTTTGCCAGGGGGGGCAAAATTTAAAAAGGGCACTGCCAACAAAAACAAATTTTGGTAGTCATGCTGCAATTTGAAACTTTGGTTGACATGATAGAATTTCAGTTTTCACAGGACAGACCGATATCTTGGAAAGGTTTTATTTTGCTAATCTGTTGTTTTGGTTTGATCATTTTTTTGGCCAATGTCAACTCTTTTTAATAAACCTAGAGTTCAAAATCTTAATTTTAAGGTGTGCTGTATCTTGCAAAAGCCTTTAAGTTGACTCTGCCATGACCACTCACTGCAATAGCCGCAGTAATAGCCAATTTTACACAATTTTTTCCCAATTATTTTGTTTTCTCAATTATTTTATCTATATTAAGAAATATTTGTGCTACCTAGACTTGGAAGCGAACACAAGTGCTGAACAAGTAAACTCAACGAATTTATGACTGAAAAGCAAAAATACTATGGGAAAAATGTTGTTCTTTAACTACAGATGGAGCAGCTGTGATAACTGGACACTTTGAGAGTTGGTGTTTGTGTCAAGGCAGTTGCTACAAACTGTATATTAAAACATTGCAATATTCATCGTGAAGCTCTGGCTGTAAAACCGCTTAGTTCTGATAAGCAGAGAAAAACAGAACTAGAAAGTGTTTTGGATATGGTTGTGAAAACTGTGAATTACATAAAATGTGGTGGTAAAGGCAAATTTGCTAGAGTTTTTTAAAAACTGTGTGAAGAAATTGATTCTGAGAATGTCACTGTTCTGCTACATACAGAGGTGCGCTGGCTCTCTTGTGGCAAAGTTTTGACTCATGTGTTCAAATTAAGACGGGAAATATCAGTTTTTCTTGCAGAGAAAAATCATGAATATGCAACAAATTTTCTTGACCATTAATGGGTCTCCAAATTGCCATATTTGGCTTCAGTATTCGATGTGTTGTCCATACTCAACAACAGTCTTCAAGGGAAAAGTTCAGATATATTTTCCCAAGTTGGAAAAATTGATGTCTTTAAAAGATAAATTTACTGCTGGGCCAATAAAGTGTCAAAAAATGATTTTTCTCCTTTTCAGTTTTTGAATAAATTTCTAAACGAGGACTCCAAAGTTGAGGATACAGCTGAAATGAAAGAATTGGTGTTGGAACATTTGAAGCTATTGAAGAAAAATTTTAATCAGTATTTTGCTGAAGAAGACTCTGAGGCTTTTCGTTTGCTGAAGTGGGTAGTTAATCTTTTTATTTTCACTTTGTCAGAACAAGAAGAACTTCTGGACATCTATAATGATATGAATTTGAAGGAAATCTTTGAAAAAAATGGAAAAGAATATTTTTAGATTTTTCTGTGCAAAGAGGGAACAGCACTTGCAAAGGAGGCAGTGAAACTTCTGTGTCAATTTCCAAATACTTATTTGTGTAAAACAACATTTTCTGTTTTAACCACTATTAAGAACAAAAACAGATGTTGTTTGAAGAGTGTAGATATGTATATGAGGAATGCACTGAGCAACGAGCAGCCACAATTTACGAAGATTGTAAAAGAAATTCAATAACAACCGAGTCATTAAATTTCTTGCTTTTCAACTTCTGTAATGACTGCTTGTTTGTTGAAGTCTCTAATAATAAAATATTTGCTTTTTTTACGTGTAACTCGTGTTTTTTTAACTTTTTGTTGATGGGGGTTCCATGACAAACATGAAAGTGCTTCAGGAATTCTGTGACAAACGTGAAAGTGCTTCAGGGGTTCCGTGATAACAAAAAGGTTGAAGAGCACTGTTATAGACCAATCAGCTTGCTCTCTTGTTTCTTTAAAATTCTTAAAAAATTGGTCTATAATTGTCTTTATTCTTTCCTGAAAAAATCTAATGCAATTATTGAACATCAATTTGGTTTTAGGCAAAAACACTCAACAAGTCACCTTACTTCTCTTATAACTGCTAATATTGCAACATCTTTTGAGAACAATATGAATACTCTTGGAATTTTTCTTGACCTCTCCAAAGCCTTCGATACTATTAATCATGAAATATTGCTCAATAAACTTCATCATTATGCAATCAAAGAAATGGTATACAGATAGGTAACCTCATATCCGGAAACCAGAAAATTGGAATGACCAGAAATTTGGAATGCATTTTTAACAAAAAACTTTCTGCAATTGTAAAACTATTAACTGATTTTTAACTAATCAATGCTGTTTGCATCTTGTTTGTTATCTTCAGCGCTTCATCTAATCTTTAATTAAATAGAAGGAGTACATCTGTTCAACTCGAAAACGTGATAAAATTTTCTCTTTGGTACTCAGTAGGTGATCCTAATCTCAGAGACATCCTACTTAGCTGCTTGCTGAGTCACATTTTTGCGCATTAGTTTACACACTGAAACGCACCTGCGAACATTACACTATTTAACTCCCATTATGAGGTCATAGATTCCAACTGTGAATAGGGATAACAAGAATTTTCCATTTAGTCAGCTTCCTACATGTCTCATTGCACAAAAAGCACAGAAATAAGCATCTAAAAGTATACAGAATACAATGCAACACATAAATATGAAAATGTCAAAACGTAAGCATAATTTGCTTTCAATTGCAACAAAAGTTGAAGTTCTGGAGAAACTCGACTGAGGCAAGTCAGTTAAAAAACTGTGTTTGGATTACAGCATTGGCCAATCAACAATTTATGACCAAAACAGCAAAGGAAAAAAATCTTAAACTTTTATCAAGAAAGTGACTCTAAAAAAGAAATGTTTAAAAGAAAAACTTTATATAAAGCAAAAGTAGAAAACTTTGATAAAGTCATGATGAAGTGTTTTTACCAAAAGGTGTAATGAAAGCGTGCCGCTAAACAGAGACTTGATAATGCAGCAAGCAAAATTATTTTACCAACAATTAAAGATTAAAACTCTCTGCAATTACACTAGGGGATGGCTGCATGAATTTAAGACTTGCCATGGTTTAAAATAATTAAAAATCTGTGGTGATAAAAATCAGCTGACAGCAACGCTGCTGAAAACTTTGTTGAAGTTTTAACTGAGTTCATTAAAAATCAAAATCTTACTGCAGGGCAAATTTACAATGCCAACAAAACTGCTCTTTATTGGAAGTACATGCCCAGAAGAACAGTGGCAACTACTTATGAAACTGCGGTCAGTGGATTCAAAGACAATAAAGAGTGCGTAACTTTGTTGGGCTGTGCAAATGCGGCAGGTTTGCACAGATTAAAATTGGCTCTCATAGCAAAAGCAAAAAGCGGAGAAGTCTAAAAAACATAAAAAAATTACCTGTAAGTTACTATGCTAACAAATTGGCATGGGTGAACCAACCACATTTTGTAGATTGGTAGGATAAAGTGTTTGTGCCACAAGCAAGAAAACATTGTGAATCTGTAGGATTGCCATGCGATTGCATCATAATTTTAATGCTTGACAATTGTTCCACCCATCCTCCTGCTGCCACACTTATTCGTGGAAACATACATGTGATGTATTTGCCTCCAAATGATATGTCAATACTTCAACCGATGGACCAGGAAATAATTGAAGGGCAAATATCGGCAGATATTTTTGCAAAGAATGATAGACTCCTGCAGCAAAAACAATTTGGTTCCACAATTTCTAAAAAGTTTTACACTTAAAGATGCTATATGGGCTTGTGCAGCAGCGTGGGACGAAGTTGCCAAAGATATGTTAATAAACGCATGGAGAAAATTGTGGCCACATGATTTGTTTAAGGACAACATAACAAAGACAGATTTCCTGGCTTTTTATTAAGTGCTGAAACCCAAATCATTGCGAAATTAATGGAATACTCTAGGCAAGTTGCAGAAAGCAAAGCTATTTTTTGGTGGTACACGAGATATTTGTTCAACTATTAATTTTTAAAAATTATAATTAAGCTTAGCTGCACAACTGCATTCATTTAACAAAAACTTAATTTTAAAATTGGTATATTTAAAAATTTAATTTTAAAATCAGAGTGTAATTATTCCCATTAACTTACTTTGTCATAATCAGGGCATATATTCTCTTGTAATTTTGAAAAATTTGTTAGCCTGCCTAGCCTAGCCCTGTAATATTAAAAAGTTAGTAATTGCTTGTCATGCATTTTGTTATGTAGAGCTTATGTTAGTCGAAAATGTTCACTTTAATGATTTTTTTGTTAATAAAAAATTTTTGCTAAATGAATGCAGTTGTGCTGCTAAGCTTAATTATAATATGGATAAAAAAAGTTACTTCTCTACCTAAGTTGTAATTTTTAAAATGTATTTTACTATTTTCCAAAAAGCATTTTTTATAAATTTTTATAAATTTTAGCTGTTTAAACATGTCGAAGAGAAAGTATAATACAGAACAAATAAAATATGGTTTTGTTTCTGTACAACACAGAGGAGAACGCCTTCCTCAGTGTGTGATCTGCATGAAAACTCTGTCTAATTCAGCAATGAAACCCAGTCTTCTCAAGCGTCACCTTGAGTCAAACCACTCAGACAAGAAAGATCGAGATAAAAGTTACTTTCAAAAATTAGGTGAAAACGTGAAGAGACAGCGTTTGGACCAGACGGGCCAGAGCTACCAGAAGAGTGCTGGGATTCTCCATGCTTCTTATGAAGTATCTTTACTAATTGCCAAAAATACGAAAGCTCACACTATTGCCAAAAATCTTGTTCTACCAGCAGCAAAAATATTTGTTCAGAACTTAATTGGAGGAAAGGAGGCTGAAAAGTTGAATTCTGTGTCGCTTTCTAATGATACGGTGAAACATCAGATCCTTGACATGTCCGACGACATTTCTGATGAAGTGATTACTGCAGTAAGAGCTTCAAAATATGGGTTTGCCATGCAACTCGATGAGTCAACCAATGTCACCAACTGCAGTCAATTGCTTGTCTATGTCAGGTTCAAAGAAAAATGACATAGTTGAAACTGAACTGCTTATGAGTAACAAGCTGATTTATGCGGAGAGCCACAGTGCTTACTGCACATCGGAAGTCATCAGAGGTCGAAATAAGACGATTCCTACTTTTACTTTTAGTACTCATCATGGCAGAGAAGCCCTGCTCACATTCCCATGTACTGGGGAATACTAGAAACTGAGAAATAGCTTTTTGAGCCAGAGTAGGGTATATAGAGGACATTGTTAGCCAGAAATTTAATAGGAAAGCATTCTTTATGCTTTATTTTAGCTGCCTCATCAGAAGGAATGTCAATGATTTCCTCTTGTTCTCCTGTTCCAACAGATAGAACAGATGGATCCACAAAGAACGGATTTGAAACATAAGGATGATTTTCATAAAATTAACGATCTTGACGATTTGCTGTAAGCATGAAAGTAGTTCAGGAGATAACACCTTGGCACAAAGTGCAAATCTGTGAATGAAACAGTGAGTAAAAATGATCTTGGGTGAAACAGCTTTTACGTAAGACTGAAATCCTGATTTTCTTCCAAGCATAGCTGGAGCACCTTCAGTTGTACAGCCAACCAATTTTCACCATTCTAAATCATTTTTCTTGAAGAATTCATCCACCATGTTAAAAATATCTTTGCCCTTTGTTGTACCAGACACCTGTGCAAAAACAGATGCAATCATCACATTAAATGATACTGTCATTTTTATTTAAGTTAATTTGAATAAATATATTTCTTATTGAACTCAGTGGTACACAGGTGTAACAAAAAATTGCCAGGTGGTACACAATAGCGAAAAGGTTGAGAATCACTGCTTTAGAAGAAAGCAATGTCACTGAGATGTTAGAAGCTGACAAAGATGTCCCAATGATAAATAGCTACACAGATGATCAGATCGCTCAGATGGTGTTGAATATCACAGATGGATCTGATGAAGAAACTGATTAGGAAGTGGAAGTTGTAAGCAATCAAATCAAAGGATTAACAAATGATGAGTGCATAGCTAAATGCAATGAGTCATTTGTAGCACTGGAAAGCTGAGAGTATATATCTGAACAAGACATCATGGGTTTATATAAAATTCAACAAAAGCTTGTTGAAAACAAACCATCTGCTAGTAAACAATTAAAAATCAAAGATTTATTTCAAAAGAAATAATACATTTTCTTAACACAAAGAAGTGGATTAAATCACTTCTATATTCCACTTAGTTTGTCTTGTTTGGTTTCATTTTGCACTACGTGTTTATTGCCTTTTCATTTTGTATTTTTCTTTGCCTGCTTTGCAACTCTTATAACAGTTAAAATTTTTTAATAAATTTTCGTTAAGACAGTTGTTGACTGCAGTTTCATTTACAAATTTAGGTAAAAAATTAGCAGTCTTTCAAAATTGCTTAGCGATTCCTCAAGCCAAACCTTAAAAAAACACTGAGTACTCATTCATATGACAATGTGCGTAACAATGTTTTATCACACGTGAATGTTGTAAATGCAAGCGACATCATGAGAGAAAAGAAGTTTTGATTGGCAAAAACTTGCGTGATTTAGTGCAATAACAATGCTAACAGACACTTGCATGTACTGGCTACCATGCTCTTCTTTTAATGCCTAAATAAGGCAAAACAAAGAAATGAACCAGAAAACTGGAAAGATCAGAAATCTGGAATAGGTCTGGTCCCCATGATTTCAAATTAGAGGTTACCTACCTGTATAATTGGTTCAAAAGCTACTTAATTGGGAGAACTCAACAGGTTGACTATAATTCACATGTCTCTAACATAAGAACTATCTCTTCTTCTGTACCTCAAGGCTCAATTCTCGGTCCTCTACTATTTATCATCTACGTTAATGATTTCCCAAATTGCTTAAAATTTAGCAGCAACCTGTCTTTTGCTGATGATACAACTGTAATTCTTTCTGCAAAAAACAGCAATCTATTAGTACAAAAAGGAAACAAAGGCTTGAAAAACATTTGACAACTGGTTAATAGCTAACAAACTATCTTTTAAGCCTATATAGACAAATTTAATTTTGTGTCTGATAAAAATTATTTTAACTGTTTTTGGTGACAGTAACTTTCTATTATACAGTATTTGACAAAATATTAAAAAATTTTTATGTATTTTTGATATTTTTTAACGTTCCAGATCTAACTCACTTGTCCATAGTATGAAAAATCAAACATTATATATCATGCAATAACAGAACCATAAAAGTCAAAAATGAGTACACAATTAATTTTGCATTACTATTTGAATACTTTTAGTTATTGTGAAATGTTTTAAAGCAGTTTTTATTTTTGTTCAGGCAAAAAAACATTTCGCATTTTATGCAAAAAATGTAGGTTTTGTTTGTGACCCAGACAGTTTGCATCTGGCTCTTTTTTCTCTGTAATCTGGATACTTTCTTCATTAGACGCTTGGTGCAGAATTTGAAGATGGCATGAAGTAAAAGATTTTTCTTCCCAAAGCTTTTCATCTGACACTCTTCAGGGAAATTTGTCAGAATAAAGCAGAAATGAAACTGAACTTGATTATAAAGAGGAAAGCAGAGTTCTCATTGGCTGAAAAAAGTTAGTCAATGAGAGAAAAGATTAAAAAATTTTCAAAGATTAGACAAATTCTTTTTGTTTGCACAGAAGAAGATTAAGAGATTTAATGAGAGTCGCTTCAAGAGCAGAAAGGTGAAAGAGCGACTTTGAGCAAGAATAGAAAATTTTTCATTGCTGTAGTGAAGAGCACATTGGGTGTTGTCAAGAAGATGTTGACCAATGGCACATTTGTGAAATTGTTGTGGGTGTATGTTGGCCTTGCAAGAGCAGAAAAGGCTTTGGTGGTTGTGTGAAGCAGGAGAATTGGCAATGGATCTAGGGACGTGTTGTTTAATTCACTCTTTCAGGCATTGAGATGTGTGATCAATGTACCGACTATTGCAGTGGCACACAAACTGGTAAATAACATTGCTGTGATGATGGGAAGGTAACACGTCTTTCTTAGTTACTGGTAGGAGCTGTCGTGTGTCAAAAATAACACGCAGTTCGACAGAGAAAAAGCAATGTTTTACAGCAAACGTAATCTGTTTTTCAAACTTCATTGAGACATTTCCAATCCATGGGATGTGTAGGTAGACAGGGCACTTTTCCACTGTGTGAACCGGGTTAGAATTTAGTTGAAGTTTTTGTTTGAAAGCTGAATTGATTGCATGTTCTGGGTAGCCATTTTCTAATAGAATTGAACGAATTTTGCGATACAGTGATAGTCAACAGTAAAATGATCAGCAGCTCAAATGTTTGAACAAGTTAATCAAAACACGTAGAAGAATCCAAAGTCTTCTCTCTAAAGCAGCCTTTCTTAAGGCTAACATTTCTCAGTAAACTTTACCGAAGTCAGTTAGATTTCGCATAGAAAAATCGCTTGCTATCATAAGCCCAAACATTGAGCGAGTCTTCATGCATGATGAAATTGAGAAAAATCAGTCAATGTTTGCTTTTCTCAGAACTGAAAATGTCACTCACTGTGGCAAGAGGCTAGACAGTTTCCGTCTTTCTTTGACCTGATGCGATTCTGTTGCTACCTGTCGATCATAGATGAACAAAAAGAAGCCGTCAACCAAAAGAAGAACAGCAACAACCTACGTCTTCTTTTCCAACATCGTTTTGGAAATCAGACAAGTTTCAAGCAGAACAACATTGTAAACTTGTCTGACTACAAACTATTAGACACTGAACAGTTTGTATTGTCCCAGGGACTTTCCTTTTGTCTATTGCCCACTAGTGTCAAATGTGAATAAGTACTAGCTGACTTTAAAGTACTCTATGCTCAACTAGTCCATCAAAAACCATGGTCTGAAGAGCAGCTTGCTAAGGCCAGGTTGAGTGACTTAGCTCACATTTAGGGATGGGCAATTCAGAATAATATGCTATTCTAGAATATTCTAGAATAGTTACACTGAATCCAGAATACTGAATCCTTTTTTCTGCAATTAGCACAATCAACATGAAAGCATTTATTTACTACAAGTTTACAATAACAAAAACACAATCAGAGCACAAGTTTATTGCAGTGCAATATATTTAAGCTTTCTACATGTTTGCCTGTCAAACCTGATCATAATTTAGTGGCAGTTAAACCTGCACATAAAAAGATCTTTTGGAGGATGCATATGTAGCAGGTATACAATGTTATTAGCCAAATTCTTACTTAATATGTAAATGTAACAAATCATCGAACACAATTTTCAGAATAAACACAGCTAAAGAAAAGCACATAGTCGACCGAGAAAAAAAACTTGTTTGTATGTGCATCACGAGAAAATGCTAGCATTCGATCAATAAGTATGATTGTGTATGTGAATTAATTTTTCTATCGTTGCTTGCAATTGGTACATTTACAAAAGAAAATATGTGACCAAGCAACATGATACAGCGTTCCAGTCTAATTCAAAGAAAGACCGATTGGAGTGAGAATAAAAAAACAAAATTAGTTGCGCTAAGAGATAAAAAGAGAAAAAACGCCATGCAAATTGCTCTTGCAGGCCCAAAGCGTGCTGAAAATTTTTTGAATTTTTAAAAATTTGTTAAGATGCTCAAGAACAACTTAGTTTTTTTAACCTAAAATTTAACTCTCTAAAACTAACTCTGTAAAACTAACTCTGTAAAACTCTGTTAACTCTCTAAAACTAACTCTGTTTCTCCCTAAAATTAACTCTCCCTTAAATCAGTTTTTCTTCAAATTGGACTAGACCTGAAAAAGTTTGTAAGCACGATATAAACCAAATCCTATCATTCGGTATGAAGTGACATTTTGGATTCGGATAGTTTAGGATTTGAATCCTTCCGATTTGGTATTCTAAATTGCCCATCCCTACTCACGCTTATTGTGAAAGTCCCATCGACTTGGGTGACTTCCTCATGACAAAAGAGTGTTTTCAGGCCATCAAGTCCCTTCGGACAAATGAAGAGATTCTCATAACAAAGTCTGACAAAGGTACTGGCGTTGTCATCCTCAACAAAAATGATTACAATGACAAGATGAAGACAATTCTTAATGACACCACCAAATTTCTCGATCTTGGACCAGTCACCAACAAAGACAACACTGCTAAAATTGAATTAAGAATACAACGATAGTTACTACAGCTGAGGAAAGAGTGCCTAATTTCTAAACAAGTGTACAAAGCAATTTGAACCACTGGCTCTCAGCGACCACGCATGTATGGTCTTCCAAAAGTACACAAAAAGGATGTATCCTTATGTCCAATTTTGTCTATGACCAGATTGGCCCAACATCAGTTTGCTAAACAGCTTGCTTCTCTTCTTCAACCTGTTCTCCAAAACCTTTCTTCTAACTGTGCATCTGTTCTTTCATCTTTGTAAAAGTCAGAAAATTTACATTTTCTCCTTCCTCTGTCTTTCTTTGTTCTTTTGACATTTCCATCTCTTCACCAATGTTCTGCTTGCTGAAACCATAGAAATTTGCACTGACACACTTTACAATGATGACTCAATGGCACCATCTTTTCCATACAACATCTTTGTTGAATTAATGCAGCTAGCCACCTCCTCTGTGGAATTCAGCTTCAATAACAACATGCATTGACAAATCGACAGCGTTGCTATGGGCTCACTGCTCGGTCCAGCATTAGCAAACATTTTTGTTGGCTACCAAGAAGCAAAACTTTTCAACATCGCCAAAAGGTTGTTAGTGTACTTCTGGTACATTGATGACACCTTCGCCATATTCAACAAGGAAGAAGACTTCAACACTTTTCTCATCCACCTCAACTCCCTTTATCCCTCATTACGCTTCACCGACGAAAAGAAATCTAATCACTCTCTCCCCTTCCTGGACGTGTTGGAAGCAAGAAATGATTTGGAATTTGTAACTTCAGTATACAGGAAACCCACCTTCACTGGCCAGTATCTATGTTGGAACTCTTTTAGCCCCCAGAAACGGAAAATCAATCTAATTGGTACTCTTGTTCACAGAGCTTTTATGATCTGTTCTAAAAGCAAACTGGACCTAGAGCTTTGCAAAATTCATTCAATTCTATTAGAAAATGGCTACCCGGAACATGCAATCAATTCGGCTTTCAAACAAAAACTTCAACAACTAAATTCTAACTCGGTTCACACAGTGGAAAAGTGCCCTGTCTACCTACACATCCCATGGATTGGAAATGTCTCAATGAAGTTTGAAAAACAGATTACGTTTGCTGTAAAACATTGCTTTTTCTCTGTCGAACTGCGTGTTATTTTTAACACACGACAGCTCCTACCAGTAACTAAGAAAGACGTGTTACCTTCCCATCATCACAGCAATGTTATTTACCAGTTTATGTGCCACTGCGATAGTCGGTACATTGATCACACATCTCAATGCCTGAAAGAGTGAATTAAACAACACATCCCTAGATCCATTGCCAATTCTCCTGCTTCACACAACTGCCAAAGCCTTTCCTGCTCTTGCAAGGCCAACATACACCCACAACAATTTCACAAATGTGCCATTGGTCAACATCTTCTTGACAACACCCAATGTACTCTTCACTACAGCAATGAAAAATTTTCTATTCTTGCTCAAAGTCGCTCTTTCACCTTTCTGCTCTTGAAGTGACTCTCATTAAATCTCTTAATCTTCTTCTGTGCAAACAAAAAGAATTTGTCTAATCTTTGAAAATTTTTTAATCTTTTCTCTCATTGACTAACTTTTTTCAGCCAATGAGAACTCTGCTTTCCTCTTTATAATCAAGTTCAGTTTCATTTACGAAAGGAGCACAGCAAGGGTTTGTGAATTTACTTCTGAGGTGACTGGATAGAAAGCTGTGAAAATGATAAATTTCACTGTATGTAACACTAAGAGCCTTTGTGCACTCAAACTTTTCCCCCAGAATGCAAGGAAATAATGAATCTTATCATTCAGATAGTAAGTAAAATAATGACACAAGGATTAAACCATCAACAGTTCTGTTCACTATTAGATGAACTTGAGAGCATATATCCTGATCTGCAGCTGCACAGCAATGTTTGATGGCTGTCTAAAGGGGATGTGCTAAAATGCTTTGCTGTGTGTCTGCCACACATAAAAACTTCTGAAAATCAAAGGGCTCACTTTTTCTGAAATGGAGAAGCCAAATTGGATGCAGAAGTTGCACTTTATGGTGGATATGACAATACATCTTGCGCATCGGATGTGGCATCCGATGTCCATTGGTGAGGCCCAAGCAAGAGTTATTTTATTCCGAGTTTTTTTATCTATGAAATATTTAGTTATCCCAGCTTCTATTATGACATAATACTCATCTTTATGACATAGTTAGCTTTCAAAAGATGATCCAGGATATTGTCATTTTGTCATAGTTTAATTTACTTGATAAAGGAAAATGCTTACACAAGTTGAATTTTACGATCTCAAATTATTTATTGTGACGTAACAGTTTACCTTTACAACCTTAAAGGCTTGTTTCCACTACGAGCGTGAAATGACATTTTCTTTGTTCGTTTTATTGAATTTTTTTACTTTGCTTAGCGCTCACTTAGATTTGAAGTGTGGAAAGATTAATAAAAAGAATGCTCTATTTCATGTTCATAGTGAAAATAAGCTTTAAAATAGTCTTTAACCTTTCATGAACAAATGGGACAGATCTGGCACATTTAAAAAAAATAGCGTGTGGTGACCTTGAGACTGGTCATGCAACTGGCATGGCAAAATCGGGTCATGTAATCGAGTATATTATGGGAAGTAATGAGTAAGACATGCAATATTTTACTGGTAGGAAAAAAATCCTGTGTGAGATTCTAATTTTTAGTTCAATTATCATGGTGTTCAAAAACAATTTTCATCCTAGATTCAAGGTGATCTCTAAAAAAAGAAAAGGTCATCACATGAAATCGCTGTCAGCAGTGATCTCTAAAAAAATCTTGTCTCGGATTGGCCTCAGATTTCATTCCAAACCAGTAATATTTCTTATTAAAATCAAGAATATCTACCTCATCGTGCAAAAGTTTGTCATGCAATCCCTAGAAATTTGGTCATGCAATTCATGACTTGCATGGCCTGACCACACACCACTGGTATTTAGTGAACTTTTTTAAAACAACTTCCTTAGATTTGTCATACCTAGTTGGTGTAGTTTGAGTTGGAAACTCTAAAACTTCAACAAGTGTGAAAGTATAGTCAGTTCTTTGCTTGTTTGGCAAGGTTAATGAAAAGTACTGATACTTACTATTTTGTATTAAAAAGTTCTTGATAAGCAAGCAAATTTTTTGACTAAATAAAATTTTTGTATTTAGTAAAAGTAATTCTATCATATCAATACTAAATTTTTAATGTTTGCTTATTGTGATTAATGTGGTATCAATTAGTTTAAATGTGCCAGATCTGTCCACCTCGTCCATAAAGTTCGATTTATATGCTGAAGATCTAAATATAATCTGAGTGTTATATTGCAGTTTTTTGAATATTTTGAGTAAATATAATGTAATAATAAATTAATTATGAATGTTTGAAAATTTTATGGCATAAAGAATTGGGCAGCTATTGCTGGGGGTGAAATTGGGGAGAGTGAAGTTGAATTTCTTGGAGAAAGTGACTCAGATGATGAATATATTTATTGTGAATCCAGTTACAACAACCCTCAAAGTGAAGAAAGTATCCAGATTACAGAGAAAAAAGAGCCAGATGCAAACTGCCTGGGTACACAAGCAAAACCTACATTTTTTCCATAAAATGCGAAACATTTCTTTGCCTGAGCAAAAATAAAAACTGCTTCAAAACATTTCACAAAAACTAAAAGTATTCAAATTGTAATGTAAAATTAATTGTGAACTCGTTTTTGACTTTAATGGTTCTGTTATTGCATGTTATATATAACATTTGATTTTTCATACTATGGATGAGTGGGACAGATCTGGCACATTTAAAAATATCAAAAATATATAAAAATTTTTAAAAATATTTTGTCAAATATTGTATAATAGAAAGTTACTGTCACCAAAAAACAGTTGAAATAATTTTTATCGGGCACAAAATTAAATCCGTCCATATAGGGTTAACTTAGAAACTTGTAGTGCTGTAGTTTACTATAGTTGTAACAATATTTATGACAGTATATTAATACTATGAGATTTTTCCACAAAATCAAACCATTAATTCGGATGTATATTGTCGACATTTGTCAAATTTGGCTGAAAAACTCAAGAATTAAAGGCCTCAGCTTGCAAACAAAAAGGGAGTCATGTTTCAACAAGATAATGCCATACCACATGTGTCTTTGGCTACCTGAACAAGGTTGCATGAACTTGGCTGGAATCTTTTACCTCACCCACCATATTCATCTGACATTGCTCCATCTGACCACCACTTATTTTTGTCTCTACAGAACTCATAGCAAGGAAAAAGCTTCATTGATTTAAAGGATGTTAAAAAGTACATAGAAAACTTTTTTTTTTAAAAACCAGCTAAATTTTATGCTGATGGCATTTTCAGCTTACCTGATAGTTGGACAAAGGTTATTAATAATACAGTAATAGAAGTTATTTTACCAAAAAAAGTTTATTAAAAACGTTTTTTATCATTGTATAGCAAGTCAAAAAATAAAATGCAAAGAACTTTCTGAACAACCTAATATATATAAACCGAGATTTTAAAATTTAGTCAATTACAATAGGAAAAAAATCATTCCACTGTTTTTCTGATATTGAGTTTAATGTTATTACTGAAATAATTAAATTCAAAAAAATCTGCAAAAATTTATTGTTTATATTATCCAAACTTAAAATTATATCTATACAAGCAAAATTTTTTGGCAACTTGAAATTGCATTTATGTAAAATTTTAAGCAGCCTACAGTTCTTCGACATTGTTGCTGTCCAAACTGATTTTGTGAAATGAAATAACAAAGAGAGCTAATGAAAAAACAAAACTTAGCTTGAATGATTGGCCACATTACTTAATTTTTACACATTGAGTTTAGGGCTTGTTTCCACTATGAGCATGAAACGGAGCATGATTCATTTGTTTTATTAATTTTTTTCTTTCCGTGCTTAAAATCTAAGCAAGCATTAAGTGAAGCAAAAAGAATGTTTCATTCCGTGGTTGTAATAAAAACAAGCCCTTAAAGCTACAGAAACAATGCTATCAATGAAACACATGACGCTGTCGTGCAATGTCAAAAATATGACAGTGCAAAACATAGCTCGCAGAGCTTACTAAACTAAGCTGTTGTTAAGGGCAAAGTCCCCTTGCACTTCAAAAAATGTTGAAATTGTGTCAGCCCCCTTTTTTGAGGCTGGTTGTGCCCCCAACCACAAGTAAAATGTCATAACAGTATGACATTTTACTTATGGTCGGGGGCACAACTGCTACATTTTTTTAAGTAAAATTCATTTGTTTTATTAATTTATTTTTTTAAGTAAAATTCATTTGTTTTATTAAAAATATGACAGTGCAAAACATAGCTTGCAGAGCTTACTAAACTAAACTGTTGTTAAGGGCAAAGTCCCCTTGCACTTCAAAAAATGTTGAAATTGTGTCAGCCCCCTTTTTTGAGGCTGGTTGTGCCCCCGACCAAAGTAAAATGTCATAATAACTCCGTAAACATCAACAGCAGAATATTGCATAATGCAGTAAATGCTTAACTAACCTTATTTCCAATCTCAACCATTTTGACAAGATTCTTATAATCAACATACACTGTTGTAGCATCACCAGATTTACTAACTGCTTCATTTAGGGAAAGTTTTATTTTTTGTCCTTTTACCAACTCTACTTCAGCACTTCCACCCCCTTTCAATAGTCCTGTTCGAACTTCTGGTCCTGTAAAATTTAGAAAACATCAAGTAGTTTCATAATAAAATATATGTTAATTTCAATCTACATTTTGGTTAATCATTTTGGTAAACTCAGAGTCAAACAAAAACCTTCAAATAAACCGCATATAGTCAAACTGGGCAATGTGCAGCTACCCATTTTTTACCATGTAATGTGCAGAAGACTTTTTAATAAACAAAAAACACTCCAGGATTTACCCTTTTATTTTTAAAAGTGTCAATAACAAAATGAAGCAAATTCAAGTGTTTTTTGAAATTAAACTAAAAGTTCTTCAAACTGCTACATTTTTTTAAACTTTTATCTTTGCCCTTTGATCTGCTAACTTTACTTACATCATGAAATATGCTGAATGCTTAATGTACGAGGTCTGTTCAAAAAGTATCCGACTTTTTTGTATAAAGCACACAACACAATAAATTTTGCAAGTTTTATTCAATCTCCTTCAAAATATTCCCCTTGGTGGTTCACACACTTATCCCAGCGCTTCTGCCACTTCTCAAAACACTTCATAAACTCCTCCCCCGGAATGCTCTGAAGCTCCTCCGTCGCTTTTTTCATAATGTCTTCTCTTGACTGAAATCGCCTCCCTTTCAGAGTTGTTTTTAGCTTAGGGAACAGCCAGAAATCACACGGTGCTAAGTCGGGAGAGTAAGGAGCCTGTCTAATAAGTGGCATGCTGTTTTTGGCTAGAAAAGCTTGGACCACATGTGCAGAATGAGCGGGAGCATTGTCGTGGTGAAGCTGAAAATTCTTTGCTGCCCACATGTTTGGCCGCTTTCTTCGCACAGCATCACGAAGGCGACGTACAATCTCCAGGTAGTACTCTTTGTTGATTGTTTGACCTTCTGGTGCGTATTCATGATGCACGATGCCACGGGAATCAAAAAAACAGGTCAGCATAACTTTCACATTGCTGCGGACTTGCCGAGCTTTTTTTGGGCGTGGTGATTCCGGATGCTTCCATTGTGATGATTGAAACTTGGTTTCTGGGTCATAACCATAAACCCAGGTCTCATCACCAGTGATGATTGTCTTGATAAATTCTGGGTCATGATTTGCAACATCCAGCATGTCCTCCGAAATTTCCTTCCGAAGTTCCTTCTGTTGCTCCGTCAGCAGCTTGGGGACAAATTTAGCCGACACTCTCCGCAGGTTCAAATCCTCAGTTAGGATTGAATGAACTGAGCCTGTGCTTATTCCCATTTCTGCAGCAATCTCTCGTACTGTTAAACAACGATCCTCCAACACTTTTTCACGAACCTGATCCATCGCCTCCTCGTTTCGGCTTGTGGATGGCCTTCCTGAGCGAGGATCACTTTCCACTGATGCACGGCCATCTTTAAAGCGTTTAAACCATTGCTTTATCTGAGTTGGGCTTAAGGCCTCATTTTCAAAAGCTTGTTGAATCTTTCGAATTGTTTCAACTTGAGTATCACCAAGTTTTTGACAAAACTTGATGCAATACCTCTGTTCGATGCGTTCTGTCATTGAAATGAAATTTTCTGAAAATCAAAAAACCGATGAACACGTACTACACGCCTGCACTAAATGCTTTACACAGAGAGATACGAATGACGAATCGGCCTGAAACGCTTCACGATTACGCGTGAATGTGTGTGTGTGCAGCCACGCTTTGCACGGGCAGTTTGCTCATACCTTATTGGCGAGAGGGAAAAAGGTCGGATACTTTTTGAACAGACCTCGTAATCTGTAATTTCTAGCCAGTTTACTAAAGGTCAAGAACATATCTGAACAAAAAACCACAAAAACTTTTTTTTTTTCTCATATATAAAGATGCTCATTACCCATAGTTTCTTTATTGTATTTTGTTTAATGCTTATGATAGCATCAACATGCTTCCAACTCAAATCTTTTGTAGAGAAACAGTCAATTTATTGTTATGTTTTTATGTTTATGATCAAGGACAAGGGAAGAGCTGAGACTTCTTTAGGGTTTGATGATTTTTTTCTTCTGAAATCATATTTGGAGCATAAGATGTGTTTAGATACAAAAACAAAATTTCAATAAGATGCTTTGGTTGTTAATTAGTAACAAATCGATTGAGAAAAAGGTCTAAACCACTTTAGAAAAGAACCTTTGTACATACAAAAAGGTTGAGTAGCCTATCCTTGCATATGACAATTATTCTTTTGGTTGAGTTAGGATTCTCCAAATAGAAATATGTTAAATTTGATTTCAGAAGAAAAAAATCATAAATTTTTGTGCTCGTTAGTCTTCCTAATTGATGTATTATTTTGAGCAATAGGCCTATACAACAACTGACAAAAAATTTAAGAATGCACTGAAATTGACCAAAATTTATTTAATTACACTAGCTTTCATGAACTACTGCTTACTTAATCACATGCAATGGGACAACATAAAACATCTAAATGCTGAAATGAATCGATATCTGTAAAAAGCAGACTACTAAAAATAATAAGGGGCTGAAATCATCATAATCTATAATGATCTAAATGTGCTATAATTTTCATTGTCAATTTGAACTTGTTCTTTAAAACTAATATAGAGTTATTTTTTTCTGATCAAACACTTCTCTAAAACAACAAAATCTTATTAGAATTTCAATAACTTTTTTTTTTTTATAATCACAAAAAGCCCTTTATTTATTATGTGGTTCCATGCATAGCCTAACCATTTTTATGCCTACCTTAATTATCTCTGAATCTAATAATTCCAGGAAAAAGCAGGTTAGGCTCTTTGCTTGCATAAATAATCAAATAGATTTGAAAATAATGAACTACATACAACAATTGCTTAAAGATGTAGTTTTTATTATCAGGAACAGAGAATTCTGTCTCATGATCAGTGCACTTAATTATTCCCTTCCAGTTCTATATAATGCATTGATGAAACAGAAACAACATGTGAAAGGAGAAATCAGCAAGGAAAATTGAAACAAAGTTTCAAATCACAAAACAAAATTTTGGAGCTATTTTTATTTTGCTTGACTAGTGGACTTTGGTCCCTTAAGTCTTTTCTTCCTTTTGGGTGCAATGCCACTCATGCCATTAGGTTGTAAAAAGCATGTGTGACGAAAGAAACTGACAGATGACTATTCTTGTGTTGTAATCACATGATGGCTTGGAATGTTCGCAAAAAGTGTGTGCCAGGTTTGATTGTGTAACTAGGGCAAAGGTCAAATTGGGTCATTGTTTTTTTTGAGTGGCCTTCTACGAGCAAGCTAATTTCTATCAGTAATTTGAATTACTTTCATTTTGTTTTTGTTTGTTGGTAAGTTTTCTAGATTGATAAAAGTCCATACAGTTCACAGAAAGCATTGGATTCTGGTTTTCATCACATTTCTCTGAGTGAGAGCTGTTTTATTTATGGGTATGATTCCACTCATGCAGAGGGAAGTGATATGTTCAAACATTTTAATGCTGCTTTCCAAAATGCCATGAGACCAACTTTTGAACAAGCAATTGACAAACGAATGACAAAATTCAAAGGTAATCACATAATAAAACACTACATGAAACAAAAACCAATCCAAAGAGGTTTCAAGTATTGGTGTCATAATGATGTGAAAACAGGATACCTCTATCAATTTGATGACAAGTATTTTGGAAAGACAGTATCACTAGATTTGGAACTTTCAGGAAGTGTTGTAATGGAACTTATAGAATCACTTCAAGGTACGTACTGCAGAATCATTTTTGAGAATTTTTACTTTTCTTCCCAAGTCGTTAACCGATTGATGAAAGAAAGAAAAATATATTTCTGCGGAACAGTCAGAGCACAGGCAGGGTCTTCTGAAAGACATGAAATCAACAAAAGACCTAAAAAAGGAAGAAATTGATTCAAGATATTATGATGGCATGTTGTTGTAAAATGGCTTGATACCAAATTGGTGATGATGATATCAACAATTGATTAGTGGAAGTCCTACAAATACAGTCAATGTCAAAAGACAACAAAAAGGCCAAGAAAGAAAGGTGGATGTAAAGGTTCCTGCAATAGTTCAGAGGCACAAAAAATGCATGCATGAAATCGATCTTTTGGATCAAAAAACCACGGTGTATGCATTCGATAGGAAAAGCCCTAGAAAATATTACTGCAGGCCTTTTTGGGAGTATGTTGATATGGGATTGGCCAACTTGTTCATAGATTATGACAAGAATCTGCAAATACTTTTTGACGCGACCCAAAAAATCTTGACTTAAACTTTTGTGACCCACAATTTTCGTGAGTGGTAGTGTTAAAGAAAAAATGTTTTTAATTAGTTAGGAATTTTAAGGCTATTATTCAGTGATGCATATTTAAAGTTAGGGGGCGGAGGCAAGGATTTTGAAAAATTGGTGTTCTCTAAAAAAAAAAAGGGTCTTTACTTTGATTTGATCTCTAATTTCACTAATTTTCTTTCAAAATCATAGTGATCTCTAAAAAAAAGTCCTTACTTCGATTTGATCTCATATTTCGCTATTTTTCTCCCAAAATCATGGTGATCTCTAAAAAAACATATACAGCAAAATGAAACTATATGCGGTATTTTCAAGGGGGGGGGGCCCTAAAAAATATATAGAATTTCACACAGCTGCTAATCTCGCATTGTGCAACAGTAACAAAACAACATGATTGCTTGATGACTACTTAACACATGTTCTGCTCGATTACATAACAATGCAATAATAATTATAGGTTTAGAATGGTCAAGTTCATTATCATTACACAGATGCAAAGCTTATATTTAGAGTAGGTTTAAATAGTTTAAATTATTTCATGACCCAGAATGGAAGATCTTGTGACCCACTATTTGAGGACCCCTACTTTATGACAAAAATCATGTCAACTTTTCCTAGGTAAGGCAAAGACAACATTGCAAAAACACAAAAAGATTTCAGAAGAATGGTTGCAGTCGAGCTCATGGTGACTTTTGCTAAAGGAAGCACATTCCTTCTAACACTAAACAATACTGGGGCCAACATCAACATTGAATTGATTATATCAAAAGCCATGGGCAGTGAAAAAGATATTATGAGGAAGAGAAAAGAGACAGGAAAGTTTTTATAAAATGCCATGACTGTGATGTTTATCTATGCCTAAACAAAAACAGAAACTGTTGGGAGCAGTTCCACCAGCAATAATGACAGCAATTTTTTCCATTCCTTTTTTCTTCAAGCAAATAGCCATTCTTTCATATTGTGCGATGTTGATGTGAAGCAGTTTTGTTTTGTTTTGTGGTATTCGTTGCTTTGAATTAGTTTTTTTCTTATTTGTTACTTTAACCCTAATTTACCTAAAAGGGGTCCTCAAAGAACCCTTTCTTATAAAAAAAAACGTTATAACTTGTAAAGTTCAAATGATAAAAACCTAAAATTTTATAACCTTTCTTAAAATTTATTTTTGAATATTTTGGTATTTTACTTAAGCTAATTCAATGGGAGTTTTAGTGTAGCAGGCTATTTTTTTTGACGTACCTTATGATTTTCATACCCTTTTTGTGTACACAAATCATGAAGTAAGTCAAAAAAGGTTTTAAACGTCTTGCTGTGTTTTTCAAGATTACTACATCACAAAGTAGTTAATTGTTTTTGCAGCAGACCGTGACTAATCCAATTATGTTGCAAAACAAAGCAATCAACAAAAATTTGAGAACTTTCAACTTTATGCAAAATAAAAAAAGACTAAGAGCAAATAAATTAAAAGTAAAGACATTTGACTAAACTAGAATAAATTTTTTTCAACATATCAAAAAATCAACTGCGCAGCTACTGTCTGTTAAAAGTATTGGACATGTAAACTTAGGGTCCTCTGAGGACCTCCTTAAGTAGTCAACAGAAAAAACATCCTAGGTAAATAAGGGTTAAAATACTAAAAACATCAAACAAATATGCATCTTTTTTTAGTTGAAAGACTTTGTTTATGATGGTTTAGTATAGCAGTTCCCTCCCAGTGGGTAAAATTCCACCCAAAAAAAAATTGCTACAGTATACCCCCCACAAAAATTAGTTTGAAGCACTTTTAGCAACTTGAAACAACACACTAAAGATTGCTTGAAGTAAAAGATTTTTCTTCCCAAAGCTTTTCATCTGACACTCTTCAGGGGAAATCGTCAGAATGAAGTAGAATTGAAACCGAACTAATTTATAAAGGAAGAAAGTAGAGTTCTCATTGGCTGAAAGAGTCAACCAATGAGAGAAAAGATTAAGAAATTTTCAAAGAGTATACGAATTCTTTTTGCTTACACAGAAAGGGATTGAGAGATTTAATGAAAGTCGCTTCAAGAGCAGAAAGGTGAAAGGAAGAGCGACCTCGAGCGAGAATAGAAAATTTTTCGTTGCTGTAATGGAGGGCACATTGGGCGTTGTCAAGAAGATGTTGACCAATAGTGGATTCGTGAAATTGTTGTGGGCGTATGTTGTTTTTGCAAGAGCGGGAAAGACTTTGGCGGTTGGCCGAGGTACGAGGATTGGTGATGGATTTAGGAACGTGTTGTTTAATTCGCTCTTCTAGCCGTTGAGACGTGCGACCAACGTACCGACTATCGCAGTGGCACAAAAACTGGTAAATAACATTGCTGTGATGATGGGAAGGTAGCACGTCTTTCTTAATCGCTGGAAGGAGCTGTCGTGTGTTGAAAATAACACGTGGTTCGACGGAGAAAAAGCAGCGTTTCACAGCAGACGTAATCTGCTTTTCGAACTTCATCGAAACGCTTCCAATCCATGGAATGTGTAGGTAGACAGGGCACTTTTTTACTGTGTGGACCGGGTTAGAATTTATTTGTTGAAGTTTTCGCTTGAAAGCCGAATTGATTACATGTTCCGGGTAGCCATTTTCCAAAAGAATTGAATGAATTTTGCCAAGCTCTTGGTCCAGTTTGCTTTTAGAACAAATCATAAAAGCTCTGTGAACGAGAGTACCAATTAGATTGATTTTCCGTTTCTGTGGACTAAAAGAGTTCCAACGTAGATATTGGCCAGTGAAGGTAGGTTTCCTGTATACTGAAGTGAGAAATTCTGAATCATGCCTTTCTACTAACACATCAAGGAAGGCATGATTCAGAATTTCTCACTTCAGTATACAGGAAACCTACCTTCACTGGCCAATATCTACGTTGGAACTCTTTTAGTCCACAGAAACGGAAAATCAATCTAATTGGTACTCTCGTTCACAGAGCTTTTATGATTTGTTCTAAAAGCAAACTGGACCAAGAGCTTGGCAAAATTCATTCAATTCTTTTGGAAAATGGCTACCCGGAACGTGTAATCAATTCAGCTTTCAAGCGAAAACTTCAACAACTAAATTCTAACCCGGTCCACACAGTAAAAAAGTGCCCTGTCTACCTACACATTCCATGGATTGGAAGCGTTTCGATGAAGTTCGAAAAGCAGATTACGTCTGCTGTGAAACGCTGCTTTTTCTCCGTCGAACCACGTGTTATTTTCAACACCCGACAGCTCCTTCCAGCGATTAAGAAAGACGTGCTACCTTCCCATCATCACAGCAATGTTATTTACCAGTTTTTGTGCCACTGCGATAGTCGGTACGTTGGTCGCACGTCTCAACGGCTAGAAGAGCGAATTAAACAACACGTTCCTAAATCCATCACCAATCCTCGTACCTTGGCCAACCGCCAAAGTCTTTCCCGCTCTTGCAAAAACAACATACGCCCACAACAATTTCACGAATCCGCTATTGGTCAACATCTTCTTGACAACGCCCAATGTGCCCTCCATTACAGCAATGAAAAATTTTCTATTCTCGCTCGAGGTCGCTCTTCCTTTCACCTTTCTGCTCTTGAAGCGACTTTCATTAAATCTCTCAATCCCTTTCTGTGTAAGCAAAAAGAATTCGTATACTCTTTGAAAATTTCTTAATCTTTTCTCTCATTGGTTGACTCTTTCAGCCAATGAGAACTCTACTTTCTTCCTTTATAAATTAGTTCGGTTTCAATTCTACTTCATTCTGACGATTTCCCCTGAAGAGTGTCAGATGAAAAGCTTTGGGAAGAAAAATCTTTTACTTCAAGCAATCTTCAAATTCTGTACCACCAAATGTTTATTCAAACACACTAAAGCAAAATTTAGTAAAATTTAGAAAATTTTTTCAGGAGGAAAGGACTTAACCCCTCTCAAGCAGTCCCTTGCATTTTTAAAAATTTTTCAAACCATTCCAACTAAGTTATGATTGTTAAACTTTTAAAGAACAAAAAATGTGTAATAACTGCAATTGTCCATGCATTACCCAGATCTCATAAAAAGCCATGCTGGCTTTGAAAACAAAAGTTAAATTTCAAAAAATATTGTTTTTTTTAAACACATCAATAGTTTGTTAAATAAAATAGGCTAAATTCACTGCATCATCAAATTCAAAAAGCAAACTTTTTAATCAAAAGTTAATTTTATGTGTGCTTTTGCTGTGCATTAGCCACTTTGACTATAATTAAAAGTTAACATTAAACATTTTAAGCATTACAACCTAAATAAATGCTAATAAAGTACATTTGCACTTTATTTTCACTAAAAAGAAAAATCAGGAAAATACCTTTAGTATCTAGAGCAATTGCAACAGGACGATAATACTTTGGATTTGACTTGAAACTCTCGGCAGCGGCACGTACATTAGTTATAGTTGAAGCATGATATTCATGAGATCCATGTGAGAAATTCATACGTGCAATGTTCATTCCACATATTATCATATTTTTTAAAGTATCAATATTGTTTGATGCTGGGCCTGTAGAAACACGGACAAAAAAAATGATGAGTGACATAAACTTAATCAAGAGTTATTGTTGAATTGGCAGCTTCATTGATGCAATACATTGGTCAAGTATTTCCATCTTTTAGCAAATATTATGCAATGTTGCAATTAAACGTCTGATTTTTTTAAACTTAATGGCTATCTTAACAAAAAATTATGGCCATTACTGATATGCCAAACAGCAAGAAAATAATTGTTATGTTTGTACAAACCAAAACTAAAATCTCATGTAACACTCGATATGCCAAAAATTTTTAATTTTTTCAGCATCATGCCATATTCTATATGCATATTCTTATGCTTAATAATTAATCAATAAGTTTTGCTTTTGTATATTTCTTAGAATAGTTAATTCTTTTTTAATCAACAACAACTATCAAGCATAATGGTATTTATATTTGAAAGACTTTTACAACTATTAATACTTAGCATTAGAAAAAATTACAAAAAATTTAAAAAAAAAAAAAAAAAAAGCAAGTTAATTGTATTTTAATTTAAAACATGATTTTTTGGCATGGCTGAATTACTTGGTATGCTGCTTCCTGGTTTAAGTGGAGTAACTGTAAAGCATGACGCACAATGCTGCTTTTACCAGTGCAACAATGCATCTGGTAGAAGCCATAAATCTTATCTTTTGCACAGGCCTGTCTAATTTCTAGTGCGTTTATATGTAATTAGATTAAATTATTGCATTACAAAAATTATTTCAATATTAATTTATTTAACCCAACAGTTTGTTTGGAGTATTAGACTTGTCAAAAAGCAATTAAAATCTGTGAATAAACACAAAAACACAATCACTTTGTTCAAACTCTATTTCTATCAAAGTGATCCAAAATCAGAAACTTAAGTTTTTTTTCAACTTTGCATGCACTTTTATTTTGAAATAAATTTATTGGATTAGGAAAAATGTTTAATTAATTTTTTTTAAAGCATTTTTAATGTGTTTTGTTTAATTTTGTTTCCTATTTCACAATCACTTTGTCACTGCACTGTTTCCTATTTTGCAATCACTTTGTCAATAAGAACTTCAAAACATAATAATACTTGATTGCAAATAAAATTGCATTAAACTAATACAATTTGTTTGCTAATTATTTCAAAACAATAGGGCAAATAACAGAAAAACCTTACCTTGTACAATAAAATTTTATCAAGAATTTATAGCTTGTTTCATGTTCTTTTCTAAACTTTAATTGCTTTCTTTAAACTGTGCTTGGTATTTGTTTTTCAGATTTTCAATAACCACCTCAGATGCCTAATAGGTGAAACAATCTATTAGGGTTAATAAATTATTGTTCAAATAAATTTCTGGTGTGAGTTTAACTAATTATTAGCTGCTCTGAACTAAAGGTGATTGAGCACTTTTCTGATGTATGCCAAACAAAAAAAATTAGAAAAAAGCATAAATATAATATTTATAAGTAATTGCAACCTCACAAATTTATAAAGCTTGTTTGCATTTGTGTGTCTATTATAATGTCTTATTTTGTAATTCTGTGGATTTTGCACTCTCTACAAAACTTTTTTCAAAAAAAATTCAATGAAGCAAACAATTTCAGTTTACAACTAGTCAAATATAAGTATTTTAACACTTCAAGTGCCATATGACACAATGTACATCAAAAGTTTTTTTGCACAGAGTGCCTTATGACATACAGGATGGGCCACAAGTCACACACCAAAGACTTACGTGTAGTGTAGTGGAAACAATGTAAACAAAGCAAAATAAAACATCCTTTCTTCACCTTAAATGTGTCAGTTACTATAACTTTCAGATTTGGTTGGTTCCAATCAAAGTTTATTTTCAATTTTAATTTGCCTTTAGTTTGTTTCAAATTCTTTGGTGCATGACTTACAGCCCACCCTGTATATTTGATCAAATGCACACAGACAGGAAAAAGTGCTTAGCAACAGCATGTACACGTGTGTAAAATGTGTCTGGCAGTTGAAGTCTTAATCTAAGCTATTTAAGAAATTTGAATAAATTAATATTCTGCTACGAAAAACTCTATCTACATGTGCAATCAATATATATATACATGGTGTCCATAAAGTCTCTTTACAATTTAAAAAAACTATATACAAAGTGAAATGATGAGATATCACAATGAGGGTTGTTTTATGTTAATCAGTATTTCATAAAAAGTTTTTATTGACACTAAAATTTCTTAAAATTAGAATTTTCTGAAGTTACCCCTAACATGCTTCTTGACATCATTATGACATTACCTAACAAATCTTCAATAAATGATCCAATGCCAGTAACGCTTGTTAAAAAGTTTATTGATATCTTATTACCCATTCTTTTCTACATTATCACCAAATCATTAAAGGATGGAGTTTTTTCAGAAAATTTAAAACATGCTATTGTTACTCTAGTACTGAAGAATAAAAATGCTGACACAGAAAGCTTTAAAAATTATCAACCTATTTGTAATCTATCTTTTGTCTGCAAACTTTTAGAAAAGACTGTTTTATGCCAATTACAGGGTGATTCACCGAAGTGTTGAAAAATACTTTATGTGATTCACCGAAGTGTTGACAAATACTTTATTCCATTATTAACTTCGCATTACCTCTTCAGATTGTTATTATATATTCTAGAGTAAGTTTTCAATATCAATAAGAATATTTAATCTAGAAAAGTAAGATGGCAAAGACAGTAAATGACATCGTTGAAGGGTATTGCAAGAAAGGACTTCCACCTGCGAAAATTTTCTGGTTGATGAAGCGATTTGTGAGTCGTGGAGGTGTTTACAAGGCTGTGAAGAGGTTCAGGGAGACTGGAAGTTGTGCTCCAAGAATCAGAAGTACTCCTGAAAACCCATCAGGACAAAGAAACTAATTAAAAAGGTCAGGGAGAGGTTGAGGCGGAACCCTTCAAGGAGCGCAAGAAAACTGGCCAAGGACACCTCTGTAAGCATGAGCACCATGCAAAGGCTTCTCAAGGATGATCTCCACGTCTACCCGTACAAATTTACCAAGAGGCAGCTCCTGTCAAACGCCACTAAGAAGAAAAGGCTTGATAGAGCTAAGGTTTTGATCTAGAGACTTGTTGTTGGCATGCGGCCTCAAGTGCTTTGGACATATGAGAAGCTTTTCACTGTCCAAGCTATCCACAACCACCAAAATGACAGGATTTGGATTCCAAACAAGGACATGGTGCCAGTTGAACGTTGCAGTTCATTTAGGAGGCAGAAACCTTCTTCCGTGATGGTTTGGGCAGGAGTCACTTCAACAGGCCTGAAAACACCTCTAATCTTTATCGACGAAGGTGTGAAAATTAACCAAACTATCTATCGTCGGATGTTGGAAGAAAAAGTCATTCCCTGGGTTCAAGAAACAGTGGGAGAGGAAGGAATTATGCTTCAACAAGAGGGGGGAACCTCCCACACAGCCAAAGCAGTCCAGCATTTGGGGCAAGACCAATTTTAAAGGGTTTTGGGAGAAGGAAGTATGGCCCCCTTCTTCACCCGATTTGAACCCAATGGACTTTGGGATTTGGTCCATTCTGGAGCAAAAAGCCTGCTCAACATCCCATCCAAATATCGAAACCCTTAAACGAAAACTGAAGGCGTCATGGGAAGAAATTGACCCAGAAGTGGTGCGTGCCACGTGCGCCCAAGTACTTCCACGTCTTAGGCGCCTTGTGAAAAACAAAGGGGGCTACATTGAATAATTTGAATTTTATGTGAAAGCCCATTAAATTTCCATTCTATCTATTAAAAACTTGTTTCTTTTGCCCTTATAGTAAGTTGGATAATTCAGTTTTAATTTGTCAACACTTCGGTGAATCACCCTGTAAATAACTTCCTTTCTTTAAACAATCTCTATAGTATTTATCAGTCCGGCTACAGAACTAATCACTTATGTGAAACAGCAATGCTAAAAGTGACAAATGACATTCAGTCTGTTGTTCCAGAAAAAAAACAAGCAATTCTAGTATCACTGGACTTATCATCAGCATTTGATACAGTTGACCATACCTTGCTTTTGCAGCAACTGAACTCAGATTTCAGAATTTGTGACAGAAGTTTTGAGGTAGTTTAATTCATATCTTACAAACAGAACCTTTAGCATATGTGTAAATAGAAAATTAGGTAAAACTAACAAACTGCACTTTGGAGTGCCCCAAGGCTCATTATTGGGACCTCTTTGCTCTTATACATTCTATATACCAAAGAAATAGAATATATTGTTTTAGAGCATGGTCTGTCAGTACATTTGTATGCAGATGACATTCAAATATATAGCTCTTTTCATCCAGATCAAACAGTGGAAGTTCAAAAACAAGTTGAATGCTGTCTTTATGAAATTAAACTGTGGATGTCAACTTTTCAAACTTTTTAAAATTGAACAAAGAAAAAACTGCAGTTATTGTTTTTGAACCCAAACAAAATTTTTCTCAGAAACAAAATACCTTTTTAAATGTAACTTTTAATAATTTTTCAATTTCGATTAGCAATTGTGTCAAAATCTTAGGTATTCCTCTAACAGTAAACCTGTCACTTTTCTCCTTTATTGCAAAAAAATGTCAGATATGCATGTTTCATCTGCATAATTTGTATCATATAAAAAATTGCCTTCCTTTATATTGTCGAATCATGCTAGCAAACAATTTGATACTATCTCAGCTGGATTACTGTAATGCTATTCTTGCCAATGCCACCAAAAACGAGTTAAAACCACTACAGAAAACTCTTCATAACTCTGTATGTTTTATTTATAACTTGAACTAAAATGAACATGTAACACCTTATTTAATCAAATTGCATTTTTTACCCATTAATTATCGCATACTTTTTAAACTTTCCATTATAGGTTATAAAGTTGTGAATAATACAGCTCCTATATATCTTTCTAATTCTTTCAACTTACGAGGGGCAATCAAAAAGTAATGCACTCAAGTGCACTGCTCGTACAGGATTTTACCAATCTTGTTTATATTTGGCACAAACATGATAGGACACACCTTTTTGCAATTGTTATATGTTTTTCTTTTATTTTCAGATTTTTAAAGCTTAAACTAGTTTTTTAAATGGCTGCCCCTCTTGAAGCTTGTCAGAAACAAAGAGCTGTAATCGAATTTCTTGTTGCAGAGGGAGAAACCCCTCTGAGGATTCATAATCGGCTTAAAAATGTCTACAAGGATAATACTATAGTAATGTAAAAAGATGGGTACAGCGATTTAAAAAAAGTACTGAAGACCATGAAGAGGTGGGTAAAGTCAGCATAGCCGATAAGCCATGTAGTGGTCACCCATCCACCTCTGTCAATCCTGACAATAAAACTTATGCTAATGAGTTGATAAGAACTGACAGGTGCATTACTGTCGAGGAGCTGGCATCCAAGCTTGATGTAAGCATAGGCAGTGCCCATTCAATCGTGGCATCCCTTGGGTATTCAAAAGTGTGTGCCTGTTGGGTACCCAGACAGCTGATGGAGGACCACAAGACTGAAAGAGTTTGCTGCTGCACTCAGCTTCTGGAACACCACCATGGAGATCCCACCTTTCTGGAAAGAATCATTACTGGAGATGGAACATGGGTATACCATTTTGAACCTGAATCTAAAAGGAGATCAATGGAATGGCGTCACCCAACTTCACCAAGGACCAAAAAGTTCAAGGCCCAAAACTCTGCTGGCAAAATTATGGCCATGGTTTTTTGGGATTCTCAAGGTGTAATCCTTGTGGATTTTTTGCCGAAAGGGGAAACCATTAACTCTGAGGTATACATTGAGACTTTCAGGAAGCTCAAAGCAAAAATTTGACGTGTTTGGCCCAACTTGGACATGGCAAATGTGCTCCTCCAGCATGACAATGCACATCCTCACACAAGCATCAGGACAATGGAGGCCATCACTTCATTTGGATGGACTGTGATACCACATCTGCCATATTCTCCTGATTTGGCACCATCAGACTACCACCTCTTTGGTCCAATGAAAGAAGGACTCTGGGGCAACCGATATGGCAATGACAATGAAATGAAAACTGCTGTCTTGAATTGGCTTAGACATCAACCGGCTGAGTTCTACAACACTGGTATACATGTCCTCATTCATAGATGGACTGTAGCTCTTGAGAGAGGTGGAGACTATGTGGAGAAGTAAAAATGTAATCCTCACACTTGTACCTTTCTTTTGATGTATAATACATGTTGCTATTATAATTTGTTTGTACATAATGAAGTTGGGTGCATTACTTTTTGAATGCCCCTCGTATATCAACCTACAACTACTCAAAACCTTAGAATTGGTAGAGGAAGAGATATGTTGACGTTAGTCTACAAAAACTCTGTACATAATCAGCTAAATAATAATCTTAGTAAATTAACCCAAACTTGGAATTCATTGATAGTATTTCTAAATAGTATTTCTGCTTATGCTGTGTTCAAAAAAAATCTCAAAACATTATTTCAGAGAAGCATATATTGTAAATGATGAATCTGTCTGATGAACTTTTTACTTCTTTCAAACTGTATTTCCTTACAGCCAGTTCGATTTTGTTCTATTGACCCAAATTATTTGTGTTATTTTTTGTTTTACTGTTACCTATCTGTTGCTTATTTTTTGTAAGTGTATAAATTGCTGCTTAAATTTTAATCTGCTTTGAGCAAACAGTTAATTACTGCCCTAGCTTGCATAATTGCTGTTAATGTTAAGCGGAATACAAGAAATGTATTATTATTATTATTATTACTAAAATTTATTGTTTTAGATAAAATTTCTTAATTAAAATTTCTTATGTTTAATGATTGAGTTATATGAACTGAACCCCCATAAAATGACTACTCCTCAAGAAAAAGCATGAAGTGTTTTCACTTTTGGACTATCTCGCTGAAGTTCTCTGCTCGCATGGGGGTTTTCCAATCCCCAAATTCTTACATTGTGTTTGTTTAACTTTCCTGAGACATGAAAAGTTGCCTCATCTCTAAAACAAACTTGCTTGAGGAATGCTTCATCCTCAGAAATTCATTCCAGGATGTTCACTGCAAATTCTTTTCGTCTTGGCATGTCATTTGGCTGAAGTGCCTGTAACATTTGCACTTTGTAAGCATACAATCTTAAATTCTTGTGTAGGACTTTGTGCACTGTTGAACATGGTAATTCCAATTGTCTGGCAGCAGTACAGATGGACTTCATAGGAGAACGTTGAAAGGCTTGCCTTACATGCTCAATGTTTTCTTCAGATGTTCTTGGTCGCCCACGCCTCCTTGTATTGAACACTGTCACTGTCTCCATAAATTTCTTGTGCCATAAACGAATTGAAGGATGCGATGGTGGGTCTCTTCCATACTTACTTCTGTAGTTTCGCTGGTTCTGAACATCTGATTTTGTCTCAATGAACCAGGATACACATTGCACTTTTTTTTGAAGAGTAGTCATTTTATGGAGGTTCAGTTCATATAACTCAATCATTAAACATAAGAAATTTTATCTGAAACAATAAATTTTAGTGTCAATAAAAACTTCATGAAATACTGATTAACATAAAACAACCCTCACTCATTGCGATATTTCATCATTTCACTTTGTAATAATTTTTTTTAATTGTAAAGAGACTTTATGGACACCCTGTATATGCAACTCACCAATAGTGCAGACAATTGATGTATTTCGACAAGTCGATGGTTGACTATCGATATCAAGTGAACAAGAATGCTCAAACATTGTGGATACAGCAGATTTTCCTTGGTGTTGATGTTGAAAAAATGCATCAGAAACTAGTTGAGACATACTTTATAAGCTTTTGAAATATTTTTAAATCAATTTTCTTAGTAAACCTACGTTAACCAGCAAATAGTACTTTTTTATTTTTAAAAACTAATTTTAAACATACAAGACTCCAAATACTTTAAATCCAAAGTCTAATAAAGACTATTTTGCATTAATTGCCATGTTATCGTTTTTACACAATGTTCTACCATCAGTGTGGTGCAACAGAAAAGATGTTGAAAAACAAATTTTTGCAATAAAGTTCAATTTCTGGTTAAAATATATCTTTATTTTTCCTGATAAACACATTATAAAATAACATATTTCCAAAAACACAATTTAAATTAAGGCAATATTATCAAAAATAAGATGTAGTTAAAAAGTTAGATTAACTTTGAATTGAATTAATTAACTGTACATTAATATTGAAAATGCTTTAAGGTTTTAATCAACTTTAACCAATCTATGTAATCTACACTTAATACAACCAAATTAAGCTAATTCAACTCTAATTTACCCTTAAATACATCGTAATTTTTAGTCCTAGCCTTGGTTCTTTAGTTAATAATATTTATAAAAATCTGCTATTTTATAATATAATTATTTTAAAAAAAATAAGACATGTTAAAAATAGATATTGGATTTGGGCATGGCATGCTTGCAATAGTCAAGATAGAAGAATAAGTGTGTGATACCAAAGGTATAACAAGTTTGCAATATCAAAAATAGAAAGATAAGTGTGCAATACTGTAGAAAGCATCATCAACAAGCAGCACAACAAGAGTGACAAACAATGACATTAGAAGAAATAGGCATAATGCTGCCATATGACAACAAAAGTGCAAGAATAGAAACTAAAACATTTGCCAAAATGTTTAACTATAAAGGCTTGTTTCCAATACCAGCATTGGCAAACTTATTCTGCACATAAGTGCTAAAAGAAGCAAAAAAAAAAAAATCAATAAAACAAACAAAAAAATATTGCAATTAACACTAGTAATGGAAATGACCCCTTATGCATTGTCACTTTTGCCAGATAAATTAAATATGACCATTGAGTAAAGCCATAAGATTTTCTTATATCCATGAAATGACAACTTGCAATCTACACTAAACTATTTTTAACCACTTCGAGACAGTATTTTTCTGCGTTTGTAGATGTTTCCTGCAGAAGGGTTTATTTTTATAATTGTTTGAAATTAGTAGCATAAAAAGCATGCGGTCAACAAATCTATAAGTACTTGTTTATCAGGTTACATTTGACTACATTTTTTTTTGCTTTGCTTAGCACTCGCTTTAATTTTAAGTGCGGAAAGATCAATAAAAGAAACAAAGAATGCTCTATTCCACGCTCGTAGTAGAAATGAACCTTTAGACTTGCACGATATTATGATTTTACAAATTTCATTACAGAGAAGCGAAGACTATCTTTGTTTCTTTTATTCTAATGATACTAGCGTGTCTTGGCAGGCAAAAAGTAAATGAAAGAAAGATAGAGCTCACTGCTCAAATTTTTGCTGTAGTGTAAATGGTCCTCAACAACAAATAAAGAAATGCTTTATTTCTACACTATAACCTGACTTAGCACCTAATTAAAAATCTTCGTTTGACCCAAATTCAACTATGAATTACAATTGTACATTGTTTGATTTCATTATTATTGTTTCGCTAGAAGAGCTGCAAACAAAGGTCGGTGTGCCACAATTTGTCCACTATTGCATAGTCCAAAAACGTATTGTTAAGCAGCTTGACCAACAGGTAAAAGTGCCATATTGATGGCAAAGCGATTGATGCGGTCAGGATTCAAAACCTATTCTCATTATTCTGTAGTCTTGAGTAAAACAGTTTCCTCTGCTTGTCGTTCTTACAAGAAGCTCTAAATTCCAGTCATATTTCTAAATACAAAGTAAAAAACCAAATGAAAATTTTTAATCAATCAGATATAGCAATATCTTGGCATCTCCAAAAGTAGATCTGGATGATTATTTGACAGTTGTGCTAAGTTTAATGCCTCGGCTGTTTTCCTGCAAGTTAAAAAGATGAACAAAGATGATACTAATAATAATAATGATACAGTAGATTAAATCATCACTGGTTTAGATAAATTCCACTGAAGGACGAGACCCTTGCCCCCCATAAATACACCCCTTGTTTGGTGGCAATCTTGAAAGCATGGAACCACACAAAGACCAATGCCACAAACATCACACTGATATCTGGTATAGTTTCATTCTTAACAAAAGAGACAAGATTAGTAGCTTTCTTGCAAATCAGTGGTCTACAAAGAAGGCCAATGCACAGCGCAAAAAGTAAATACTCTCAAGGATTTTCTGTGTTGCTAGACAACCAAAGATACTTCAACATGATTTGTTTTGCCAAACTTCATTTCAAAAACTCAATAAAAAGCAAAACTTTTATATATGGCATCTGTACTTTTGGCCAACCGCTGCGATGTACATATATGTCACCCATCCCCAAACACTAATAGTGATGACATATATATACGTTTCCCGTCTCGAAGTGATTAAGATTGAAATTACTTGTCAGTGATGATTGCATCTACAGTCATTTGCAAAAGTATCGGACCACCTCAAAAATATGTCTATTTGGCAACTTAAGCTAATTTTAACATGTACAGGGTGTCCACACCAAGTGTAGACTATTTTAACAATTAATTTGATTTAAATACTTATTTTTCTATCCAATAAGTCAAAGTTTTTTATATTTGTAAATTTTTTATTTAAATACTTATTTTTCTATCCAATAAATCAAAGCATTTTGTAATATTTAATTTTGTTTGTAAGTTTTTCAAAAAATAAGCAGTCTACACTTGGTGTGGACACCCTGTACAATGACTAAGCATATGTACACATTTCAGAATTGTCAGTTCTTTTCTAAAGTTCAGAGCAGTAAGTTTATTTTGCATTCACTCACAATTTATCTATTTATTTTAGTGTTTTCTCATACTTTTATTTTGCAAAAAAATGACCAAAAATTGATATCACATTGAAGTAGAACGTGCTCAAATTGTTACTCTTTACAAAAATGGAATATCACAGTGCCAAATATCTAAACAGCAAACATTTGAAAGTCATCTAAAAAGTGACAACTGAATTTAAAAATGAAGGAATTTATAGCAATCGAAAAAGTGGTAGACTGAGAAAAACAACCTCTCGAGATGATACCTCCATGAAGCATGCTGTAACTTGATCCCAACAAGCTCTTGTAAGAAAATCAGATTTCATTTGCTTCTTAAAGGCACTAATATTAGTATTAGTACAATTTCACGTTGACTCAGCAAGGATTTGGCCTGAAATTTTATAAACCTGCAAAGAAACCACGACTCACTTCCCAAATAAAAAAGAAAAGATTGGAGTTTGCCAAGAAACATATACTTTAAAGACTGGAAGAAAGTGCTTTTGTCAGATGAATCAACCTTTCAACAATTCACAGTAAGGAAAAATCATGTCTGCCAACTTGTGGGAAAAAGATTTAATAAAAAATACACTATTTCCACTATGAAACATTCCCCAACACAAATGATATGGGGTGCAATGAGTGCTAATGGTACGGTTGGTATTTATTTCTTGAGGGCTGGTACCACCATGAATGGTGCTAAATATGCTGAATTGTTAAAACATAAGCTCTGACACATATGGCAATCTATCAATTACTCATTTTTATGCATGATGGTGCAACTTGTCATTGGTCAAAAATTGTCAAGCAGTTTTTAACAGAAAATCACATCAAGATCCTAGATTGGCCTGGGAATAGCCCCGATTTAAACCCAATCGAAAATTTATGGTCTAAAATAAAAGATTTAGTGTCACAAAAGCAGCCAGGATCTTCATCAGAGTTTTTTAAAGCCATTAAAGAATTGTGGGTGAAAGAAATTTCTGGAAAATATTGTGAATCCTTCTTATACAGTATGCCTTGTCGATTGCAAGCTGTCATTGATGCTCGTGGAAGACACAAAAAGTACTAAAAATGAACGTATTTATATAATAAATATAATAATATACATTTTTTCTTCCTTTTCTTATGTTATGATTACAATTTACTTTAGTTCCCTTCACCGAACTAATTTTTTTGTAGGAAAAGCTATTCATTTTAGGGTGGTCCAATACTTTTGCAAATGACTGTAAATGTCTGGTAAATCTATTTTAAAGCAACATAACAAAACAAGTATTTAATGATTGTAAAAATGTTTTGTTTATTTTCTGATCCATCTCTCTCTTGGGGTCCATAAGTTTACTAAATTACAGTGGTGTACACCTAATAAAATAAGTTAAAAAATTTTGCTCTAGATGCTGCTTATAAAAAATATCTGGATACATTCTCAGTGATATATTATAATAGAATCAAAAAGTTGCAATGATCACGATCAATGGTATTTTCATGTAGAACACATCAAAAAACTGGTCTCTTTAAGAAGTCACCACAAGCAACTTTTGTTCCTAAACTTAACCCGGATTCCCCTTGTTGTTACTATAACTTTTTAAAGAGAGAGATCTTTCCTCTTGATTTCTTTTTTATTCCATCCTAATGCATTAAGGGGGATTTATGGTTAGTTTTACCAAAAAAAAAAAAAAATGCTTACAGTGACTTCTTGAAAAGACCCCAAAAAACATGGGAAAAACATGAAACAGCTGGTTAAGAAAATGGGTTCTTTTCCATAAAAATACCCAAAAAAATATTAATTTTTATTATTTTTGAAGGAGAAATAAAAAAATTCTTTTTTAATCAGCTTAAACAATTAAGTCAATGACTTCTACTTTAAAGTTTGCTAGATGTGTTTAATTTATTTTTCTCAAAAAATTTAATACAAAATATAATTTTTCAAATATCATATTTATAGTTATAAATCTATTGGTGCTGCTAAGTAAATTTTTGTATCATAAATAAAGAAAATACACTTTCTAAATTATATTTTTTACATCTATATGCAATAAAATAATTATGAACAGTATTTCAAAATAAAGATTTTTAAAAGCAAATGTCTAATTAGCCTACACTATATATATAGTAAGTTATACTAAAATATATCATATATTTGTGTTTTCCAAGTTAGAAAGAATTTGTTTCGAAATTATAATAAAGAATTTAGCAGATAAGGTACAAGCTTTAGTTTTCAGTTTCATTATTTATTGATGGAAACATCATCAATAATTTGATTTTTAATTTTAATAAATACAAATAAATTTTAGGCAGTGACATAATAAATACAAACAAAACATTTTAATAAATACAAACTGCAACATTTAGACTGTGTAACAAATATTGCCTTACGTTTTGTATATTTTTTTATTTTATTTATTTTGTTTTTATCTCTATATTTATCCTCCTGACTTGCAGGAAAGCAACAGAGGTGCTATATATAAGGTAAGCAATTACTCCGACCTGCTTCCAGAGATGCCAAGATATAGCTGTTTGCTTGAAATTTTAATAGAGATAATGACTTTAATTTAGAATTGTTTGCCAAGACCACCAAGCAAGGGAAAGTGCCATAAAATGTTTTTCCCAAGGACATAACAGAATGGCATGAGTAAAGTTTGAACACAGACTGTGTTGATCACGATTTTGGTGCTTTAACCACTCGACCACGTTGCCAACTTTATAATGTATGTTACAGTCAACACATTACACCATATTACATAAAAGCTCACATATTGCTCTTTAAAATCTAGAATGGATTATAAAATTTGCCTCACTGTGTTTAATTGTTTAAATCAGTGCTTCTCAACCTTTTTTTGTGGCGACCCAAATGCTAAGCAGAAATAGAGAGTAAAATTTTGGTGACCCAACCTTTTTTATTGACATTATTGCAAGCATAAAAAGTGAATTAAACAAAAGATTATTTAACATAGGTACAACCTAAGGTTGCCATATCTAAATAGGCGGAATTCTGGACAGACATAGGCGCACCAACAAAAAAATGTTTAAAGGGGCAGACAAAATAAATTTGTTTCCGAATTTAGGACAAAGACCAAAAAAAAGGTCTTCACTTTGAATCGATCTCCAATTTCCCTATTTTTTTCCCAAAATCATGGTGGTTTCTCTAAAAAAAAAGGTCACCACTTCGAATCGATCTTCGATTTTCTTTTTCTTCCCAAAATCATGGTTTTCTCTATAAAAAAACAGGTCTTTATTTGAAATCAGTCTCAGATTTCTCATTTTTTGTCCCAAAACCGTGGTGTTCTTTATTAAGTAAAACTTTTTGGTGAATCCTTGGATTGCGACCCACTTTTGCGACCCACTTTTAAATCAAATCACAACCAAAATGATTTAATTTTTACACAACTAAACTTGTGGGCGACCCAATCAAATTAAACGGTGACCCACTTTTGGGTCACGACCCAGGGGTTGAGAAGCACTGGTTTAAATGATATTACTTCTCAGTATTTACAAATGCTATTATCATGGAATGGACCACTGTCAGCAATAAATTGCAACATAAATGTCAATCCTAAAAAAAACAAAGATCCATCTATATTTGTTAGTAATTCCATCTGATTTTGAAAAAAAAACAAATACCACAGTAGATGTTTTAGTCAATATGCTCCCCACTGTTGGAATAAACTTCCATATGATATAAAAAGTTGTAAATTAAAATTGGTTTTTGAAAACAAACTTAAAACTTTCTTTTTTTGAACAATTTTTATCAGAATCATAAATAACTTAATGTATTTAAATAAGGTAATATTTATTAAATGCTAGTACTACTGCAGCTTTACCTTGTATATATTTACTTTTTTATGTTTTTGTTTTCTTTGTTTAGTTTTGTACATTAATTATATATTTGTACATTTGAAGTTTTGATGTTCTGCATATTTTTTGTCTTTATTTGTATTTACCAAACCTAAACTTTTGTTGACACTTTAATTTTTAAAAATTTTGTAACCACTACTCTTGGATATTAATGGTTTCAATATATATTGTAGAGCTTGGAAAAACTTGAAGTTTTAAAAAAAATTTTTGAAATTATCTTAAGGCGTTTTCGAGTTATCGCAATTTGAAGTTTTGGACACTTGATGGCATTTGGGTAAGTGAGCACTAATCACGCTCTATGATTTTCTTTAATGACTTGATTTCTGTTTATAGAAAAATGAAACAAATGTTGAATTTATCATTTTTGGGGTCAAGGAATTCGTTTAAGCTCATAAAAAGTCAATGTCTCCTTTATGGGATAAATAAACAATTTAACATAAAAATCAAGCTCAAAGTTTACGACCCAATAAAAAAAATAGCAATCGGTTTCATGATATGGTTTTTGCTTTTTTGCGTAGTATGGTTCATATACTTTCATATATCCATAAATTGAAAACTTGTTTTTTGTGCTCTCAGAGTAAAGTTACTTTGAAAAATTGCTTGATTTTGATGATGTCAAATTAGATCAAACCATATCATGAAAGAATTAAAAAGGCAATAGAGTACTATGACTACTCTTATGAAGCTAATTAGAAAAAAGTTCACACTCAATTTGATTAATTTTTGTTTAATAATTTAAAAGATATTGAATTATTATAAAACTTTCCACTAATGTTGATGTCATACAAGTACCATAAGTAGTTGATAAAAAGTGTTAGCCTTGTGATATTTGAATTAACTTTTAGAAACAATTTAAACTTGAGTGCATTTACCAGACATGACATTGTTGACAGAGCTGATTGGTACATTTTGCTATTGTTGCACTGTCAGCAACATGTTTGATCCCCAGCAGACAGCCAAGGTCCAGTGAAAGTGTAATTAGTGTGGTATTTCAAAGATACAAAAAATTTAGAAATGATTGACCCTTTAAAGGGATATCATATAAAATAATGTAAATTTCAAGAAAAACAGACAACTGTGCAAGACAAAATGCCATAAGATTGCATGCATTCATATAAATTTCTTAAATTGACATAAATATAAATAGCAGAATAAATGGTTGGAAAAGGAAAAGAGTTGCAGAATAAGCCAGGGTTGAATAAACGGTTTAGCTGCTTTTAAACTAAATAGCATACAACATTATGTTAATTTTATAATGACCAGTACAATTTTTAAATACCAGGTAAAAAGCTAGCTGCAAATGATTTGATTCAGTAACCAATACTAATAATGGCAGTCTGACTGCAGCAGTTATCATACAATCTACATTTATTTGCTTTTACAGCTTTGCAAAGGAAAAAATGCAATGTTTGAGAATCGTAAGTGTCATTATTCATCAATGCAAGTGTTATTACTCATCAGCATAGACGTTCATAATTGTATTGAAATCTTACAGTTGTATTGTAAGATCTTCCAGAAACAGTTATAGGTGTAGTGATATTGCAGAAAATATTTTGGAATGGAACCCAACATACGTCATCTTTTAGTGGCCAAAAAAATGTATTAGCAGGACCTGGTGGATGCTGGTCTTGGGCATCCAGCTGCACAGTGTCAATTTATCATACTTGCAAGCTATATAGTCATTTCCAGCAACTAGCAAATCTTCTCTGTTGTGGTGCGAAAAGCTATAAATGCTTATGAAGTTGCTGTCTTTGCTGGTTTATTTGTACCCAATTGAAGATATTGTAGAGGGTTCAAAGTGCTGGAAAAAGCAAGTTCTAGGTATTGTACTTCCCAACAAAAACCTGGAAGCCATCTTAAGTTCTACTTTTTGAAAATCATCTGATTGCAGTAACTCAAACTAAATACCACTAATGTTCTCACAACAATATTCAAAAAGTGCTTGAATAGTCATAATCTGGTCAGACATGGGTCTTTGTAGGCTTGCTATTTTTGCCTGTTTAACAGTTTCCCTAGGATCATCACATGGGAATTTGCCATGGCTGGTGGCAAAAAATGACCACCATGTTTCATTGTTAAAATCACATTTGCAATAGCACAGATTCAGCTTCAGCCTTCGAAGAAATACTCAAGATTACCAATACTCTGAGACAAGCTAAGAAATAGTGTAGTCAGTTTGCACACAAGCCCAAGCATAAAAACTGTGTCATGTGTTAGTTCATCTGATATGAAGCAATATGACCTCTACATGAAGTTGCTATCTTGCATGTAGTATGCCACTGCTGGATGAAAAATGCATTGCTGCTGATTCCAATGATAACTTTGCACTTTGTCTTAAATTATAAAGGTGTAGTTCTCTGCAAAGTCCAGCAAAACCACACTGAAATGACTTGTCAAAGAACTTTTTTGAGAGTTTAACTACCTTGATTGGCATTTAGCTATGAATGAATGCTCAGTCAGATTACCCAAAACTCTAACAACTTCTTCAACTCATTCTTTTCTGGTCATCACCACAGTTATGAGATTCATTCCATCTGTAAATTTCCATTGCTAAAATTGGATTTCTTGTTCAAGGTCATCATATTGGATAAGCAAAAAGCATTGCAGTGTTTGAGATCCAAGACATTGCTCCTGCCAATGCAACATGCACATTTTGTTGTCTGTGCTGCACACAATTTTGCTGATCAGCATTTTGGATGTTTTATCACTGTTTGCTGCATCTACTAGTAGGATTGCATTTTGGCATTGAATACACATGTTTTTGAAAAATGATATGAATGCTTTTGACAACACACTGATGATTTTGGACATAATGAGAAAATTCTGAGAAACCAATTTTCTGCTCCAAATATTTATCACAAAGTGCAGCATACAATTTCTTTAATATGCACAGAATTCACCATTTTTGTTCACAAATATTTCAAGAAATACTTGCAAAATTTTAATTCCAGGCATTAAATGAGTGAATTCACCATCTTCATATAGTGATAAAACAGCAGCTTTTGTGTGAACAGATATTTTGTTTCTTCCTAGAATAATTGGCTTTGACAAAATACCATATGATTGCTTTTGCTTCATTCAGATTCTCCAAAATAAACAGCAGCTTGTTTAATTGACCAAGATTTTGATTTCAGTGTGAGATACTTTGTCATTGTGAGTGCTTGCATTAGCCATTTTCACTCTGATTTCTTTAATTAACAAATCTTGGTCATTAGCTTTTTTCTCCAGCAATTTTAGTTCATTGACAGTGATGGATAGGTTTTCCTGGTCTTTCACAGTTATCTGTTTTTCTTGAAATTTACATTATTTTATATGATATCCCTTTAAAGGGTCAATCATTTCTAAATTTTTTGTATCTTTGAAATACCACACTAATTACACTTTCACTGGACCTTGGCTGTCTGCTGGGGATCAAACATGTTGCTGACAGTGCAACAATAGCAAAATGTACCAATCAGCTCTGTCAACAATGTCATGTCTGGTAAATGCACTCAAGTTTAAATTGTTTCTAAAAGTTAATTCAAATATCACAAGGCTAACACTTTTTATCAACTACTTATGGTACTTGTATGACATCAACATTAGTGGAAAGTTTTATAATAATTCAATATCTTTTAAATTATTAAACAAAAATTAATCAAATTGAGTGTGAACTTTTTTCTAATTAGCTTCATAAGAGTAGTATTTGAACTTTTTTCTAATTAGCTTCATAAGAGTAGTCATAGTACTCTATTGCCTTTTTAATTCTTTCATGATATGGTTTGATCTAATTTGACATCATCAAAATCAAGCAATTTTTCAAAGTAACTTTACTCTGAGAGCACAAAAAACAAGTTTTCAATTTATGGATATATGAAAGTATATGAACCATACTACGCAAAAAAGCAAAAACCATATCATGAAACCGATTGCTATTTTTTTTATTGGGTCGTAAACTTTGAGCTTGATTTTTATGTTAAATTGTTTATTTATCCCATAAAGGAGACATTGACTTTTTATGAGCTTAAACGAATTCCTTGACCCCAAAAATGATAAATTCAACATTTGTTTCATTTTTTTATAAACAGAAATCGGATCTCTTTTACTATCGGCCGTCACCTTCATTTTTAAAACTTTTTTCTTCTCTCGTTTCTAAAACGCTCTCTCGTTTTCGCTACTCTCACTCACTTTTCTCTTTTCTTTCTCTTTTAACTAAATGATAATCGGTCATAAAACCAAGCAAAATTTTGTAATAAAAACACTTTAAACATTTTGTTTATATTTTTTATCACATTATTTTAAATTACTAAACATGGACAACGTCATTTTAAACCAAAATATTCAATTTAAATGCAGTTTTAGTTTTGATTTGTGCGACGGCTTACAATAAAACAGATGATAATCGGTGATCTGGGCAAGCTAAGCTTTTTAATTAAAATATTTCAAACGTCTTTTTTATATTTTTTATCACATTATTTTAAAGTAGTAAACATGAACAACGTGATTTTAAACCAAAATATTTAATTTAAATGCAGTTTTAGTTTTGATTTGTGCGACGGCTTACAGTAAAAGAGATGATAATCGGTGATCTGGGCAAGCTAAACTTTGCTAAATAAAATACTTCAAACTTATCTTTTTTTAAATTTTCATCACATTATTTTAAATTAATAAACATGGATAACGTGATTTTAAACCAAAAAAGTCACTTTAAATGCTTTTTAGTTTTGGTTTGTGCGACGGCTTACAGAAAAACAGATGATAATCGGTCATACGGGCAAGCTAAGGTTTTTAAATAAAATACTTCAAACGTCTTTTTTAAAATTTTATCACATTAATTTAAATTACTAAACATTAATAACGTGATTTTAAACCAAACTATTTACTTTAAATGCTGTTTTAGTTTTGATTTGTTGCAAAACATCAGATACAGCTCTCTTATTTTTTGTTATTCAACAGCCGAGTATTGAAGTCGCATTTGTTGTCATAGTACTTGGTTTATATATAGTGTCTTGAATGACGCTTTGCACGTAGTCACTGATGCCTCCATCTCTCTCAAACGGACCACTTATGACCTTTTTCAAATATTCAGCCATCAGACCTTTGACAACTACATGTAGTAGCGACAATTGTTTTGCCTAAAAGTGGTACTCCAGAGCTGTCCTCCGCTGCTTTTTCGATCCTGCGGTACATTTTAAAAAGTTCCAAAAATCAGCAGAACATCTGGACCAGGTAAAGAGCTAAATTTTCAACGCTTTCCGTTACCTAAAGTTTCATTTAACTGACATAAAAACCTAAAAATTTTAATGTCAACTCTAATAATAAAGTGATGACTTTCTTTCGTATAAAGTTATCAATTTGCGCATATTGTGCACAATCGATTAATGGCTCAACGCGGGCCTAGATAAGCCTCTCGAGGATCTTGTAGGGGACACAGAGCAGAGATATCGGTCGATAACTCTTTGGGTCACCCACAGGCTTTGCTGGTTTTGGGATCGCGACCACAAGCGCTCTTCTCCATATCTTGGGAATTTTGAGTCGGCGCAAGCAGGAAGAAAAGAAGTCACATAACCAGGACTACAAAGCAGCTCCATAATGGAGTATAAGCTTTGAGCAGATGGAATCAGGACCCGGAGCTTTACCTGGTTTTAAATGTTGGAGGGCAGCAGTAAATTCTCTCTGTGAAAAATTGTCAGAGATATTTACTGTGTCTGGTGATGTGGCCCTCCAAAGGTCAGACACTTCTTGAGAGACAAGTTGAGATGACTTGCGGTCAACAGCCTCATATTTCCCGTTTCTAACCAGCTGAGATGCAATAGCATTGGCTTTAACACAGGGGTGTCCAACACGTGGCACGCGTGCCAAATGTGGCACGCGACAACATTGAAAGTGGCGGGCAAGCTCTTGCCATATTTCATAAACATGCTACAATGCAATTTTAAATATCGTTACATATTTTATTGCTGCAGTGTAGTACTAGTAAAATTAGTCTCTGGTTTTCACAGTTTTTGCACGTCTATCCTGATTGAAGACGTGTGAGGTGTGAAACTGAGATACCTGCGAGACCACAGACTAGTTTTGCGCCAACTACAAAATATGCTTTAAAAGTCACACGCTTAAAATGTGTTAATTTGATTTTGTAAATAACAACCGTATAAAGGTGCATTTACCGATTGGCGAATTTGCTTTGGCGAAAAATTTTACCATTGTTTTGAATTATTGCAAAATAATCGTAATAATGCTAAAAATTTCGCTGATTGGTAAACGCAGCTTTAGAATGATATAGATTACAAACGTAATGAATAGTTGTGTAGTAGACGTTCAAAAAACAGTTACAGAAGTCGTTGTGTAATTACTTGGTCATGGTGCTAAAAAACCTTAGCTAGCATTTGTAAAACACCATAAAACACCCATACATTTCATTTCAGTTGTGTAGAATTGTGGTGAATAGACAGACGATTGTTGTAGTTGAGCTTTGCATTTATGTTTGTAGGTTATTTTTAGCCTTTTGAGTGCGGAAGCAATGAGCAAAAGAAAAAGAAATAAGCCAGCACGAATGTTTCAAGATTCATGGACGTACGACTACTTTTTTATTGAATGGAAGGAGAAACCATTGTGTTTGATCTGTAGAAAAAATGTTTCTGCGTCAAAACTTTTCAGTGTGAAGAGACATTACAAAACATTGCATGAAGCAAAATATGCTGAGTTTATTGGAAAGTCAAGGGAGAATTTGGTAACGAAATTAAAAAGCTCTCTTTCTGCGCAGCAAAATACATTTACTAAGTTTGTCGCGCAAAATGAAAAATCTGTAATTGCGTCATATGTGATTGCAGAAAAAATTGCGAATTTGTAAGAGAGTGTATGCAGGAGGTTGCAAAGGTTATGCTTCCAGACAAATCACGCCTGTTTGACGACATCAGCCTCTCCAGAAACAGTATTGCAAGAAGAATAGAAGACATTGGTGAAGATTTATCAGGGCAATTATCTTCAAAAACAAGTGAGTTTCAATGTTTTTCCCTGGCTTTCGATGAAAGCAGTGACACGACAGACACTGCGCAAATGTTAGTGTTTATCCGTGATGTAACAGAGTCTCTGTCTGTACATGAAGATCTTCTTGGACTCGTTTCTCTTCATAGCACAACACGTGGATTAGATGTTAAAGAAGTAGTGCTGAAACTGCTCCGCGATCGAGTTCCTGACTTGCCACTGTCAAAATTAGTTGGTTTGACGACAGATGGTGTGCCTTCAATGACTGGTAAAGAAAATAGTGCAGTGTCGCTCCTTAAGAAGCATTTGCGAAAATCAAAGTTTGAGCAAGATATTCTTACTGTTCATTGTGTCATCCACCAAGAGGCACTTTGTGCTAAGACTCTAAAAATGACGCATGTAATGGAATTAGTCGTGAAATGCGTGAACAAAATACGTGCAAAAGGATTGAAATATCGGCAGTTTCAGTTGTTTCTGGAAAATGTAAATGCACAATATAAAGATCTGATTTACCATTCGGAGGTACGATGGTTAAGCCGAGGGAAGGTGTTGGAACGTTTTTTGCTCTTGTAGCAGAAATAGAAAAATTTTTGCAAGAGAAGAACCCAACATTATCAACCAGGAATGGTGCAAGTGCTGTAAAGCTGTTATCAGATCATGACTGGTTGTTAGACTTTGCCTTTTTGGTTGATATAACACAGCATTTAAATAACTTATGCATGAAGTTGCAAGGTCGTGAACAATTACTCCCAGAATTGTTCAATGCTGTGAAATCCTTTTAAAGTAAATTGAATCTGTTTCAGTTGCAACTGTCAACTGGAAACATGATGCAGTTTAAATCCATGTCCTCATTTGTGGCTAAAACAAAGCTTGATTTTGTTCCAAACTTTGTGAAATATGCTAACATTTGCGAAAATCTCAATGAAAGTTTTAAAAAACGCTTTCATGATCTAAGTGGCCGGGAGAAACGTCTTTCATTATTTGAACAGCCATTTACTGTGAAAGTAGAAGACATTGAGAACGCAGAGCTTCAACTTGAACTTTTGGATCTGAGATCAAACGAAAATCTGAGAGACGTATACCAGGAACAATCGCTGCTTCAGTTTTATTCTCAGTTGTAGGAAGAAACATATCCAGTTCTTTTGTAAAACGCTCGTTTCTGGATAGCTCAATTTAGAAGCACATACCGGTGTGAACAGTAATTTTCTGTCATGAAACTTAATAAATCTAAATTGCGCAGTCAGCTAACCGACGGACACTTAGATGCAATAATGCGTATTGCCATTACGCTGTTGAAGCCCAATTTTGCTAGTTTGGCTCAGAACAAACGCTTGCAAAAAAGTAGCTTTGGTTAATTGTGTGTTATTGATAAAATGCTAAAATAACTGTTTTTCGTTCTTTGTTGTGTTTAGTTTTCGTTGTGTTTAGTTTTTTGTAAGCAACATGGTTTTAAATATAGGAAAAATTATTAAATTAATGATAGTTTACCAAGCGTTGGCACGCGAGGAAATTATAAAACAAAAATTGGCACGTTAGCGAGTTTGAGTTGGACACCCCTGCTTTAACGGCACAGTGACGAGGAGAGTGTCGTAACCTACCAGTAAGGTTGCTCAAAATACTCCACGCTTTTCGACCAGAGTGTGAGAAGTCAATGCTCCGAACTGCATCGGACCATCGATCCCTCCGCTTTCTTGGGAGCTTGGCAATCTCAAGAATCCATCTCAAGTTTGACAAGCAGAGCTGTAGCAGCCAAACTTGAGTCGTCTCCCTGAGGAGACTGCAGAAAGGTTTTACAGAGGGATTTACACTCTGCATCACAACACGGAATATAGTTGTTTCGATACCCGCGTGGGATAGTCTTTTTGGCTGCTTTCTTGATGATGTTACAGAAGTCGTAGTAAGCTCCACATCAAGTGAATCCGGCGGCAACAAAGTCTTTGTGTACTTATTTGTCAAAGCAATGTAGTGACTCCATTTGGCACAAATCAAAACTAAAACTGCATTTAAATTGAATATTTTGATTTAAAATCACGTTGTCCATGTTTACTAATTTAAAATAAAGTGATAAAAAATATAAACAAAATGTTTAAAGTGTTTCTATTACAAAGTTTGGCTTGGTTGTTTGACCCATTAATATCTCTTTTACTCGAAGCCGTCGCTCAAGTATCACTGTTTAAATATCACTTTTACTGTAAGCCGTCGCACAAATCAAAATTAAAATTGCATTTAAATTGAATATTTCGGTCTAAAATCACGTTGTTCATGTTTACTAATTTAAAATAATGTGATAAAAAATATAAAAAAGACGTTTGAAATATTTTATTTAACAAAGCTTAGCTTGCCCAGATCACCCATTATCATCTGTTTTACTGTAAGCCGTCGCACAAATCAAAACTAAAACTGCATTTAAATTGAATATTTTGATTTAAAATCGCTTTGTCCATGTTTACTAATTTAAAATAATGTGATAAAAAATATAAAAAAGACGTTTGAAATATTTTATTTAACAAAGCTTAGCTTGCCCAGATCATCGATTATCATTTGTTTTATTGTAAGTCGTCGCACAAATCAAAACGAAAACAGCATTTAAATTGAATATTTTGGTCTAAAATAGCTTTGTCCATGTTTACTAATTTAAAATAATGTGATAAAAAATATAAAAAAGACGTTTGAAATATTTTATTTAACAAAGCTTAGCTTGCCCAGATCACCGATTATCATCTGTTTATTGTAAGCCGTCGCACAAATCAAAACTAAAACTGCATTTAAATTGAATATTTTGGTTTAAAATCACGTTGTTCATGTTTACTAATTTAAAATAAAGTGATAAAAAATATAAACAAAATGTTTAAAGTGTTTTTATTACAAAGTTTGGCTTGGTTGTATGACCCATTAATATCTCTTTTACTCGAAGCCGTCGCTCAAGTATCACTGTTTAAATATCACTTTTACTGTAAGCCGTCGCACAAATCAAAACGAAAACTGCATTTAAATTGAATATTTTGGTTTAAAATGACGTTGTCCATGTTTAATAATTTAAAATAATGTGATAAAAAATATAAACAAAATGTTTAAAGTGTGTTTATTACAAAATTTGACTTGGTTTTATGACCGATTATCATTTAGTTAAAAGAGAAAGAAAAGAGAAAAGTGAGTGAGAGTAGCGAAAACGAGAGAGCATTTTAGAAACAAGAGAAGAAAAAAGTTTTAAAAATGAAGGTGACGGCCGATAGTAAAAGAGATCCCAGAAATCAAGTTATTAAAGAAAATCATAGAGCATGATTAGTGCTCACTTACCCAAATGCCATAAGTGTCCAAAACTTCAAATTGCGATAACTCGAAAATGCCTTAAGATAATTTCAAAAATTTTTTTAAAACTTCAAGTTTTTCCAAGCTCTACAATATATATTGAAACCATTAATATCCAAGAGTAATGGTTACAGGGCCTGGTTGATTTTACATGGAATGACCCCTAATAGAAACATAAAGCAATTTACCGGTATTATGAATTTAATAACAAATCCAATTAAATAACAAAAAAATGGGTCTTCTCAAGATGTCACCTTAAGCAATTTTTTTTGATGAAACTAACCTGGAATCTCCCCTTTTAGCACCAGGATGGAATAAAGAAAAAACCAAAAGAAAAAGGATCTCTCAAGAAGCAATAGTAACCACTGGGAAATCTTGGTTAGTTTTACCAAAAAACCACTAATGATGACTTCTTGAAGAGAGCTAAAAAAACACTATAATATATAAATACATATATATACATATATATATGTATATATAAAATATATATAAAATGCCAAGAATTTAAATACTGTAATTTAATTAAGTAGAAATAATGGGTCTTTTCAATAAGCAACCATAAGTTTTTTTTATTAGTGAAACTAACTCATATCTTCCTGCAGTTACTATTGCTTCCTGAGAGATCCTTTCTCTTTTATTTTTTTTTATTTCATCCTGGTGCTGAAAGGCGGTTCCCAGTTAGTTTTACCAAAAAACATCACTTACAGTGACTTCTTGAAAAGACCTGAAATAATTTAAAATATTTTAAAAAATTATTAGTTTACATTTTTTTTAAGCCATGATGAATAGAAATTTAATTTTTGATCTTTTTTATCTAATAGACAATTGGCAGTTTGGCTTCTTTTTTACAAAATATAATATATTGAGTTTTCAATAAGAATCTTGTAGTTTCAAAATAATACAGCTCTGATATTTTTGAGAACCTATTAATTTCATAAGAATAAACAATTTTTCGATTTCAAACTCTAATAATTTAGACTAAAGCAAAACACAATTCTTTTAGTATTAAATTTAACAAGCAAATTTAATTGGGAAACGAAGCAACATAAATCATTTTACTTTTTTTAATAACTTTAATTTGTTTAGACATGTTAAATAAGTGTTACCACAACATCTAGATTAATATATTAAAAAATAAATAAACAATAAAACTTCAACAATTGCAAATTGCTTGAAAATTTTAATAAATTTTGAGTGAATTATAAGTTTTTGATAATGTGACCTTCTAGCAAACCTTCCAAAACCAAATTGGTTTTTGACAGTGTTGCAATCAACGATATAAAATAAATATTTTTTCAAACTTCTCCAAGGTGTCAAACCGTTTAATATAATGTTCCGGTTCAGGTTTGTCGAATTTTATTTTTAGTTATTCAATTTCTACTTTGATTCACCAAATCTTATTTTTACAAATTCTGTGTTTTGCATTTTTATATTTATTGTCTTAACTTGCAGAAAAATCAACATAGAAAGCGCTCTTTACCACTCCACCGCCGACTACAGTCCGGTTCAGGTTTAGCAAATTATTTTATTTTTACGGGTTTAGTTTTAGTTTAGGTTCAAACAGGGTGTCGAACCGTTAAAAACAGCGGTAGAGAACCTGCAGCTGGCAAGATTTTTTATTGCAGCCCGCGTGTGGTTGGGAAGCCAGTAGGCTACTTGTTTTACGTAACGAAAATCGAGAAATCAGAGACAAATCCCAATTGGTGACATTTTTGTAAAGATCATTATGGTTTTAGAGGAAAGTGGAAAATCAGGGACAGATTCTTATTGATGACTATTTTTTTGGTCTTTACCATAAATTTAGGATAGATTTTTTTTCGTGCCCGTTAAGACCACTATCATTCTGGCAGAATTCTGCTAAAATGATGGAACTAAAAATCGAAACAAAACCAAAATAGAGTTTTCAAACGACAAAAAAAAAAAGTTCAATTTTTTTACTTCTAAAATCAATTGCTTTTTAGCTTTAAGAGCCAAACCAAACAGCTTTTAAAATCATCTCAGAGAAAAAATCATTGAACTAAAGACGGTCAGCAACCAGTCCCACTCGGGTATTTTCCAACAAGAGGCTTTGAATTTCAAGTTTGAAAAGATTTTCTTTGTATATTATGACTCCTACACAAATTAAACTGATTTTTTGCGTTGGGGGCCAATCCAATAAACTTTTAAAATGATCTGAGTGATCAACTCATCAAAATAAACACGGCCGGCAACGAGTCCGTCTCGGGGATTTCCCAGAAGAACGCTTTGAATTTCAAGCTTTAAAAGATTTTCATTATAGAGTATATTATGAATCTTACAAGAATTTTACTGGATTTATGTGTTCCCAGGAAACAATGTGAAATTGGCACGATATTGTATCGGTATTATTTTACGATACATGCATGTATTGGCCCAATACTGTGTGATAATTGTTTGCACACAGTATGGATATTGGCCCAGTATCGTATATACGGTGTACCTAATATCGAGCCGATACAGTGCTGATACAATGCTACAGTATAGGTTGTATATTGGCCGAATGTTGTTTGCGCACAGTATGGATATTGGCGCGGTATCGTATACGATGCACCTAATATCGAGCCGATACAGTGCTGATACAATGCCACAGTATAGGTTGTATATTGGCCGAATGTTGTTTGCTCACAGTATAGATATTGGCGCGGTATCGTATACATGCCCCTAATATCGAGCCAATACAGTGCTGATACAATGCCACAGTATAGGTTATATATTGACCTGATGTCGTTTACTCACAGTGTGGATATTGGCGCGGTATCGTATGTCCGTTGCATTTGATATAGAGCCGTTATTGTTATTCTCAGACAGCCTTTCATCATTATATGATTTAAGCTATACGTTAAAATTATATTTCATCACTAAAATTTTTCTAACAATTTGTCTAATATTATAAAAAACGGTCATAATTCCAAATTATCAGTTTCTTTTATTTTTAAGTAAATTACATGAATCATAATTTTATTGAGCTAATGTTTTCTTCCACCACTCCGGTCTCGCCAGTTGCGCATCCACTTGCTGCACTCTTTTTCAATTTCAGCTTCAGTGGCATTTGGATTGCTGCCCAAAATTGCATCTGAAATAATTGCAGAGATATAAAAAAAAGCAAGTTTATACATTTCATATTTACACGCAAATTTTACAAATTACCTGCAGACTACAAAGCAATGAATATTAGCATAAAAAATTTATAGCTTTTTTGTAAATTTTAAATTAATCGGCTCGTTTTTGTGACAAGTTGTAAACACATTGCAATGTGACCTGGTGAAAAAAATTGTAGACATAGTCAGATTACAGACATTGAAAACAAGTTGTACATCTTTTTACTTTAGGGCAGGGTTTCACGCCTGCGGCACATTTTGGAGCCTTTACAAAATTCTTTCTTGAGACCTTTCATGGCACACTTAGACAAGAGTACAAATCTTGATTTTCGTCCCTAAAAAGTAATGTTGCTAAAAAGGTTTTCACTTTAAATCTGTCTCGGAGTTCTTACTTTTGTTTCTAAAAAGTAGTGTCTACAAAAAAAGGATAGCGGAGCAATGGTTCAATGTTTTTTAAAAAGTTTTGCGGACACAGGTTGAGAACCACTGCTTTAGGGGACTGGCCGGGACGTTGAGTGATATGTTTTGTATATAAGTCCAGCAACACAACTAAACTAATAAATACAGTTAATTTTTGAACGTTTTCAGCTTCTTAAGCTCTTTTTAAAAAAAAACTGAAACTTAAAATAAATTTTAACAATATTGCGTTAAAACTAAATAATTGCTTTTCTTTGTTTTCACGCGTTATTTTTAAAATATATTTTAAGTTTAAGATTTTTTTTAAGGACATAGAAAGCCAAAAAATTTTGAAGATGATATTAAAGTTTTTTTTTTTAATTCATTTAAATACATTGCAGTAGCGGTTTTAGTATAGCGCAAAACAAGTGGCCGCACCAAACCTCTCGTAAAAAACGTCATTAATTTTTTCCTTTCCTAAACAAAAATTAGTCCCCCTTTTACCATAGCACCATCACAGCTTTACAAAGCTGTTCAATTAAAATTAAAACCTTTTTTTGGTCTTCAATTTTATGAAGCTTTAAAAATTTTTAAATTCATGTTTTTAATTAAAAGTCTGCGCTCTAATCTAATGAAAAGACATTAAAAATAGCGTAAAGTTTTCATTTTAAAAATGTAATTATTTTGTTTCAGTGAGTTCCTATAAAAGGGCCTTCTTTTTTCTTTCAAGCACCAGCCCCTTTCTTTTTGTAAAGCCATTATTGTATATGTACCATTACTAATATAACAACACTATGATCAAATAAATTTTCTCTTTATTAAAATTCTAAATTAAAATTTGGTTTGACAAAAACAAAATACATATACAGTATATGAAGTTCAAACTTACGTTTAACAGCTTGTGAAAGCTTTAAAGATGAAAAGCTTTTTTTTTTTTCTAGATTCATTCTCCCTTTCCAACCACTTTTACCCGACCAGTTGTAGAATTGGCACAATTCATTACTTATGTTGTTTTGCATCACTCTCCAACAATTATCTTTGAGGTTATTTCCTCCGATAATTTTCAAGCGAGAAATCTACAAAAATTAAAATATTAAAAAAAAAAGATTTAAAATACGGTTATGTAAAAAACCTCGGGTAACCTAAATTCGATTTGCAGACAAAATCATCCGATTTAGGCAAAACTCCGGATAATCCCAAGCTTTTTATTTAAAAATTATAATTGTACTGTTTTAACCGAGTAGAGCAAAATTCTGCATTAACCGAATCCGGATTAACAGAAGTCTACTGTATATTTTTTCCAGGTAACAATTCGCATTTAAGACTTTTTTTCAACGCAACGCAAACTCATAAGTAATTTTGAGTGGTAGTTAAAAATGTTTTAATCAACATCCTATGAATTTTGAATATATTTAAGTTCTATAATTGCAAAATTAGTAATTTAGTTATTATAAAAAATAACTGATGGTTTAAATTACTCCAAAAATATTCCACAATCATTTGATTGCTATTTAGAAAAGGTAAAAAGAATTTTATTTTTTAAAACAATTGCAATGCGGTTAAATCAGAATAAAATGTCTTACCAAAACGTCCATTACACGTTTATCCTCCAAACTTTTTTCCATTGAATCAATTTCTTCTATACTTTTTAGTGGCAGATATATGCCCTCGGGGAGCTCGAAGAAAGTATTTTGAGGTTGTTTACTTTGAGCAATTTCTTTGCGCAACGATTTTAGCTCCTCCATTATTAATTCCATGTTAACTTTAATATTTGATAATTCGCGGAGTACAATTTTGTCTCTTGCATCTGAAAAAATTTGTTATATCTACATTTTTATGTAAGGCATATAAAATTTTATTGTTGTTGTTGTAGTTAATTTACCAGCACATATCAACCTCTCTAAAAACCTACCTTCTTTATCACGAATCAAATTTTTCGGTGTCACTGGAGTTGAATTAATGAATTCTGCTGAAACACAAAAAAGTTAAATTTTCAGTCAACTAATTTTTTTACTTTCTTGTACAAATACAATATCAAATGAAAAAAATATAACAAAATAAAACTTTACTAAAATTTATGAAAGAATAAGGGGCCGAAGCTTTTAGTACGCTCTGGTCAATATTCATCAGAAGAAATCGTTGCAATCATCAAAACCCAAAATCGATGTTTTATTTATAGCAATTAAGAGCATTGAAATCAACTTACGGACTTTATTGGACAGTATTAAGAATTAACTTCAAAATTTTCGTTTTGAGATTACACTTTGTTATAAAAAGTTATGAATCGCCTCGTTTAAGCCTTTTTTACAACAAATTTTATACCATCTAAACTAAAATACAACAGAGAACAATATTTTGTACATGTTTTTGATAAACTGTGAAAGCTAAATCAAGGTTTTAAATTAAAACAATTTTACTGGCTATTTTTTTGTAAAAACTCTTGACTTGATTCGAAGAATAATAATCGGTTCCACTGTTAAGCTGACTGATTGTGACAACAAAAAATAATAGTTTTACCCTAAAATATTTACTTCAACGCCAAAGTTAGTTTTCTATGAAAAGTCGCACTAAACCATAAAGTAATCAAAGATAATAATACTCACTATGCTGAATGACACGATTTGACGAAGTCGAGTTTTCGCGCTGGAAAAAAATGTTACTTTCGCACATTGAGTCAGTAATATCAGGTGGAGAAGGTAATTCCGTGCTAATTCGTTATGTTTAATTGTGCTTCGACGATAGCCAGCATCAATTGCAGATAATATATTGACTTTTCCAAACATTTGTAATGAAATACAATTTTTCATATGAGCCTTATTGCATTCGTGCTTAGAAATTCGTTCTGACAAATGTTTTAAGTTGTTGTAACCTTTATTTGTCCATAAACTCTCACCTCCAAATAAGAGACAGCAAAAGCAAAATAAGCTCTTTCTTTTATCGCAGGCCGTAAGCCACGATTTTTTATCAAACCAGGTCAAAATGTCCTCAATTTCTTACCATCTTTCTGGAAGATATTGATGTCACGTGGTTGATATGGACCTAGTCTTTTAATTTCTAGTTGTTCCTCATGTTTTAAGTTTTTAAATGGATTTTTCAATAAATTATCAACTTTATTCATGGTGAAGGGTGTTGAATCATAAATATAAACCATGCAAAACGTAACGTCTAAGCTCAATAATTACGAGAAAACAAACCACAATGTAATAATCGCTAGTGAGCAATTTGACATCACTTACTGGAATAGCTTGTTTGAAGTTAAATTATTTTGATCTGGAAATACAAAAATCTCACTAAATATAAATAAACTAAGCATGTTATTCAAAAGCAAAAATGAACATAACTGGCGCAGTGAAATCACTGCAATTGATTCTACTTGAGGTAATTCTTAGCTATTAACCAATTTGTTTCCTTATTCAAATAGAAAACCAAAATATTTGTTTTACCAAAATTATTCTTTAACAAATTATTTCTTTATTTTAAGTTGAAGTTGAAATACCTTATTCAAATAGAAAATCAAATTAAAACTGTTGAATTGAAAACGAACTCAAACTCACAAAATTAAAGCAAATTAAACTGTACAATTGCTCACACTTAAGCCAAAAAAGGCAGGCGCAGGCGCAGCTAACGTCTGCATATAAGTTACGATTGCTGTTTGGGCCAGACATCGCTGGCCCCAATTTTGTGCTATTGCTAGCATAGTAAAATCTTCACAAAGCGCGGCGCGTGAGTTGGTTGGCTTTAGATGTAAATGTATAGGAGTAAATGGGCCAGAATATGTGGGCCCCTCTGGATCGTTTTAAAGAGACTTCAGGAAATATTTAAAAATATTTCTTGTTGTTTTTCGGTTAACTGTTATCTTGGCATGCATGTAAACAATTTGATATTTAATATAAGGTTTCTCTTTAGAAATTCACATATTATTAGTCAAATTTTTAGTGGGGCCCGGCCCCTATGGCCCCTATGTACGAGCCGCCACTGAGTATAGATCCACAGAACGTAGAATTTTCGATACAAATTTTTCACGATTTATCAACCACGAAATTCAAAATACCGATAGCAAGCAAAAATGTCTAAAGGCCCGTTTCTACTACGAGCGCGGGAAAGAGCATTCTTTGTTTGTTTTATTGATTTTTTTTTGCGCTCGCTTCAATTTTAAACATTTAGTCATTCAAGTTTATAATAATAAAAAATTGACGCATAAAGGCTCTTTTCCCACTATGAGCGTGGAATGGAGTACAGTGGCGAGCAAAAAAGTAAGATTTTTTATTTTATTAAATTTTTTAAAAATAAGTTAGTTGCAATTGAATTATATTTCTAAAAAAATAAATCAATATTGATTTAATATAATTTTTTGTGCTCTTTTAATGATATATTACTTGATATATATTAATATAATTCAATTTTAACAATGATATTTTTAAAAAATCTTAAAAAATAAAAAAGTCTTACTTTTTTTGTTCGCCACTGTATTTACTTGGTTTATTGACTTTATTTGCTTCACTTAGATTTTAAGCGCGGAAAGATGATCAAAAGAAACAAAGAATGCTCTATTCCACGCTCGTAGTGGAAACGAGCCTTAACTTTTAGAAGTTTTTAATGCATATTTATGTATTATTTTGTAAAATTTGAAATTTGAACAAGCGAGTCCCCCTTTTGGTTCTCCTGGCGCACGTTCATGTATCTAGTGCACATATTTTTTCTTCATTTCTCGGCTGATAAAGTCGTTTATGACGTTTCTTTATTGGCACACAAGTGCTCAAAAAAACATTGTGGCAACTTCAAACGGTAACATTTGATTTAATAATTACAACTAAAAATAAATTAAAAATTAAATCAGTTTGTTGTATAAGATTTTTTTTTTCTTAAGATAATTGAAATCAAGCTTTGCAATTTTGTATATTGATCACTGCTTGCTTACAAACTAGTACTAAGAACTTGCTGCTTTTTATTTTAATAAGTATATAGCGATGAAAGGGTAAAAATTAGGTATGGGTCCAATTGTTTAAAAAAAGTCTTAAATTCAAGCAAATTCAAATTTTCGGGAGACAATCATTTCTCAATTCGTAAAACCAGCAAAATTGTTTTTCAACATTTGATTAAAGACTTTTTCGATAAACACTAGCTTGATATTGGCAGAAAAATACTTTGGCTCCTCCATAATGTTTTGTTTGCCAAGCAAGCTGTCTAACTATTGGCGACCAAAACTATTTAGTTTTAACTCAAAGTCAGATTGTGCTACTAAATTTTGTTTGCAGGGGTAACTTATACATATACGTAATTTGCTTATGGTTTCTCGGTTGCATTCTACATAAAGATAACTGACGCAAAACTTTTGTAATGAACCAGCAAATACGTGGTTCTTGTATTAAAATTTATTTGTCCTGTTGCTACAATTTTGGTAGGCCTGAAAGTTAACAAAAATTTAATTTTAACGTAATACTTGATAAATGAAAAAGCATGCTAGATAAACGTCAGGTTCGAGTATTGGTTATTTTACCATACATTTTCAACATTGAATCTGCAAATTAGTAAATCCGACAATATCATACATCAAATCAATTTAACTGCCCCCTAAAGAAATGCTGAAAACCATTTTTTGTTCAGTAAATAATTACCAACAATCAACGTGGATTTAACATTATTAAAACTAGTTAAAATATACGAGATTAACATTAAAAATAGCAAACAAACTCAAAGCAACCTTACTGGTAGAACTTTTATTTTTTTTAAATGTTAAGATTTACGTTACTTCAGGTAAAATGCTTACCAAACTTAATTAATTTTTAATACGTGCATTAGTGGATCAACTCACCAATGTGTTGCTAAACAATGAAGCATTTGAGTCAAATTCAGGAGACTGTAAATAACATAGTTAATGACAAGGTCAAACAAAAAGATATTGACATTAACCCTTTAAAGGAACAAATTGAAAATGTCCAAAAAGGTACCAAAACCCATGAACAAGAAATCAACATCTTGAAAGATCAACTTGATGCAGCCGAGCAATACTCGAGAAGAAATTGTGTTGTAATACATGGAATAGACAGTAATAAAGATGAAAATACTGATGTAACTGCAAGAAATTTCTTTTATAAATACTTGGATTTAGATATCAAACAGGAAGAAATTGATCGTAGCCATCGTCTTCCTACCCATGGAAACCCTTTAATTGTTAAGTTTGTTCGGCACAATATAAAAGCTAAAGTGTATGCCTCAAAAAGAAAGTTGAAAGGTAAAGGCTACATAATAACTGAATCTCTTACCAAAAAAAGACTCAAATGTGTGAAACTATTGAAGCTAAGAGATGACAAATGTTTATACTCTTATTGGACTATAGAAGGTAAAATTTATTATACTAAAATTAGAAATGGTAAAAGCTATCATTTAAACAGCTTTGATGAACAAGAGATTTACAAATTGTTTTCAAAGTAACCTTTTCAACTCAATTTTAGAGGCTCTTATCATGACTATAGTGTGTCATTTAGTTATGAGTCTGGTTAATATTAATCTTCTTCATTTTATATGTTTGCCACTTCAATTTGTTTAAAAGTTTGTTTGTCTTTTTTTAAATTTTTTTAAGTGTTATTGTATAAACTTCAAGTATGCCTATCAAATATTCTTGTATTAGTTGTGCTAAACCTTGCAAACTTAACCAAAAAATTATTTCCTGTGACACCTGCCAGCTGTGAACACATTTCAAATGCACCAGCTTGACAAAAAGTGATTTCGAAACTCTCCAACAACCAAATCAATCATATCATTGCATGAAATGTATTTTCCCATTTCAAAACTTAAGTAATGATGAGTTAAAAGAATTAAATGTTAATGACAAACTGATCTTGCCGAAACTTTTAAATTACAAACTACTTGATGCTGACAGTTGATACATATTCACACCAGACTTCCAAAATCTCTATACAAATAACACAGACTTCTGTATATTACATATTAACATAAGGAGCTTAAACAAACACTTTGTGAAACTTGAGCTGTTGTCAGTGCTAGGTAAGATGCCAGAAATTATAGCTATATCAGAAACAAAACTAAACTCAAATCTAAAAGCTTTCTTGCCAGGATACACTTTTATACATAATAATTCTCCAACAAATGCTGGTGGAGTGGGAATGTTTATAAAAGATACTTTAAGTTATAAAACTACTAGTGAGTATCAATTAAATATGATGGGATGTGAGGAGATATGGGTAAAAATATGGTTAAACAATACATAAAAAGTGTTTAGTGTGCTTTGTAGACACCCTAATTCAAAACTTTCTGATTTTCGATCCTCCTTTGAAAAAGCTATTGAAATTTTAAACACAAACTAATGTACTGTTTATGTGGGGATTTCAATATTGATTTGCTGCAAAGTGATACCAAAACTATGATAAAAAATTATTCTGATATGCTATTTAGCCTAGGATGCCTGTCACTAATTAAATATCCCACTCAGATAGCTCACAGTAGTGCAACATTGATAGATCACTTTTATAGCAACAACTTAACTCAAAAAACTACCTCCCATATATTAACTGAAGATATATCAGACCATATGCCAATAGTACTTTTATTATCTAACATCAAACACAAGATCGTAGAACAAAACATTGTCGTAAGAGATACAAAAAACTTTAATACTGAAAATTTTTTAATTGAACTTAGTGAAAACTTGAATGTATTTCATGATAATTATACTGTTGATGAGCAATTTGAGAGATTTCTTGATATTTTCAACATCACATTAAGTAAGCATGCTCCTCTAAGAAGAAAATCTAGAAAAGAAAAAAAACTAAATAGTAAACCGTGGATAACAAAAGGAATATTAATCTCAAGCAAACCAAAGAACAAATTATACATTGCTAATTTAAAAGGATCTGCAAATGATGTACAGTTATACAAAACTTACCGCAACAAGTTAATCCATGTGAAAGAACAAGCAAAGAGAAAATATTATCAGGGACTTGTCTTAGAATCTAAACATAACATGAAATTCTTATGGAAAACTATTAATGATATTGCCAAATACAAAAAAAAAGCAAGTAGTCTCATCACAGAGCTAACTTGTGATACAGGAGAAAAAATAACTAGTTCAAAAGAAATAGCAAATATGCTAAACCACTATTTCTCTGAGATTGGACAAAAACTGGCTGCAAATATTTAACTACCCAATTCAGCTAGTATTCTCAGCAGCACTTCGTTTATTACTCAAAGGTGCACTTCTTTCTATCTTCAGCCATTAACTGAATCCGACATATTAAAACATATAAGGCAACTGAACCCATCAAAGAGTACAGGGCCTGATGGAATACCCATAAAATATATAACTATGAGTGCACTGATCATAGCACCAGTTTTAACCAGACTCTATAACAGTTGCATTAGCACTGGGACTTACCCCAGAATTCTTAAAATTGGACAAATTGTTCCAATTTATAAGGGTGATGCCAAGGATCGGTGCTGCAACTACAGACCCATATCTCTACTTAGCTCATTTAGTAAGATCTTTGAAAAATGCTTGTACGAAAGAATTTACTCCTATTTAAATAAAAACAAAATATTAACACCTGTTCAATTTGGCTTTAAACAAAACTCTTCTACATCAGATGCTGTAAGGCAATTATTTGATAATTTTGCTGAAAATATTGACCAAAAAAAATATACTTGTGCATTGTTTCTTGACCTAAAAAAAGCATTTGATATCGTAAATCACCAAATTTTGCTTGCAAAATTGGAAAAATATGGCATCCGTGGATTGCCACTACAGCTCCTTGCAAGCTACTTAAATAACAGACTACAGTTTACAGTTGTGAACAATACTAAATCAAAATTTAATCGTGTAACCTGTAGTGTACCACAAGGCTCTACTCTAGGACCATTACTATTTTTAATATATATCAATGACATGCCTCTAGTATCTAATTTTTAATCGTGTATATCTCTAGTATCTAAAATTTAAATCGTGTAACCTGTGGTGTACCACAAGGCTCTACTCTAGGACCATTACTATTTTTAATATATATCAATGACATGCCTCTAGTATCTAATTTTAATACAAAATTGTTTGCAGATGACACAGTTCTCACACTGACAAATTCTTGTCCAAGACTGTTGAATAAAAATGTCAACTCTGAACTGGTCAAAATTGATGAATGGTTGAAATTAAACAAATTGTCACTAAACAAATAAAACAAAATTTATTGTATTAACCAAAAAAAGATCAGCCAGGCACTTTGATATTAGAATAGGAAAGACAAATATAGAACAAGTAAATAAAATAAAATATTTGGGTGTAATCTTTAATGATAAGCTTTCTTGGAAGTCTCATATACAACATGTTTGCTCTAAGCTCTCCAGTGGTTCCTGGGCACTGGTCAAACTGAGGAACTATGTTGACACTACAACACTAAAAACAGTATACTATGCTTTAATTTACTCTTATCTTCAATACTATGTCTCAACATGGGGACTGGCTTCAACTGCTGCCCTGGATCCACTGGTAAGAATACACAAACGCATAATAAGAATTATCACAAATAGTCCTTTTTTGTCACATACAAATCCTCTTTTTCAAAAATTGAATTTCTTAAAACTAAAAGACATTGTTAAACTTGAAATTGCAAAAACAATGTTTTGCTTTAATAAAAGTTCAACAAAAAATGAGTCCCAAACTATTATAAGTATAGCCCAAAAACATCATTATGAAACAAGACTGGCAGCAAAACAAAATTATTTTCAACCTAGAAAGAGAACAGAATTAGGTAAAAAGACGTTTTCTTATATTAGACTTAAAATATGGCAAGAAGTACCCTTTGAATTAAAGTCACTTTCCTATAATCAATTTAAGAAGAAATTTAAGCTTTTTTTAACTAGTCAATATTAGATACGAAGCCACAACAATTTTGATCAAGTCAGCTGGCACGTGGAAAGTTATTTAATAACAACTAATATTGCTAATTATTCTTTATTGTTTTTTTTTAATGTAGTGTGTTTTGTTAATATACTGTTGTATTTAAAAAAAATTTTTTTTTCGTCTTACTATTTAGAGGGAGGCAGTTGACTAGAAGACCGTATGGTCATTTCGCTGCCTTCCTGTGCTTTCCAAAAATTTTTTGTCACATATATTGTTGTATTTTTTCGTTTTGAAGCACAAAACAAATAAATTGAATTGAATTGAATTGAAATTAATAACATTACAAATATTTAAACATTATTTTGTAGCATTAATTTAACGATACCCTACTTAAAGTTTAGTTAAAACACATCTGTTGAATAAAGTAATGTTTTGACAAAGGTTAATCGAACTTGACAATTTTTCCTACTCCGTAAACAATTTAAAGTATAACAATAAATTTTCTTTACCATTGAACATTAAAAAAAATGGACAATATAAACGAAAAATTTAACATTAAATTAAGGTTTATATGTCATCTGTGGAGTCTTGTTCCAACCTAAATAAGTAGTTGTTTCGTACTAGCAATACGTTTTCGAGCATATTGGAGTCCATTCTTGAGCGTTGTGGAGACAAAATAAATTTTAAGCTGGAGAACGCTCTTTCCACGCTAACTTGTGTGGCTGGCACTTCGAATAATAAGGAAGCAAGTACGTACAACTTTGGAAATTGGTTCTTTTGGCTTCTCCAATACTTCAAAATGTTTTGATCTTTCTTTATCCGTGGCTCTTGTTGAAAAGCCTTTAAGTCGTTGCTAATGTCTAAAGAGCACTTTGCAACCTGTAAAGTTTAAAGCTTGCTTCAGAAAAATTAGTTCTTTTCATAATTTTATAAACCATAAATGAGATAATACAGTAAGTCTACAACAAATGTTCATTAAATCGAAAGTCATTTTGCATAAAACCATACAGCAAAAGATCTTCCATTCTTTTTTAATTTCATCTCCATATTTATCCTCCTGACTCGCAGGAAAGCGACGGAGGCGGTAATACATAGGATAGGCAATTTTCCCGACCTGCTTCTGGAGATGCCAAGATATTGCTGTCCGCTTGTAATTTAATAGAGACATGACTGTAATTTAGAACTGCTTGCCAAGACCACCAAGTAGGGGAAAGTGCCGTAAAGTGTTTTTCCCAAAGGCACAAAAGAATGGCGCGAGTAGGTTTTGAACCGAGATCATGTTGATCATAAGTACGGCGCTTTAACCACTCGACCACACTGCCGTCATTCTACTTAGCTTACGATTGTTCATAGCCGTACCTGGCGGGGAGGAAGGGGGCAATTGCCCCCTCAACTTTCCAAGATTATTTTTCGGGCAACGACAAGAAAATATTTGGGCAAAACCAGAATTTTTGGGCAACGAAAAAATACTACCAAATTTTGCTGAAGAGCTTTTTTTTTTGAAAACACCTTGATTTTGGGACAAAAAGTGAGAAAGATGAGACTGGTTTCAAGTGAAGACCTTTTTTTTAGAGAACACCATGATTTTAGGACGAAATTTGGTCTTTGTCCGAGAATCTCAGACAATTTACTAAAAAATCAGGATTCGGGCAAATGTCACAAAATTCGGGCAAAACTTCATTGCCCTACCCAATTTTTTGGGCTGGTACGGGTATGCGATTGGTCACAAAGTCGCCACAACGATAAAGAGGTCGTATGACATGAGTAAACTAAGCGAAACCAAATTTATGAAAATTTATTCAAAAAACGACTGTAGCACTATGTTGATCCTGCCAAAGAAATCAAAAATACTTCTTTGAAAATAAAAATGCTACTATTTAAATTACTAGTTGCGTGTATCAATAATGTCAGGACAAATAATTTGAAGCAAGAACAAAAGATGAAGAACAAAGTTCGTAAAATTATGGAGTTTACTTTAGTTTAACAAAACAAAATTTTGGCCTAGGTAAATACAATAACAGCTAAAAAAATAAATACCTTTTGTTTTGCTGATTCCAATTCATGCGCCTTTAACATCACTTCTAAATCATCATCGTCGTTGCTGGAGTTGCGTAAATCGGGAGATAGCCAATTTTGATCGGTAAAATTTATACTTTGAGATTTTAAGTTTTGCAAGCTAATCCAGGTATTTTGAAGCTGAGCTATAGCTGATGATTTTTCTTTCTCGTTCAGCAAAACTTTATATCTAGGATCCAGAAAAATGCATGCCACAAAGACATCATTTTCCAGTAACGCCAATTCGCGTTTTTTTATAGAAGACAGCAATAACTGCGAAAACTCTGTTGGTGATGCCTTTGAAATTTCTAATTGGCACCTTAACCAAATTCCATAAAAGTCACCCAACGTAAGATGTTGTTGCTGTAAAGCCTTCGCGGCTTTTCGGGCTGGTTCAAGAGCTGTCACGATTTCGGAAAACAAATTCCATTGTGACTCCAATAGATGCAGTTCAGCATTGGAGGCGGCCATTTCTTAGCAGAAATCTTTTAATAAAAGTAGTCGCTGGAGCATATCACAAGTAGAATGCCAACGAGTTACACAATCCAAAATAGGCTTTTTTCGTTTTAATTTTTTCAAAATCACCATAATAGATGGATTTCTTAAAATTTTACACACGTGGCGGGCTTTAGCAATGTCGCTTTTTAAACAAGCACTGTAAGTTTGTTCATTAATCAAATTACTTTGAATAGCTTGAGAATTTAGAGAACTGCTACTAGAACCTTTAATAATGTCATGATCAGTTACAAAAGCAGGTGCAAAATCAGCTTTAGCAAAAAGTTGAGGATTATATGGCCAATTTCCTGTTGAACAAAATCCAGAAAGTATATTTTATGGAGTCATCGCAACCATTTGGGCTTCTGTAACTAACAACGAAACCTCATATATTGTCACACTCCTTCCTGGGTTAGTTCTCATTCAGTTGTCCATTGCCTTGTTGTATCCGATTTTAAATGGCCCATAAACAGATACATCCAAAGGCTGTAATTTTTTGTGACGTTTTTGGAGGTATTGTTAGAAGAACAATACCTAAATCTCTTGCTTTGTCAATTGCAGCAATGGACAAATGTAATTCATGATTGTCCATAATAACTAAAATCTTGCGATCTGGTGAGCAGCCAGTAAGTTTACTAATGTGCATTAAAAAATCAACAAAAAGATCTATTGATCCAACCAGATCTGGTTGCTCTTCTGATGCACCCAGGTGGACCACCGCAAATAAAGTGTTCCCTGTATCGCACTCGTGGGAAGATCAGCATAGGAGCCAAAGCATGCTTTGAAGCACACACTGCATAAAGCACAGTGACAAGCTCGCCTCTTTCACTGGATGTTATAGAACCCACACTTTTGGTTCCACTGGCAGTGACAACCTTTTTTGGATTTTGAACAGTGGTTACACCAGTTTCATCTAAATTAAAAATTCGATCTGGAGTAAAATGATGTGTATCTAACACAACACCAAGGTTGTCAAAATATTCCTTAACATTGTGATAATTAAAAGCCACTGCACGGCCAATAGATGTGGCTTCTGGAGTTCTAATTGAAAGTTTATGCCTCTGTTTGAATCCTTTCCACCACCGTTTTCCAGCTTTCTTACTTATTTCCCAAGAATGGGAAACAGATAATTTATTTGCACCAGCAAATTGGAAAGCAAGTTCTTTGCATTTTTCAACTGATAATCCAAAGAACATATCAGCCAAATGTACTATGTGAGACGATAACTGTTGCTCCATTTCCAGAGTAAAAATTTGATTTTTTAAAGCTGTTGCTTGATATCCAACTACACAATTTGGGTCTGCCTCCTTTTTTTTATATACCTTATTAATGTCATTTTGTCAACATTAAAATTGGCAGCAGCTTTTCGATAAGAACTGCCTTCTTCTGTCACACATTTAGCTGCTCTTTTTAACACATCCAAGCGAAGATCGAAAACATCGATTAGTTTTTCTTTTATGCTTAAACGGCATATTGTACATATACAGGTATAGTTGTAAAATTACTGTAAAGAGTTAAATTAGAAAGAGTTTTATGTTGATAAGGAAAATATTAACAAAATGTCTAAAATCAAATGAAAAAATTGTTAGTTTATAGCTGCTATCAGCAACATACAATAATCACTGTAGAATTATACCAGAAGATAAAACCACTAAATAAATACTATTATGAGGCATACAACCACTAATGAAGTGCTTTATACATTTTTTATAATTTTTCATGTTTCAAACACCAAAAAAGTTTAACATATTAAATCTTACTATGTTTTTATAATATTAAAGGAGATTTGATACACTGTATTAAATCTCCTTCCATACACTGTATCAAATCTTCTTATTAGCACTTTTTATAAAAATTTGACAACCAACATCCTAACAATAGTAATTTCAAAGGAACAACTTTGCTGGTTAACAACTTTATCAGCAACAATTATTCAACCATATTGTCAGCTTTCTTACCTTTTTCTTTATTTCAGCAGTCAAGCTGAAATTTAGGACAAAAATTTTACAAAAAATTTATAAAAACAAATTTTCTTTATTGTTGTTTAGTAGTTCAATCTAATTATCTTTACTTGTAGCCCGGATGAACTTTTTTGACATTCTTTTTCATGTGGTGGCCCTAATTAGCTAAAGTTTATTTTGTAGAATCCAGTAGGGGGGTGTATCAAATCACCTGCCGTATCAAACCACCCTCCTTTCCCCTACTCATTTATTAAGAACTGGTTGCTTGGAAATGGTTACTGTGAATGGAAGACCGTTTAAAATTGTTGAAGATTTAGGGTTTAGAAAACTTTTAAATCCAATTTCGCAAGCGCTCTCCGACAGTGGAAATAAAATTTGCGTCAACGCAGAAACTATTCGCGAAGAAGTTGTCATGCTAGCGAGCAAAATAAAAAAAGAAATTAAAGAAGATATTCCTGAAAAGTTTATTTCACTTAAAATAGACATAGCGACACGAATGGACAGGGCTATTTTAGGTATCAACATTCAGCTCATAAAAAATGGAAAGCTTACTCTGAGGACAATAGCGATGAAAGAACTTACCCACCCAGCCAACAATGCAATGCAGGGCCCGCAAAGGCCCTGTACGGGCAACTGTGCGGGCCCTGTGAGGGCAGCCCGTACAGGACCCGTATCGATTTGGCCGCGGGCCCCGAAGTGGCCCTACATGGGTTTAACCGCACGGGTTTCGTGGCGACTTAATGCCGATTTCCTGCACGACGTTTTTTGGCGGTGTAATGTCGATTTTCTGCACCGTTTTCATGATGGTTTACTGCCGATTTCCTGCACGGGTTTTATGGTGGTTCAACACCAGCTTTCTGTACGGTTTTCACGGTGGTGTAATGCCGATTTCCTGCACCGTTTTCATGATGGTTTAATGCCGATTTCCTGCACGGTTTTCATGATGGTTTAATGCCGATTTCCTGCACGGGTTTCATGGTGGTTTAACACCAGCTTTCTGTACGGTTTTCACGGTGGTGTAATGCCGATTTCCTGCACCGTTTTCATGATGGTTTAATGCTGACTTCCTGCACGGTTTTTAGGGTGGTTTAACACCGATTTCCTACACGGTTTTTATGGTGGCTGATGCCAATTTCCTGTAAGAGATTCGCGGTGGTTTAATGCCGACTTCCTGCATGGTTTTTATGGTGGTTTAACGCCGATTTTCTACACGGTTTTTATGGTGGCTGATGCCAATTTCCTGTACGGGTTTCACTGTGGTTTAACACCGGCTTTCTGTACGGTTTTCGCGGTGGCTTAATGCCGATTTCCTGCACGGTTTTCATGATGGTTTAATGCCGATTTCCTGTAAAGGTTTTCACGGTGGCTTAATGCAACTTCCTGCGCGGATTTTTATAGTGATTTTAAATAATATTGCTTGGAAAATTACAACATTTTACACAATGTTAAAGACAAGACTAAAAAACTATTAAATTATGCTTTGTTTAGTGGATTACTTATTCTTTATTAAAACTAGTTCATTTTAATAATCCAATTTTTTGATATTTTTGTTTTTAAAATTTTTGACAAATCACAATTTTAAATTTAAACTTTATTTTTAAATTTAAACATACAAAAATTATGACAAAATATCAACAGTCGGAATTTGCTTTTGATCTTTTTATTCTTCTGCCGTCGCAGTCACGGCTGTCGCGAAGCCACTTTGCAGCGCATTTTTTTCAATTTCGTTCCGTTTAGCATTTTTCGAAATACGATGCTTCTTTACAGCTTCTATAAAAAATAACAACAATCCAAATTAGAATTTATTGTTTTAAAATTTTTAATATTGGACTTTTATAAATTTTTTGTTATACAAAAGTGCGTCAAAGGTTAAATTATTGAAAGGTTAGAACAAAATATCAACATTCTATTGAATTTTTGTTCGACAATCATGAGAAAAATACGACAAATTAAAATTTTTCGTTATTTTAATTCTTCGACAAGACGCCTGATTGGTTAAAAGACTCGACCAGTTGACCGGCGTTTCTCAACCTAGGATCGCGACTCGTAAGAGTTGCCAAGTCTGTTTTGGAAAGTTGCCACGATACTTTATGCAATTTTTTAAATCTTTCTTCTACAGCAGGCCTGTTTTACTTTTTACCCATTGTGGGTCCTTTGTTATTGGCAAGTTTATCGCGGGCCGCGGGCATATGTAAAATGAAAGTGAAGATGAAAAAAAGTCTTTGTTAGTTGGCGAGGCAGAATCAGGGTATGATAATTTTTTTTAGGCTTCACTTTAATTTTACATGCACAGCTGCACATGTAAAATTAAAGTGAAGCCTAACAAAAATCATCATACCCTGATTCTGCCTTCGCAGTTACATAAAGTTGCACATCCTAAAAAAATTAACTGAGTTTAATTAAGTTTTGAATATACTGTAAAAAATATCAAAAAACAATATGTCAAGGTCTACTCTAATTCATTATTTTTCATCTATATCTGAAGTTACTTGTATTTATTCATTCATATTATTTGCTTGCTGGAATGCTAATAGAACTTATCCAATGATTAAATTGACCGCCATTAGATATGCACAGATATTGTCCTCCAGTTGAAAATTTAGTATTTGGTTATTATTTTAGGCCTACATATTGTAATATGACGGAAAATTAGAAATACTTCTTAAGAACGTCTACCAGAGACAACAGATTGACCAAATTAGTAGTAGGCTTATTAGAACTAAGAACATGCAAGCTATATCCAGTGATGGCCTTACAAAAAAGGGCCCGGTGCAAGAAAAATAAGGGGCCACTTTTTAGTGCATCAAAATAAAATAATCTTTAAAACAAGTCTTTATTTTACAGATGCAAACATCCTGGTGCTATTATAAAGAAATAGGGCAATATTTTGGTTTGGAGGGCCACTTTTTGATGTTTTTTAGGAGGGCTGTGGGGCGCTCCGTACGCACCCTAATAAAGTCATCACTGGCTATATCCTAATTAGTTTAAATAAAGATTAATTTTCAATTTGTCAAACTTTTTACACTTTTGTAAACTTGCATTATTTTTGTACTTTTTGAGTAACAATTATGAGGCAAATTTTATTCTAAAAAAGTTTTCAGCTCTTAATATACTTCAAATGCAGTTTACACAATGTTTTAATAGCATTTAAAAAATGATCGCGTAGAGAATTGCATAATATACATGTACGAATTGGTAATTTTGGAAAGGTTGCGTAAATGAGAAAAGAAATATTCTAAAAGATGCTCGACTGATGTAATATTTGACAGTTGACACCATAATTTAGCCGCTCTTGTAAAGTAATTTCAGTTAAAAAATTCAATCAAAAACAATTAAAAATTGGAAAATAACATTAGCAATGTAATCACAGTACAGTTTTGGAAAGTGTTAAGAGCTTACCTGAGTCTTGGTTTAATACGAGGGCTGTTTGAAAAGTAACGGGACTGTGTAAATAATTATTTTATTTGAAATGCCACGTAAAAATTACAACTTGTCCCCTTCAAAGTAATCTCCTCGAGCTCGAATGCACTTTTCTAATCTCTGTTGCCATGCTTCTATGCACTTCTGGAAAGATTCCATTGGGATCGCTCGTAGTTCTTCGTTACGGCTGTTGTTATGGCTTTTGAGTCTTGAAAACGGGTTCCTTTAATGACTCCCTTGAGCTTAGGAAACAAGAAAAAATCACAGGGAGCCAGATCTGGCGAGTAGGGTGGTTTCTCCAGCACGGCAATGTTATTTTCTGCAAGAAATTGTCGTATGCTTAAGGCATTGTGAGCAGGAGCATTTTCATGATGAAGCAGCCATGACTTTGTCTCCCACAATTCTCTTCTTTTCTCCCTTACCGAACGCATCAAACATCGCAAGATGTCTTTGTAAACATTCTGGTTAATGGTTTGGCCCTGTGGCAAGAATTCTAGATGAACAATTCCATGAACACCAAAGAAAACAATTAGCATTACCTTAATTTTGGACTTGAACAGCCTTGCTTTCTTGGGTCTTGGTGAGGATGCACTCTTCCATTCAAGGCTCTGCCGTTTGGTGAGTGGATCGTACTTGAAGATCCACGACTCATCACCGGTAACAACTCTACTCAGCAGATCTGGTGTAATTTCAAATTGTTTCAGGATGTCTTGACACACTTGCACACGATTTTCCTTTTGCCCATCATTCAGCAACCTTGGTACCATTTTCGAACAAACCTTCCTCATCCCCAGATCTTCTGTAATGATCCTCCACACCCTCTCACTATTCATGCTCAACTCATCTGCTATCATTCTAACAGTAAGGCGGCGGTTACTGCGCACTTTTTCTCTCACATGCTCAACATTTTCATTTGTTCTGCTTGTTGTTGGCCTTCCACTCTTAGGATCATCTTCCACATCCTCTCTTCCCTCTCTGAACCTCTTGTGCCACTCAAAAATCCGAGTTCTTGACATCGTAGCATCTCCGTAAACTTCTTGGAGCAAATTGAATGTTTCAGTTGGAGTTTTTCCAAGTCGAACGAGAAACTTCAAGTTGATTCTTTGTTCAATGCTCATTTTTGTTAACAAAAGAAGAAAAAAAAAGAAAAAAATATTTACTAAATAAATTATCCCAAAACGAACTACAGTAAAGCACCTTTCAAGAAAAGCCTGTAAAAAAGCATATGGTTGTCACAGAATGCTGAAACTACATTTTTACAACCACAAGACATTGCGCCATCTTAAAAAACAAAGATTTTATCACTGTTGCAAGTGTTGTTTGTGCAAAGCATACAGTCCCGACACTTTTCAAACACACCTCGTATGTTCGATGGTAAATCCAAAGCTGATGTTGACAACGGTGTGCTAGCAACAGGGGAAGACCCTTCATATATCAAAGGCGAGGAAGAGTTTAATGTTAAGGCACCTCATTAACGGGTTCTTGATTTGATCTCAATAACTTCGTTGGTGGGGAGGGAGGAACAACATCACTATCGTTGTCAGACGAAGAAGCAACAAAGTTTGAATTCGGTCTAAAAGAACAGTTCAACAAATATTTATTAGGTTAATCAGTAATATAAATTTATCCTGAAATTATAGCATAAAAAATTTTTGTAACGGTCTGGCGTAAGAATCTATAAAATATGGTTAAATAACACTGACAAAAGAACTTAAAATTATTCTAATTACGTTTCTGCAACTGAGAAAAACAAAGCATTATTTGGTGATATTATATCACTGTCAACTCTATTTGCCAGGCTTACAGGACAACGAAGCTTTATAAATACAGTGACACTCACGTGTTTACCCCGACTTGCTTACAAGATTCTACTGCCCGGTTAAAATTTTTTATTTGTTTGAATTTTTTACACCGTGATCTGACAGCATTTTAAAGATATTAACTAAAATTGTCTTGCTGAGGCAAGTATCTTTCTCAAGGATACAACCGTCGAAACAGTGTTCACTGTATTTCGGCCACGTTGTCCATTAATCAATTGCGAAACCAAAAAATACTGTCACTAAACTTCATTTAATCAATTACGTACATGTATGTATGCACTACATGAAATGGTATATACATTTTTATCGATTTAGAATTTATTTATTGCTTTTGAATTAATATTTTTTATGAAAAATTTACGGATCTTTTGTAGAAAGCCCCCGCCACTAATGCAAAAATGTGAGATTGAGAAAAACAATCCCGCCACGTTTTAAGTATTGCAGATTGCGCTGGCGGGGGCTTTCTATAAAAGATCCAAATTTGCTCAATTTTTTCTAACAAATCAATGTACAGCATGATTAAACTTAATCAGACAAGATTGAAATTAAAACTTTGCTTCTTGTTCATTCGCAAAAATACGAAATCCTGATAGAATTTTTGTTAATAAAATTGTTAAACGTTCAAGTAATGCGAAAAAAGTAACTAGAGAATTTTGAAAATTCCTAATAAAGTAGCGTCTATATTTTATGGGTTATGGTTACTTAATTAAAAAATTACTACATTAACGACTTGTCAAAGCGACGAGTGGCAATCCATCTTTGATTAAATTTAGCTATCTTGTAGAAAAAATAAAGTTGACCATGGTCAAAAATCCTTGAAAGTTCCGACGTGAAGGGTGAACTTAATAGGGATATTTCAAATCGAATTTTGAATTCATATAATGTTATATTTAGATGATATTTTTGGTATTAAATAGAAATACTGTGGTGAGCAATCACTGAAAAATAATTGAAAGGTAGTGAGAAAATGGTTATTTATACAATAGAACCTCGCCGACCCGACCGCCCGCGGGACCGCAGTCAAATGGTCGCCTTAGCGAGGTGGTCGCGTTATTAAAACCATAACCCTTACCCTAAATTTTAATAAAAAAATTTGGGACCGCACTGAAATGGTCGTGATAACGAGGTGGTCACCAACCGGGGTTCTACTGTAATTTGTTAAATCAAATTGAGCGACGCTGCATTAAAGCAAAAGCTGATGCAGACTTTAAAATTTATTTGCACGTTCTCCAAGACTAAAAAACATTTGTCAACAAGAGCGCAGAGTGATTGGTTATCCTACCTATTAGCGCCTCAGTCACTCTCTTGCGAGTCAGGAGGATAAATATAGAGATAAAATAAAAAATAAAATAAGTAACTTGTACTAAGTAATGCTAAATTAATTCTACGAAATATTAAATTGTCAACCAAATATCATTCTAACTTGCTAGCAAAAGAACAAGAGTTTTATGTTTGGTTTACTAGTGATTACTGTTAGTACCTGTTACTATACACAAACTGCGTGTAGAAATAATATTTTCAGAAATACAAACAAATTTGCCAAAAGAGTGGGTCAAAGTAAAACGGTTTTTAATTACACGTAAAGCAAATCACAAACTATGAAAAACCTCCATCTATAAATTTCTATCTTTCAAAATATATTTTTCATTAGAAGCAAAAAAAATAACTGCTTTTTCTATGAAGAACAAAAGTTTCTATAAAAAGCAAAACTGCCACAATCAACAAAGAACTGGCCAAATACTTAATCGCTCTATTTTGCAGTCGTCACGATTTTTTTGAGACAACAGCTGTACGAGCTAGGTGTTAATGTTAATCTATGCGATGTTTTCGTCCATTTGTCGGCTTACGTCCTGTTTCGAAAATCTTCAAAGCTTGTTACAAATGAAGTGATACTTTTCAACCATTTCAACATACTTTTCACAATTGATAGCTTGCGTTTTAACTTTTCTAATCTATAAACAAGGAAAGTGTGTCAGAGATTTTTAATATATTTTGCACCACTTATTGCTGAACCGTTTTCTTCCACAATTAACCTTCCTTCTCTTACTTGTTGATATTTTATGCTTTTGTTAATTTTCAAAATCAATTTTGTATTTAAGTATCCGTTCAACAAGGACTATGATTGAACAAGAGCAAATTGCTATGGTTTATAGTCTGAATTTAATTACCATGTGACGTAAAAAATAAAGATAAAAATAGTAATACAAATTGAAAACTATAGGTAGGTTAAAAAAATAATTATTGAATATGGTTTATTTACTCGACTTTAAAATTGTTTCTTATTTTAACACAAAAAAATTTCTCTTACTAACATTTTGTTTAACTTGTATTTATAACCTCGTTTCTTTGTTCACCAGAAGCGGGCCGTAAAAAGAGGCGCCGGGGACCGCATTCCAGCCCGCGCGCCGTATGTTGCACGCCTTCGCTCTAAAGTAATCGAACCCTCATTTTAAAAATTTTTAATGCAAACATACTAAAACATTTAGTTTAAACATTTTTGGACCTTCATAAATCCTTTATCACAAACAATAAAAATGCTGTAGTTACCAGTTGTAAAAACAAACAAATTGACTCGGGTGGCAAATGCTTTTTTGTAGCCAAATGTTAAGGTTTACACTTGAAATTTTGCATGAAGGAGTAGAAAAAAATCTTCCAAAATGTTAGAGTATCTTAGTTGTATCTACATCTTCCAATGTTTAGCCAGGGCCTGCTAATTGGCAATCATCATTTTTAGAACGATGCAATAAAGAAAAATGCCCCTATCAAGGCATATTATCAAGAGTACCGAAAGCCCACCATCTGGCTGAACATCAAAAGCCTCGAAATAAACGTTTCTAATAACTATCACTCTATAGTTTTAAGGCGCTGATTGTTATCCAAAAGATCCAGCTGCACCATTAATGTGCATATGGGCAGAAAAAAATTATAGTTCTTAATTTTGAAGTAAAAATATAGTTTTTCTGAATGGGTATATTTTTCTAAAAACTATTATTCTGGACTGATTACCACCTAAACATTGCAAGATTGAATGATTGTGTGGCCGTTAATGGTAAATAAATAAACGTTTTTGTTGATACGTAGGCCTATCTACAAAAACCAACCAGCTGTGATCCTAGAAACGGCCCAATTTTTTTATCACTGTCTATACGCTTTGGCCTGCATTTTGATTGGGACTACAATCCCATAACAGTTTCTATGGTGGTGCTTCAATTGAGTGTTTGGGCGAGTATTAACCATCTTGCATTCTTGTTCAATGGTAAAAGTACCACCATCTTTTACTCTGCTGGTCGCTGAAATACTTTAGAGCTGGATGGTCCACTAAATTGCCGGACATATTTCGTTAACCAGGTCTTTTCAATATCTGAGAGAGCACAGGCTTCATTCGAATGGTGATAAATGGGGCAAGATGTTACCACAATGTACGCTTTTTGCGCCACACTCACAGGCCGCCGTAGAAGCCTGACAATAATCGTGATCTAGCATTTGTTTACGTTTGTCCTCATACTCAATAATTACCATACAGATGTTTCTGGTCACAAGATTAAAAACCCTCACATAATGCCACCGAGGTACGTTTTGCCGGTGCCAAGCATGTTCAATGTTAAATAATGGAATTTCGTGAGGCCCAGTATTGAGTCTTGAACTACTTTATTGGCACCAAATGTACAAGACTGGGACCAGACTTATTAGAATGCTTTCAACATCATCAGAAAAGCAGCCGAAAAGACTATTTTTCCAGGTAACCTAGACCGTTTTTATATCATTTTTAGATATCCAACCCACTGCAAAATAATTAAGAAGTTTTCTGGAGTGACACGGGTCAAGGATGGCTGCTGTAAAACCATGCTGGCCAGACTTGAAACGAAAGAAAAGAACATCGCTGCTCTGAAGCAATTCTCGGATCATCAACTTTTCACACTCTACTGTAATTAAAAACATGGAGTACCTTAGCAAATCTTTTTTACAGGTAAGTCAAGAGTCAAGACAATCCCGCGACGGCAAACTATTTCCTTTTAGATGCATGATGCTACTGTAGATTATCTATTTAGAAAACGAAAGATACAAGGTTGACCCACGTCATCTCGACTCGCCTTTCAAGAGGTACCCTTGCAGCACAACCTTATTAAACTCAGTGAACATATGTAATTGAAATTTAGCTCAAAGAATTTAATGCTGTTTTACAACACTTATATACCAGGTAAAACTCTTAGCCTAGATTTCATCTGGTTTGAACATGCATTATAATCTATTGTGGAGCTGTTGTACGTGACTTTTTTGGTTACCTCATTGCTTCAAAGTTTTCAAAATCTAGAGAAGAGCGCTTGCAGTCGCGATCACACAATTAAACCCTGAGGAGAGCACAAAAAGTTATCAGCCGATATCTCTAGTTGGTGTTCCCTACACCAGAGGAGCCTGTCTAACCCCGCAATAAACCTCTTTTATTGGCTCTCTGCTTCCTCAAGACAAGCACCGAGTGGTTTTGCGCAAACAACATCGAGGGTTGAAAAGAAGCCCAGTGCTCTCTTTTTTCATCTGACAGTTCTATATAACATTTATCTGTTATCGTTGCTTTACCAACATATGCTTTTACGGTACTTCTACAGCATTAGCACATATTCCAAACAGTAGCGTATTTAGGGGAGGGGGGTATTACGCCATGCCTCCCTTTGGAGATCAGTAGTATGAGAAATCAGAGATAGCTTTGAAATAAAGACTTTTTTTATACATCACTACGTTTTTTGGACAAAATACCAACAAAACCGAGACAAATACAAAGTAAAGGCTATTTTCTACCATTTGAAAAGTGATTTTACGCTAAGTAAATTTGATTGTTGCTGTTATACCTTCATCCCTTTCAAAAATCCTCGGTACGCCTTTGGTTCCAAATGATAATAAATCTTGTCTGGAAAAGAAGTTTCGCCTTTGCTACCAGCCACAACAAGCAAAGCAAGCTCCACTTTTTGAAAAATTTTCTATAGATCAGTTTTGAATCCCTTCTGTTTTACTTTTATACATACTCGTACAATCTGTCTTTTATAACCAATGGAAAATATGCTAATGTTGACAACTTGGTCACTGCGCATACTGCATACCAGTTTCAATAAACTTAATTTAAACCTTTATTAGTCATCTTTATTTCATTATCAACCAATCCAAGTTCTTGACTCCTGGAGGTTGCTTTTAAATTTGTTACAATTTTTGGGTTGCATTTGGTTTGAAACTGTTCCTATAAAAGATTATAAAGTGTGATTATTTACAATTGTAAGCGTTGAGTAAAGATCAAAAAAGGTTCGGATTGGTAAGTGAGAATTTTTTAGCTTTCATGTGATATTTGAGTGCATTCAAATTACCAAAAAATCAAATTTATAGCTCAGTGATATAGAAATTAGATTACTTTTATTATAGAGTTTTGGTACTACTCAGTAGCACAAAATGTGAACACTTAAAAGAATGTAAGCAGTGAAGGCTTTACGAAAGGAAGGCCTGGTGGAAGAAAAAAAGGGAGCCTCTTTTTAGTGTGTAAATTTTTTTTGTTCCAAAAACATCTAAAAAAAAGTCAACACTTTCAATCGAATCTATACTTTCGTCTTAAAAGTTAAGGTAAAGACAGGGGAGCCACCGTCATGGTGCTACTATGAAAAAATAAAGCAATATTTGGGTTAGGGCGGCCACTTTTTGACGTTTTTTAGGGGTCCGGCTGGTGCGGCCGCTCTGTTTGCACCATACTAAAGCCATTATTAAATATAAGAAATTTTCCAAAAATTGCAGTTGGCGTCATTTAGCGTTTGTTTTATTGCGATAACACATCCATAAAGAAGTAGTATAAAAATGCATTAAAATGTTTACCCTACAATAAATAAATTTTTGAGCTCTAAGCGAAAGTATTTTTATTAAAAGTCTGAACCTATAAGAGTTAAAAAAACATTTAGGCAACCTCAAAAATCGTTTGCTTGGATTGTTATAAAGCTACTACAAAATCTTGCTTAAAAAGTTCAGACGGGGCTCGGTTGGACCAACCAGGTATATTGCGTTATACCGGCGCGCCCCATAGATCGGACACCAAAAAACGCAAGATCTGATAATTTAGTATGATTTATTGAATTGATGGAGGCTTGATGATAATTGTTATTCTAACGAAACGTTTTTTTGTTCGATTTTTCTTCGTTAAACACGACTTAATACAATAGAAAGCAAAGTTAAAAGCCGTAAAATTTTAAGTTTCGAAAATTTGAACAATTTCAAGCAAAAAGTACTTTAACACCCACTCTAAAAATATAGATTTGATAAAACTTTAACAAACGTAAATACTATTAGGCAAGCTTTTATACTTTGCTTGTGACAGGGCGTCATAAATGACCTTAATTTGAGAAACGGCGTCATCGCAAGGACGTTAATCTTTATGTAAGTGGGCGTTGTTCAAACTGTATATTCACCAATAACCGTTTAGCACGCTACAAAACAAAACGCAGTAAAATAGTGCTCGATTTAAATCCCAACAACTTTTCAACAGTTAAAAAAAGTTCTGATCTCGCACAAACAATCGAGATTGCAGAGGTGAGTATTGGCAGATGCTGTAGCGTCGTTTCTTTTGTTTTCATGCGATGTAGGTGCTGTGGCAGTGTTGCTAGATTTTATAAATAAAGCAATCCCTGCTTCTTTCTTTTTTAAAATCAAGCCTAAAATCAAACTGTTTTGTAATTTTCCTTTGAAACAATACCTTATAATTGTCCAACCGAAAACAATTAATTTTCGCTTTTAATTTTAACATTCAAAAGAACCCGGTGCCATCAAAAAGTACTTATACCAAATAACGATAGCAAAATATAACTTTTGTTTGATCTACATTAACGCAATTCGCATACTACATGATCTTTTACAGATTTTTCGATCCTGCTTTTTGTTTTAATAAATTTAGCGCCACGCTCTGATGGCTGCTTGCAGAGACGGAGTGAAAAACGGCTTTGAACTGTTTATAGCTTCAACACCACTAGAAAACCAGCTTTAGAGAAAGTAACTCTTGCAAAGCACTTTGTCTTTCTGTTGATTTAGTTTACCAGTTTTTAACGTTTGCAAGCATTCCAAACCCTTACCATAGTTTTTAAGTTTTTTTATTAATTTTTTTTTGAAGTGTTGTTTTTTTGTATGTGTCTCTTATTCCGTGTAGCTTTTGCTGTTTTGTTTTGTTTTCTGTTATGAGCCGTGAGTCTGATTTAATTAAAAAAAAAAAATTAACTCTATTCTTTAAAATGTCAAAAAAATATATTTAATAGTCAGCATGGAACCCGCACAGAACCTGTACAGTTTTTCTACCTAAATGGCCCACTAGAAACCCGCATAACTCCTGCATAGCAAGTCTGCATGGGACCCGCACAGTTCCGGCACATGATTTCTACTCGAAAACTTCTAAAAATATATTAAAACTTTGTTTGATAAACTGTAAAGGACCTGCACAGTTCTGGCGCGGGCTTTGCACTTGCACTGGTGTTTTCAAAAACCTTATTCAGACAACACGACTAGATGCACGGGATACGCACAGGATCTGTACAGGTTTCCTACTTTAATTGCCCACTTGAAAGCGGCATAAATCCTGCATAAAAAACTGCACAGGACCCGTATAGTTCCTGCGCATGATTTTTAAATGTGAATCTCAACTAATATTTTAAAATTTTATCTGAGAAACTGTAAAAGACCTGCACAATTCGGGCGCAGCGGCTTTGCACTCGCAATGGTGTTTTTAGAAACCTTAAATCTGTACAAAAACCTGAGCAGGACCAACATAAAGTTTTAATTACTTTTTTTGTATTCTTGAAAATATCCAAAAATATATGTTAAAAACTGCATGGAATCCGCACAGGACTTGTGCAGGTTTCCTACTTAAATTGCTCGCTTGAAATTTGCATAACTCCTGCATAGAAAACTGTACAGGACCCGCACAGTTCTTGAACAGAATTTCTCCATACGAACTTCAAATAATGTTTTAAAACTTTATCTGGGAAACTGTGAAGGACCTGTACAGGACCAACAAGTTTTTGTTATATTGCTTTGCATTTTTGAAAATATAAAAAAATACACTTAATAAACTGCATGGGATCCGCAAAGGACCTGTACAGTTATCCTACTTGGATTGCCCACCTGATACCCGCATAACTCCTGCATGGAAAACTGCACAGAACCCGCACAGTTCCTGCACGTGATTTCTACATGCAAACTTCAAAAATGTTTAAAAATTTTATGTGATAAACTGTGAAGGACCTGCACAAAACTAACAAATCTTTGTTACTTGCTTTACATTTTTGAAAATATAAAAAAATGTACTTAATAAACTGCATGGGACCCGCACAGGACCTGTACAGTTATCCTACTGGGATTGCCTACCTGAGACCCGCATAACACCCGTATACCAAACTATACAGTACCTGCACAGTTCCTGCACGTGATTTCTAGATGCAGACTTTAAATAACATTTTTAAACTTTATCTTAGAAACTGTGAAAGACATGCACAGGACCAAGAAGTTTTTGTTACTTGCTTTGCATTTTTGAAAATATAAAAAAATACACTTAATAAACTGCATGGAATCCGCACAGGACCTGTACAGTTATCCTACTGGGATTGCCTACCTGATACCCGCATAACTCCTGCATGGAAAACTGTACAGTACCCGCACAGTTCCTGCACATGATATCTATATGCAAACTTCAAATAATGTTTAAAACTTTATCTGAGAAACTGTGAAGGACCTGCACAGGATCAACAAGTCTTTGTTATATTGCTTTGCATTTTTGAAAATATAAAAAAATACACTTAATAAACTGCATGGAGTCCGCACAGGACCTGTACAGTTATCCTACTTGGATTGCCCACCTGATACCCGCATAACTCCTGCATGGAAAACTGCACAGGACCCGCACAGTTCCTGCACGTGATTTCTACATGCAAACTTCAAATAATGTTTAAAAATTTTATGTGATAAACTGTGAAGGACTTGCACAGTTTGGGCACGGGCTTTGCACACGCATTACGTTTTAAAAACCTTATTCGGAAAATACGACAAACCGAACGGGACCCGCACAAAACCTGTACAAGGTTTTGGTTTTAATTGCCCATTCAAAACCCGCATAACACCCGCACAGCAAAACTGCACAGGACCCGCACAGTTCCTGCACATAATTACTACACCAAAATTCACCTAAAAATTTTGGCACTTGCTGTCTACCAAACTGTACCGGAACCGCACGGTTCCTGTACAGGTCTGCTATTGACGATAGCCCACTTGAAAACTGCACTTTACCCTCGTGAAAACTGCATCGGACCTGTACCGGGCCCTTACGGTTTTGGCTTGCCCGCACGAGCCCGCATTGCCCACATATTACCCTCAAGGGCCCTGCACGGGCATGTTGGCTGGGCATCGCCACAAGGCTGAATACATTAAAAACACTGTGGCAGAAATTTTAGAGCAATATGAAACTTCTGTAAGTCAGATTTATACTGCTACAACTGACAATGGCGCTAACATGCTAAAATCTGTAAAACTACTATCAAATGAGCAACTTAAAGAAAATGCATTTGCTGATGAGAATTCTCCTGGGACCAGCCAAGCTGCTTCATCCAATAGCGATGTTGAAAATGATGTTTACTCTGATGAGGGCAGTGAATGCGAGGCGACTGATTCTTCGGCCTTTAATATTGAAATATTGCTTAAAAATTTAGCAGCGTTTGATTTTGTTGAATCTACTACCCGCCCAATGCTTCGAGGTCTTCACTGCGCCGCGCATACCCTACAATTAGCTGTAGACGATGCTTTAAACAATCTTCTTTAAATACTAGCCACTACCACCAAGGATTAGCTGCTGTTGATCAGTCAGCTGATTTTCTTGCAAAAGCAACTCCAACTTCATCAGTTCTTGACACAGCTTCTAACTTTGTATCTCCTCAAGAAGTTTTGCCTCTTCCTAAAACAGCATCAAGAAAAAATTCAAACAGGAGAAGAGGTAAAACAAAAATCTACACTGACACTCCTGTTCGTGATGAAATAGCAAAACGGCAAGCACAAAAACGAGCCCAAAAGTCAGCAGAAGAAAAAAATGCAAAAAGAAGATTATTTTGCAAAAAAAAGAAAGCATCATTAGTGATTAGCTCATCCTCTTCTGATGAAGAAAACACTGAGCTTACATATAATGATAATAATAATGATGGCGATTTAGACAAGAGAATTGAAATTAAGTTGGGTGATTATGTAGTTGTTTTGGTAGGTGGAAAATCAAGATCATTGAAATACATAGCTCGGATTGACGACTATGATGAAGATGATTGTGAATATGAAGGAGTGTTTCTCCAAAAAGTGAACAGCAAAATTAAGTCTGGGATGGAAGGTAAAGGACTGACTTTTGTTGTAAATGAAAAAGATGGTGCTTCTTTTGCTTCGGATGACATTGTGCAAATACTTCCTGCTCCTATTGTTGTTGGTGGATCAGAAAGAAGAAATAATCAAGTACGGTTCGATATTGACTTAAGCAAACTAGACCTAGCTTGAAGTTTCTCGATTGTGTGCCAGTTATTTTTAATCATAACAAAATTCATTTAGCTCGTACAATATTGTACATAAATGTGTAGGCCTACATTTCTAATTGACTTATGTTAATTAAAAGTGCAAGCATTTTTTAATACTATACAAAATTGTTTTTCTGTCACTTTTTTGGGATTTTTTTTTAATTTTTAAATCTCGTACCAGTTGTTCTCATTAAAATGTTGGATTTTTGGTGTATGTTTGTTGCAAAATTCATTACAAGTTGATTTTCACCTAGAAGTATGTTATTGCTTTTAGTCTACCACAAAATTCTTGATGTGGAAACTTGGCCAACTATGATTGGATTCGAACCATGCTTTAATAATTTTCTTAAATAAAAATTAAAAATTTAGCGGAAAAACACTCAACTATGAAATGTAAAAGCATAGTAAAGCAAAGAAACCTCAAAATAAAAGCTTTTCAAAATGCCGTACCAACTGACCTTCCCTGTATCAAATCACATTCTTTAAGTATCAATTCACCTTTTAGTTTGGGCATCATTTTTTAACTAGCAATTGAGGAAAAAGTAAAAGAGATAAAACATTGTAGTTTTTTTTAAAAAGTCGGCAAAAGAACGTTGTTTTATTTGTGCCATTAACCAAATCGCTATCACAAACCGTTTTGAATCGGTGGACAAAAATGTAAAAAGTGTCTCAACTCACGTTCCTTTCCCCTATCAATTTTTACTCGAACTGTTTTAAAGAGTTTTTTATCCAAAGTTGTTTGACAACAAGATGAAGCATTTTCAGACAAAGATTCATTAGCATTTTTATCTATTTTCTTAGATTTTATTGATAGATTAATGAAATATTTTTCTTTGTATTTTTTAAAGCACTCCTGATGAAATCTTTTTACGTGTCTTTGTAAATTAAATTCGTGGTTTCCACGAAGAGCTGTGCCACAGTCATCAATTTGACACACAGATGAATCGGTCGATATTTTATAAACGAAAAACTTTCGAATATTACTCAATTGCGTGCGCGGCATCTTTTTTAATATTAACATAAATTACCAGATTTAATATAGAATATCAGTAAAAAAACTGAAAAAAATTATGCGTAGTATGAGCTTTATATTAAACATTTAGCATATGTCTACGATGAAATTATACCACAAAAAGTAAACCTGTTTGGTTATACGGAAATAAACCCAAATTAGAAGTTGAATTGGTAAGGTTGTTTCGCAAGTTCCGTAAGAGTTGATTTAAATATACAGTAGAAAGCCGATTATCTAAACTAATTAAAACCAGGCGTGGTTCGGATAATCGAACAAAATACAATCTTGCAATAAAAAGCATCATATACACATCTAGTCATTTATTGTGCATCATGAACAGTATAGTGATCACTTATTTAGTTTGGTTTTAAGTTTACCACTCAAAGTCACTGCCAAGTTTCTCATCCTTTTTAAAAGCAGAAGCTGCGTTGAATGACACTCAACCGTTTTCCCCGTGCGGATTTCCCTAGGGTATTAGAAGAACATTGCAAAGTTCTGGTGCAATCTATTGCTAAAAATAGCACAGACAAGTCAGGACACACCCGATATGTGTTGTTGCGCAATAACTTTCCCCAGGTATATAAGCAGATGATTCTGGTGAACTGTTTATTCTACTTTAAAGTCATTGAAGAAAGAAAAACTATTCAAAATGTTCAAGTGTGATATTTTCGAAAAGATCTTTACCAGAGAGCGTAATATACGCCGTCATAAGGAAAATGTACATGAAAAGGCAACTGGAGTTTGTTGTAACAAGTGCAAAAAAAGCTTTACCAGACCCAATAGTTTGAGAGCACATCAGAAAGTATGCTGCAAGTTTCGTCGTTGCAACAAACAATTTGAGACTTTGAACTTGTTGAACAACCATCATTGTTTCACTAAGGAAGCACCCCCAATGAAAAAATGCGACTCTTTTGCAGTCAACAACGGTAAGTTTATATTTGATAATCAGTTTGTTTGTAACCTAAAGATTGTTGTTTCTCATAGATAGTGGAGAAGCACCCTCAAACAAAAAGACAAAAATCGCTTCTTCTAAGAGTAGCCTACCAATGGTAAGTTTTTATGAAAAGCGAGTTAACTTTTAAATAATTTTTGTTTTTGTTGTAGAACCCCAGAATTCTACTAAGGATTCAGTTAAAGTTCTTGAACTAAACTCAAATGGTAAGTTTTGATAAAAATTTTTGTTTTAAAGCTAATGTCGGTTTTTGTTAGATCGGTCACAAACTGGTACCTTGCTGGAAAATTCGTCAAAAATTCCGGCTGAAAATTCGGTCGAGGATGCAAACAGTAAGTCTATTTTCACAGTTTGATTTTAAGATACTATAAATTTTATTTTGCAGAAATCATAGAGGAACCCCCAAGAAAAAAAAACAAACCTGTGGCAATTACCGATGGTACGTTTTTATATAAAAGAGTTTGAGAAGCACCAGACTCGAGTTTCGCTCTTATTAGAGCTCGTCAGTGATGCATATCTCACTGCGAATCGAATGCATATCTCACAGATATGCATCACTGACGAGCTCTAATAAGAGCGAAACTCGAGTCTGGTGCTTCTCATTTTTACGCAGTTGGTTTCTAGTACTATCCAAAATACCTCATGATACTTATAAAAAGAGTTTGATTTGAAATTGATGTTGGCTTTTCTTAGAAAAAAGGAAGTCCTTCCAGAACCAGATGAGGAGATCAATACTCTCATGAGAAAACACTGGACCAGCATCCAGACTTTTTCCAAAAAAGGGAAAGTGCAATCAATTTTTAATTTTTTTATACAATCAAGATTTGAAAGTATTAATTCCAAAAATTGTTAATCAAATTTTACAACTACAATTCAATCGTTTTAAAATAAATTTTAGTTTTGGTTATATTTTAAGAAATATTAGTAATGAAGAATTGCGTTATTACCACACATCGTACAATAATAGCTTGATGATGTCTACTGCGCGTTTGATCAGCAATCGCCAGGAATTAATACAATTTTTAAATACGTTGGCGGAAGAATCCTTTTTTGATAAAATTAACCGACCCGACAGCAAGTGGAAAGTAGTAGACATCCCCAACATTACCTTTTATGTAAACCATATGAAAGATGCCCCTCTTGGTGCTCCAGTTGATTTTCCGGATTATATAAAAAATAACCGTGATTTGCGAAACGTAAGTGCTGATGACAACTTGAGATTTTTTTGTTGTTTGGCAGTGCACCGAGGTGCAGACCCTCGCTGGTGCGAACAACCTGCCAAAAATTTATTTCGTGCGTACTGTGACCGCTTTGATGTTGTGCCTGCACATTTTGCAGGCATTCAACTTTTTGATTTTCTGCACTTAGAGGATTTTTTTAAACTCAACCTCATTGCGTATGAACTCGACGGTAAGGTTGCCAAACTGGTCCAACGTAGCCACGAGTTCTACCAGGAGACCATGCAGTTGAACGTTTTTGGAAATCATTTAAGTGTGATTGTAGATTTTGAGAACTATTGTGGTGTGTACCAATGTGTACTGTACACTGTGATAAGTTGTGGGACCATAGTGGTCATTATTATCGTAATACCAAAAGTTGTACCACCACGGTGGGTGAGGTTTTCCCTGGTGGCATTCACAAAAATCCTGCCACTATTTTTCAGAAATTGGAGGAAATAGGGATTGTTGTACTCCACTGTGACCGTCATTTCCCCTTCTTTGCGTGATATGATTTCGAAGCGTATTTTTCCAAAAGCAAATTTCTAATAGTTTCATGTTGACTTTGGATGCTTGTCACATCCCTTTGAGCGTTGCAGTAGCGAGCAACGTCCCTGGCTACGAATCGGGTGTTTGTTTTGTCACGGAAGGGAGTGAAGAAGAGTTGGTTTAAAAGTTAATAAATTATTTGGAGAGTCTATCAGAAGTTTCTTACAAGTTGCTTCTAGAAAAATTTGATTACGCGTTTGAGCAATTGAAAAGGAGTGAAAATGTAAGAAAAGAAAAAATTTTAAACGAATTTAACTGTTATTGTAAGGAATTGGTTGTGCTTGGTTTCAATTCGGCTTCCTATGATTTAAAACTTATTAAACCCACATTAATTCAAATTCTTTTAAAAGACATTCAATTTGTAATTAAAAGAACCAACAGTTATCTTTGTTTGAAAACATCCAAATTACGATTTTTAGACATCAAAAACTTTTTGGCCCCCGGTTTTAGTTACCGCAAATTTTTGGTAGCTTATGGGGCAAAACTCAGAAAGTTTTATTTTTCGTATGAGTTTGTGACTGATCTTGATAAATTAAAAAGTGGATTGCCCGAACACAGTGTTTTTTATTCTTCTCTTTCCAAATCGAACATCTCTCAAGAAGAATACAATCTTGTGATAAAAATTTGGACGGAAAAAGGTTGGAGCTCCCTACGTGAGATGCTCATTTACTACAATGTTCTGGATTGCGTCCCTTTTGTTCAAGCCGTTCAAAACTTGCTCCGACCTTATCTGCTACATATAAAACTTATCTCGAACCATTAAGAAAATTACAAAATAAAGCTATGCGAGTCATCAATAATATGCAATGGTCATCAAATTCTGATCCTTTGTTTAGAAAAAACAAAATTTTAAAATTAGATGACTTAATCAAGCTTGAAACTTCAAAATTAATGTTTAATTTAGACAGATGTAAATTACCGACTTCTTTTACAAAATATTTCAAAAAGGTATCTCAAATTCATTTCCGTGTAACCCGTTCATCAGTCAATAATAAGTTATACTTACCAAGATATCGATCCAATCGTTTGCAAAGATCTCTTAAATATAGAGGAGTTAAAGTTTGGAATGATGTTCCTTGTAATTTAAAAAAAAATTGCTACTCCATATATAATTTTGGCTGCATGTATAAACGTTATATCTTAAATTCTTATCCTTAAATCCATTAATATTTCAAATCAAACTTATATCTACAGTGGTCCATTTTTTATTTTTTTCCATAACATACGTTTATTTTTATAACTTTAATTAATAGGTGGCTGCTCGACTTGAAGACCAATTAATTATTTTTTGGTCACTTCGCAGTCTCCGCATACATTCGGTATAATTATATATCATCTTATTTTTTTTATTTTTTTATTTTTTATTTTTTTTATTTTTTTGTGTAACAAATTACGTCAATTAAATGCACTCATTTTCTTCATTATAATTATTTTTACTGTTATTGTTTTGTTTTGTGTGCGTTACATATTAATACGGAATTGTATGAAATAAACTTGTCTGTCTGTCTGTCTGTCTGCAACAAGGTTTGGATATCTTTAAAACATCTTTTTCGGTTAGCGGAGTGGCCAAGCTGCAAATGATGAAGAAAATTCAAAAAAATACCTTCTTTTGTTTGTTTCCCAAGCGTCATGGGGATCTGTACAAAACCCTTAGATCTCAATTGAAAGGTGGGTTAAGTTTGATTTTCTGCCACCTTGCGATTTCTGGAGAAACCAAAATCCGCTCATACGAAATAGAAAATCCCGAAACTGTCAAAAAAGTGCTCGGTTCGGACGCCAATTCTCTTTACCTTTACGCTATTGCTCAGAATAACCCCACTGGTTATTTTTGTCGCTACAAAGAAGAAGAAGATTTTCGGCCTGACCCCTGCTCCAAATTCGGATATCAATCCTATCAGTGGTTAAGTTATGTCGCATACAAAGATAACAAATTTTTGCAAACACGTTTCAATATGGGAAAAAGAAGAGTGAGTAAGTATAGTTTGCCAGTGGACGGTTATTCTGAGGAACAAAAAACCGTGTATCAATTTCTTGGTTGTTTCTTTCATTCTTGCGATCAATGCAATACCAATCGAAACTCTGACGGAAGTTTGGAAGAGACACATCCCCTGAAAAACATTTCTCATGAGGATATTCGGAAAGAAACAGCAGACAACAGGAAAAAGTTGGAAGAAGAAGGGTTTCGGGTGGTAGAAGTGTGTAGAAAGGAAGAGCAACAAGGTCGCGTGTCTCACTCTTTGTTTTCGATTTTACACTAGATGAAGGCTTCCTCGTGTTCAGGACACACTTCGGAGGTCAACCACTTTAACTTGTCACGAAAATAATTGGGTTTTAAATGGGGAGGAACACAGTCATCTAGATTTTCTTTACTAGTACTAAAATAAATAGAGTCGGTATCGGTTTCTAACAGTTCAAAATAACGATAACAAATAAAAAAATTTTAACATGTGGAGTTTAGAATTTAGACATACATTGAGTCCAATTTGGATAGGGAGATCATTCACAATTTTGTTCTTTAAACTTTTTACTTCATAAATATCCTTTTTAATTTCATCCAAATGAATGAAACGGGGGTTGTTGATGGTTTTGTTGACCGTTTCCTCCGAATGGTATGTAATATTTCTGTGCTTTTCCTTATTTAATAGACTAGCAAAATAAAGAGAATTCCCAGTTAGTTTGTTGGTAAGAGCTATCACTGTTTTGGATTTATCTGTGTCGGCCAACCTTCTGGAGTTTACAATTTCTTGTGCCAGAGGAGCAAAACATTTTTGTGGAAAAAATTCGATAAATTCATAAAGTTTGGTGATTTTTAATCCCATTTCTAAATAAAATTTGGCCATTTCTGAATTAATTAAAAAATTTTCTGCAAAGTAACTACTAATTAAATATTTCTATTCTTTTTTTAAAAGGTTATGCTCCTCTGCCACGTTTTGCATATGGGCACCAATGTCTTCCCGAGAAATAAAACTGTTCTTTATAATTAAAGGGAAATCTTTGAATTTTTCTTTTAATTCGTTGGGAGTGTGAATGTCAACGATAAGAAAACCATAGAGTGTTTGGTTTCGAATGCCTTCTACTATTTTTTTAAAAGTCAATTTCCTTTTGGGTGTTATTGATTTTAGCGTTTTTAGAAAACAAGAAACTTCTGGCTGTTTTCTTATCTTCAACCATTCACACTCCCTCATTTCTACCACCCGAAACCCTTCTTCTTCCAACTTTTTTCTGTTATCTGCTGTTTCTTTCCGAATATCCTCATGAGAAATGTTTTTCAGGGGATGTGTCTCTTCCAAACTTCCGTCAGAGTTTTGGTTGGTATTGCATTGATCGCAAGAATGAAAGAAACAACCAAGAAATTGATACACGGTTTTTTGTTCCTCAGAATAACCGTCCACTGGCAAACTATACTTACTCACTCTTCTTTTTCCCATATTGAAACGTGTTTGCAAAAATTTGTTATCTTTGTATGCGACATAACTTAACCACTGATAGGATTGATATCCGAATTTGGAGCAGGGGTCAGGCCGAAAATCTTCTTCTTCTTTGTAGCGACAAAAATAACCAGTGGGGTTATTCTGAGCAATAGCGTAAAGGTAAAGAGAATTGGCGTTCAAACCGAGCACTTTTTTGACAGTTTCGAGATTTTCTATTTCGTATGAGCGGATTTTGGTTTCTCCAGAAATCGCAAGGTGGCAGAAAATCAAACTTAACCCACCTTTCAATTGAGATCTAAGGGTTTTGTACAGATTATCAATCGCTTGCCTGTACCAATACAGCATAAATGGCGTGCAGTTGCTGACAACGTAATGCATGAGGCAAAGAAAAACATTTCGATTGAAGATATTGTATATTTTGTGCGAAAGCAAGTTCGTGAGTTAAGGCTCGTTTCCACTACGAGCGTGGAAAAAAGCATTCTTTGTTTGTTTTATTGCTTTTTTTTTGCGCTCGCTTCAATCGAAGATCAATAAAAGAGACAAAGAATGCTCTTTTCCACGCTCGTAGTGGAAACGGGCCTTTAAGCAATCCAGTATTTGGCGTTTCGGTAAAGAAAAGGGTGAACAATCAAAAATTGTTTTTTGCATCAGCTGTAAAACCTAATACTGATTCGATTAAATCTTGCTTAATGTGTTTGGCTCCTCATTATCTTAATCACTGTAAAAGGTTTCGAAATCTTTCTTATCAAGACAGATATAAGTTTGTTATTCAAAAGAAGTTGTGCTTTGCATGCTTGCAACCAGGACATCGCGCTGACCGTTGTTCAAGAACTGATTGCTGCAGGAAGGAGAATTGCAATAAAAAGCACAAAACGCTTTTGCATCCTCCTCTCCCGCCTCCAACTTCTGATAAGAACCCTGCTTCCTCAGAATCAGCAGAATGCGCTTTTGTGGGTTTTCAGCGAAACGAAAACAAAAGACAAAGCGAAAACAAAGCGAACGACGTAATGCTTCCAATTGTTCCGGTTAAAGTTCGTGCCAGCTCTGGAGGTAATTTTGTGAAAACGTATGCTTTACAAGATCCGGGCAGCACACAACATTTTGTAGTATTGATTTACTTAACGAGCTCAACGTAACTGGTCGTTATGTTCAATTAACAACTACGACTATTTCAAATCGTAATGTGGCTACAAATGCGCAACTTATCCAAAACTTAGAAGTGTGTGACTTTAACGAAAATGAGCATGTTGTGTTGTCGCAATGTTTTTCCTTGAAGTCTCTTCCTATTTCGAAAAATGAAATTCCTACTAAATTAGATGCGAGTAATTAGGATTACTTGAATCATATTTCAATGCCCAAACTTAATGCTAACGTTGGTTTACTTATCGGATGCAACTATCCGCAAGTGCTTCAACCTCTTGAAGTAATTCCAAGTCAAAATGGTGGATCTTATGCTCTAAAAACTTTGTTAGGATGGTCGGTGATTGGTCCCAGGTTTTTAAAACGGCCCAATGAGAAGAACTGCGTATTTTTTGTTAAAACTAAATTTTCAGCAGTATGTGACATGTGTATGGACGTGTGCAGCTTGGAGACCACTGAAGTTTTGATTGAAAATAAACGATTTCTAGCTGAAGTTAATGATTCAATAAAGTTGAAAGAAAATAATCATTACGAAATTTCTCTTCCTTTAAAATTTTCTAACTTAAAACCTCCCCCCAATAGAGAGTTTGCTTATCAACGACTAATGAGTTTAAAAAGAAAATTTTTGAAGAAACCGTCTTTTTACAACGACTACGTACAATTTGTAAGCAAGATGTTAGATAACAATTATGCTGAAAAGGCTACAAATTGCGCGGAATCGAACGTTGGGTTTATTCCGCATCATGGTGTATATCATCCGCTAAAACCTGAAAAAATTCGTGTCGTATTTGATTGTTCTGCTCGCTTTCGGGGCTTTTCGTTAAATGACAATCTTCTTCAGGGACCTGATTTAACTAACTCTCTTTTAGGAGTTCTTTGCAGATTTCGACTCGAACCAATCGCAATCATGGGGGACATACAATCAATGTTCCATCAAGTTGAACTACCGGAAAAGGATCGTGATTTATTGCGTTTCTTGTGGTGGGAAGATGGTAATTTAAATGAACCACCACAAGAATACCAAATGAAGGTATATTTATTTGGTGCTGTTTGCTCACCAAGTTGCGCAAATTTTGCCCTACGCAAAACTGCTGAAGATAATGAATCCAAATACCCAACTGATGTTACAGAAGCAGTTTTTAATAATTTTTACGTAGATGACTGCTTGGCTTCCAGAGCAAATGAAGAAGAGGCAATAAGCTTGATTTCGCAGCTTTCAGAATTACTGCAGAAAGGTGGTTTCAGCATAAAGAAGTGGGTGAGCAATAGCGATCGTGTTGTTAGGATTAGGAGTTTGGTTTTGAACTAACCCTAACACAATATCACATGCAAAACTTATTTTAACAGAATTTATTAATTAATTACACATCTCCGTCCCAAAACAGCAGCGTAACGTTCCTTATAGTTTATTGTCTGTCTCCCAAATGGTATACAGCCACGTCCGTATATATATAGCAAGCATCACCGAAATCCTAATCATTTACCGTGGGACACAGGAACACTGTTGCAAAATTTCACACGATAGCATTATGGGAAGCGGACACGATAAAATAAAAACATAGACTCGAACATAAGGCAAGCACGCTGCAACCACGCGTTAAGCATACACGAATCACGACAGTGTCTTGCAAAAAATTGTGAAGTCCCGAAGCGGATCGAGCCGTGAAGTCCAACTCCCTGCATCTTCCTACGCACAACCCGGACGCACGAGCTCTTGGTTTATTGTGGTCAACAAAAACAGATACTTTTCATTTTGACATGTCTTATATTAAGAAAACTTGCCTCAACAGACGGCAATTGCTTTCTACAGTTAATTCAATTTATGATCCTTTAGGTTTTTTGGCCCCTATCATTCTACCTATGAAAATTCTTCATCAACAACTTTGTCGCCAAAAGCTTGCGTGGGATGATCACATTGATGCTCAATCGCTAATCAAGTTTCATACCTGGATAGATGAAATTAACCAACTTCGCCTTTTTTACGTAAATCGTTCTGTAAAGCTGTGTGATTTGGCATAATTAATGTAGTTGAGTTTCATCACTTTTCTGATGCATCAGTAGATGCTTATAGCACTGTTTCTTACATAAGATTAATCAACGAAGCTTCTGAATGTCACACTTCTATTTTATTGGCTAAATGCAGATTAACACCCATCTCCACAAGCACTATTCCTAGACTTGAATTAAATGCTGCCACAATGTCTGTTAAGAATGATAACTTTTTGCATAAAGAAATGCAATTTTCTCGAGTGCATTCATATTTTTGGACTGACAGTACTACAGTTCTGCGGTAGGGGAGACTGAGGTAAGTTGTGCCACTGTCCAAGCTGTTCCACCCCTTTTTTTTCTTTAAATAATTACTGTCACTACATATCGCTACGCTCAAAATATTACTCATAGAGTGTTGCCTTTCAGCAGTTTTTTTGATGGTGAAAATATTTACTTCAGTTGAGTTATAGATAAAATGACGTTTTACAGCCATTTATGAAAAGTTTTTGGAGTTTATTTAATCACGACTTGATTAAAGAGTTTAAGGTATTTTTAAATAGGACAAATAAGCTAAGGCAAATGCATTGTAATAGTTTCAGTTGCAAAGGTATTTTTATTTTTCATTCAGTACATTTCTGAGCAGGTGAACTTTTATTCTTATGGCTGCTGGTGGGGTAAGATGTGCCGATGGTAATGGGTTAAATTGAGCCATGCTGGAAAAGCAGCACAACTACCCCATTTTTTGTTTCTGTTGTTTTCCAGGCTTTAACTGCATAAAAAACATGAATAACCGAAAAACAATACAATAACACTTAAGAAGTAATTTAACTAAAACTTTAGTAGCCTACTTACTGCGAGGGTATGTAGATAATATCAACTTAACGCCACCCTTGTTTTCCTGCAACAATGGAGGAACTATGGCACTAAATTATAGATAGAAATAATGCATAGGCTTTATATCTTTTAAAATATAAGCATTGATATTTGACCTGTGGTTTGGACGGTACAACTAAACCATGTTGAACAACTTACCCCACCCTGTGGCTCAACTTATCCATAGCCTGGGGTAATTAGTGCCAAAATACACTCTTTTTTTAAACATTGATCACGCTAACTCCTTTTGCGTTACAAACTCCAACTTTCCCTAAAAACAAGGGGTAGTTCTCTAAGATTGTTCCAGAAAAATTTTGTTAATCTATCTTCAACAGTCTTTTCAAAATTGGCAAGCAAGTCGAAAATGGCTCAACTTACCTCACTCTCCTCTACATCAGGAATAAATCTCGTGCTTTCAAAACGCTTGTTGCTAATCGCGTTGCTTTTATTCGAAATAACTCTAGTTTTTTCTCAATGGTTTTATGTGCCTAGCTCTTCTAATCCAGCAGATAAAGCAACTAGGATCATGCCTGCGGCAGAGTTTCTCAAGTGCTCGTTGTGGAAAAACGGTCCTCCATTTTTGCAAAATTTCTGTGCAATGTGGCCAGCAAAATTTCTGTCCAATGTGACCAGATTTTCTTTCTGTCTCCTCAGAAACTGATGTAGAATTTAAGCTAGCGCCAAAGGTATGCAACGTTTGTGTCTCAGTTTGTACAACAGTGGATGATTTGTTTTGCAAATACTCAAAATGGACAAAGCTGAGGTCAGTAATAGCCTGGCTGCTTCGTTTTCGAAACAACTTGCAAAGGTCACGAAGTGAAAACGCTCAAAATCGATGTTTTCGCAAAGAAAATTCGAAAACAATTCAACCCTTGTCTGTTGAAGAATTACATGAAGCAGAAATTCAAATTGTGAAATTTCTTCAGCGAAAGTATTTTTCGGATGAGCTGCAGTCTTTATCTACTGGTAAAACGGTAAAAGGAAGTAGTCGATTGGTAAGTCTTGATCCTTTTTTAGACAATAATGGAATTATTCGAGTTGGTGGAAGATTGAACTATGCTCCAATAAAGTTTAGCAGAAAACATCAAATTTTAATTCCGCACAATTCTAACGTTGCAGCTTTACTAATTGATTATTTTCATACAACTTTAGGACATGTCGGCCGACTTCATGTTCTTTCGATGCTTCGGGAAAAATATTGGATAACAAATGCTAATTCCTTGACGCGAAGCATTTTAAACCGTTGCTATGAATGTAGAAAGGTTCACGGAGCACTAGGAAAACAGAAAATGGCGGATCTTCCTCCTGATCGAGTAACTCCAGGAATGCCCCCATTTTCTTTTGTGGGGGTCGACTACTTCGGGCCATTCACGGTAAAACGAGGACGTTGCTCAGTCAAACGGTATGGTGTTCTTTTTACATGTCTTGTGCTAAGAGCTATACATATAGAAGTTTCCCACACTCTGGATACAAGCTCTTTTATCAATGCTTTACGTAGGTTTATTGCTCGCAGGGGTGCAGTGATTGAAATTCGCTCCGATAATGCTACAAATTTTGTCGGAGCTGAAAAGGAATTAAAATTTTTAATTAATGAGTGGAATCAAACTGCTATTCACAATTTTCTTTTGCAGAAGCAAATCAAGTGGATTTTTAACACCCCTGCTGCTTCTCACCATGGTGGAGTGGGGGAGCGTTGTATTCGTTCTGTTCGAAAAATACTAAACTCTGTTGTTAGACAACAAACTTTGGATGATGAAAGTCTAACAACTTTTATGTGCGAAGTGGAAAACATCATTAACATCGGCCGCTGACCGCAGTTTCAAACGATGTTAAAGATCTTCAACCTCTAACGCCAAATATGCTTTTATGTCTTAAAGAAGAACACTCATTGCCACCAGGAACCGAAGACTCTTTTGTCGTTTATTCCAGCAAAAGTTGGAGACGTGTGCAGTATCTAGCAAACCTTTTTTGGAAAAGATGGGTAAAGGAATATTACCGATTCTGCAAAAACGTCAAAAATGGACAAAATTAAATCCAAACTTTACTGTCGGAGACGTTGTTATAATCGCTGATGACAATTTACCTCGAAACGCTTGGCACATGGGTGTCATTTTAGAGACTCGAAATGATAAACGAGGAGTGGTACGCAGCGCAAAGATTAAAATTGCAACTTCGGTGTTTGATCGTCCGATCACAAAGCTCTGCTTAATTAGTGCTGCTAAAACTGTTTAACCAAAACTGTAGATTCTAGTGTTGTGTTGTGTTGTGTTTTTCGTCTTTCAATTTAGTTTTTGTATCTTCAAAGTTCATGATTTTGAAAATACCCAAGTATTCTCAACGGGGCCGGGATGTTAGTGCCAAAATGGCCCTGCCTAGTTTCCTACTCGATTTAATTTAAAACACGGACTAATTTCTTTTCGAGACAATTTCTTTTAATAGTAGCAACTAGGTCTTTTTCTTTCATTTTCTTTCGCTGCTTTTCAATTAATGTAACGTTCTTGTTTTTGGAATACTCTGAAGTGGATTTAGTTAGTAAGTCATTTTTTGTGTAATTGTTTTATTTGTTGTATTAATTAATATTTTTTGTTTAATAGAAAACCGTATCCATACAAGGAACGCGTGGTTAACTTCTACTATATTACGCTAAGAATCTAGCCGTAATAATTATTATGAGGCATACAACCACTAATGAAATGCTTTATTCATTTTTTATAATTTTTCATGTTTCAAACACCAAAAAAGTTTAACATATTAAATCTTACTATGTTTTTATAATATTAAAGGAGATTTGATACATTGTATTAAATCTCCTTCCATACACTGTATCAAATCTCCTTATTAGCACTTTTTATAAAAACTTGACAACCAACATCCTAACAATAGTAATTTTCAAAGAAACAACTTTGCTGGTTAACAACTTAATCTAGCAACAATTATTCAACCATATTGTCAGCTTTCTTACCTTTTTCTTTAGTTCAGCAGTCAAGCTGAAATTTAGGACAAAAATTTTACAAAAAATTTATAAAAACAAATTTTCTTTATTGTTGTTTAGTAGTTCAATCTAATTATCTTTACTTGTAGCCCGGATGAACTTTTTTGACATTCTTTTTCATGTGGTGGCCCTAATTAGCTAAAGTTTATTTTGTAGAATCCAGTAGGGGGGTGTATCAAATCACCTGCCGTATCAAACCACCCTCCTTTCCCCTACTCTTAGAAGCGATTTTTGTCTTTTTGTTTTGAGGGTGCTTCTCCACTATCTATAAGAAACAACAATCTTTAGGTTACAAACAAACTGATTATCAAATATAAACTTACCGTTGTTGACTGCAAAAGAGTCGCATTTTTTCATTGGGGGTGCTTCCTTGGTGAAACAATGATGGTTGTTCAATAAGTTCAAAGTCTCAAATTGTTTGTTGCAACGACGAAACTTGCAGCATACTTTCTGATGTGCTCTCAAACTATTGGGTCTGGTAAAGCTTTTTTTGCACTTGTTACAACAAACCTTAGTTGCCTTTTCATGTACATTTTCCTTATGACGGCGTATATTACGCTCTCTGGTAAAGGTCTTTTCGAAAATATCACACTTGAACATTTTGAATAGTTTTTCTTTCTTCAATGACTTTAAAGTAGAATAAACAGTTCACCAGAATCATCTGCTTATATACCTGTGGAAAGTTATTGCGCAACAACACATATCGGGTGTGTCCTGACTTGTCTGTGCTATTTTTAGCAATAGATTGCACCAGAACTTTGCAATGTTCTTCTAATACCCTAGGGAAATCCGCACGGGGAAAACGGTTGGTGAAAAACCAGAGTTCTGCAACAGGAAATTTGTAGAGATAACTTTTTCACTATGTCCAGTTTTTTCACATATTGTTAAAATTTTGAAACAGACGTTAAATTCATAGGGTTGTTCGCTTTACACTTGGTAGTAGTTGTTTTTGTATGTACATAAATATTGATTAAAAGTTAGCGAAAATACATAGTAAGTCGATTCTTTTTAAAGGCAGTTACTTAAGGTGAAATCCATACGGTTCAGCTTCTGAATAGACGTGGCTTCCGGAAATACGTGGAATTGTCTAGAACTTTATAAAATCGTTTTTAATAGAAATAATCTTAAAGCTGCATGACACTAAGACTAAAATACTTTTTTAAACTAAATCCATGACATTTAATATTGCATGAATATTGATTCGGAAGTTTGTTTAATTTAAGCTTTATTTCGAACAAGTGTAAAAGTCAGCCGTTATTTTTAGTTTTAGAAAATCGCTGTTGATTTTGGCTCTTAACCAGGTGTCATTGAAGACGATTTTCTCGTTAATCCATTATGGTGTTGCCATATAATGAGAATAGACAATTGATGAGTATGAAATTTACTTCAAAATGACATTTAACATTGCATGAATATCAATTCGGAAGTTTGTTTAATTTAAGCTTGAATTCGAACAAATAAAATTCAGGCCTTATTTTTAGTTTCAGAAAATCGCTGTCGATTCCGGCTCTTGACCAAATGTCATTCAAGACAATTTTCTCGTTAATCTATTATGGTGTTGTCATATAATGACGACGGATAATTGAGAGTATGAAATTTTCTTCAAAATGGCATCTAACATTGCATAAATATCGATCCGGAAGTTTGTTTAATTTAAGGTTTTTTCTAAGGATATTGATTTTATTTAGCATTTTTATATGTTTCTGCTTGTGGAAAAAGTTTATCGTGATTTAATCATAAACTTGTTATTTTAGTTTACTGTATTTTTGAAAAAGAATTTAAATTCTTCAACAAATTTTAATTACAACTGTATAGCAATTTTTTTGCTGAGTATGAAACTGCGTTAAAGAGCTTTTTAAAATTCAGTTGAAGATCTTCGCTGTATGCTTTAAGGCTCGTTTCCACTACGAGCGTGGAAAAGAGCATTGTTTGTTTCTTTTATTGATCTTCGATTGAAACGAGCGGCTAAAATGGAAGCGAGCGCAAAAAAAATCAATAAAACAAACAAAGAATGCTCTTTTCCAGGCTCGTAGTGGAAACGGGCCTTTAGATGCTTTTTTTGTGTCGTGCGTCAAATGCGTCATGTGTTGCCGAAGCATTTTTTCTTTTTTTAGGGAATAGGATGTTTTTCTGCCAGAATGACAATGGTCAAAATGTCATTTAAAAAAAATTTGATATGACTCCTTGTCTAATATGATTATCCTATTACATTCCGACGTCTTTGTATTAATAGTTTTAAAATGACTCACTATTGGAAATCTCTGAATAAAATTAACCTAACATTCTTCTTACATCTTTCCAAGGACGGTCATGAAGGTAAATCGAACATGGAATGAATTGGCGAAAATGATGATCCCAGAAATATAATTGGTTTTGATGCAGACTTTTAGAAAATTCATTCAGCGAAAGAAAAGGTTTGCAACAAGATTTTTTTTGAAATTTTAAGTTTTAATATTGTCTTCGATAAAAATAATTCTGGAAGTTTTGAGCGTCGGGCAAATTTACCGCCTCTACGTCAAAGCTAATCTTTCATTTTGGTAGATTTGCAATGCGAGAAACCGAAGAAACTCAAAGTTGTTTCTCTTCTATCTTGTTCTTGCTGTATGACGGTCATAAGTGCATAGATTATTGCGTTTGACTAAATTTAAATTAATTAATATCCTTTGCCATTACTGTTTTTAAGGAAGGTTTCCCATACAAGAAACCGCCAAAACAGTAGATGGAAGTAAGATTTTGGCTAAATGTTTAATTTGTCCAAAACACGCTGCTTAAATACTTCTGAATTTTCTTGACATTGTGTCAATTACATAAATTTACTTGATTTGAGTAGCAAACTTTGAACGGTGTTGTCGAACGGATCAATTGTTACTTTGTGTTTTGTGCGTGAATTGACTTGTTTTACAAAATCGTTGATCAGTGTTAAATACACTTAGCATCGAACTGTTTAGATATCTTAATTACGGATGACCTGGGCTGTTTACAAGAATTCTTCCACGTAAAACCAGATAAAGCTCGGGGCCCTAATTTTATGTGCATAGAGCTTACAATCCACGTTAGAGCTGTTTTGAATTCTTAATTACATAACTTTTTCTTTTCCTGATTGCGTCAACTGCAATTTCAAAAATCTACGGAGGAGTGCTTATTGTCGCAATTCGAAAGACAAAGAAGGCTGTAGAAGACCAAAAAAGTCATTGACAAATTTATCAACCTTACGTCCCCTGGGAAAAAATTGAGACGCTTATCTACGTCAGCAACAAGCCAATTGATGGTTTTGATGCAAAAAGTCAACCGTGGATCAAGTCGTTCTGTTAATACAAATCATAGACAATTTTTTTCGAGACTAAGAAGGCCAGTACTATTTTTCAATCTGACAGTTGCATATGACACTGTTATTTCATACAAATATTGCTTTAACTGCAAGCTGCTGAGGTTTCTGCTGGATAAATGGATGGTTCTAATGATTATAAAACTAGTTTGCAACAAAAATTTTGCTCTAACGGCGACAGTAAGCAAAATAATTTTTGGTGTCAGAGAAACAATGTTACTCCTAAATCAATTACGACTTTTCTAACATCTACATCTATATGCTTTCCCCAATATACAGAATAAGAAAAAATGTGAGCTAAAAGTTTACAATCATCAATATTCACAATCGTGTTTCGTTCCGATTTATCTTGAAGTAAAACTAGACAAATCACTCAATTTCATCATCACCATTTGGCAATGCACAAAAAAGTTTCGTTTCGTATCTCGCTGCTGAGGTAACTTGCGGCGTCAGGGCGGGTGCTGGTGCCAAAACATCATATACAGATATTGTATAAGATAATACGATAAAGATTTTATCGATTATTTCGGAGTATACTCCAAGTTAACTTGGTTCGAACCTCTCCCCCGAAAAAAGTCATTACTTTGATCCTACGTATTTGTTTCCTAAATGAAGCAAAAAAATTATGGTTGTAATGAAATTTATGTATGCAATAATTTGAACAACATATTTATATTTATTAATTATGGCCCGCAATTATTTATAAAAGTAAAGAGGTGGTGGTCCTCTGAGTTGCAACGTTTTTTGTTCATCTTTATATTTATCCAGGCGATTATCCAATCCGCTTCCGAAAGTGCCAATATATTGGGTTAGCGCAAATAGATTTTGATTTGCGCCCGTTTCAATCACAATTACCACTCTCTAAACACTTGACCACGCGGCCCAAGACCCGTTTGATAACCGGTTAAAAATTTGTGATTTATGAATCCATAAATCCATAAAGAATGATGCCCAACCCTTACGCGTCCGCTGGCAGCCACGGCTGCTTAACGTAGCACGGGGGTGACCAACCTGCGGCGCATTGGACGGTTAGTGGTGGCGGATTGCAGTTGGGGAAAATGTTGCACAACTTATATCTAGGATATACAACTGATATGTAGAAATAGTAAAATTTAGAAAATTTATTCCAGCGATGAGCTTTTTTTTTTAGAGAACAGCTTGATTTCAGTCGTAAAGTAAAAATTTGGAGAAGATATTCTAGCGATGACCTTTTTTTTTTTTAGAGAACAGCTTGATTTCAATCGTAAAGTAAAAATTTGGAGAATTTATTCCAGCGATGACATTTTTTTCTTTTTTTTAAAGAACAGTTTGGTTTCACTATAAAATTTTGAAGCCTTTTGTTTGTGTGGCGGATATGAACTGGACTTGAACAAAATTGGCGCTTGAGAACAAAAAGGTTGGCCACCCCTGGCGTAGCACGTCCGCTGGCATTCTGGAATGCCAATCAATAATGTACACGGCTTGATTTTATTTACTAAAATTTCCAAAAAACCCTCTGTGACGTCACAATACCCAAGCAAATGCGCAAGTTCGTTTATATACCGCTGCGCTTCGATGCGAAATCAGAATTTCAATTGTCAGCTAAAAAGTTTTTAAAAGCCCAGCAAAGAACAGCATAGAGATAAGTTGTTCAATGAATAAATTAAATTTTAGCTAATCAGGTCAGAATCATTAAAAATTTTTTCTGTGTGAGACAAAGATTAATAAAGCAGTATATACAAAAAACTATGAAGTAAGTTTTTAGAAGTAATATATGTAAAGAATATACAAAAAAACTATGAAGTAAGTTTTTAGGAGTAATATATTTTTTAAAAACCGGTTTTTAGTACTATATACATTATTTCCAAAACAGATTTTTAAACAGCAAGTGTTTCGTCTACATCTCGCTTCCTTTGTTTTTTCGGAATTATAAATTATACACTTCACAGGGATGACGTTTCGGTGAGATGACAATGAAAAATTGACAAAACCAAGACAGGTTTATAGTGAAAAACCTTCTTTTTTGTGGGAGGAGGGTGGAGAAAAACCGCAAAACCAAAACAGATTCTAAGTGAATATTGTATGTGGTTGTATGCCCTCTCCTTTCATTTGTGTTTGTGGATTAAAAACTAAATGTCTTCCGAATTTGTAGTGCTTGCTTGTGATCTTGCTTGTGAGCTTGCATGTGATTCCTCCTTTTTTAGTCCAGCTAATACCCCTAATGCTTGATTACTTGAATGACGCATGCCCTAGTCTTAAATTTTGCTTTTAATGCATTTTGATTCATTTCTTTTTTATTTAAATTTTTTATTCATTCAGTTCTTTTTATTCATGTAGTAAAAACATGCAAATTAGGGCATTTTTCGTATCACCAGTGATCTCCAGATGTGGCTGTTACCGGACGGGTTAACGGATTTTAGTGTCATGGCGACTTTCTTTCCTTACAGGTTAACCAATTTCACGTGACAGAAAATCACGGTGCTTATTACGTTATAAATTTATATGATAGCCAAATTACTGCCAGCAAATATTTACGCTTTGTTATATTTTTGTGTCCAGTTCTCTGTTTTTTGTAATGATTTTAATTTCTGTTTTGTATTTTGTATAAAATAGAAAAAAATGTTTCTTAGGTTATAGATGCAGCCCCGCACGTAAATAGCTTTGTTCTTTTCGTAATGTTATTTTTCATGCTGTGTCTTGTCGCTATTCTGAGCAATAAAAACATTTCACCAGTTAACCGAATGTAAGATTCATCCAAAGTTTTAGTGTGGCCGCAAAGCTTCCTTTAACGTTAAAAATAATCACGGTGCTTATTGCGTTATAATTCTATATGATGGCCAAAACTAAAAATAGTTTTGTGGTGAATATTACAATTTTCTTTAATTTTTTTTATTTTATCTCTATATTTATCTTCCTGACTTGCAGGAAAGCGATGGAGGCGGTATTCAAAGGGCAAGCAATTACCCCACCTGCTTCCGAACATACCAAGATATTGCTGTCTGCTGGAAATTATTTATTTTGTTTGTTTGGTTTTTTAAAGTTATGACTGAAATTTAGAACTGCTTGATAAGAGTGCCAAGCAGGAGAAAGTGTTTTTCCCAAGGACAACAGAATGTAGGTTTCGAACCGAGACCACGTGGGTTACAAACCCGGCGCTCTAACCACTCGATCGGTCTACCGACTTTTAAGAATTTTTAACAAGAAAATAAACCTACGCCTCCCGGCTGCTTTTACAAAAGTATATAAATATTTAGGGGATTGAGATCCATATTAAATAGAAACTTTATTCCTCGAAACAGGTGCTAGAAAAATCGATATATTTGCAGTTTGAAATGAAAACCATTTTGTCGAAGGTAGAAGTAAGAACAGCGGTTTGCAATGATCAAAAAATTATTGCTTGAGCACCTACCTATGTGAAAGACTTACTTTTTTGTTTCAAGCATTCTAAAACTTTTGCGATTTCGACCGTTAGCGTCAACCGTTTCATAAGTTTTGAATTATTGATCTATAACAGTGCTTCTCAACCCCTGAGTCCCCACCCAAAAGTGGGTCGCCATTTAACATTGTTTAGTTCTATGCTTAATTGCCTTGTGTTTAGTTCACTTCTTGTGCTTGCAATAAACTCTGTAAAAAAGAGTGGGTGCCAGAGCTTTGCTCTCTATTTCCAGTTAACATTTGGGTCGTCACAAAAAAAGGTTGTGAAGCACTGGTCTATAGCAACGGTGGGCAAACCGTAGCTCGCGAATTGAATTTGAATTGACTTCGTTTATGCGGCCATATGCGGCTCGCCTACTTGTTGTTTGCGGCTCGCGGCATATGTTAACTGTAAGATGGCTGTTTGCATCGGCTTATACGTCCAGAAGAAAAGACTATTTTTTACAGATCACTACGTTTTTGAGAGGAAAATCGAGAAATTGAAAAGAAATTGTAAGTGAAGACTTTTTTGTATAGATGATTAAGTTTTTGGGTCAAAAATTCGGACAAAAGTCATAAAATTTGGGCAAACCTCTGGATAAATTAAGCTAATTTATTTTAATTTTTACCTAATTACATTTTTATTACTTTTGCGGCTCGCGAACTTTATTAGTTTATTGAATACGGCTCGTGTTTGAAAAATTTTGCCCCACCCCTGGTGTATAATTTTGTATTCGTTATAAAAAGTTAACAGCGTGACCGGTTGGGTAAAAGCCCTTTGATTGATGGCAAATGCGATCGACACGGTAGCGGTTCGAAAACTACTCACATTATTTTGTCCTTGAGAAAGACGCTTTAGGGCACTTTCCTTCGCTTGGCGGTCTTAGCAAGCAGCTCTAAATTTCTTTAATATCTCTAAATAACGACTAAGAAAGCTAAATTTAAAATTTAAACCTGACAGCAATATCTTGGCATCTCCGGAAGCAGGTCGCAATAATTACTTGACAGTTGCTCTATTTATAGCGTTTCCGAAGCTTTTTACCGAGTGAGGAGGACAATATAAAAATAAATAACAAAATAATGAAGGATTGGTGTGCCATGTGCACGGTGACCTCGTGTTAGTAAAAATGCTTTATTGCTTATCACACAAAACGACTAAATAATTGCATAAAAAAAATTGATTAAAAATTTCTATTTGCTAAAGTTAAATCAGCCAATTGAAAATATTGTGCTAAATCATAATACTGGTATAGTTATGCTTTAGCAAAAATACTCGATCGAAATGTGTTACATACCGGTAAGCATTTATTCAGTGACAAGAAACCAAAAGTCTTTGATTTTTTTCCTTTGATTTGTTACGAAAAAAGGCAGAAGGCTTTTTTGTCAGTTAATGTCAAGCGCGCAAAGATTCAAACAATGGCGCGCAAGCACACGCACTCGGATCAAGTTCAAAAAGTGGTTGGTCTAATAACTGATGAACTGTCGGCCATATTTTTTTTGCAACAAAATCGCGCAGAGCACGCGCGTTTCGCAAGATATCCAAAAAAACTTATTGCACCAGACAGAGGACAATTTTAGCAACACGTAGCAACTTAAAAATTTCAATTATCTTGCCGCTAGTTGTAATTATTGGGAGAAAGAGAATTTTTGCAAGGAAAAGTGTGTTCTTTTATTTTTTTAAATGCGAACTTGTTTTTCAATACATTAAAAAAAATTTTATATCATTTAACTCACGAAAAAATTATCTTTTCAATGATATAAATTTTAAACAGCTTCTTTTTATAGATAATGGGGAAATACTAATTAAATATTGCTTAAAATCTATTTTATAGCGGTTTTTTGTATCTATATGGACTGGCAAAAAAAGGCACTGCGGATGCGTAAGAGTTAAAGATTCATAGGAGCACTAAGACAGCTTAAAAACTATTAAAATAAACTAAAGACTTTTTTTGATTAAAAGAAAATTAGGGCTTAAAAGTGAAGAGCAAAACAAGTTCTTAATTTTTATTCACTGGAAGTAGGGTAATATCTTTGCTTTTGTAAAAATTTCTGCCGCCAGGCGGATAATAGAAATTAGTTGATGAATAAAATTGTTTCAAATTTAGTGAGATACGAATTGGATTTAAGTTTTCAGATACCAAGTGTAATAAAAGATCACGCAACATGCTGCCATGTTTCTTTTTCAGTTGAAATTAATTAGAATTTTTTTAAATAATATAAAAGTGTACTTCCATTTTTATACCAAAACTCATAAAGAATTATCAGTGAAGTAATTTATTTCTGGTTTGTATTATTATCAATTTTTTCTTATGGTTCTTTTTATCTACAGTATAAAACAATCTTTTTAATTTTTGACGTTAATTTTACTTAATTTCGAATTGCAACAATAATTTTAACAACACTCAAGAATTTTATAAAACGTTAATTTTCTTGAGTTAATCGCCTTAACACAATTTACATTTCACTTATTGTAATTATATTCTTTAAAGATCAAAACTTTAAAAAAATAATTGGTTTGATGAATAAAGTTATGCTATTTTGTCTATTGCAACCTTAGTTTCTGCAAAAATTGTTTAAACCGAGGAAAAAATTTATTAGCAAAACACAAAAAAACTATAAAATACCGTAGTAAACAATCTTTGAACTAAAATAATGAAAAATTAATTTTCATTTTTTTATCTTTATATTTATCCTACTGACTTGCAGGAAAGCGATGGAGGCGCTAATACATAGAGAAAGCAATTATCCCAAACTGCTTCCTGAGATGCCAAGATATTGCTGTCCGCTTGAAATTTAATAAAGATATGACTGGACTTAAGAACTGCTTGCCAAGATCACCAAGTATGGAAAAGTGCCGTGAAATGTCTTCTTTTTTGAATTGTAATGAAAATATTGAAAATATTCTTTTATGAATTCATGCTGCTGCTTGCGAGGTGACTGACTTCTCTTAAAACAGAAAGGAGCCACAAGGTCAATACGAAGGAAAGATTAGAATGACCGACCTTGGTCGCTTAACAATTTGTTGACAAAATTTTCTCTGTACAAATATCTACTCTGTTGCCTGAATATGCTTTTGTTCTTGTACAGTTACTCTGACAAAGAAACTGTTTTGTGACAAACAGATCTCACAAGATCACAATGGGAAAACTTACACCAACTGCGCTTTAGCATGAAACAAAGTAATTTGATACTATTCCTGGTATGTTTTTGTTTCAAAAAAACTAAAGCAAATAACAAGTGAAAAAACACTTTAAATAGGACAAAAAAAATAACTAGCTTTATGTTGAGAGATTGATAGATTGACTGTGGCAAGCAAAATTTTTGAATCTTGTAAAGTTGTCTGGCAAAAACGTGTCGTCTCTGAGTCAAAAAAACAGCATTAGAAAAAGCGGTAAAGAAAGAATGTAAAAAAACTGAAAGAAACAATTATATTTCACAAGATTTGAAGCCCTAGTTTAGAAGTTTTAAAATGCTTTGATATTTTTAGTTCATAAAAACTATTTTAAATAACTAATAAATTTACTCAAGTAAAATATCGAATGTTTTGTTCATTTATATAGCAGGGTTTTTCTAGTTTGGTGGTTTATTATTGTCTCTCCTGGACTGTGCTCCAATTCCCAGGAGGCGAGGAGTTGTTATACTCCTTATCCTATTCTCAAGAAATAAGCAAACTGGGCTAATAAGTATCGTGAATTTCCGAAACGCCTACGAGTTGGGCCTCTTGCAATAATTGTCTGCCAATCTACTCCCACAAGCAGCGTCAAATTCACAAATTTTACTTTTTAAAACCCTTTTGGGTTTGCTGAAACACACATAACTTATTTACACATTACTTACATATAAATTATCAACACATACATTATTTACACATAAATTATTAAGTTGATATTAATTAAATTTTAGAAGACGTTTTGCCACGTTTTTACTAATCGAATTGTGTTAAAATTGTCTTCGCGCTCTTTTCTTTGTTAAGTAAAGTGTTGCCAAATCGAAAATTGTGAATTTCTAATTTTACTGATAAATCCTTTTTAGTAGCGCGAACACGGCCGACCCAAAAGATCATGAGTAACTAACGAATTAGCTTTTCAAAACTAATCGCGCTAATTAAAATTGCAGTGAGACGATGCACAAATTATCAGTTTTACAACAAACATTAAATGAACAAATACTGGATATACACATACATAAAAGTTTTGTTAGTGACGGCGCCACGTCCCTCAAACAGGTCAATCAATGTCACCTTCAAGAAGAGAAAACTTTGCCACCTCACGCTGGAAAAGCTTGCCATCTGTGTCGCGTACAGTGACGCGGCGCACTTGACCAAATTTATCCGGGTGAACATCGGTCACGACAGCTTTTGCAAACTGATACCGAATAGCAGGTTCCCCGTGCAGTAAAACCAAATCGCCAACTCGAAGATTACGTTGGGGAGTCAGCCACTTACTGCGCTTGTTTAGCGTAGGTACATATTCACTGATAAATCTCCTCCAGAATTCTTCAGCATAAGCCTGACACAATCTATAGGAAGCCCTTAAACCATCAGAGCCGACGAAAACATCCGGAGGAAACACAGCATCAACGCTTCCCGTCAAAATACTGTTTGGAGTTAGTGCACACAAATCGTCCGGATCTGCACTGACTCTGGTCAGAAGTCTTCCGTTGAGAATCAATTGTATTTCCCTGAAGAGAGTTTCAAGTCCGTTATCGGTCAAATTATGAAGCTTCTTATCGTCCATCAATGCGGTCATAATCTTCCGTACAAGGCGAATGATTGATTCAAACACGCCCCCTTGATGGCTCGCAAGGGGCGGATTAAAACGAAATTCAACACCTCTGAAAGCTAAATCATTAAAAGGCCACTTCTTTTGGAGCCTTTTTAAACCACGCTTCAATTCCGCTTCAGCTCCATGGAAATTTAAGTAGATGACGCGAGTTGCAGCTCCTGTCAATGCGAGAAAGCGTCTAAAAGCCATAAGAAAGGCTTCCGTGGACAAGTCAAAAACAATTTCAAGATGCGTGGCTCGAGTGGATAAACACGTAAAAACACAACCGTATCTTTTTAGTTCATTCCGTCCTTGCTTTACCTTCAAACCACATAGGTAATCAACTCCACAATGTTCGAAGGGGCGTCACCGCACAAATACACGACCAGTGGGCAGCGGCGCCATCTGCTGACTGCAAAGTTTAACATTACGATTACGACACTCAATACACAATTTCTTAATATAATATTTTATGGTCGCTCTCCCTCCCAAAATGTGATACTTTAACAATAATTCGTTTAGTACATAATTAGCACTAAAATGGACGCACTTTACGTGTGCATCAGCAATAATAACCCCCGTAATACAATGGCGTCGTGGTAACACCAAAGGATGTTTCGTCTCATAGGGCAGATCGGATTTTTGTAAACGCCCACCTATGCGTAAAACCCTGTCTTCTACAAAGGGGCACTATGCTCGCAAAAGTTTTAACATTCCTTTTATCCGATTGCCATACCTCCCAGCTTCTATGTCATGACAATCACCCTTTTCTAATGCATCAATAAGATCACCGAAAGCTTGCTTTTGCGCACATCGAATCGCAACCAACAAAGACTGATTATATTCGACCACCGTAACCGGTCCGGATTTTACCAATGATGCTGCATCAATCTTATTACGCTTTATACGATTATACAGTAAAACACACAGATTAATCTACGCCACCACAAAATTGCGCGCAAGAGGCGAGGCAAAGTGCTGTAATGCCTAATTAACCGATTGATAACCGATAGCTCATACGTCATTTCGCCGCAAATTTTTTCTTCCGTATTTGTCTGAAGATGTGAATTCATAGAAGGGCACAATTCACTTCGCACTAAAGATGCGATATTTGACGCAGCAGAACGATTTTGCTCCAGACGACCGCAGGTCCATTTTTCTGCATGCTGCAACAAAAACGCTGGCCCACAAAGCCACCTTTGAGCCACTGATGGTCTGGATGGAGACACTCCTCGACTAAAGTAGTCCGCCGGATTTTGCGCAGTGTCTATCCACCGCCACTGGCTGCTTGTCGAATTCGTTAAAATTCGTTTCACGCGGTTTGCTTCAAAAATAGGTAAACGTTTATTTTGATTCTTTAAATAACCAAGTACAGTTTGAGAATCAGACCAAAAAAATATTGATGATTGAGAGTTCAACATATGTTCTCTGGCAATCGTGCGGGAAAATTCGACTAATTTCAAGGCAGAATGTAACTCCGCTCGCAGCGTAGTCGTACATATCGTAGGAAGAACCTTTGCCTTTCCCACAAGAAACGACACATTGCATTTTTCACCATCATAAAAACGCAGGTAGTAGACAATGCCATAGCCAACCTTGCTTGCATCAGCGAAGCAATGCAGCTCAACAAACTTCGCGTTACACAAACCCGCATGACAACGTGACAACAATACCCCGTCTAGATGGCATAAATTATCAACTCACGATTGCCAACGTTTTTTAATATCTGGTGGAATATCCCGTTTATCCCAGCCAAACCCTTCTTTTGTGAGTTGTTGCAAAATTAGTTTAGCGGGAAGCTTAAAAGGCGCAATGATTCCTAGTGGATCAAAAATCCCACTCTCAAAGGAAAGAAACCCGCGTCGTGTATAAGCATAGCCGTTATACGAAATTTTTACCCTAAGTTAATCTTCCCCTGGGCCCCAAATTACCCCCAGACTTTTTTGTTTAGGTATGTCACACCTCTGCAAATCAACATCAACCAGTTGAGGAGTTAATCTTTCAGCATCAATATTTTTCACAATTTCAGGGTTATTGCTAGAAAATCATTAGCCGAAAACCACCACATGCTAACAATTCATCTACTTCCTTAATTAGTGTTGTTGCTTGATTAATGTCTTTCACGCTAGTGAGCCAGTCATCTACATAAAAGTTATTTTTGACATTGTGCACAGCCAATTCGGAAAACTTCTCACAATTGTCAACAGCTGTCCTCTTCGACGCATAGGTAGCCACGCAAGGACTACATGTAAGGCCAAAGCAATGTACAGTTGACTGGTATATCTTAATCCTTTTTTCCGGGTCACCATCTTCCCAAAATAGAAACCTTAAAGCACTCCTATCAGCAGGGTCACATTTTACTTGGTGAAACATATTTTTAATATCTGATAAAATAGCAACAGGATAAAAACGAAATCGAAACAGTACCCCAAGAAGGGAGCTTAAATTGTCGGGTCCCTGCAAAAGAACAGAGTTCAATGAAACTCCTTGAAAAGGCGCTGCGCAATTTATAACAACACAAAACTTTTTACTAGCTATGTTATGATGAGGGATGTAAAACGTTTTTCCTAACACTGCACTATCTGAAGGGTCCAACACTTCAGTCACATATCCTTCCTTTAACATTTTATCAACCTTTTGCCTGTAATTTTCCTTTACTTCAGGATTAGGCTGCAAACGTTTTCCCAGACTATTCAAACGAGCTTTGGCCATTGCAAAATTGTCAGGCAGCTTAGGATTGTCAGAAGACCACAACAAACCAATTTGATAATGTCCCTCAACCAGTGTGCAGGTGGGATCTAATATCAACTGAGCCCGATCATCATTCACAGAAGAAGCACGCAAGTCTGGATCTGGGTAAGGCAATCTATTTCCAGTTCCTCCACAATTTTGGCAGGTACCACAACCTAGACACACTAAACAGTCTTGGACCGTTTTGCTTGAAGTGGTCCCCATTTCTGATTGTTTTTCTGAAATATTTGTGTCATTAACCTTTCTTGGTGAGACACTCAGTGAAGAAACAAAACATGCATGGCTAGTTGAACCACTCTTTTGCTCTATTGTGTCATCATTTCCATACAAAAACCAGCCTAATAAACATCTACCAGCACAAAGTTTATCTGATCCTGCTTCCCTTTTTTCATGAATTTCATGCAAGATCCTGGCATTTAATCCAATGATTAAGTCAATGCGAGTCTTCTCAATCACAGGAATAGTAATACCAGCCAGATTGAGGTTTCTATCTATATCCTCAGGTATGGGAATACTTGAACTCACATCTGCTAAACTCTCATTTATAATTACAGGATATAATTCGTAGAAGTCAGAGTAACCCAAACCCCTAACCAGAAGTTTTGACATTAAAGTATCTTCTGTGGTGACTGACCCATTTGCTAAACCAATACAACTTTTAACAGGGTCACCAGAAAGACCTAATTCCTGAAAGAGCTGCTTTGTAATTAAATGACAATCAGCTCCTCCATCAAGAAAGGCATGCACTTCACAAGACGCCCCCGTTTCTAAATTTTTTACAAGCACAGGTAAAACCTTTAAACGAGTGCAGGGGCGATTCTCATGCACTAATGTGGCTACCACACTACTGTTAACCTTTGATTTATTAGCAACGCCGCTTAATGGAGCCTTCTCTTCTGCATGTGATTCTGAGAATGAAGATTTTTCTACTGTATATGCAATAATGTATTATGGGGTTGATTACAATGCCTACAATGATATTTACTAGTGCAAACTTTAAAACGATGACCTTGTCTTAAACAGCAAAAACAAAGTTGAAGAGACTTGGCTGTGGCGCGGCGCTCTTGCATTGAAAGATTTAAAAATCTTTGACATTTCCATACACCATGCCTTTCTGAACAGATGGGGCAAACTCTTTTGCTAACTTTCAAATTTTTTTCTAATTTTACTTCCCTTTGTTTTTCTGGGACCTGAGAAAGTATTTCATGCATATACACGGCATTTGAACGTCCTGCCTTAATTTTATTTTTAAAGAAAAATTTTTCTCCATAACCAACCGTTTCTAAAATCCTTCCAAAGTTAGAATTGGCTTCATCTCTGCATGTTTTTATGAAATACAAAACCTCATCAAAAGGTATCCTTCGCATTTGATAACCCCGGTCCACGGAAAATCTAATAAACCGTCTTTGCAAATCAGGAGGCAGACGTCGAAAAACCCCTTCTGTGGTTGCGGGAGCATCTAACTCTTCTGCCACTTTGGCCGAACGAAGAAGATTTCTACATGCAACAAGACTAACATAAAAGTCCTGAAGACTATCAGCCGTGAGCTTTATTGAGGGTCCCTCTCTTATTTCCCTAAGCTTAGCATTAACTTACAACTGTGGTGCCCCGAATGCTTCTCTTAGATCTGCAAGAGCTTGCTGCAGAGCTTGAGCTGAAGACTCCTCCATCTGACATTCTTCAACTATTTTTCTGGCACGTCCTCTTGTGGCTCCTACAAGTCTAACTAGAGCATGAGCAGGATCAGATTTTTCGTAGTGGTTTAACACTGTATCCTGAAATTGTACAATAAATTGATGATATTTTGAAGGATCTCCATCAAACTTATCTTCATAAGCTATGTTAGGAGGCTCTATACAACAAACAAACAACTTAGCCAACTCATCGACTGTCAATTGTGGACTAACATCAGTAGGACCATATAAGTCAGAAGTAAACTTTTCCGACCCATACTTATCTGGCGAGTTAAACGCAACATTTTGAGAGGCACTTGCATAGTCTACCGACCCATACTTATCTGGTACAAAAACATAATTATTTTCCCTACATGCTTCCTTATGTGACTCTCCAAATTTAACTTTATTTTTAAATTTTGGGTTCCAACTGGGTGCATCATGCCTAAGACTTATGCCTTTTGCATTCACCATTTGAATGGAGTCACAATTTCCACTTATCCCTAAGTCTGTCTCTGATTTTTCAAGAAACCTGATCACTCGCTCATGTGCTGTCAAGGCCTTTGCATCTACATCTGATAGATCTTGTGATCTATCCTCAGATTGTTCTTCCTCCACCAAAGCTTGTGCTTCAGCCAGTTCCAATTTTGCATTGAGAACAGCTCTTTTTGCCTCAACCTCAACAGCCATTGCTTTCATCTTGGCCTCCTCTGGATTAAGAATTTGATCTTGTCGAACCTTTTCCTGTCTTAAAAGCTTAATTCGAACATTAGCCTCTTTTGACGTTATCGATTCAGAGTTAGTGTTAATAGTTTTCTTTTTAGATAAGCACCTTGAGTTCCTAGATGATCTTACGGAGCTAGCAATCTCAACAGCTGCATTTAAAAATTTATCAATTTGCTCTTCTATGTCATTGAATTGTGATTTCAACTCTTCAATTTGAGAGCAGTAAGATTCCCACTTTGGACTACCCGATTCTAATGCTGTACAGCAGGTTTCTATTGCCCTTTTGCATTTTTCATGGGCTTTATAGTGGCTTTTCCTAAGGGAAATTAACTGCTTTACTGATTCATAATTTTTATTATTCAAGATTATTTTGATTTTATTTTCAATCTTTTTAAGGGAGCCTTTTAATCCCTTAGTGTGCACTGTCCCAGAAATAATCTTATCATTATTATAAGTAATATTGTCATCACTGCCATGACAGGCTGCAGCAAAGCTGCCAGCAGCAGAGCCTTGACCAATATTATTTGAAGCACGATCAAACATAGACAATGTCTTACCTTGCCCTGAGGAATTTTTTCGGTCAGACGTTTTTTCCTTTGAAGTTGACATGATCTTCGTTTTACATAAAACAATCAAGGGTTTAACTTGTCTCTCCTGGACTAATGCTCCAATTCCCAGGAGGCGAGGAGTTGTTATACTCCTTATCCTATTCTCAAGAAATAAGCAAACTGGGCTAATAAGTATCGTGAATTTCCGAAACGCCTACGAGTTGGGCCTCTTGCAATAATTGTCTGCCAATCTACTCCCACAAGCAGCGTCAAATTCACATATTTTACTTTTTAAAACCCTTTTGGGTTTGCTGAAACACACATAACTTATTTACACATTACTTACATATAAATTATCAACACATACATTATTTACACATAAATTATTAAGTTGATATTAATTAAATTTAGAAGACGTTTTGCCACGTTTTTATTAATCTAATTGTGTTAAAATTGTCTTCGCGCTCTTTTCTTTGTTAAGTAAAGTGTTGCCAAATCGAAAATTGTGAATTTCTAATTTTACTGATAAATCCTTTTTAGTAGCGCGAACAATTATTGTTTATAATTTTTGTAGTACTTGCGCTACTTTTGATGTTTTTTTATTGCTGATGCCGAAACATCAGATACAGCTCTCTTATTTTTAGTTTACTCAACAACCGAGTATTGGAGTCCCTAAAGAGCAGGCTGGGTTTCGACGCGGGAAGTCAATCGTGAATCAAGTTGTTCTGGTAAACCAGAACATCAAGGATTCTTTTGAGGATAAAAAGAAGGCCGGTGCCGTATTTATCGATCTGACAGCTGCTTATGACACTGTCTGGCACCTTAACTTTACTTGCAAGCTGCTGAGACTTATTCCGGATAAGCACATGATCAGAATGATTATGGAGCTTGTCCGAAATTGAAGTTTTACCCTTACCACCGGTGACAGCAAGCAAAGCAGGCTACGCCATCTTAAAAACGGCGTTCCTCAGGGATCGGTTTTGGCTCCCCTCCTATTTAACATTTATACGTACAATCTTCCTTCCATGATTTTCAGAAAGTTTGCTTAAGCTGATAATTTGGCATTGTTGCACTCTTCTGGAAACTGGAAGGACTTGGAGGGGACTTTAAGCCAAGATATGTCTACACTTTCAACGTATCTTCAGACTTGGAGGTTGAAGCTCAGTCACACTAAGACGGTGACGGCCGCCTTTCACTTAAATAACCGAGAGGCCAAACGTGAGCTAAAAGTCCACAACAACGGTAGACTTTTACCGTTCTGTCCAACCCCTACTTATCTCGGGGTAAAACCGGACAGATCGCTCACGTTTCCTCACCATCTAGTGGCATTGCGCAAAAAACTATCATCGCGCGTCACATTGCTGAGGCGACTCATGGGCTCGGGATGGGGTGCTGGTGCTAAAACACTACGCATAGCCACCTTATCTCTAGTCTACTCAACAGCTGAGTACTGTGCGCCAGTCTGATGTCGCAGTGCTCACACACTCGCCTCATTGACAGTGTCTTGAACGATGCCTTGCGCACAGACACTGAATGCCTGCGTCCCACTCCAACGGACCACCTACCTGTACTCTCAGGCATCCAGCCAGCTGAGCTTCGCCGAATGGGAGCGACACTCTCCTTGGCTTACCGTGGATCTCTGGACCCCGATCATATCTTGTATGGTCTTTTAAGTGAGTCCTCAGATACTCGCCAAGCGAGACTAAAATCCAGACGCCCGTTTGTGTCAGTTGCGCGGAATCTCTTGGACAACCTTGCCAGACTTGGCACCCGCGCTTCTGAATAGATAAATCACAAATGGAAAACAGAATACTGTGAAGGTGCTTCCAGGCTCCGTGCTTTTGTGCCCGGGACCGGTGCCAGGCCTGTTGGGATGGGCTTATCCCGAGCAGCTTGGGTTAAGCTCAACTGCCTTCGGACTGGTGTTGGGCGATTCCATTCTTCCATGCACAAATGGGGTCTCGCTCCTTCACCGAATTGCGAGTGTGGCGCCTCTGAGCAAATCACAGACCATGTACTAACAGCGTGCCCTATAGATCGGGCACCACATGGAGCACGAGGTCTGACGGTTTTGGATGACGAAACTCGATGCTGGCTTAATAACACCACTGTCAGCATCTGATCCAGGCAGTACAGCAGTCTGAGATAGTAAAAGGATAAAACCTCGGCCCCAGTTCTGTTTGTGTCTGACCTGGAGTGGATACCCTTCAAACGACAACGACGACAACTGGGCTTAAATTTCATAAAGATAGCTTAAGTAGTTTTGAAGTTATAAATCGTTAACTTGGTAGGCTTCTGAAGCCCGGCCGTTGAGGAGTCAATAGCTCAAAAAAAGTTGAGGAGAATAGGGTTAAAGTGAAATAGTCCTTTTCCATGAAAAGTAAACGCAGTTTACTCACGGTCAATAGGGTCCAACTCAACTTGCCAAGCACCACTAGCTAAACCTAAAGTTCTAAACCAGTGTGGTCCAAGTTCTTCAATCTTGTGGGCCAGTTTTCAAAATTGTTGGAGCTTGCGGGCCTGAGCCGGCTAGAAATTGTTCAAAATTTTTATCGTTTCAACAAGTGAAGACTTTTTTTTATTATTATAATTTTTTTTAGAGATCACAAGATCACCTTGATTTTGGGCCATAATTCGTAAAATTCGAAACTGATTCCAACAAAAGAACTTTTTTTTTTTCAGAGAAACGTATTAAAATTTAAGAAGTACATGCAAAACTACATAGTGTCCAAAGGGTACCGATGAACTAAATTTAGGAAACTCTGTTATAGAAGGTTGTTGCTGCCCCCGATCGACAAGACTTGAATTGTGTAAAATTGTTCAGCGGGCCGCAGAAAATACTTCCAGGCCATATGTGGCCGCGGTTTGGACCACCCTGTGCTAAACTATCGCGACCCACTTAATACATTAATCAGCTTTTCCGCATTTGAAAGTGGGTAAGCGTCTTTTGCAGTGACATTGTTGAGCTCTCGAAAGTCAATGCAAAAACGAGGGGACTCATTTTTTTCTTTACCAAAACAACCGGAGACGACCACGAGCTGGAGCTGGGTTCAATAATGCCTTGTTTTAGCATTCTGCTGATTTCAGCCTCAATTACCTCCCGCTTAGCAAGTGGTAACGACGTGGAGCTTGTTTGATCGGCTTTTCTGCTCCAGTGTCTATTTTATGACGAATTGCAGAAGTGCGACCTAATGACTCCCGTTCATCTGCAAAAACATCTCGATATTTACCAACAAGATCAATTATTTGTCTCTTCTGAGACACTGAAATCCCCTGAATGCGATCAACAATTGATTTCAAGAACTCAGGTGGGACTAAGTCGGATCCCGACAAATCGGTGTAGAAACAAAAGATGTATGATCCAGAGGGATAATATGCCCACTTAGATCAAGGTATCCCCCACCTAAATTTAAGACTCTTTTGCGATTATGTAAAACATCTACCCCCAGAACGCCCTCACAACCACCTACAATCATATTATGCCTTAAAACAAAATTGCCAAATCTCAAAGGGTGTGTCGCACTCACCATGACATTTAACAGGGCGGCTGTCGCAATCATTTAACCCTTAGAATACCGTTGACTGCTTTTGTAACTGTGGCACAGAAATCGCAAAAACTGCTAAATTTGCATGTTGTTTACAACTTAAGTTTTTAAATAAATAATTGCGCTTTGCTTGATTAGAGAAGCTCTTTAACTTGCATATCATTAAAAAAAATATTTTTTCCTGATTAAAATGATAAAAAATGTGATAAAAAATGAGTCAGATATAGATAAAGATTTAACCATAGTTTTTCAAAAACAAACGCTTATTTTTTGTTTTAGTGCCATAATGCGGTTAAAAAGTTTAAACTTTTTAGTCGCTATGGGTAGCTAAACATTTAATCTAAATCTTGGAGAAAAAACGTTTTAAATTTGTGTAACCGCAAAATTTATCATAATTATCTACATCACACTGTGTGTGAGAAGCCAAGAATGTATGGACTCGCTCCCGCTGTGACGTAAGACAAATATAGTCGCTCGCTCTTCTCGCGACATTCATGCGTCATGAGCGATGACGCGTTACTGGTATATTACAGAGAGAGAGAGAGAAAGAGAGAGACAAGAATTTTATTTGGCATAACCATAGCACGACATATCAACGACTAACAAACTTTTTAATTAGAACAAAAATGTAATTGATTGTAAATTGTGCATGTAAATTACACCATGGAGGCATCAAAAAAACCATAGGGTTATCAAAGTCAAGGTGCCAGGGGATGTGATCGATCTTGCGTCACTAATCAACTCTTGTTGATTTCGGTTTCTTAAGGGTTAAAGCGGTAATATATGATAAATTAATCGCTTTTAAAGAAAAGCGCAATGTTATTAGAGCTTTTTGAAATAATTTAATATCAATCATACTTTTGCTTGCTCCACCGTCTACCAATAATCTAACGGTTACATTGAAGGCAATACAATTAACAAACCAACGAACCTCAGACTGATTGACCTTCGTTCCGCCTTGGACTGATGCGTCGTTCATCCGGTCAGTCCTCGTTAGTTTAATAGTTTGTTATTCGACGTACATTTAAACTCTTCTGATGTTTTGCTTGGACTCGAACGAGCAACGTGACCGGCAAGTCCACAATTAAAGCATAAAGAGCCGTTATTCACGTCCGACTGTCTACGATTGTCACCCATTAAACTTGCGTTTGAAACAGCACGACTCAAATCCGCAATCATTTGTTTCAAATCTTGAATTTCATCGCCTGATTCTTGATATAACTGATGAGATTGTGCTGAAAAAGGTTTTTCAAAAACAACGTGCTCACAAGCTTCCAATGGTCTTACTATATCGATAGCTGATTCTAATTCCTTTGCATTTGACGAAGGCAACGATGGATAAGTTTCAGCCAAAAGACCACGGAGCCGGTTAACAAAATCAATTGCATCTTTGCTTGTTCTACGTTTGGCTGTATGAAACTATGATCGAGCTAAACTAGTTGAAGATGATCCAAATCAATAGCTTAAAGCATTAACAAGAGCAAAAAAATCCCAACGTTGTTCATAAGGCAGACTACTATGAACAACCAATACAATACCTTTTAAGCTTGCTGCCAGATGTCGACCTTTAGTAAACTCATCCAATTCATTTGCACACGATATATTTAGAAAATGTTGAAAATACTGTTTCCAGTTATTGCCGGCAAAGCTCTCTTGCTACGCCACACTGTTATTAACAACGCTTAATTTTCCTTCATTCTCTGGTAATCTAGTTGACAATATAATGGGTGGCATATCTGGAGCCGACTGCAGAACAACTTTAAATATTTTTTTAGAAACATTATCTTTATCTTTTGTTAGGTATACTTAATCTCCTAGTTTTTTAAGAGCTGTGTATTTCCACCGTTATTAATATATTTTAAGCTTTCTGTTTGCTTGTCAATTCTTTTCAAATAACTGCAACGAACTGCTGTATAATTCAAGTCAGTAGAAATTTCGTACATTTTTTCTTTATATTTACTTGGCAGCAAAATTACATCCGCCATTCTTTACTTTTCTTGATTTATTTTTATTTTAGTCCCGGGGTGCTCGCCAAAATGCAACGTTCTAACTATAACTGCTTAAACTTCAAGTTCAAACAACTACATTTTATTAGGATGACGATCAACGACTGAATTGTAGCAATACACGAGGCAAGGTTATAACCAGGGCTGCGAACTCGAACTCGAACTCAAACTCGAACTCGAAGAACTCGGCAATTTTTGCCGAACTCGAACTCGAACTCGAACAATAAAAATTTCTGAACTCGAACTTGAAAAAAGTTTGTCGAGTTCGAGTTCATTTAATAAGTAAATTTGACTATAACAGTTCTCAGCAAAGGTGCCCAATTATAATTTGCTACCCTCTTTTATTTTGTTAAATAATAGATTAAAATTGGTAACATTGATGACAAAGCAATTTTATCATGTGCTCAGTTTTTCACGGTTGAATTATCCTCTTAACTCTATTCCGACTGGGATTTTTGGAAACTTTGTACGACTGGGGGGAGGGTTAAATGCCCGCGCTCTTTTCTTGCTTATTTCTCGACAATTACTAACGCTATAATTGTCATTCAAGTTTGCATAGACAAGAAATTTCATAGTCTTTTACAATAATATAAATACTTAAATGTGGCATTTAAACATTATTTGGGATTAAAAAAGCGAGTTTTAAAAAAGTGGCCAATTTTCGTAAATTGGCTTGGAAAACGAAGAGAGCGATTTGAGAGAATCAATGACTTCGGCTGTTTGTCGAACGTCATTAATCCGCAAAATTAGAAGTAGAAATGGTGGCAGTTGAAATTCACTTGGCAAGATTATTCCTGTTTCAGAGAAAGAAATTCTTCACCCCCGCAAATCTGCTAAAAGCTGGTTTTATTAGTGTTTACAACGTTTCGATCTTTGCGATTTATCACATGATTTTTTAAATTCACTTACTTTTGTAAACAATTTAGGCAAGAAACTTCATACGTAAAAAGAAAGGCAAATCATTACACAAAAAATTATGTTTGTAATTCCAAATCGCAGAAAACTCACCTTAATTTTTTTTCACTTATAAAAAAGTATTTCGACTTGACTAAATTGTTTAGAGTTGATTGCTTTTGATCACATCGATTTTTTTAATTTTACAGAAATCTTTTTTATTTCGAATGTTTTCTTCTTTTGGTGAAGTACGCCAATTCATTAATAAAATACTTGTTTATTAAAATTTTGTTAACGTTTTTCAACGTAAATATTTAATTTTTAATTGTTGTACGGCTTGTTAAATTAGTTAGGTGTAGTACTTTCCGTCCCCTCCCCCCAGTCGTAATAGGGTTAATGATTCGTGTAAATTCTAAATTTAACAACAATTGTTCTGTCACAGTTAATAAATGTTAAATAGTTTATTGTCTTTGCATGTTAAACAAAAGTTAGTTGACAGCGTTGCCATTGTTAGGTGAACTGACAATGTGATTGGCTCCTTCGAATTGCTACGACAACTTACGATTCTTCTTACAAATTTGATTTACGCCACTGTCACGGGATCGCGGGATGGCTATAAGATTGCACGAGACACACATAACCTGAAATTATGGGACTTCATGTGTCATTTGTCTATATAAAATGGAATTGAAACCGTCACCTCACTTTAGTCGTGGCCAGGGTGCAACAAAGTAATTCGTATTTACCAGGCTAGAAAATCTGATATATGTAAAATAAATAAACGTACGCCTACGAATGTTGTAAATTATAATAACTTCGTACTTAGCCAGACTAGAAATTCTGATATGCGTAAAATAATTTAATTAACGTACGCTGCAGAATGTTGTAAATTGTAATAACTTTGTTGTTAACCAGGATAGAAAATCTGATACGTGTAGAATAAATTAATTAATGTACGCCCCAGAATGTTGTAAATTGTAATAACTTCGTGCTTAACCAGGCTAGAAGTTCTGATACGTGTAAAATAATTAATTAAATTAATTAAAACAAAACTCAAACTCGAACTTGCAATTTTTTTGTGAACTCGAACTCGAACTCGAACTCAAACAATTGAAATTTAAAGAACTCAAACTCGAACTCGGACTTGCAATTTTTTTGTGAACTCGAACTCGAACTTGAACTCGATTAAAAATGCTTCGAGTTCGCAGCCCTGGTTATAACATACGAGTTTTATATTGTCATAATACTCTACATAGTAAAGAATTTATAAAGAAATCCATATTTGTTGTTTTTTGTAGGGCCCAGATGGTAGGTGCTTTCACGCAGCCTGGGCCGTGAGTAAGTTTGTTCATTGATTTTAAAAATGACAGACCGAAACCGAACCTACCAAAACGGAAGGGTATCCACCCATTCCGATGTTCAGTGTGGGTCTGCTAATCGGCAAACGTCCTTTTCAGGACGGGGAAATGCTAGCATGAAACTGCCCTTTTCAGGGCACATTGCCAACAAGTTCCGAAGACCCACTATTCTTCAGCTGAACATCGAAGGCCTCACTGCAAACAAGATGAACGTTCTTCATCACCTCACTCTGCAATCTGAGGCGCTCGTCATCCTACTACAGGAGACCCACTGCACTGATGCAGAGAAGTTGGTACTACCAAACTACCAACTAGCTGGGTCTTATTTAAGCAGGAAGCATGGCCTTGCCACGTTTGTCCACGAGCGACTGAGATACACGCTTTTGGACCAATCTCCACCGACATCGGAGATCGAGTGGTTGTGTGGACGTTGATGGCCATAAAATAGTCAACGTCTACAAACCACCGCCAACGCGATTGCGAACCCTGGATCTCCCAGTGTTTCCTCATCCCTGTCTGTACGCTGGCGATTTTAACTGTCGTCATGCCGACTGGGGTTACGACGACAACAGTCCGGACGGTGAGTGCTTGGCTGACTGGGCAAGTATTAATTGTCTTGCCCTGCTATATAATGCCAAGGACGCTGCCAGTTTTTATTCAGGCCGCTGGAACACTGGCACCAATCCAGATCTAGCTTTCGCCAGCATAGGTCCAAACAGTCGCTTACCGGATAGACGTGTCCTTGACAAGTTCCCCAGGTCACAACATCGACCTTCGCTTATTACACCACCAAGGTTTGCTATGGCAGTGCCAAGCATGCCTGTTAAGCGATGGAACTTCCACAAGGCCAAATGGAGTCATTACATTGCTTTGACAAGTAAATTCGCAAAGACTTTGTTGCCGCCTGATTCACTTGATGTGGATGCGGCTTACCAAGACTTCTGTAACACCATCAAGAAAGCAGCCAAAAAGACTATCCCTCGGGGGTATCGAAATAACTATATTCCGTGTTGGGATGCAGAGTGTGAATCCCTCTATAAAACCTTTCTGCAGTCTCCTCAGGGAGACGACTCAAGTTTGGCTGCTACAGCTCTGCTTGCCAAGCTTGACAGAAAGCGGAGGAATCGATGGTCCGAAGCAGTTCGGAGCATTGACTTCTCACACTCCAGTCGAAAAGCGTGGAGTATTTTGAACAACCTTACTGGTAGGTCACGACATTCTCCTCGTCACTGTCCGTTTCAGCCGATGCTATTGCATCTCAGCTGGTTAGAAATGGGAAATACGAGGCTGTTGACGGCAAGTTATTTCGACTTGTCTTTCAAGAAGTGTCTGACTTTAGGAGGGCCACAACACCAGACACAGTAAATATCTTTGACAATTTTTCACAGAGAGAATTTGCTGCTGCCCTCCAACATTTAAAACCAGGTAAAGCTCCAGGACCTGATTCCATCTGCCCCGAGCTTATACTCCATGCCGGAGCTGCTTTAAAGTCCTGGTTACGTGACTTCATTTCTTCCTGTTTGCGCCGACTCAAAATTCCCAAGATCTGGAGAGGAGCGCTTGTGGTCGCGATCCCAAAACCAGTAAAGCCCGTGGGGGATCCAAAGAGTTATCGACCAATATCTCTGCTCTGTGTCCCCTACAAGATCCTCGAGAGGCTTATCTACGCCCGCGTTGAACCAGTAATCGATCCACTGCTCCCTGAAGAGCAGGCTGGGTTCCGACGCGGGAAGTGAACCGTAGATCAAGTTGTTCTGGTAAACCAGAACATCAAGGATTCTTTTGAGGATAAAAAGAAGGCCGGTGCCGTATTTATCGATCTGACAGCTGCTTATGACACTGTCTGGCACCTTAACTTTACTTGCAAGCTGCTGAGACTTATTCCGGATAAGCACATGATCAGAATGATTATGGAGCTTGTCCGAAATTGAAGTTTTACCCTTACCACCGGTGACAGCAAGCAAAGCAGGCTACGCCATCTTAAAAACGGCGTTCCTCAGGGATCGGTTTTGGCTCCCCTCCTATTTAACATCTATACGTACAATCTTCCTTCCATGATTTTTAGAAAGTTTGCTTATGCTGATGATCTAGCATTGTTGCACTCTTCTGGAAACTGGAAGGACTTGGAGGGGACTTTAAGCCAAGATATGTCCACACTGTCAGGGTATCTTCAGACTTGGAGGTTGAAGCTCAGTCACACTAAGACGGTGACGGCAGCCTTTCACTTAAATAACCGAGAGGCCAAACGTGAGCTAAAGGTCTACAACAACAGTAGACTTTTACCGTTCTGTCCAACCCCTACATACCCTACATACCTTGGGGTAAAACTGGACAGATCGCTCACGTTTCCTCACCATCTAGTGGCATTGCGCAAAAAACTATCATCGCGCGTCACATTGCTGAGGCGACTCGTGGGCTCGGGATGGGGTGCTGGTGCTAAAACACTACGCATAGCCACCTTATCTCTAGTCTACTCAACAGCTGAGTACTCTGCGCCAGTCTGGTGTTGCAGTGCTCACACTCGCCTCATTGACAGTGTCTTGAACGATGCCTTGCGCATAGTTACTGGATGCCTGCGTCCCACTCCAACGGACCACCTACCTGTACTCTCAGGCATCCAGCCAGCTGAGCTTCGCCGAATGGGAGCGACACTCTCCTTGGCTTACCGTGGATCTCTGGACCCCGATCATATCTTGTATGGTCTTTTAAGTGAGTCCTCAGATACTCGCCAAGCGAGACTAAAATCCAGACGCCCGTTTGTGTCAGTTGCGCGGAATCTCTTGGACAACCTTGCCAGACTTGGCATCCGCGCCTCTGAATGGACAAATCACAAATGGAACGCGGAGTACTGTGAAGGTGCTTCCAGGCTCCGTGCTTTTGTGCCCGGGACCGGTGCCAGGCCTGTTGGGATGGGCTTATCCCGAGCAGCTTGGGTTAAGCTCAACCGCCTGCGGACTGGATTGGGCGATTCCATTCTTCCATGCACAAATGGGGTCTCGCTCCTTCACCGAATTGCGAGTGTGGCGCCTCTGAGCAAACCGCAGACCATGTACTAACAACGTGCCCTATAGATCGGGCACTACATGGAGCACGAGGTCTGACGGTTTTGGATGACGAAACTCGATGCTGGCTTAATGACATCATTGCCAGCATCTGATCCAGGCAGTGCAGCAGTCTGGGATAGTAAAACGATAAACCCTTGGCCCCTGTCCTGTTTTTGTCTGACCTGGAGTGGATACCCTTCAAACGACGACGACGACGACGTTTTTTTCATGAATATTCTCCAATTGATAAACTTTGATTTTTTACAACAAATAATAACATCAAAATATTAATTTTTGTTGTTCATTCATTCATTCATTCATTCATTTTCATTTTATTCTTGACCAACATGATCAGTAAATTTTACACATTAAAAGGTAGTCGATAGTCAAGAAAAGGTAGACGCAGGAAAACGTCAGAAGTTAAAACATGCAAGAAGACACGGAAAAAAGCAAAAGAAAAATACGGAGCATGCCTGCGTCACTTGTTTCTTGCAAAGTATTTGGTTATCGATAAATTTTTGTTTTTTGAAATTCTTTATACATTATTCGCCCAACCGTCACTATTTTCTTGTAAATTATTCGCCCAGCTCTGTATGAAATTTTACTCCTTGTAAAGAATTCGCCAATTCTTATCATCATCGAGAAAAAAAGCTAAGAAGCTAGTTTATAACTTTTCTATTGATAAATTTTTATTTCTTCAAGAAAAAATAAAAAATATTTTATTTAGTCCAACAATAATTTTTAATTGTTTCTTGTAAAGTAATGGCCTATTAATACGTAAACTTTGTTTTTTTAAAAACAAATAATAACATTTTCTGTAGCACCATATAATTATTTCTTGTAAAGTATTCACTCAACTATCGCGTTTCATTTTTATAATGAGAGTGGGAGGGTGATAAGCAAGTTTAAAACAAAAAATTTATATCTAAAAAAAAGGGATTAATCAATCAACGCGATTCCTTTACTTGCTCCAACATTTTTTTTGAAGAGTAAAGCTGCAGATGTAAAAATTAATTTGTTTTAATTGAGTATATACTATAAATTTTTGTTGTTGTAAACAATGACTGAAAGTGTTGGACCTAAAGCAAATAGTAGCACACAAAATTCTTCTGGGCAACGAAAACTGTCAAGAAAAGGAGAATCGCTTTATCATGTGCTTGGTTTAGAAAAAGGTGCTACATCAGAAGAAGTTAAAAAAAAGTATAGGTTTGTATTTAAATACGTAGTTAGGGTTGTCTATTTAATATTCCTAACATATTATTTATTGATTTTCTACGTACTCAACTTTTGATTTTTCTGACTAAATAGTGCTGAAGCTGGTCCAGATAAGGAAAAGTTTGAATAACACAAATATAATAAATATATATGTCATGAAATTAAAATAAAAAAAGCCATTTTTAATAAAATAAATTTATGATGCTATTTAATTAAAAAATTTGTTTTTTTATTTGAAGTAATGCAACAGTAGTCACCATAAGCACAAAGTTTGAAAATGTCTTTGAGGCAGTGATTTGCAAACTTTCAAACTCCAATGCCACTTATTTAAATTAAAGTTCTCGGTTGGCCATTTGTGAGAGAAAGAAGTTGGTAAAAAACTAATAGAAACAAAAATTAGTAGACAAAACAGTTGTGAAATATTTATGGTGCAAATCTTTTTTATAAAATTGTAAAGTTGTAGTTTGTTTTGAGATCAATGGTTTGAAACATGATTTTAATTTAATTGATTGTATATGCTAAACAGCTTCCAGGTGGTTATTTGTTAACCATGTTCAAAGTTTTGATTTATTGGTCTTTGACAGTGGCGTGCGGCGACCTCTGAGGCTGGTAATGCAATTGGTATGCCTATTCATAGAATGTATTACAGAAATTGTAAGATGGCTTCAAGGCAAATGGTAAAAATGATTTTTCATATCTATTATTATTTTTAAAATTCTATTAGAGTAGTCATCTCATCCCTAATTATGCTATATTAACTCCTTCTAAACAAACCTAAAATAAAGTGTTCAAAAAAATATAAAATTAAGCTTTGAAATTAATAAAAAACATGTAATTACTTACTTAGGCTACTTTTTAAAATATTAGAAAGAACGAAAAAAATCCACAATAGCATGTTAAGCAGTTGTATGGTACTTACAGTTGTTTATAAAAAATATCTAGATTTTTTTAGAAATCTGTATGCAATTCAAGAATTGGATTTTATTTTGCCAGCAATATTATTCCAGTAATTATCTATTATTTTATTATGTCAGCAATATCTATAAAAATGTAAAATTGCAAAGCCACACACTATTGAGCGGTTTTTTGACATCACTGTTTTTTCTTCATAAAATTCATAAATTTTTTGTCCCTTACAAAATTCATTTTTTCATTGTTCATCGTTTCATTTATTCATCGAAACCTTTACAAAATTCATAAATTTTTTCAGCCCACGCATAACCGCTTCATCACGATAATGCTCCTACTCACACAGCCTTGAGTATTCGTCATTTTCTCGCAGAAAGAAACATTGCAACTTTGGAACACACCATATTCTTCCGATCTGGCCCCGTGTGACTTTTTCTCTTCCCTAAGATCAAATCTGTTCTGAAGGGAACCCATTTTTTTGACATCGATTCCATCAAAATGGCTTCGACGAAGGAATTCAAAAAGATTTTAGAAAATGCCTTCCAAGAATGTTTTGAATCGTGGAAAAGGTGAATGCACAAGTGTTTTCAAGTGGAAGGGGATTGCTTTTAAGAAATTTGACTTTAATATATTTCAATATTTTTTATAAAGTTTTTATAACACCAGTCTCGTTACTTTTCGGACACACCTCGTATACATGTGCGGCAAGGATAAAAGTAAGCTGAGTTATTGATAATTTGACAAGTGTTAGATCTCAACAAACCAAAGGGTCATTATCGGATTGACTTTTTCTTTCTAATTTTGAAAAATAGAACACTTGCTTAAAAATCACAATTAAGTAAATTAATAAAAATCAAATGCCAAAATTTTACATTGCCTTTGCACAGCAATTTTGCCACTAAAGCACCAAAATATACAGATATTTCAGTTTCAATGTCATTCAATAAACTCTGCAAACACTGACTTTTAATGACCAATGTGTGAATTCTGAAAGTTCAATTATAAATGATTTGTACCATAAAATTGCTATTGAAAGTAGCCATATTAGATTTAACATCTTTTTTAATTAATTTATTTATTTGTGAAATGGTTTGTGAATCTAACTTTTGTTTTTTTGGATTAAAATTCATAGTTTGGTACTTATGAAATTGTTTATGAAAACAATTGAAGTAATCAACTATAACTCAAACAATCAAGTGATTCAATAACTTTTGTCAGTTAAATAATCATTTGTAGCAGCAAACTTTTCGAATTACCATTTTCTGTAAATTTTTTATTTCAATGTAAAATTATTGCAGCTTTTCTGGAATAGAGAAGGTTAAATCATTCACTTTTCTAAATTTTTTTGACAAATAGCATAGTTTGTAATCTAAATATCATTGCAAAAAAACTGCTAAAGCAGTTTAATAAAAAAATATAAAATCTTTTTTGCATATTCTAGCTTTTAATTGAATTTTTTGTACATTCTAGCCATTTGATATTCACTTAATTTTGGAATGTTGGCAGCGTGGTCAACGGGTTAGAGTGCGGGGATTATGATTGACATAGTTCTGGTTCAAAACCTACTCATGCCATTTTGTTGTGTCCTTAAGAAAGACACTTACGTCACTTCTGCTTGGTAGTATTGGCAAGCAGTTCTAAATTTCAACCATATCTCTATTAAATTTTAAGCCAACAGCAATATCTTGAAATCTTTGAAAGCAGGTCAGGATAATTGCTTACCTTATTTGCAATAGTGCCTTCATTGCTTTCTTGCAAGTCAGGAGGATAAATATAGAGATAAAATAAAAGAAATGAAGAATGCATTAATAAACTTGTATAATTTAAATTTTGTTGTTTGCAAATCAGGGATGAGGAGTAGAAGTATGAAGAGTCAGAGTTTTTCCAAGTTCAAGTAGGAATACGAGTAACAAAACCCTATTCTTTACTCTTATACTGCACCATTTATAAATTGTACAATTGTAGGGTTGTCATACCGTACGGAATTTTTAGAACATTGTAATTAAAAAATCCGAGACTTTTAGAGAACACCATGATTTTGTAACAAAATTGAAAAATCCGAGACTGATTTTAAGAGCTTTTTTAGAGAATGAATAACATTAGTAAAAAAATCTTACTCCAGGGTAGCAATAGCATTACAAAAAATTTTTTCTCCCGAGTAGGAATAGAAATAACCTCAAAATTATCACTACTCCTTAGCCCTCTACTGCAAAAATTTGAAAATAAGCTAACTGTTAAGAGTAGTGCTTCAAATGGAGTCCACTTGGCTCCCTAAGGAGGAATTTGAAATCTCAACGGAGAAATTAAGGAGGAATTTGAGAAACTTGGTAGAATGTAAGTTCACTCAAAAAAATTGAAACGGCCTTTATAATATACCTTGCCACAGCTTTACATAATGACAGATCAAAAAAGCAATTTTGGTAAAAAGTTAAATCAGCTGGTAAAAAGAAACTTCTTCTACTGAAATAGAGGGTAATTCCACTCCCACATCCATAACTGAAATGTGGAGAAGTCAATATAGCCAGCTACTAAACTCTTCACAATCACAATGCCACAAAACAGCTGTTCTTGATCATCTTTGTGATGGTGCATAATACAAAAACATAAACAAATTTTACCGTAGTATAAAACTAGTGCGCTCACTTCTTGTAAAATTACCGCTAAACAAATCTGTTGGTGTTGATAAATTGTCAGCTGAACATCTTCGTTTTTGTGACCCAATCATAAATGTTTATTTGAGTTTATATTATAATATGTGTTTAAAGCATGGATACATTCCCTTTAATTGTCTTGATACTGTTATAATTCCAACTCTTAAGAATATTGATGAAAATATTAATGATGCTAACAACTTTCGTCCTATTGCTATAGCTACCATCTTATCTAAATTGTTTGAACATATTATACTTGATATCTGCACTAAGGTTTTTAAAACATGTGATAATCAGTTTAGTTTTAAAGCTAAAGTTTCAAGTGATATGTGTGTATTCACTTTAAAGCAATTACTATCATCGTATCATAAACAAGGTAGCCCAGTGTATTGTGCTTTTTTAGATGCTTCAAAGGCTTTTGATCGGGTTAACCATTATATGTTATTTAAAAAAACTAATAGAGAGAAATATGCCTACTTGTTTTGTTGGAATTTTATACTATTGGTATAGTAAACAAAATATAAAAGTAAAATGGGGTAACTATTTATCTAGTTCTTTTTCTGTATCAAATGCTGTTAGACAGGGTGGTGTGCTTAGTCCATACCTGTTTGCTTTATATATTGATGACTTATCAGTTAAATTAAATTGTGTAAAAGCTGGTTGCTTTCTTGGCAACTCGCGACTTAATCATATTATTTATGCTGATGATTTATGTTGCTTTTCTCCTAGTTTAGATGGTCTACAAGATTTACTTAATGGGTGTAGTAACTACGCCATTGAACATAATATTACATTTAATTGTAGTAAATCAGTTGGTGTATTATTTTTGCCCAAATGTCTTTCGATTTCAAATGTTCCAAAAGTCTTTCTTTGCAACAATGTAGTAAAATTTAAAAATAACGTAAAGTATCTGGGTGTTTTTCTTAATAATAATCTTAAAGATGCTGATGATATTTGTCGGCAAGTTTGTTATTTATATGGAAAATCATATCAACTAAAAGCAACTTTTTCAAAATGTTCCCGTACTATAAAAAAAATATCTATTTAATTATCACTGTATTTCGTTTTATGGTAGTCATTTATGGTCTAAATATCTATGCTCTTCATTAAATCACTTAAGAGTTGCATTCAATGATTCCTTTCGGTTAATTCATGGGCTCAAGCGTAATGTTAGTGCAAGAGAACTACAAGTAAAAGCAAATATTCCCACTTTTGATGCACTACAGAGAAAACTTATTTATCGATTTATAGAACGATGCTGCCTTTCTAGTAATGTATATGTTAACTATACGGTGTATAGCAATTTCTTCTACCAGAGTGACTATTATAAACATTGTTTTCAATTGTTGATGTAATTCAAATGTTCTTTTTTTTTCTTTCCGGCTTGATTTCTTTTTTGTTGTTGTTGTGAGTGTTTTTTCTCTTTTCTATGGACTTTGTGTCTGACTCAAATAAATAAAAAAATAAAATAAATAATCCTAGCTGTACCAGCCTGGGAGACTAGGAAAAAAGTGAAGACTTTTTTATTTTTTTAGAGAACACTTTTCTTTTAGGACAAAAATTATAAAATCTGAGACTGATTCAAAGTGAAGATAATTTTTTTAGTGAGCACTAGTTGTTAAGGACAGATTTTTAGCTGTCAATGAGTATCCCAATTTCTTCCTTCAAAATATGGTATGACTAATCATTAAGGTATTTTTTTTGGTAGTGGAGGAATTGTGGTATCTAAGTCCTGAAAGGGAGGAATGCAGCAAAAACTTTGAGAACCATTGGTATAGAGCATTACTTCTAGTACTGTTAATTATTCTGAAAACTATTTGAAAAACATTATCAAGTTCAGATATCATTTGTTTTGCTACAAATGCCTTTTTGTTAATCGTGCAATAAGTAAAGTAACTTGTGTATTTGGATGTTCTTTCACTTCTGCAAGAAATCCAGCAAGCTTGCTCGTTATTGCCCCTGTGCCATCTGTGCAGACTCTAACATAATTTTTCATCACAGACTTGCACTTGTAACAAATTTATTAACCAAAAAAATATCTTCAGTTTGAAATTGAAATTTTATTTACCACTAAAATATTAGGGTTAGGGTTAGGGTTAGGGTTAGTAACTAATTCTAACCGTAACCCTAACACTAATATATTAGACTAACTGTCTATGCCAACGGTGGGCAAATTGCGGTTCGCGAGGCGCATGTAGCTCGCCGATCTTTCGTTTGCGCCTCTTCTAGCTAAACAATAACAACGAAATCGAACAATTTACAATTATTATTCACAGTTGAATTTGGGGTAAAGAAGATTCCTAATTAGATGCTAAGTCGGATTATAGCGTGGAAATAAAGCATTTGTTTGTTTGTTGTTAAATGACCATTTGAACTGCAGCAGAAATTTGAGCAAAGCGTGCGCTATCTTTCTTTCATTTATTTCTGGCCCGCCGAGACACGCTGGTAACATTAGAATAAAAGAAACAAAGATAGTGCTTGGTTCTCTCAGATTCGCTTCTCTGTGATGAAATTGGTAAAATTATAATTTCGTGTAAGTCTAACAAATGAAGATTCGAGAGAATTAATTCACACCGCTTTGACTTCATATCGTCCAGATGTTGAAAAGCTAGCTAATAAAATGAAAACCTACAGTAGATCTAATGCTGGTAAAATCTCGGAAAAATTGTAAATCGTGTTACGTTGTATTTGTTTTTATTATTTGATTAAAACTTGCCTTGCTTACTGTATTTACATTAACACCTAAAACAGAATTTGTGGCTCTCTGGCAGTTTCAAATTTTCACATGTAGCTCTTTCATTGAAAACTTTGCCCACCCCTGGTCTATGCCATGAAACCACTTCATAGTAGCACAGAGACGCGCAAATGCAGTTTGTGTAGTGCAACTGCGCAACCCAAAACTTGCGTGCTTGACTGTGATTTGCAGCAACTTAATAGTACCTAGTTTATTTTTTAAACTGTAATATTCTCAGAATGATATTAAAACACTAAAGTTAGAAAATTTTTTTGCAATAAGATAATTTAATAATGTGGCAACTTTTGCAGTACTGAATATCCTTAAACATGTAGAGACAGGAAACATATATATACGTCGTCACTATTTAAGTGATTGAGAATGGGTGAGGTACAGGAGCAGACAAAGTCCTTGGACAACTTTAAAATATGATACTTTTTTAATGGAGAACACATTAAATTAGGCAATTTTAAACCTTTCTCCAAAATTTTATTTGATATGTCCATCTTTGGCATGAATCACACAATCTGATCTGGTAAAAAAGCTCTCTGCTGCTTTATGCTGGATTTATCGGGAAATTTTCTCCCATGCTTTCTTGAGGAAATGCTTCAGAGCTTTAATTGATTTATGTGAATAAACAGATGCTTCTGTCTCCTAAATTGACCAAACACAAAAATCTATTGGGTTCAGGTTTGGTGATGAGGGAGGCCAATGCTCCATGCTCCAGAAGCTTGAAAAATGGTCTTGACACCACTTCAGTATTTTATTGGATGTGTGTGAAGGTGCACCATCCTGTTGAAAAGTGAACCGCCTGTTTCTACAATGTTGTTTGGCTTCTTAAAGTGCAGAAGTCAAAACCATTTTAATGTAAAAGTTTGAATTCACTTTGGCACTTTGTTCAACAATTCAATTCAATTCAATTTCATTTTATTTGCAATCAACGTTTTGAAGTTCTTATTGACAAAGTGATTGCAAAATAAGAAACAGTGGCTAAATGGTATACTAAACTAAATAATAAACAAAAGTAAGAGGAGACTTAAATGTTTTAGTTAGGCAGCCCACACCATAATGGAGGAAGATTTCTGTCATCTGAACACATTTTCTATGGAATCAAGAAGGTCTGCACAAGATTTGCCGAGGACTCTATCATTTTGTTGTTTGCACTTTGCCTCGACAGTAAACAATTTTTTATCAGAGAAAATGATTTCGTTCTCGTTCTTACCTGCCTTCAACTTGTTAAGAAACTTTGCTATATCTAAGTTGTCTTGCCCATGCAATGGAGCTCAACAATGGTTGCACGCTTTTTACTCATACTTAAAAATAAGCTAAATTATACAAAATATCTATTGAATTTTGAAAGATGCAATATGTTAATTAGCCTTATATATAGCACCGAAAGCTTACCTAATATATATAAAAATTACTAAAATTAATTTTAAAAATGTGTCGAAGGACTTTGTCTGCACCCTGTATATGTATGACAAAGCGATTTTCCAATTGAAGTTGTTAAAATAAAACATGGCTGTGATCAATTTTATGGTTCAGTATTGTAAGCATAGTACTATCATCCCCGTGTGGCTGAAAGCCTTTCTGAGGAATGTAGTAGTGGTAATACTGATTTCAACCATGGAAAATAAAATCTAAATATTTTTCCTTTATTTGAAATTTTAATGGAGTAAATGATTCTGTTTTTTTTTCTCTAATAGTATACATTAGTTAAATTTTATTAATTCCTTTTTTAATGGAGTTTTTAAAAATTTTCTCACTTTTTAACTTCTGTTTTTATTTATTTTCTAAAAAAATAAATTTAGATTGATGCATGTCATACATTCCGCGGGCCGCATGCGGAAATATGATTTTGGGACGAAAATACGAAAATAGGTGTTTTTAGCCGGCTGAGGCTCGCAAACTCGAATAATTTTGAAAAGTGGCCCACAAGAGTGCAGAAGTTGGATCACACTGCCCTAGATTAATAAAGTCAAAAGTTTGCAATAAATGTGTGTAAAAACTTTACATTATATAGAAAAATCTTTTTTGATGTATCAAGTGCATTTACCGTATTTTTTCAAATAGAATGCGCGCATTCTAAACAAGGGCGCCTTCTGTTTTTTGATAACAACTTTCGGCCAACTTTAACCCTACCTTACTCTATTTTAAAGTAACCTCAAACACCTTAAATCCAAAATAATGAGTGTTTTTATACCGAACAAGTTATAAAGTGCTCATGTAGCAGGCAAACAGCACTAGTTTCGCACTGTCCGCTAGGTGACGTTATTTATGCTACTAGGTGACTTTATTTATGCGCACTGTATTTAAGGGCGCATTCCATTTTTTTTTATCGCCAATTCGTGCGCATTCTAAACAAGGGCGCATTTTAATCAAAGAAATACGGCATACTTCAGATGTTATAACAAAATTCAATATTAGAAACCTAATAAAGTGAAAAATGCCAATAAAGTATGCGTAAAATTCAATTCATACGCTAGCTTTTAAATCATTTGAACAGATTACTTGTATATACAGGCTAACAAATATTATTTTCTCTTAGCTAATAGAATTAGATGATTATTTAATCTTATTCTAATTTATGTAATGATTATTGAAGAAATAATCATGTAAAAAGCTTGAGCAGAAGATTTTGAATTGGTTTTGACTTAGTGGCCTAATTTTTTGACTTATGAGTTATATTGGGCTTTGTGAATAAATACGAGAGTAGTTGGCAAAGCATTGTTTATTTGTAAATATGTAGACCAAAGGTAAGAAATAAATTGCAAATTTCATTTCTAAATTATTTGTATTTTAATTATTCTAAAATATTTGGAACATGAATGATGTACAGCAATGTTTCTCAACCTGTGTGCTGCGGCACACTACTGTGCCGCAAAACTTAAAAAAACATTAGTCCATTGATCTACAACCTTTTCTTTTTAGGGAACACTAGTTTTTAGGGACAAAATCAAGAAAATTCAGGACAGATTCAAAGTGAAGACTTATTTTTTAGAAAGCTGTGTGTAAAAGTTTAAGACTATCTAGCATTTTTTATCTAAAATATGCAATAACCAATTTTGTTCTATTTATGTTATAGTTTGTTTATTCAAAGTACTGCAATAAGATAGCCATGAAAATAACACTGAATGTCAAAAAGTAAACTTATCAACTTAAAAGTGTGTTACATTGGTCAGTTTACATGCAAGAATCTAGTATTTGGTATGTCCACCTTTGTTCTTGATAGCAGCTTGCAGACGACAAGGCATGCTATGCATCAGATGTTTGCAGTACTCAGCTGTAATCGTTTGTGGCCATATGCATTTTATTGCCATTTTCAGGTCTTTAGCACTTGTGGGATGTTCATCTGCCACTTTGTCTTTTATTGCTACCCAAAAATTCTTAATTGGATTGAGAAGTGGACTTGTTTTGATATTCTTCTTTTTAAGGAAATTACTTACTAATTTTGAACAGTGACAAGGAGCACTGTCTTGCATAAACATATTGCATTCATGAATAGCCATGTGAATTTCAAGCTTGTCTTCCAACATTTTGCAGTACTCGATGCCGTTTATTGTTCCAATTGGTAAAAAAACCAGCTGTGCCATTACTGGACATAGCCCCCAGATCATGACATTGGGAGAATGTTTTACCCTTGCTGATGTACAGCAGTCATGAAATCATGTTCTAACAGGCCTACAAACTGTCCATTTTCTCTGTGCAAACTGATGGATTGTGGATTCATTCAAGAACAGGACTTTACTCTACCTTGCTTCATTCCTATCTTCATGTTGCTTTTCATAGGCCAACCTATTCGCTTTCATGGCTGGGGTTAAGTGAAAATTTGTTTTGCAGGTTTAAATGCTTTCAGGTTAAAATCATGAATAAGATGTGAACTAACAATAGAACAAAGAGCATCTATGTCTTCAAAAAGCAGTGCATTGCATATTTTCTTCCAGGAACTGCTTGGAGACCAAACAACCATTTGCCGAATCAATTTGTCATCAAGAGGGCTTGTTTTTCTTGGCCTTCCACTCCTTTTCTCGTAATGGTAAAGTCCAAAATTTTGCTAGCAATTGCTTGATGAACAGTTGTTTTGCTACGGAAAACTTTTTTTCAAATCTTTCTTTGAGAAAACCCTTTCTTATGCAAAATTACAATTTGGGCTCTGTTAGTTTTAGACAAACTGGCTTTTTCCTTATTTTTTGACTCTCAAAATCTATTAAAATATTGAAGAAACACCCCAAATATTCTTGAACCAAGCATGAACTGAGTATTGTATTGCTAAACACATCTAACTAGACTGATGCAATAAGATAATACAGTCTTAAATAGTAAGCTATGTCACATCACAATGCTGGAAATAAAAAAAAAGAAAATTTTCGGTCAGAGGCAGGCTCTCAAACAGTCGTGCATGTGTTGGCTTTGACTTAGGCTCTTAATTGATCGTTGTCAACATTCGATGGCCGACCACTATGTTCATCATCTTCAAGACTTTCATCATTGGCATGAAATTTCTTAAACCAACACTTTGCTGTGCATTTGGTAGTGGTTCCTATGCCAAATGTTTGGTTTATGTCACGAGCTGTTTCGGCAGCTATACGGCCTAATTTAAACTGAAAAAGAAAAATGGCTTAAATTTGTTTTTTTCCATTTTTGGTTCAACGTTCTGAAAAAAACATAATTTTTTTAAAAACCATTAAAATTATAAGTCAGTCAGTCAGTCGTTTTTTATTTCCTCCACTTGTCGAACAAAATACATGTACTTACATCAACGTAATTACACTACGGAAAAAGGGACATGCAACAAAACGAAACAACGTTGAAACATGCAAAAACTCAATAAACTACACTAGCTAAGGTAACGGCTTGCATGGTTGCATCACCTAGAGAAAAAATATACGCGTATATACGAGTATGAAAAATAAATAAAAAATGCCTGAAACAAAACAAAAAAAAAGAGATAAAAAAAATGCATAAAAACAACAAAGAAAAATTAAGACAGCCTTGACATGCCAGCAAATAATATTATAACAGTTATAATATATTATTATTATAATATTATTTGCTGGCATGTAACCCCAGCACAGGAAGGCTTTCAGGTACTACCTTGCCCAAGTTGTAATTGGGACCTAAAGGAAGTTGTAATTGGGTATTCTCATTCATTCCGACTTATCAATTGATAAGCTTACAACCGGATGCAGTTTACACTCATACCCAAGAGAAACATATTCTTTAAACGCATTATTTAAAGTTCTAATATGAGTTTATTTTAAGACTCTGCTGGCATTAAACTTTTTTATCTGGTCAATGGTTAGGAAAAAAAGTTTGTCGAGTTGCAAGACTAGTTTAATACAATTTGGGATTAAACGATTGTTCCAGGTGCATGTAGAGTTGAGTTCTTGAATTGATATCGACGATGACCTGAAATATAAAAAGAAAACAGCAGCAGGCAGGAAAAAAAGAACTTTTTCTATGTTGCAGGTAGGGCACTATGTTTTCGTAGATTTGTCGGATATTGCGCCAGTTAGATAATAAATTTTTAGTTTGTTTTTTGAAAGAAACTAATGTAGAGCAGTTTTTAATTTCTTGAGGCAAAGTATTCCAAATTTTGGGTCCAATAAATTTAATTGATTGTTGGCAGACTGTTGTTCTAAAACACGAAGAAATAATTTGACTATCACTTCTAGTTTTAATTTGACATGGTTTAAGCTAAAATAGTTGTTGAATTGGAATAGGAAGAGTGCGATTTTTAAATTTATACATTAAAATTGCAATTTCACTTTCATACAACTGCTGAATATTTAAAAGCTCGTTTTTGACATAACATTTTTTACATATTTTTTACATATTTTTTACATTTTTTACACAGCTTCTCCATTTTATTCCATACATGGCTCGAATAAATTTATTACAAATACGTTGAAGTTGATTAATTGTTGTGCGATTTCCAAAGCACCAGCTGGTGATACAATATCTTAGATGACTTAATAATAATGAATTGTATAAAATTAACATTGCTTTAGTGGTAAGACACGGTTTTACACGCATAATACTTCCAGAGAAGAACAAATTTTTCGTTTTATCATATTCATGTGCTATTTCCAGCTTAAATTTTCATTAATTATTGCACCCAAAAAGCGAATTGATGAAACTTTTTCAATAGTATAATTTTTAAAATGTATTTCGAACGATGTATATGAGACGGAATAATTACTTTTTCTAGGAGTAAAAAGCAGATATTTAGTTTTTGCAGAATTTACTGTTAGTTTATTCGCAGTCATCCATTCATCAATATTTTTAAGTTCAAGATTAGTTTTCGAATAGACTGATTGTATATTTCATATTATAATATAATATGATATAAACATTAGATAGTGCAAAAAACGTTCTTTAAAATGGTACATACAGTACAAAACTACAACAAAAACTTGTTTAAAAATAGAGGAAAGTATCCATAGTTGAGCCGGTTCCTTAGTTGATCAATTAGACTTTTTTTTCGCTTTGTTTAAATGTTTTGAGGGGTGACAACTTTAATATTTCTGTAACAAGATGGCGGTTCTTTGTTATTAATGTGACGCAGCTGTGATGAAAAAACCATGTGCTAGATCAGTTTGTTTAATTTTTTAACACAATTGTTGTTTTTTTTTTTAAAAGTAAGCTCGATTATCTCTGGAGCTATTGTAGCTAAAAAAGCGATAGTTTTTAAGAGTATAACATTAAGCGTTACATTTTAAATAGCGTTAGAGTTATAATTACTAGATCAAAGGCAATGATAAAATCTCGAGATATGTCCGTATTGAACGCTGTTCCAAAGTTGAGCCACTTCACCAATCTTTAGTTGAGCCAACTAGCGTTTTAGACAATAATGCCTCTCACATCTGTTTAGCAGCTGTAGGAAAGCAGAACGTGCGGTACTGCAATGTGAACGCTTCATCCGCACCTTTCCCACAAACTGCAACCAGTAGACAAAGGGATGTTCGGACCTTTCAAACAATATTACAACAAGTTTCTGGATAGCTGGATAAAGTCAAATCCTGGAAACCCTTGCACCATGTACCATGTTGCTGGCAGTGCAAAGAAAGCATACTACAATATATATTGCTTTTTGCAAAAATAACATGAAATCAGTTTTAAAGCAACTGGGTTCTTTCTACTTTATAGAGTTGAAAACTTCCACAGATGAAGACTTCTTGCCAGCTGAAGTTACTATAATAAACCCGATCCTACGGCTTCTGATGAAACACAGCAAATTAAAAAAATAATGTTCATTCTGCTAATTCTCCAGTGACAGATATAGACCCTATTCCAGAGCAAACAGAAAATCTGCAACTAGAGTACCAGCCTGTGCAAACGGGCAATACTGAAAGAGTAAAAAAAATACATACAGTAGTTGACTTTCATTGAAAGTTTGTACATATTAATTGTTAAATCCTTTATGACTCAATTTATTTTGTCGGTGCAACCGACTTAGTCTAAATTAAATTAAATAACACGAGACAGGTGATTGAGAAAAATATCATCCAAATCTATGATCATACAGCATTACATAGAATCTTTACTGTATACTTTCACTCAGAAATTAAAGCGAATTTTTTTGGATATAAGAACTAAACCCATTTATTTCTAATGTCGTTCATCAAAGCCAATTGGTCATATAGGGTTACTACGTACTTTAAATAAAGCTTTTTGGCTCAAATGTTTCTCTTATGTATAATAATAACACGCAATACTTGACTTAAATTAATAAACTTGAGAGTGGCTCAACTAAAGTTACTGGGTGGATCAACTATGGAAACCCGACTCCATAGTTGAGGCAAATTAGTAAGCTATTTTAACCCCCAAAAATATCACAAATAATAACCCACAATGTCTCTAAAAATTTAAATCATTAGCACAAAGAAAGTAGTTTGGGAATATCACTTTGTTTCGGTAAAAATACTACCAGTTTGAATTTTATGATCCAAAATGTAAATTTTGGCTCAATTGTGGATACTCTCTACATAGTTTGAAATCAAAATTTAAAATACCTCGAAAACTTTCTTGACAACTTAATAAATTTATAATTGAAAATCAAGCCAGTAATACCAGCTCTGCTTAATTCAATTGTGTTGTAACAAGAATTGTCTTTGAAGATAAAACTTTAAGAGCTTCTTTGTGGTACAGAATTTTAATATCGCTTTAAACAAAGTCGATTTTATCGGAGCCATAAGCTTAAACGTTTTAAAATTCTTGCTTTGGCACGCAACTCGTTCCATCTGTGTCTACTCGAGGCAACTTTTATCAAAACCAGACATCCGGTTTTATGTAAACAAAAGGAATTTGTTTACACATTGAAACTTTTCAAATAACCTAAGTTGCGAGTAACAGTGTTTCTCCTGGGTAATTGCACATAGTGCGTTTCTCCTTTCCGAGATTACACTGTATTGCACCACACTTATTTGATTTTGTGCAATTGTGCCTTTCTCCTTTCCGAGACTACAGCACCTTTCTCCCAACTGTTGAGACTATAAATACCTTGATTTTCTCTGGTTCGTCCCATATTGACGCGATTGCCACTAATGAGAGCGTCACGAAAAGCTTATGGCTCCGATAAAATCGACTCTGTTTAAAGCGATATTAAGAAAAAACTTTATATTTTTTATTCGATCATTGTCTTTATGATCAATATGATATTATAAATTATATTATTGATTTACCAAAGCAGAAATGTCATTTGGACAACCTAAAACATAATGAAAAATCTGGTTAGGATAATTTGAGTTTCTAAAGAGATAGTGAAGGCTTAACCTTTAAGTGCATTTTTTACAACTGTATGAGAAGAGCCTGACTCGCAGGAAAGCGACGGAGGCGCTTTTCTGCGAGTAAGGAGGATAAATATAGAGATAAAAAAAAGTCTTTCTACTTAAGATCAAAACAATCTGCGCTTTGTATTTTATAATTTTTTATTGATATTATTTTAGAGAGCTTGCTTTAAAATACCATCCTGATAAAAATCCCAACAATCCTGAAGCAAATGAAAAATTTAAAGAAATAAATAATGCAAATAAAATATTGCAAGATGAAAAAAAAAAAGAAATTTATAACAAATACGGATCTTTGGGACTTAATCTAGCAGACGGAATTGGAGAAGAGAATATTAAAGCATATTATGCCATGAATTCACCATTATTGAAGGTGAGGAGTCAGTTTTTTATATTATTTCTAATCAATTTGTGATGAGATTGTTGGCACACAAGTAAGAATTTTATTTCTTTTATTGCAAGAACCTTGATTTACATTTTATTACAAACAAAAACTACAATTTTTTTAAGCTTTTAGGACAAGTTAGGTTCAGACCTTGCTTGCTCTGGCAACTTCATCTCCAGTTAACAAATATAACCAGTTGAATTTATTTATTATTTTTGTCTATTGATATTTGAATTTTTCTTAGTGCAAATCACACTATATCAGGCTAGCTGGCAAGTGATTTTCTGATGACAAGTGAGCAAACCAGCTACTCAAGTAAAAATAAAAATATAAAAGTTAAGTTTGGGAAAATGATGGTTGGGAACTGATTTCCAAATGTACAGTGCAGCAAGCAGATAAATGCTGTAAATTACTTCAAAAGATGAAATGCAGTATGAGAACATAAACTTTGCCATTCACTTTATAAAATAAACATGATTGCATGCATGCACTGAAAATTGTTTGCTTTAAATTTATTATTTTTTTATTTTTTATTTATTTTCATTTTTACTCACAATTAACTTGAAATTAATCACAGTGTATGTAGAAATAAAGATTGTGAATAAGGAAGCAGCGACTAAACGAAGTACGTTATAACTGACGTTGTGCATGGTCGCTGTACCTTTGAAGAAAGCGATGTGATATTAATAAAAGGAAAGCGAAAAGAAGATAATTAATACACACATCCGAGCCATAGTCAGAGAATGTTGTATAATCATGGGTGGGAGAAACAACAAACTCAAAGACCAAAAGAGTCAGGCAGGCAAAGAAACTGTTATGAGTTCCACTAGTATCTGCAGTTAGCTCATTTATTTATACGGAGTTACACGATAGTTATACGACTGAATCTGTACGTTATAATAATAATTTATCACGCGGTTAACCACACTTATGAAACTAGAGAGAAGAAGGCAGTGAAGCCGTGCGCTATGACCTCACATACTATAACAGAAACCCACCAAAAGAAATCCTGCCACGGGTCAAAAGGACCATTTCTAAAGCATATGGTTGGACAAAAAATTTATATACGTAAGATAAAACATATAAATAGTAAACAAGAATAGGTGCAAAAGAAATAAATTAAGTGAATTTTCATCGAACTGGATGGGACGTAATGATCTGGATGTTGCCTTTGAAGTCGCATCAGGCTTTTATCACCTTCAATTTCTTTGTCCAATTAGGTGGAGTTACCTGTAATAATAAAAACCAGCAGCAGATGTTTTAAAATTTGTGAAGTCTATTACCATTAAAAATTACGTTGCTATAAGGTACTTTTGAAATTCTGTACGAAATTTACTATATGATTTTATCTGTTTAATGCTTGATGGGACTTTATTCCAAGCAAGAGGATCTCTGTATCTTAAAGATTGTTTAGTTATATTTAATCTACAAAATAAGGGATAGAATTTGGACTGGCTTCTTGTACATTTGGTGAAATTGTCGCTTACCAGGTTATTTTGAAAAAAATGATCAAAGCATGGTGGTAACATGCCTTTTATATATTTATACATAAAACAAGTTATTTCTAATTTGGTTATTTGATCAATTGTCATTATGTTGTTGTTTCGCAAGATGTCAGTAACGTTAGCTCTGTGATATAATCCAAATGTCAATTGTATGAATTTATTAGCGATTCGTTGAATTTTTGAGGCTGTGTGGTTTTATTACCAATATGTCAAGTTGTAATACAATATCTTATATGACTGATTATCAGGGAGTTGTACAATACAAGCAAAGTTTTTTTGTCAGTGTCTTGAAATTTTTTTCATAGTACCATAACTTACGCAGATTTTTCGTAGAACAAAGTCCATATGCAATTTCCAACTTAAATGTTCATGAAATATTATTTCCAAAAATTTGGTTTTTGGTTGGTGGGAAATAAATTTATTTCTGATCGAAATTGTCAGTTTTTTTGATGGAGGCTTTGTTTTGGGTGTGCGAAAGATCACATAATGTGTTTTGTCAGTGTTTAGAAATAGCCGATTTGCTAGAAGCCACTTATCTATGTTCACTCGTCGTCGTCGTCGTTTGAAGGGTATCCACTCCAGGTCAGACACAAACAGGACTGGGGCCGAGGGTTTATCCTTTTACTACCCCAGACTGTTGCACTGCCTGGATCAGATGCTGGCAGTGATGTCATTAAGCCAACATCAAGTTCGTCATCCAAAACCGTCAGACCTCGTGCTCCATGTGGTGCCCGATGTATAGGGCAGTGCTACTCAAACGCCGGTACGCGGTCAATTAAGAGAAATTGTAAATTGAGTAATTTGTTTTACGTTGATCAGAACGTCTATATAATAATTTTTAGGCAACGATAATGTTCAATCTACTTTCCCAGCTATAGACTGTTTGGTGGGCCGCTACTACAACGACTTACCAGTTACGTCACAAAGAAATGTTATTTTCGTAATTGTTATCCATTATTTCAACAAAGTATCGCAATGTTCGATGCGAGATGATCACGCTTTTTGTGTGTTTGTGCTGTGTCCACGTGCTTGACTATACCTGCAGCGTCCAGTAGCGAGTAGAGAAGTGAGAGGCTCAATCGATCGGCCACACTTTGACTTCAAAATATCAGATGATTGTAGTGAGTTGAGCATGTTTTTACATAGATTTGTTGAACCTATAAACCTTGTTCTTTTTTAGAAAGTGAGTTAGCTGTTAGCCCATATTAGCCTATAAAAAGTGTAATTTCAGCTAAGTTTTACAAATGGCAATGCGTGGTCCTATGGACATATATATAAAACAGAGACAATCAGTTTCAGACCTAGGTGATTGTGATTTAAACGAAAGTGATGCTGGAAGCACTGAGGTGTTGACTGCAAAAAGAAGTCGTTCAACATTTGTTCGAAAATATGATCCATCGTATTTAAAATTTGGCTTCATTGCCGCAGATGAGGCAGGTGTACAAAAACCGCAATGTGTTGTTTGTGGAGTTGTACTTAGCAATGACTCAATGAAACCTTCAAATCTAAAGAGACACTTACATTCAAAACATAAAGATTATAGTTCTAAGCCGAAAGAGTTTTTTGAAAGGAAACGAAGTGAATTAAAAAGTGCACAAAAACAGATGTACAGCCTGGCTCATGTAAATACTAAAGCTTTACGTGCATCTTATAAAGTGGCGCTAAGAATTGCAAAAGCTCAAAAACCGTACAGTATTGGTGAGACATTAGTGAAAGGCTGTATTCAAGACGTTTGTTTAGAAGTACTTGGTGAGGCAGCAGCTGCAAAGGATGCAAAAGTTCCTCTTTCAAACGACACTATTGCTCGACGAACTGCTGATTTGGCTGATAATATGGAAATTCAACTAGTTGATCAAATTAAACTGGCCAAGTACTATTCTTTACAGCTAGATGAAAGCACAGACATTGGAAACATGGCAATTTTGATGGTGCATGTACGTTATGAATATGAAGGCAAATTAAAAGAAGAGTTTTTTTTCTCTGCTGCTCTTCCACGTAGAACAACTGGTGCAGAAATATCAAAGACTATTATTGATTACATTGAAAACAAAGGATTAGATATGAAGAATTGCGTTGGAGTATGTTCCGATGGTGCTGCTGCAATGATAGGAGAAAAATCGAGAGTAATTACACGAATTAAGCAGTTGACTCCAGAATGTGCTTCAACGCATTGCTTTATTCATAGGGAAAGTCTTGCAACCAAGAAATTGTCAACGAAATTAAATGATGTGCTTTGCGAGGTCGTAAAAATTGTTAATTATATCAAAGGAAGTGCATTTAATTTAAGACTATTTGCCCTTTTATGCGACGATATGCAAGCAGATCACAGGCAACTATTATTTCATTCCAGTGTGCGTTGGCTGTCGAGGGGAAAAGTTTTATCACGCGTATATGAGCTCCGAAACGAACTGGCAGTATTTTTGCATGACAGAAAGCCAGATTGGGCGAAGCTACTTCGTGATTCACAATGGCTTGCTTTGCTAGCTTACCTAACTGACATTTTCGTTATTATTAATGGCCTTAACACTTCAATGCAAGGAAGAAATGCTTCACTTTTTGCAACAGCAGATAAAATTGACGGCATGCAACAAAAACTGAAAGCATGGAAGATTCGAGTCTCAAACAATTGTTACGACATGTTTCCTCAGTTAGCTACTGTTATTGACGATGCAGGAGACAATTTGGACGTCAAATGTGTTCAAGATACTGCCACAGAACATTTGTCAAATTTGGTGGAACGTATTCAACATTATTTTCCGGAACAAAAAGATCCACGAAGAGGAAATGAATGGATTCGAAACCCATTTGCCCCAACTGTAAACGTAGAAGAGTTAAATATAAGTGTCGATTTAAAAAATAAATTATTGGAGCTATCTGCTGATGTAGGTTTGCGAAACTCTTTTGAATCAAACTCTCTTGCAAGCTTCTGGATCAAAATAAAAGCAGAATATCCGAGACTGAGTGGCATGGCTATTAAAACACTGCTTCCATTTCCTTCTACATATCTATGTGAAGCCGGCTTTTCTACCATGAGCTGTTTAAAGGGAAAACACAGAAACGCGTTGAATATCCATGCTCCTCTTCGAGTAGCATCGTCTTCCATTGAACCGCAATTGGATAAGCTGGTTGCAAATAAGCAGGCGCACACTTCGCATCAGAATTCGAAAGACAATTAACAAAAAGTGTTTGTGACTTGCTTTTATTGTGTATTTGTTACAAAAGTAATAATGACTTTGCTCTTGTCTTTTTTTTCGAAAATTGACCGGTACGTCAAGTGAGGGAAGGTGCTCAGCCGGAACGCGGCATAAAAAAGTTTGAGTAGCACTGGTATAGGGCACGCTATTAGCACATGGTCTGCGGTTTGCTCAGAGGCGCCACACTCGCAATTCGTGCGAGACCCCATTTGTGTATGGACAAATGGAATCGCCCAACACCAGTCCGCAGGCGGTTGAGGTTAATCCAAGCTACTTGGGGTAAGCCCATCCCAACAGGCCTGCACCGGTCTCGGGCACAAAAGCACGGAGCCTGGAAGCATTTTCACAGTACTCCGTTTTCCATTTGTGATTTGTCCATTCAGAAGCGCGGATGCCAAGTCTGGCAAGGTTGTCCAAGAGATTCCGCGCAGCTGGCACAAACTCCTTATTTGTGGCTTCATAAGGTTTCATAACAATTACTTTTCAAAAATATGTTAGTGTCGTCTGCGTACATGATGCATTTTCCTAAGGTCAAGCAATTATTCAAATCATTTACATAAATTGAGAATAGTAAAGGACCTAAAATTGAACCTTTGATATACACCATATTTTATTGACTTAGTATTGGAGCAGATATTATTTATTTCGACTAATTGTTCTGTTGCTAAGATAGCTACAAAACCAATCATGCGCTTCACCACGAATTCCACAATGCCATAATTTGGATAGTAAAATTTTATGATCAATGGTATCGAATGCTTTAGATAGATCAAGAAATATGCCAAGTACATGTTCTTTGTTTTCAAAAGCTTCAGTAATATTTTCAATTAATAATGAAGTTGCGTGACTAGTTGAGTGATTTTTTCTGAAGCCAAATTGGTATTTATAAAAAAAGTTTTGTATAATACTACACGATCGTATATTAACTTTTCCAATATTTTTGACATGGAGCAAAGTGAGCTGATTGGGCGATAATTGCATACATTAATTACACTATCCTTTTTATGAATTGGTGCTACTTTTGCAGTTTTAAAGTCAGAGATAAATTTACCACAAGCTAATGAAAGATTAAATACATGTGTTAGAGCTATTAATATATTGTCTGGTGTGCTTTTTAAAATATTTGGGGGAATTTCATCAATGCCAGTACTTTTTCCAGGCTGAAGATCACTGATTAGTTTTTTTATTTCAGTTAAACTAGTTGGATAGAGATAAAGTGTGATCAATGTGGGAGATTGCATAAATGTTTGAAAACTATGAGATATTTGGGGTAAATCTGATACTAAATTATTTGCAACATTGACAAAGTAGTCATTAAAATAATTAGTAATCTGGAGAGTCATTCACCAAATTATTGTTTATGGATATGGAAGAGCATACTGATGATTTAACTTTACCTAATTGTTTGTTTATATTTTTCCAGGTCTCTTTTAAATTATTACTTAATTTCTTAAATGCTTGTCTAAAATAACTCTTGTTTTTTTTTCTTGTTAGGCGCAATTATATGTATTTCTTTCTTTATTGAAGTTTGCTTTGTTTAAAACACTCCTATTTTTCAGAAACTTTTTAAAACACTTGTTTTTTTTCTAAGCATTAATAAATAAAGATTATAATCAAACCATGGCTGTGTGACGACTGCGAGGTTCGAACGAACTTTTTTGTTTATCTTGCTTTTGTTCATCTTCATTTGTACCGCACTATTTTCTTTGTAATTATTTTCTTGTCGCGTGTTTGTAATCGCCCTAAAGCCTTTTGTGTTCTTTCTATATATTTGCTGCAAAAAGACTTAACAGACAGATTGGAAATAACGGAGATTGGAAAATTGATGCAAATACATGCTTGGAAGTTCAACATGACTATCTGGTTTTTGAGTGAAAGAAGAGAGGAATAGAACACGCTAGGCAGTAGCGGCCTTTTACCAAAAACGCTACAGCTGCTTATTTTTGTTTTCTATATTTTGCTTGATGAAAGGGAAGCAAGTAGTTAAAAGTAGATTTGTAATTGTCCATTAATAATTTAAATGCTAAATTAGTATTAGTTTCACTTAATATTGCATTAATATCAATATTTTCTAACATTTCATTAAACTTGGTTATATTTTGGGAGGTAAAAGATCTTTTTTGTTGAGTCTATACAAATTCTGTTTAAGATTAAAACACATATATACTGGTAGATGATCAGAAAGTGGATTTAAAATGACTCCTGATTTTATTCAATAAAATTGCATACATGTTCATTATCTACATTTGATAAATCATAATTAAAGTCTCCAGTGATAAAACATTTGTTTAGTGATTCATTACTATTATGGATACAATTGTAAAGATTATTCAAAAAGTTTTTATTTAAATGATTGTCATTAGAAGGAGATCTATAAATGTTACCACAGAATAAATTTTCATTATCTAATTGATTTAAATTTTTTCATTCATTATTGTCAATTCATCAATTAGATTAAATTTATAGCAATTTTTAATATACAAACCAACTCCACCACCCTTGGCAATTTTTCTGCTGTTAGAGATAAAATTATAATTTTCAGGATTACAGTATGGGCCAGGTGAATTATTCTGAATCCATGTTTCAGTCACAGCAATTATGTCTGGTTTGGGGTTTAGATTATAAACAAAGCTTTCTAATTTACTAAAATTTAAAGGATTGGATAGTGACCTAATATTAGCACAAATAATAAGAAAACCATTACAAATTTTTTTATTAAAGATCAATGATTTTGTAGATTGAATTCCAAGTATTGCTCTTGAAAGTGATGACTATTTGGGTCAATTAAGTTATCATGTTCTTAATTTTCAGAATTACTGTCACCAACAAAGATTGAATTTAATTTTTCAGCATTAAAATATTTTTCAGGTTTATTACTTACAATTTTTTCTTTATCAGAATTATGTGAAACAAGGGAATTTTTATGTTCATAACAATTACATTTACAGTAAAAACTATTTGAGGTTATTGCTTGGTTGTTAAGTATTTTAGCACATTTTTTTTATGGAAGTGAGCTAAACATGTTTGGCATCGAATAGGAACAAAGTCTTTTCTGATTGTTTTTTGGCAAAATTGACATACAAGTTTTTTCAGTCATAATATTTAAGATTTATGTTGCACAAATGAGTAATTATATATATATAAAACAAAAAAAATTACAAACAAATAATAATAAGTAATAAAATAAACAAAAAGTAAAAAAATACAAATAAATAAAACACATTTTAAATTGATTAAAGATGTATAAAATGAATAGTTATATACGGTTAATTTCAAGAAAATTTATTATGAGTCGTGGTAAGGTTAAATTAAGTACTGTATTAGTTTTGGTTATAGAAACTACAAGTTAATTAAGAAGAAAATCTTATCTTACTAATATCGGATAGTTTATTAATAGCTTGTTTCTTACCTTTGAATGAACAGTATACAATACCTTTCATGCTCCAGACATTGCCAAAACCAAATACCTTTCTGGCTTCCTCCACAATCTTTAGTCTTTTTTTGGTTAATGACTCAGTAATTGATAGTTTGGGTCCATTTGATGCTTTTAGGTTCTTATGTGAATATACCATATTCCTTATTGACCTGCAAACAAATTTAATAATAACTGGTTTTTTGTTGGTTTTTGAAGAGGGTGACAAATATCAATATCAGAGTCACTAATACTAGTAGGCAAATCTAATCTGATATTTAGCACATACTTCTCAACATCCATGCTACTTATCCTGTGATCTATATTGTTCCCATGCAACACGAGATCTTCCATATTGTTCTAAGTCATCTAGATATTGTTCCTGTTTCTCCACCAATTCTGCCAACTGTCCAACTTCAACTTCAATAGAATCAATAATATTTGATAATTTCATAAGTTCTTGATGCTGTTCCATTTTTTCCTTTTCACCTGCAAAACAACTACAAGAAGCAGTAGCATGGTCTTTTTTTCAAATAATCTTTTTCGTACTTATCCTGTCTTTCCTTGACCTTGTTTAACAGTTCCATTACTTTTGAGTTTCCGGTTCGCCATTATTTTAAATAATTATCAAAATAAATTACCAATAATAACAAAAACCTTTAACCACTTATAAACACCACTTACACTGTCATGTACCTTATTCAAATAGAATTTATGATGATGATCAACGTGTCCAAACTTTTTTTTTTTTTAAATTAATTGAATGTCAATAAATTTAATTGTTTTTTTATATAAAATGCTTGTGCTGCTTTGACTGATAAATAAAAAAACAAAACAGGACCATATGCTCCTGTTTCAGCAATTTGTATTGTTGTTTGATGTGATATTGTTTCAAATCTAAAAACTGTCTCAAGTTTATTTTAATAAAAACATAAATTAGCATAAATACCTATTACAACAAAAATATTCAAGCTAGTAGCCTTTTTAGTTATCAATTTTATAGTACCAGCAGTCAAATGTGCCCAATCCTTTCATCCACAGTCTCTTTTCAGTCTTTTTACTTTTGACGAAGTTTAAACAAAAGCTTTTAAGTTATATTTTTCTGTAAAGTATTTACTGCTCATTGCCTGTTGGATCTGGTCAGAAAAATTTTTAACAGTTGTATTTAGTGTTCTTAAAGTTCTAGTTTATTCACCCCTGATTTGACACAAAAATTGAATTACAGTGCCTTTTGCTGAAAACGTTTCTAGAACAAATTGTTTAAACCGCAATTGTATAAAAATTACTGAGAAATCTAAGATATAATCGATTTACAAGTATATTTAATATTAGAGTTTCTACAAAAATGCAACTTCTCTTGTCCTGATATACACTGAGCTATTTTTGTAGCATTGTTTCTAAGCATAAATTTTAATATCTTAAAGTATTTGTGATGTTTTAGGGTTTTGCAGTTTTTCTTTGTTTAATCACTGGATGTTGCTTCTGCTTTTGCTGCTGCTTTTGCTGTGGTAAATGTAAAACTGAAGAAGATGAACCTGAATTCACTTTGAGTCCTGAAGATCTTGCTGATGAAGAGGGTAATAAAATTATATTAAGTGTTTTTTTAAGTATATATAGAAATCAGCTTTAATATTGTTACTATAAAGTGAAGTACAAAGTTTAGGTCTTGGTAAACAGTAGTAATATCTCTCTCTAGTTAAAGGGTGGATTAGGATCAAGTACTAAATGCATTTTATTTCTGTCAGGAAAGTTTCTCTTAATTGTTTTTTGTTTTACTATATTTGCATGCTAAGTGATTGGAAGGGTGGACTGATGACCCAACAATAGTACAAACAATTAAAAATCATTGGATTTTGCTTTTATGGATTTTCTTGCAGATGCCTACTACTGGTAGTTATTTAAAAACTAAGCAATATATTGGTTGCTTCACCTTACCATCACAAACAGTGAGAAAATTTTTTGCAGTGCCATTGACCATAATTAAATTGTTATTACAATATAAATAAATATAATATTTCTGTTTAATTTTTTTGCGAAGTAAAGTGACTTTTCTCATATATTTTCAAAAAATAAAAATGTACCAAAACTTTTTCTTGACAGGCTATTTATCTTGAGCATAGTTTTTCTTTTTTTTTTTTTTTTTTTATCAAATTCTGTTCAATTTTGACTATTTTTGACAAAGTGGTAAATAGGAAAGTTTGTAGCAAAATGCTAGAATTGAGTGAATTTCAGAAAGCTGAGTTTTTGACTTGTCTAAGCTAAATAGAATGTTTCTTTACTTTGAATTGTGTCAAAAATTCTTGCTATTGATTGGTGACCTTGCAAAGTAACTAAGATGAACAAATTTTATATTTGTTTGAACAATAATTACATACATTAGATGAGGAATCTTTTGCATACAAAATTTTTCAGTTTTTGATACTAAATTCTAGCAATTTGCAGTATTCAAAAAGCATACAGAATTTTCTGTTAGTATTTACTCCAGCAAATACTGAATCTACGTTGATTTAATTAATCTGCACATTTGATTTATAGAAAAGGAATAGTAAGATTTCAGCCTCTGTCCTTACTTGAGTCAAAAAAGAAATATCAAACAGTGGAAAAGCCATTTTTAAGTTTAACTAAATTATGGGCAATACCACTACAAACAAAACAAACATCAAACCTAACACTTCATTACTCTCATTTTCCATACAAAAAAAAGCTTATCATGTGTTTGCCCATCACCATAAAATTATTCCTCGGCTACACAGTGATGATCAGCAGTGGCCAGGGGTTGGAAAGCAAGATTTGAAGAATTATTTATAGTTAATAATCAAACAAGAAAAATCTTTGTTATTGTTTGTAGACTTATCAAAAACAACATATCAAAACTTCAATTTGATAGAAATTGCAAAGGAATTTTTTTTTAATGCTTATACATATTTTAGATGTGTTTTTATTTTATTGGTGGTTAAATCAATTTGAGCATAAATGGTTTCTTGATTTGACATTTGCTAAAGGTGCCTTGAAACAACGGCCTGTAATTGTTTACTAAACTAGATGTACTCTTGATGACTAGGTTTTTATTAAAATCATTGTATATTAAAGCTCATCTTTCCTATGAACTACTACCTTACCATGGTAGGAAAGTTTGCGTGTCTCAATGATCTGCACAGCTGTGTTGGCCAGAGATTTTACCTCTCCTGTTAGGAATATCCATGCCAAAGAGGTTTGCAGATAGAGACCAGACAAAATGTAGTTCTCAAGATGGCAACTTCAAACCTGGGCAGACTGTGCTCAAAAGCTGTGGCAAGCAAGCAGTCTAAGAAAAGAAAATCTCTTTTATAAAAACCCACTTGCAGTAGGGATACACTGCAAAATAATAAAACGTCATCTAGAATCACCCTTAAATTGTGTGATGAGAGTAAAACCACATCTAAACAAAGAATCACTATTAACATTTTTTCACTTAATTCTAAGTCATATAAGATATTGCATAACATTTGGTGTTTTGGTCATAACGTTTTACTTAATAAGCTTCAGAAAATCTGCAATAAGTTCATGAAAATGAAATTAATTTGAAAATCTATTAAAAATTCAAAAGAAAAAAAATAATAACCAACATTATGTACAACATACAACAACTTTATAAGTTAAACATTGCTATTTTCATGTATTAGTTTCTTAATAAACAATTGCCTACAGCATTTAACAATGTATTTGAAACAAAAACATCCAATGTGATCACCAGAAGCAACTCTCAAATTATACCCATATCATGTAAAATACAGTCTCCAAACAATCTATCAGATACATTGGACCGAAAATTTAGGACCAATTGCCTACCTGCATAAAAAGAGTAATTCATCAAAGGAATTGAATAAAAAAGCAAAAATTTTCTTTCTTGAAGAACTATCTAACATCTAAACTACTTGCTTCCTCAGGCAACTTGTTGCTGGTTTTCTTTCTTTTATGTTTTAAAAAATCACCTTTATGTTTGAACAAAACAGTGCTTTGATGATTCAACTGCCTTACAGTCACAGATTAGAATAATCTTGCAAGAAATTTTTTTTGACTTTAAATCAATATCTTTATAATTTCATTAATCTTTTGTATAGTAATGAAAATATTATTCAATTAATTCTTTTTTTTTCTGTTTGTGTGTATTGTACTGAGGCATTTGTTCTTTAAAATGATTATATTATCCAGAACAGGTTTCTTTTGATGGGTTTGTTTGCCTGTTCGGGTGGTGGAGTATTTTCAAGCTTTCACTAAATTTGAAGCTTGATCATATTCTATGAGCCATACTCTGCCATGGTCCCATCAACACATTGCCCCCCTGGCAGAGTTTTTTTTTTATTAAATGACCTTAATGTAACTTTTTAATGTACTTCTTATTTGTTTCTCTCTTTTTTATAAACAAATTTATACTGAGAACCTTGCAAGCAACCTTGATTCTTATAATAAAACGTTTATGAATAATTCATTACTATTTTTGCAAGCTACAATGTACAGTTGTTTTGTTTCTTCTTGCTTTTTCTAATCTGCAGCCTTAATTATGGTTATTATTAAATAACACAGGTCTACAAAATTTCAAAAAAAAATTTTTTCTTTTATGAAAATAGTCATTTCTTATAGATTTTTGGGCGCTGAATCCGAAAATGACAATAAAAACCTTCGATTAGCTCTTGTTTTTGAAATATTTTCAATTTTAGTTTTCTACAAATGCATACATTAACGCTAGTGCAACAACAGAAACGTTCATGTTCACAATCGCATTCTTTTAGCTTTCTTGTTGTAAGACAATTCTGGTCGATCTCGGGCAAGTGTCCAACAGTAATCAGCTAACATTGGTGGGCTCCATTTTCCTTGGTACCGTTTTTCCATGACTGCAATGTCCTGGTGGAAACGCTTCCCATGTTCGTCACTTACGTCACCACAGTTTAAAGGAAAAAAATCCAAGTGCGAACGTAAGAAGTGTATTTTCAAAGACATGTTGCACCCCATATTTTTGTAGGAGTCTATCATGTGTTTCATCAGTTCAATATAATTTGGAGCTTTTGTATTCCCAAGAAAGTTGTGTGCCACATCTCGGAATGCATTCCAGGCAACTTTCTCTGTTCCAGATAAAGTGTGATCAAAGTCTTCATCCTTTAATAGCTTGTTGATTTGAGCTCCAACAAAAATACCTTCTTTGAGCTTTGCTTGGCTTAATACAGAAACTTGTTGCAAATGTACTTGAAAGCTGCTCCATCCTGATTCATCGCTTTTATAAAATTTTTCATTAATCCAAGGTTAATATGCAAAGGGGGAAGTAAAATCTTTGATGCTTCAACTAGTGGAGTGTACTTCACATTTTTTGTACCTGCTTTCAAAGTGCTTCTTTTTGGCCACTCCTTTTTAAGGTAATGTTCATGTCTTGCACGACTGTCCCATTCACACAAAAAACAGCAATACTTTGTATAACCAGGCTGCAATCCCAGCAGTATTGCAATTACTTTAAAGTCACCACACAGTTGCCAGCAGTACTCTTCGTAATTTATGCACTGTAAAAGGTTCTTCATATTTTCGTATGTTTCTTTCATAAGAGCTGCATATCCAACGGGAATTGATGGCAACATATTTTTATTGTCCAGCAACACAGCTTTTAAACTTAGTTTCGACGAATCAATGAACAGTCTCCATTGTTCTGGTCTGTGGGAGTACCCAAATTCTTGCATAATACCACCAATATCTGTGCAATATACAAGTCCCCCTTTCATGCTAAAAAACTGGGCCAAAGACTGTTGACGTGTACGAAAACTACAAACTTTGGCACCACTTTGAAGCAAATTCCACTGTTTTAATCTGGAAGCCAATAGTTCCGCTTTAACTTTCGGCAAATCTAAATCCCTTACAAGGTCATTCAGTTCACTTTCATTGATTAAATGTGGTTCAGTAGTAATACCAAATTCTTCATTCGTGGATGTGCACGGTTCAGAAACGCTACACTCCTCAAGGCTTTCTGCATCGTCTAAACTCAACAGATCTATTTCACGTGGTTCAGGAATAGGTAGCTCGTCACTGTGATGAACAGGACGAATTGCAGATGGTATGTTAGGATACTCTATTACAGACTTCTTCTTTCTGTTGAATCCTTTTTTCATGGAAGGCGTGTGACAGAAGTAATAATCATTTACGTGATCCGTAGGTTCTCTCCAAATCATTGGCACTGCAAATGGCATTGCCTTTCTTTTCTTTTTCAACCACTCATTAAGGGCGGTCACACAGGAGTTGCAGCATATGTAAGGAGCCCAAGGCTTTTCCTGATCTCCGACTTTGCAACCAAAATACTGATGATAAGCCTTTTTTATTCTAGTGGTGCAGACACGCTTCTGCAAAGACACGGTAAACTCCCCACAGATATAACAGAAGTTATCTGCAGAATTTACACAGACACGAGGCATTTCAAAATATACTGACTGAAAGCTACTTTAACAGGTTATCGTACTTATAGTTAAAAGAGCTCAATTCTAAACAAAAAAGAACACAGTGGAAGTTTTCGGATATAACTATGTTACACAGGTAGTGTACTTGGCAGTATATTTGCACCTGTTAGAAGCCTTTTATGCGTAGTCTAAGTTAGGTAAAATTTTGCTGGCTAGGGTTACCTGTTGTATTTTACTGTTTATCACGCACATTAACTAAGCTACACTCCTATTTAAGCTCTGTAGCTGATATAAACCAGCGAAATGTTTTCACAGCATTTGTATTATCTTGGGATATGCCCTCCCTAACTAATAACGTTATTTCATCTCTGTTGCTGAAAAATTTATCGGTATGGGAGGAATGCACTATGTATTTTCATCTTTTATAAGCCTAGCTATTATCACAATAAAACATGTGACCTACCTCTTTTGAAACATGGGCGCCTGCAGTATGTTTGAAAGGGGCATCAAATGATCTGTGAAGGGGTTTAAATGTAACAGTCACCAAAGGCCTTAGGTTATCAAAAAGGTAACTTGGTGGTAACTTAGTGGTTGTTATAAAAGGGTCTTCAAGCCCTGTTATCTAAAAGAAGTACATTTGTGAATGAATTAGATAAACAGGTATTCGATTTAGATTTCTAGGGGGTCACCTGCCCCTCTAGTATATGTTGCTGGTGCCCATATCTTAAACTAGGGCTAACCGACAATTTTAAGGCTCATTTTCGGATTTAGCGCCACAAAATTAGTAAAGGGCGGCTACTTTCATCCCAGAAAGAAATTTTGTGTTGACCAGTGTAATTAGAGTTGGATTTTTATTATGTGGCAGAGCAGCAATAAAAGAAAATTGAACTGAATACTGGTTAAAGGCCAGAAATGTAGTGAAGACTATGTGAAGCTGTTTTGGATTGCTTAAAAACAAAATAAACACTGCTTACTTGGTTTCAGTGGCTATTGATGAAGCAACAAATACAAAAGGAGCACAGCTAGGGTTTGTGAGTTTACTTCAGAGGTCACTGGATAGAAAGCTGTGAAAATGATAAATTTCACTGTATCTTACAACAAGAGCCTTTGTGCACTCAAACTTTTCTCCCAAGAGTGCAATGAAATAACGAATCTTATCATTCAGATAGTAAGTAAAGTAATGACACAAGGATTAAACCATCAACAGTTCTGTTCATTAGATGAACTTGAGAACATGTATCCTGATCTGCAACTGCACAACATTGTTTGATGGCTGTCTAAAGGGGAGGTGCAAAAATGCTTTGCTGTGTCTGCCACACATAAAAAACTTCTGAAAATCAAAGGGCTCACTTTTTCTGAAATGGAGAAGCCAAATTGGATGCAAAAGTTGCACTTTATGGTAGATAGGACAATACATCAATTAATCAAGGTTTTATTTTTTCATCCGTTACACAGCAAAAAACCATATTAAAATGCACACATGTGGTCCAAAAAAAAGGAATCTTACATCTTGTGCATCGGATGTAGCATCTGATGCCCATTGTTGAGACCCAAGCAACAGTTATTTTATTCCAAGTTTTTTTTATCTATGAAGTATCTAGTTATTCCAGCTTCTATTATGACATCATACTCATATTTGTGACATAGTTTGCTTTAAGAAGATTATCCAGGATATTGTAGTTTTGTCAGAGTTTAATTTCATTATTTGATAAAGAAGGAAAGTGCTTACACAAGTCAAATTTTACGATCTCAAATTATTTATTGTGACATAACAGTTTACCTTACAACCTTAAAGGCTTGTTTTCACTACAAGCATGGAATGGCGTTTTCTTTGTTTGCTCTATTGAATTTTTTTGCTTTGCTTAGCGCTTGCTTAGATTTGAACTGTGGAAAGATTATTAAAAAAAGGAGAATGCTCTATTATACATTCATAGTGGAAACAAGCCTTAGAATTGTCTTTAACTTAGAAACTCGTAGTGCTGTAGTTTACTATAGTTGTAATGATATTTATGACATAATAATTTGGCTAGTACATTCTGGAAAACTATGATTGCCATATGCAGTGGAACCTTGCAGTACAAGAAATTCACTTTGCGAGCAGCTATTTGCAAAGAATTTTGTCTCATACAACAAGTAAAAATTTGTAGTACGAGTGATCGTAGGCCCTCAACGTCCAGGGGCCTCGAAATTCGATTTTGAAGTTTGTAATTCTGTTAAAAACTTGACAAACTTAAAACCTACCTAAAGTATATACAGTACATATTAAGCTTTTGAGGCCAAAAATGCTAAAGTAAGTGATGATGACAAAAATATTAAAACACCAGAAATTGTTCTACCTGATGTTTCAATGGATAGAGATTTTTCATGACAGACAATAACCTATTCTCAGCTATACTGTCTTCCACTTGCTTAGATGGTTTCTGTTTTAAGTTTAATAGATTAATAAAACATGATTAAAAAGTACAGTAAATTTTTTTTCTGATTGCACCTTTTCTGTTTAAAAAATAAACATAAAAACAGACATTTTGGGGTTGGAATGGATTATTTATTTTCACATTAATTTTAATGCAAAAAGTTGCTTCGTAATACGAGTAAATCGCAATACCAGCTCAGCCTGGTAACGAATTAAACTTGTACTGCAAGGTTCCACTGTATATAAAACCGAGATTTTAAAATTTAATCAATCATAGTAGGAAAAAAATCATTCCAATGTTTTTGTGATATTGAGTTTAATGTTATTACCAAAACTGCAAAAATTTATTGTTTATATTATCCAAACTTAAAATTATATCTATACAAACAAAATTTTTTTGGCAACTTGAAATTGCATTTATGTAAAATTTTAAGCAGCCTACAATTCTTTGACATTGTTCCTGTCCAAACTGATTTTGTGAAATGAAATAACAAAGAGAGCTAATGAAAAAACAAAACTTAGCTTGAATGATTGGCAGCATTACTTGGCTTTTACACATTGAGTTTAGGGCTTGTTTTCACTACGAGCATGAAACTGAGCATGATTCATTTGTTTTATTAATTTTTTTCTTTCTGTGCTTAAAATCTAAGCAAGCATTAAGCAAAGCATAAAGAATTTTTCATTCCACGCTTGTAGCAGAAACAAGCCCTTAAAGCTACAGAAACAATACTATCAATGAAACACATGACACTATTGTGCAATGTCAAAAACATGACAGCATAAAACATAGCTCACAGAGCTTACTAAATTAAACTGTTGTTCAGGGCAAAGTCCCCCCGCACTTGAAAAGATGTTCAAATTGTGTCAGTGCCCTTTTTTGAGGCTAGTTGTGCCCCTAACCATAAGTAAAATATTATACCAACTCCAGAAATATCAACAGCAGAATATTGTATAACGCAGTAAATGTTTAACTAATCTTATTTCCAATCTCAACCATTTTGACAAGATTCTTATAATCAACATACACTGTTGTAGCATCACCAGATTTACTAACTGCTTCATTTAGGAAAAGTTTTATTTTTTGTCCTTTTACCAACTCTACTTCAGCACTTCCACTCCCTTTCAATAGTCCTGTTCGAACTTCTGGTCCTGTAAAATTTAGAAAACATCAAGTAGTTTTCTAATAAAATATCTATTAATTTCAATCTACATTTTGGTTAATCATTTTAGTAAAACAAAAACCTTTAACTAAACCGCATATAGTCAAACTGGGTAATGTGCAGCTACCCATTTTTTACCATGTAATGTGCAGAAGGCTTTTTAATAAACAAACAAAAAAAAACACTCCACGATTTACCCTTTTACTTTTAAAAGTGTCAATATCAAAATGAAGCAAATTCAAGTGTTTTTGGAAATTTAAACTAAGAGTTCTTAAAACTGCTTCATTTTTTAAAACTTTGCCCTTTGATCTGCTACCTTTACTTACATCGTGAAATATGCTGAATGCTTAGTGTAATCTGTAGTTTCTAGCCAGTTTACTAAAGGTCAAGAACATATCTGAACAAAAAACCACAAAAACTTCATTACCCATAGTCTCTTTATTGTATTTTGTTTAATGCTCATGATAGCATCAACGTGCTTCCAACTCAAATCTTTTGTAGAGAAACAGTTAATTTAGTGTTACGTTTTTATGTTTATGATCAAGGACAAAGGAAAAGCTGAGATTTCTTTAAGGTTTAATGATTTTTTTCTTCTGAAATCATATTTGGAGCATAAGATGTGTTTAGATACAAAAACAAAATTTCAATAAGATTCTTTGGTTGTTAATTAGTAACAAAAAGATTGAGAAAAAGGTCTAAACCACTTTAGAAAAGAACCTTTGTACATACAAAAAGGTTGAGTAGCCTATCCTTGCATATGACAATTATTCTTTTAGAATTTTAAAATTTATGTAGTTTGGTTGAGTGGTTAAGAGTGCCATTTTGATGGCATTTGCATCAATATGGTTGCGATTTAAAAATTACTTGATTTAAATTGTTGTGTCCTGTTTAGGATTTACTTAATTCTCTCTTCTCTCTAGAACTTGATTGACAAGTATCTTTATATTATTCAACTTTTGTTTTTAATTTTACTTGTAATCCTGTAACATAAATCAACATAAAAAATTGGTCCGAACACACACCAAAACATAAAATTACTTAACAGAAGTTAATGGGAGAGAAGAGTCAAAGAAAATGTTTTTATACTAAATGTGACAACGTAGTTTCGAAGTTTGAAAAAACTGGTTGCACTTTGGCCAAAATGTCTTACTCATATTAAATCAATGGGGTTCTTTTAATCTCTTCGTGTATTCGTTCTCAATACAAAAAAGGCGACGCTTTAGGAAATTTGACGTAAAAATGATGTAAAACAATAATTAGCTGATACAAGACGAATCACTATATCACGCAGGTTCGAAACCAAAACACTCCCTCCCAGTGCAGAACTAATTAGTTAGTGAGCAACGATAAAAAAGAAAAACATAAAAGCGAGCAAATAAAACAAAAATAACAGTAATAGCATAAGCATTAATTTTCAGAATACTTTAGTTCTTCAAATGTTGGTATCATGCAAAGTTTGTGGATTGGTCGTGTCAGCTGCCATTGTCCTGAGAATCATAAATTCGCTTTTTGAACAAGACCATCGTTGCTGGGAAAAACTTCAGTAATAATAGCAGCTCCCATAGTCTTCTTGGAGCTGTTTGACCTTTAAGACCTGGTTTGAGCACAATTACATAATCACTGACTTTTAAATTTTGACAAGATCAAAACCATTTGATCAAAATAAAATGCGGTGGCGTATTACGTAGCCAAGATTTCCAGAATTGGTTAATAAAAGTCTGAGCTGCTTTTACGTAAAGCTTTGGGTGGGTTGATTCATTGTTTGATGGTTGTGTTATAGAGCATTGTTTATAAAGAAACAACAGTGAGTTTCCAGTGATTGGTTCTTCAACATTTTTTGGAAATAAAGGTTGTGAATTCACTAAATAGTTTGCTTCTGCGACAATTGTCTCCCATTCTAAAAAAGTATAAGAGCATTTTAAATAATTTGAAGTAGTGTTAAATGCTTTACGACAGCTAGAGATTAATGACTCGATTGAACCATTCATTTGGCTTGCTTTGGTCATGTTGAAATTCCAATAAAAATGGAACTCTGTATCTTTAGACCATATTTTTGTGAATAGTGTGTTTATCCCAGCTATTTATCCACTTTTGTAATGGAATTTAAGCCCCTATAAAAGATTGGCCTTGATCACTATACACATGTTTGGGATGAATTCCACACTTTGTAACAAATCGTTGCCATGCTAGCAGAAAATCATTCGTGGATTGTGTTTCTGTGGCTTCAAGATGAATGACCCTAGTAGTATTACATGCTATCACTAATGTGTAGCCCAACATAATCACGTTTCTTGTTTTTTTGATTTTTATGGGGCTGATGGTGGAATAGAACTGAATGGTGGGCTATAATATTTAAGTCAGAAAGGCGGTAATTGGCCCATTTGTTGCTCCATTAATTTACGTTGCACAATACGGCACTTAATACATTTTGCAGCTATAGATTTAAGCAATTGCTTGCTGCGTATCATGTGGATGCCATTCTGCCAAAGGATGCATGTGTTCAGCATAAAGTTTAGTAATTTTGCTTTTGGAATGTAAAGCGATTGGAATTTTAATGGCCTCATTGTATGGAAAGTTATTTCCTATCTCATCAATTGAGGGTTTGAGGTTTTACTTCATTCTCGCACTTCGATATTCGGCAGTTCTCAAGTTGCTCTGCACAAGCCAAAACAAGCCAAGTTCAGTATAATGCAATTCATTGGCACTTTAGAAGGGAAACTTTGATTTAACCAAGCTGTAAATTGGATCAATTTTAGCCAGGAGGTGGTGCGCTTCAACAGGTGGTCTTCGAAATCATTTATATTAGAGGTGCATAAATTTAATGCCAATATTTTCTTCTTCTGTCGGCAAAGCTATGTTTTTAGTAGTTTGGAAACAAGGCCAGTTTTTCTCATTTTGGGTCAAAAACTGTGGGCCTTTATGCCATGATGAGAGTTTTTTCACAGGTTTAGTGAGCACATCAGCTGGATTCAAGTTTGCAATAGGGTGCTTCAGGTATGGCTTCTTTAATTTCTTGAATGCGATTTGAAACAAAGGGTTTGAAGTTTGATGCAACCAAGTGTGACCAATGTAACACAGTTTCACTATCAGTCCATAAAGTCATCTTGGAAATATCAATTACAGATATAACGGTAGTCACTAGCCAGCCATTAATTCAAGTCTACGAATAGAATTTTTCTAGAGGGCTGTGATGTACGCTTTAGAAGGTGCAAATCTCAAATCGTAAGTTTGACCAGAAGGTCACCTCAACCAAATAACAGCTCCATAGGCTTGTTCTCCTGCATTGCAAAACCCATGAAGTTCAGAAGGTCCTGTTATCAAGTCTGGTTTAAGTTGTCAAGAAATTTGAAAGTTTGGCCTAGTATTTGCTTAAAGCATTGAGTTATCGAATTTGGTAGTGTTTTGTCCCAGGGTATTCTTAATTGCCATAATTTCTGTAGTAGGATTCGCAAGTTTAAAGTGAGAGGAGCGAATATTCCCACTGGATCTCATAACTTAGCAACTGTAGACAAGATAGAACGATCGGTGACTAGTTCTGGTAAGTTTACGTCAAAATTAGGTCTAAAATTATTTTTGGTTTTGTTCCAGCAGTGGCCTAAGATTTCAGTCTGAGGCATTTCACTAAGCTTGTCCACGAAAGGAGAATTCGAATGCCAGCCTTTTACAGCAAATTTTCCAGATTGTAGAATAGAATCTATGTTTTGTTTCACTTGTATTGCTTAGTGTCAAATGAATAAGACGTGGCCAAGTCATTCATGTAGCAACAACCAGGTTTTACTCCACATACATCGGACTCGTATAGAGATTGAAAGTATTCAACGTTTTGCTCAACATAAATGTGATGCATGCAACTAAGTTCATCAGTATCTAAAGTATTTTGGTTTTTTGGGGCCATATATGTACCACCCTAGTGGGGTATCAACACCTGTCGAATTATTTTCCAGGTCGAGAGGGTGATGCAAACAGCTTGAAGCTTTGAATAAATTTGCATAATTGAAGCCGATTACAATATCGGTGGAAGTTTCCCACTTGGGCACAAAACTTTCAATTGATTTTAAATAAGCACACTCTTCAAATAGCTGTTCACTAAACTTAGGTATATTATGAGCCGGTTTTTTGAGTTCAATTGCAGTAATATTAAAACGTGAAGAGGGTTGATATTGACGACAGATCCATAAAGAAATAGTTGCGGAATTTTCGCTACAAGAACCACTGCTGGCTGTACCAAATTTAAACATTGCAATTTGACGTCAGGTTAAATTTTTGAACAGTATCTCGTTTTCTAAGAGTAACATCGCTACCTGAATCTAGCAATGCAACTGCTTTACACCACATGTCATTACCATCTAATAACTCGATTAAGACTGATGGGGAATATTTTGTTATTTTCAGATCGGCTTACTGTTTGGATATTTGTCAGCAAGGTTGATAACATGCTCAAGGTTGATATTTATTAGCAGAAGCATTAAGTGTGGATGTTTAATTTGATTTAATGGTGCGTTACGCTGCATGCAAGCAAGCATTGAATGATGAAAACAGTTACATGATGCACATCGTTGTCAATAGCAGCAGTCTTGAGATATGTGGTGCTTAGGAGTAAGGTAAGTAAAGCATCTGCCAAGTTTACACATGGCTTCTGTTCTTTGTTGTGGCATGTAGTTTAAGAACACAGTGCAATCGACAAACCTGTGGTAAGATTGTTTGCATAATTTACAAAAATCACAAGAATCAGTACGCAATTGATTGATGGTAGTGTTTTTTGTTTTTTTGTAAGTAATTGGGGTTTTTATTTGTAATCTTTCTTCTAGCTCTGTTTTGTCTTGTAAAAACACTATTGAAAGATTGATTGTAACAGGTTTATCTTTATGCTCTTTATTGACCCACCTACAAAAACCTCTCACTAAATTGTTCGATAATTTTTGCTCAATTAGATCAAGAGTAGTTTGGCTAGCTAATTCTTCAATTTGGTCAGCAAGTTTAGAATGTCGGGCAAAATCTTTGAATTTTGCAAGAAGTGGAGGACATGAGTTTAGTATCTTTTAAGTCTTGCAAAATAGCTCTTGGTATACTGTTAATGAGAAATTTGGCATCTAATCTTTTTCAAACTCCATTTTCTTGGTTTACATTAGCAGAATCTCGTAAGTTAGATTGAAATGAATTAGGTAAGACATTTTGATGTAGTAAAACAACTAATTGCTCATGATCAGTAGATAAGTTGGTTATTTTAAAATAATCTTTAATTTGTTGTTTCCACGCATTATAGGTAATTAGGTTGTCATTCCATTTTGGCAGGGCAAGATCTCTCAGCTTAAATTTTCGTTTGTTTATTTTTTTAGTATTAGGAAATAAATTATTATGCTTTGATAAGGCAATATTGAATTCACATTTTAAATCGACCGCTTGAACTTCAAAGTTTTCTAACACTTCTTCATTCTTTTATACATCGGTCTGAACCTCTTCATAAATTTCCTTTGATAGTTCCAAGCGTAAATCATTAAGAGTTTGTTGCAAAGACATGTCACATTGTTCAAAAGTGGCCTTAGTAAGAAATTCATGTTTAGATAAATCTGATAGTTTCCTTAATTTTCTTGTCACAGAGCCTTTTAAAGACTTCTGCAGGCTTTCAGGCATTCGTATAGTTCTGATTTTTCTGCCATATTTAAACAAAAAAGGAATGAACTCACCGGAATTTTGAATATAGCTTTTTCAATAAAGTTGAACAAATTTCAACTTCTGATTACTGTTTAGGATTTACTTAATTCTCTCTTCTTTCTAGAAATTGATTGACAAGTATCTTCATATTATTCAACTTTTGTTTTTAATTTTACTTGTAATCCTGTAACATAAATCAACATAAAAAATTGGTCCAAACACACACCAAAACATAAAATTACTTACAGCAGTTAATGGGAGAGAAGAGTCAAAGAAAATGTTTTTATAATAAATGTGACAACGTAGTTCCAAAGTTCGAGAAAATTGGTTGCACTTTGGCCAAAATATCTTACTTGTATTAAATCAACAGGGTTCTTTTAATCTCTTTGTGTCTTTGTTCTCAATACAAAAAAGACCTTACCTCTCAAAATTTGTAAGAAATGTAGAAAGAAAAAAGACAATCAACTAAAGACGCTTTAGGAAATTTGAGGTAAAAATGATGTAAAACAATAATTAGCTGAAACAAGACAAATCACTATACCATGCGGGTACGAAATCAAAACATGTCCGTTAAAAAGAAATTTTACAGCACTTTTCTTTGCTTGGAAATCTTAGCTAGCATGTCTACATATTATTTATATCTAAATTAATAAATAAATAAAAATCCAAATACGGAATTTCCACCAGACAGCAATATCTTGGCATCACCTGAGGCATATCATAAAAATCAACAATGGACAAGAAAAAATTATTTTGAGCAATAGGCCTATACAACAACTGACAAAAAATTTCTTCAGAAATGAACCAAAAAAGAATGCACTAAAATTGACCAAAATTTATTTAATTACACTAGCTTTTGTGAACTGCTGCTTACTTAATTACATGCAATGGGACAACATAAAACATCTAAATGCTGAAATGAATCGATATCTGTTAAAAGCAGACTACTAAAAATAAAAAGAGGCTGAAATCATCATATTCTAAAATGATCTAAATGTGCTATAATTTTCATTGTCAATTTGAATTTGTTCTTTCAAACTAACATAGAGTTATTTTTTTCTGATCAAACTATTATATGGTTCCATGCATAGCCTAACCATTTTTATACCTACCTTAATTATCTCTGAATCTAATACAATTCCAGAAAAAAGCAGGTTAAGCTCTTTGCTTGCATAAATAATCAAACAGATTTGAAAATAATGAACTACATACAACAATTGCTTAGAGATGTAATTTTATTCCCTGGAACGGAGAGTTCTGTCCCATGATCAGTGCACTTACTTATTCCCTTCCAGTTCTATATAATGTGTTGATGAAACAGAAACAACATGTGAAAGGAGAAATCAGCAAGAAAAATTGAGACAAATTTTCAAATCACAAAACAAAATTTTAAAGCTATTTTTATTTTGCTTAACTAGTGGACTTTGGACCCTTAACCCCCCTCTCAGGCAGTCCTTTGCAGGTTTATTATGATTGTTAAATTTTTGTCGTCAGTGTGGTCGAGTGGTTAAAGCACCGGACTGATGATCAACATGGTCTTGGTTCAAAACCCACTTGCGCCATTTTGTTGTGTCCTTGGGCAAGACACTTTACAGCACCTTCCCCTGCTTGTGGTCTTGGCAAGCAATTGTAAATTACAGTCATATCTCTATTAAATTACAAGTGGACAGCAATATCTTGGCATCTTCAGATGCAGGTCGGGGTAATTGCTTACCCTATGTATAGCGCCTCCATCACTTTCCTGCAAGTCAGGAGGATAAATATAGAGATAGAAAAAAATAAATAAAGTACAAAAAATGTGTAATAACTGCAATTGCCTGTGCATTACCCAGATCTCATAAAAAGCCATGCTGGCTTTGGAAACAAAAGTTAAATTTCAAAAAATAGTGTTTTTTAAACATGTCAATAGTTTGTTTTTAATGTGCATTTTTGCTGCGCATTGGCCACTTTGACTATGATTAAAAGTTAACATTAATAATTTTAAGCATTACAACCAAAATAAACGATAAAGTATATTCACACTTTATTTTTACTAAAAAGAAAAATCAAGAAAATATCTTTAGTGTCGTTTTAAGGGTATGCACTCCAGGTCAGACACAAACAGGACTGGGGCCGAGGGTTTATCCTTTTACTACCCTAGGCTGCTGTGCTGCCTGAATCAGATGCTGGCAGTGGTGTTATTAAGCCAGCATCGAGTTTCATCATCCAAAACTGTCAGACCTCATGCTCCATGTGGTGTCTGATCTATAGGGCATGCTGTTAGTACATGGTCTGCAGTTTGTTCAGAGGCACCACACTCAAATTTCAGTGAAGGAGCGAGACCCCATTTGTGCATGGATGAATGGAATCACATAACACCAGTCCACAGGCAGTTGAGCTTAACCCAAGCTGCTCAGGTAAGCCCATCCCAACAGGCCTGGCACTGGTCCCAGGCACAAAAGCACGAAGCCTGGAAGCATTTTCACAGTACTCTGTTTTCTATTTGTGATTTGTCCATTCAGAAGTGCAGATGCCAAGTCTGGCAAGGTTGTCCAAAAGATTCCGCGCAGCTGACATAAACAGGCGTCTGGATCTTAGTCTCACTTGGCAAGTATCTGAGGACCCACTTAAAAGACCATATAAGATATGATCAGGGTCCAGAGATCCACGGTGAGCCAAGGAGAGTGTTGCTTCCATTTGGAAAAGCTCAGCTGGCTGGATGCCTAAAAGTATAGGTAGGTGGTTCGTTGGAGTGGGACGCAGGCATCCAGTGACTATGCACAAGGTGTCGTTCAAGACACTGTTGATGAGGCAAGTGTGAGCACTGCGACACCAGACTGGTTTGCAGTACCCAGCTGTTGAGTAGACTAGAGATAAGGTGGCTATGAGTAGTGTTTTACCACCAGCACTCCATCCCGAGCCCACGAGTCGCCTCAGCAGTGTGATGCATGAGGATAGTTTTTTGTGCAATGCCACTAAATGGTGATGAAACATGAGTGATCTGTCCAGTTTTACCCCAAGCTAAGTAAACTGTTTTTGTAGACTTTTAGCTCAGGTTTGGCCTCTTGGTTATTTAAGTGAAAGGTTGCCATCACTGTCTTAGTGTGACTGAGCTTCAACCTTCAAGTCTGGAGATACACTGAAAGTGTAGACATGTCTTGGCTTGAAGTCCCCTCCAAGTCCTTCAGTTTCCAGAAGAGTGTAACAATGCTAAATCATCAGCATAAGCAAGCTTTCTGGAAATCATAGAAGGCAGATCATACATATAGATGTTAAATAGGAGGGGAGTTAAGACCAATCCCTGAGGAAAGCTGTTTTTAAGATGGCATAGCTGCTTTGCTTGCTGTCATATAAGATGTTAGTAATGGTGAAACTTCGATTTTGGACAAGTTCCTAAACATTCTGACCATGTGCTTATCTGGAAGAAGTCTCAGCAGCTTGCAGGTAAGGCCACAGTGCCAGACAGTGTCATAAGCAGCTGTCAGATTGACAAATACGGCACCAGCCTTCTTTTTTGCCTCAAAGGAATCCTATGGTTGACTTCCTGCATTGGAATCCAGCCTGCTCTTTTGGAAGCAGTGGATCAATTAATTGGTTGATTGATTGAGCATGGCTCAATGCAGGCATAGATAACGATCTTGTATGGGACACAGAGCAGAGATATCGGTCGATAACTCTTTGGGTCTCTGATTGGCTTCATTGGTTTTGGGATCGTGACTACAAGTGCTCTTCTCCAGATCTTGGAAATTTTGAGTTGGCACAAACAGAAAGAAAGGAAGTCACGTAACCAGGACTTCAAAGCAGCTCCAGTAAGGATTATAAACTCTGGGCAGATGGAATCAGGTCTTGAGCTTCACCTGGTTTTAAATGTATCTAGTATCTAGAGCAGTTGCAACAGGACAATAATACTTTGGATTTGATTTGAAATTCGTGGCAGTGGCACGTACATTAGTTACAGTTGAAGCATGATATTCATGGGAGAAATTCATACATGTAATGTTCATTTCACATATTATCATATTTTTTAAGGTATCAGTAGAAGCAAGGACAAAAAAAATGAGTGACATAAACTTAAAAGTTATTGTTGAATTGGAAGCTTCATTGATGCAATACATTGAGTCAAGTATTTCCATCTTTTAGCAAATATTATGCAATGTTGCAATTAAACGTCTGATTTTTTAAAACTTAATGGCTATCTTTACAAAAAATTATGGCCATTACTGATATGCCAAACAGCAAGAAAATAATTTAACTTTATAGCTTGTTTTATGTTCTTTTTTAAACTTTAATTGCTTTATTTAAACTGTGCTTTGTATTTGTTTTTCAGATTTTCAATAACCACCTCAGATGCCTAATAGGTGAAGCAATCTATTAAGGGCTAATAAATTATTGTTTAAATAAATTTCTGGTGTGAGTTTAAGTAATTATTAGCTGCTCTGAACTTATCCATGATTGAGCACTTTTCTGATGTATGCCAAACAAAAAAAATTAGAAAAAAGTATAAATATAATATGTATATATTTATGAGTAATTGCAACCTCACGAATTTATAAAGCTTGTTTGCATTTGTGTGTCTATTATAATGTCTTATTTTGTAATTCTGTGGATTTTGCA